>CM077166.1:106075948-106685766 GCA_039583875.1 Platanthera guangdongensis
GAAGAAATAATATAATTAATATTGGAGATAAAGAAGTATAAACGGAATTAAGAAGCTAATTGAAACTGTACTATGAGAAGGGAAAGTAAAAAAAGAAATCAGATAAATTCAAGAAGTATTCTTTCCATAAAATGATGTTCATCTTGAATCATCTTAATGGGCACTTGGCTAGGCCTACCTATTTAGAGCCAGAGTCCCGCTAACAAGGGTGGACTCGCCCCAGAAACTTCGGTGAAAGTGTCTTTAAGGCACCTTATGAAGAAGTTGTTCTTAAGAGCTATGTCCCCTTCAATCATGGTCATAACTTCAAGAAGGCACCAAAGCCAAAACCCGTTGTGGAAAGGCCTCCTAAGGAGAAGAAGACATGTGATTGTCATTATCACGAAGCTTCTTCCTCCAAGAATGCTGACCCTGCTAGAACAAAACTCCAAAAGGTCAAGCAGGAGATCATGAGGCAAAGGTACAACAATTTGACTGTTGGTGCTGTGGCAAGGTTGGTCACTTCGCCATTGATTGCTGGTTCAATCCCAGAAACGCTGTAACTCCTCATGTCAGCAATATGAGAAAGACCGCTCATAATGCTAACACTTGTAGGGGGAGTACTCTAACCCGAGACCAAGGACCCAAACGTGTTTGGGTTCCTAAGGCAAATTGATTATGATTGCAGGTATGTCCAAAGGCCAACAAAACGCCAATCTAGTATTTGGACAGCAGATGCTCTCGGCATATGTCCGGGACTAGAAGCCTTATTCAGAACTTTACTCCAGTTGTGAACGGACAAAAGGTCAACTTTGGAGGTTCAGACCGTGGAATTACAAGAGGTTATGGTATGATTACTAACGGCAATGTATCCTTCTCAGATGTGGCTTATGTCGAAGGATTGGAAGACAATCTCATAAGCATAAGACAACTCTGCGATAAAGGATATATAGTTGAATTTCATGCTGATAAGTGCTTGATAAAATCCATTGACAATATCGAAACGATTTTATCCGGCACTCGAAGCAGGAATATTTTTTGTTTAAATTTCATTTGTATAGATTCCTCTACACCAATGTGTCTTTTAGCAAAAGATAGTGTGTCTCTTGGTGACCAATGGCACAAGAGACTAGCACATATTAATTTCAAAACTATTAATAAATTATTTTCAATGAACTTAGTACGTGATGCCCCAAATGTCAAGTGCGTCAAAGATAGACCTTGTCATGCATGCGTTAAAGGCAAGCAAACAAGGGCTACCTTTAAAAGCATTATTGTCAAAGACTCTAATAGATGTCTCCATCTATTGCATATGGACTTGTTTGGTCCACTGCAAATTAGAAGTTTGGGAGGTAAGGATTATACGCTAGTAATTGTTGATGACTACTCGCACTTTGCATGAGTGTTCTTTCTGAAACACAAGTCAGATACCTTCGAGATCTTTACTAATTTTGTCAGGCAAATCCAGAATGAACACAACTGCTCCATAGTCAAAATCAGAAGTGACAACGGAACAGAGTTCAAATTTGGGGCCATGACAGAATTCTGTGAAAGCTTAGGTATCTTTCATGAGTTTTCCTCTCCTCATACTCCACAACAGAACAGAGTGGCTGAGAGAAGGAACAGAACACTCATAGAGTCCTGTAGGACAATGTTGAGTGATGCTTCACTTCCAGAGTACTTCTGGGCTGAAGCTGTCAACACTGCATGTCACGTGCAAAATCGAGCACTCATAAACAAAAACCACGATAAGATATCTTACGAACTTCTAAAGCACAGGAAACCAACCATCTCATACTTTAGAATATTTGGCTGTAAATGCTTCGTACTTAACAATGGCAAGTATCATACCACCAAGTTCAGCGAAAAGAGTTTTGAAGGTATTTTTGTAGGTTATAGTAGCCATAGTAAGGCAAATAGAATATTAATAGAAAAAACCTGGTGGTAGAAGAATCGATACATGTTGTATTTAATGAGATGAGCTTGCTGCAAAGCAATCCGTCTAGTGTGCTCATTGAAGATGCAGGTGCAAAGCTAGATGAAATCAATCTTAAAGATCCCAATGAGGAAAAGATGGAAAATTCTTCAAGATCACCTCTCCAACCCCTATTGGGGAGGTAGATGATCAAAATGAAAGAGATCGTCCAAGTTGAAGAAATCACTCCAATGAATGAAGATAATCCAGATGCAAGAACTTTAGAGCTCAGACATCTGAAGGATCACCCCATGGACCAGATCATAGGAGATCCCCGGGACGGTGTCAGAACTCGAAAGAGGTACAACTAATGAGAATTTATATTTGAGTTTCTCTCACAGGTTAACAAAGAAGTTTGAGGAAGCAAACTCGGACACATCGTGGATAATGGCAATGGAAGAAGAGCTAAATCAGTTCAAGCGCTGCAATGTATGGAAGCTTGTCCAAGATCCAAAGGAAAGAACGTCATTGGAACACAATGGGTCTACAGGAACAAGATGGACGAAGATGGGATGATCATAAAGAACAAGGCCAGACTGTCGCTAAAGGCTATCGTCAAGAAGAAGGAATCAACTCGACCAGACATATGCTCTAGTGGCAAGGCTGGAAGCAATATGGTTGTTCCTATCATATGCTGCATTCAAAGGCTTCACCGTCTATCAGATGGACGTGAAGTCTGCCTTCCTAAATGGTAACATAAAGGAGGAAGTGTATGTGGAACAACCTCATGGTTTCGTTGATCCTAACTTTTCTGATTATGTCTATTTCCTGCACAAGGCCTTATATGGTCTGAAACAAGCTCCTAGAGCTCGGTATGAGACGATGTCTAGCTTTCTACTTGAGAACCAGGTCACAAGGGGAAAGATAAACAAGACATTATTTCTTAGGGAAATAAAAGGCAAGATTTTGCTAGTGCAAATCTATGTCGACGACATTATTTTTGGCTCTACAGACGACAACCTCTGCAAAAAGTTCTTAAAACTTATGCAAGGGAAGTTCGAAATGAGCAGTATGGGCGAGCTAAAGTATTTCTTAGGGCTTTAGGTGAAACAATCTGAAGATGGAATTTTCATCTCGCAGACCAAGTTCACCAAAGAGCTGATTACAAAATTCGGAATGGAGAACGCAACCTCCATGAGGACTCCAATGGGCTCAACTATGTCTCTGGACAAGGATGAAAAAGGTAAACCTTTTGATGAAACCAAGTATAGAAGCAAATTGGATCCTTGCTCTACCTTACTGCCAGTAGACCGACATAATGTTTTCAACATGTGTCTGTGCTAGATTTCAGGTGAACTCTAAGGAATCTCACTACACTGCTGCAAAGCGGATATTTGAGATACCTTAAAGGTACACCAATCCTGGCTTATGGTACCCAAGAAGTAATGACAGCGAACTAATTGGTTTTTTAGATGCAGATTTTGTAGAAAGCAAAGATGACAGGAAAAGCACCTCCGGGACGTGCCAATTCTTTGGAAGAAGGCTAATCTCCTGGAGTAGTAAGAAGCAGAACTGTGTCGCAATCTCAACGACCGAGTCAGAGTACATCTTCTGGGCAGTTGTTGTGCACAGTTACTCTGGATAAAGAATCAATTTGAGGATTACAACTTGAAGTTCAAGAATGTCCCATTGTTTTGCGACTCTTCCAGCGCAATTGTAATAGCCAACAATCCAGTCGCACAGCAGGACAAAGCATATCGAGCTAAGGTATCATTTCATCCGGGAGCATGTAGAGCATGGGGACATATATCTCCAATATGTCTCCAAGACAGGAAAGTTGTAGATATTTTCACGAAGCCGCTGGACGAGACCAAGTTCTCATTCTTCAAAACGGAACTTGGGATGCTCAACAAAGAAGATTAGAGAAGGTTGGATTTCAACAAAGCAAAGAAAGTAAAGGGTTAGTCAAAATCTGGCATTTCAAAAGTTTTTTCCTCTCTGACTCGAGATAGACTTGACTTACTCGAGTAAGGCAATTCATGTACTCGTGTAGTACACTTCATCTACTCGAGTCAGTCAATTCTCCACTCGAGTCATTGCAGATTCTCCTACTCGAGTAACTTCTATAGACCTACTCGAGTAACTCCCTATATACCGAGTACATCTTTATCTCTCGTGTATGTGCCTCTTTGGTTTCAAATTTTCTTATACGCCAACCAAGGCTTATGCCGCCTTTCCTTTTAAGTTATTTCCTTCTAAATAATTAGACTTAAACCTAGGGTTTATGAATACGAATTTCTGAAAATCTCTATACACGAAATCATTTCACTCTCTCGTGTACCCGGCTATCGCTTCGTCTTCCTTCAAAAGGTTACAGAGCTGCTTCATCTTCCTCTCCTCCCATCAAGCAACGATTATGGCCACCTCCTCCAAGATCGGCATGGGCTCGGAACTAGTTATCACAGGGATTGCAGAACTTTATAATGATTTCCACAACTTGTTGATTCTACTAGACACCGCAGGGCTATCCTTCATCCTGCAAGAACCATGCCGAATCATTTTCCCTGAAGTAGCAAAATTCTTCAAGAACCTCAAGGTCAAACGAAATGGACAAGTGCTGAAATCCAAAGTAAAAGGTATGAAAATCAAACTCACCAAGACTATCGTCTCTCAACTTCTCAGATTACCGATAGTGGTCGAATAAGACGACCTAGATGGCGAAGATTCTGACAGGACATGCTTATTCTGTGGCATTTCGGCTGACGCTCAGTACATCAAACGCTCAGATATAAATGCAGAAGGAAATTTTCTTGTTGATGTCATCGGGAAAATCTTGCTCTGCAAGACTAATTCTATAAGAGATATTCCCATGTACTTATTTGACATTATGCAAGCTATAGTTTGCCGCAAACAGTTCCAATTTGGTTTGATGATTCTTAACAAAATCAAGGATAGTGGTAAAGCCCCCAATTTTGTCAGGATCATCTCTCTCCTCCTCCATGAGTTAAACCCTCAGCTGTTTAGCTTATCCAAAGGGACCCCTCTTCACCACATGAATAAGGTCTCAATTCAGTCCATTCAGAGATGGGAATTGAAACTGAAGAATACTGCTCAAGCTGCTTAGATTTCAGAAGTTCCAGCTTTCGAGGACAGGACTCCATCTCCCTCTCCTCATCATGTGGCCAGCTCCTCTTGTGCACCAAGTGAGGGGGAGCCTGCTCCATCTCTTTCTCACAGATTACCTTCATCTCCTCAAGAATTCCCCTCTTCTCCTGCTCCATCTAACTCTCCCCTACCTAAAACTCCACCTACACCACCATCAGATCAACAACCTCAAGAACATCTGCTCTCCTCTGAAGCTGAAATTAATGCCATGGTAGCTAAGCTGACCTCAGAAGCACTTCCATTTCATCCACCAGCACACTCTCCAGTACCACCTCCTCCAAAATCTCATGTTGCTCCTCCAGAACAGGCAGAGAGTATTCTTATCTCTGATGAGCCCTCTCCAGAGCTAGCTGAGGCACCTCTCAGAAACTTACATTTCTCTATCCCTTATGATATAGAAGAAATGGATGTTATCATTCATACAACAAGGGCTGCAAGCTCTGTGATTATTGGAGAAATAGCTCCATGGGTAGCTCCTCCTCTTCCTTCTGCTCTTCCTACATCTGCTACTCCTTCAACTGCTGCTGCTATAGACTCTTCCTCCTCAGATTTGATGCACAGATTGCACTTCTTCTTCAAGACCAGAGGACTTATTTTGATACTTGTCTAAAGACTATAACTGACAAGGTAACTGCTCTCGAGACTGAGATGAGCAGAGGATTTGCTGAAATCCAGCATAACACTGACAAGCTCAAGTACTTATTTCAACTTGGTGGAAACGCCCTGGACCACACTATAACTAGTGTTGGAGAAGTTATGGAACAGGGTGTCACCCTTGCAAATAATCAAATAGAACTGGACAAGAGAAATGAAGCCAACAAAATGAAAATCTATGAAGAAGTTGTTCTATTCAAAGAAACTGCCATAGAGAAGCTATCTATCGAAGTCAGAAAGGGGGAGGGATTAGTAAAAGAATATCTAGAAAAATCTGCTACTCTCCAACAGGAACTATGGGAAACTCATGTGAAGGAAATTAAGGCTGATGTGTTAGCCCAGATACAGAGTGTCAAGTTCCATACTTATGACATTGCTGTCTGGATGCATAATCAAATCCTACCTGAATTTGCTGCAGACCCAAATATCATTCCCCATCACTTGAATCCTCTAGCTACAGATGTCTCTGCCCCAGCTGCTCCTCTGCAACCCACTTTCTCTCCAAGGCCTGGAGACTTAGTTGTTCCTCCAGAGTCATATACTCAAGGCTGGGAAGAAGATCCTGCTGATATTTTCCTTCATGCTCCTCCAGAGATCAAATCCTCCAAGAAGAAAAGGAAATATGGTGAAGGTCCTTCTCCTAGCAAGTATGTTCCTGCTAAAGCTCCTGAACATGCTGAGGTCTGGTCTCCTACTTCCAAGTCTCTCATCCTAGAAACTCTTAAGTTAGTTCTGGACTTCCATGAAAGCAGAAACATTCACAACAGTTCCTATGAATGGGAGTTGTATGAGAAGTCCATGACCAAAAGGAGAATCTATGACAGAGAATATGGAAGAAATAATCCAGCTGCTCCTCCCAGACCACCCAAATATTATCCTAAACCCTACGGCTATCAAAGGAGACAACAAGAGAAATTGGACAGACAACAGCATCAAGACTGATTTTTAAGGAATTTTGAGAGTGTGAAATGATTGACTGTAGAATTGATAATTTTGGATATTCTTATTTATATAATTCTAAGTTTTTACTCTCATTATCTTTTTCATAGTTTCTTGATTACTTGCACACATTTTTCTACTTAGCACTTTTTATGTCTATAATTCACCTTAGTGTAAAGGGTTCTGACTTCAACAAATAGGGGGAGATTGTTGGGAACTATGTCCACATTAACCCAGATTTGATGAAGTCACCCTGGAACTAAGATGAATTAGTTTGTATTTGATGCTTTGTTTGAGTTATGTGGTTGCAGGATTCCAATGGGAAGTGTAGACCAATGTCAGTCTATAATGGGTCACCAAACACAGGACCATACAATGTAATCCCTCATTGTATGACCCAAGGTGTTGACTCATGTGTAGCCTCTCTATTGGGATACACTTCATATTCAAGCACTTGAACTATGTGAATAGAGTTGGATGTTGATTTCACCAAAGAAGATAGAATTTCCACCTTGAAAATTTTTCTAGGTATTCTACTCGTGTAGGTCATTAACTACTCGAGTGAATTACTTGCTTTATACTCTAGTCAAAATTCTTATACTCGAGTAAGTAAATCTCCCTCTCATGAAGTTAAGTCCATATACTCGAGTAGACTGTCACATACTCGAGTAGCTTACTTAACTACTCGAGTAGGTCATTCTTCTTACTCGAGTTGCACAGATTTCACTCTTCAAGTTTTTCTAAGTAAAACACTCGAGTAAGTATATATATACTCGAGTATTTATAGATTCTGACTCGTGTAACTGTTTTCTATCTCAAGAGTAAATTTTTTATATACTCGAGTAGTATAAGTTATATACTCGAGTAGTTCACGTACTACTCGAGTAATTCAAGCTTCATACTCGAGTAAACTAAATTTCTTTTCTCCTAAAAATAGTCATTTACTCGAGTAAGTCTTTTTATATACTCGAGTACACTATATCCTCTCGAGTAGTTCAGTCTGACTACTCGAGTAGCTCATTTTCCAGTGTTCAGAAATTTCTCTAAGTCCTATCACTCGAGTAGTTCGTCAAACCACTCGAGTAATTTTTCTCACCTACTCGAGTAGTTCAACTCCACTTCCCGTGAAACTTTTCTGTATACTCGAGTAGATCTTCTAAGTACTCGAGTAGTTGATTATATATACTTGAGTAGTTGTCTTCAACCTAATCGAGTAGTCATGAATTATATACCTGAGTAACATTTCTTTACTTACTCGAGTAGTCCTTTACCTACTCGAGTAGTTATATACCTACTTGTGTATATCACCACCTTTTCTCCAAAATTCTTCTAAGTCCATAATTGACAGATTTTCAAATCCCGTGACATGATTGGTCCATGTGTATATCATTAAGACTGATTATGACCGTTATTCAACATATTATATAAGGTCGTGTCTAATTAACAAACCCTAATAAGAATAACAAGCTTTCAAGATCAAAAATTATTGAGATTTTTCTACAGCCGTTTCTCTCTACAAGTCGCTGTTTCCTCTCTCTCTTCACGGAAAGAAAGCCGTCGCCGCTGCTGTTTTTCTCCGGCAAGGGTTTCGATTTTCAGAGGAATCAGACTGAAGAAGTTTTACATATCGAGATCATTTCTCAACTGCTCATCCTCTTCACGATCGTGTAAGGCAAAGAAAATTCCAGATCTGTTGCCGAGATTTTCTTCATCTTTCTGAAAGTGCCGCAAAGCTTACAAGAAGAAGATACTGGTTGCTTGCTTGCAGATCTGACAGAGAAATCATTGTTTGTATTTTCTAAAACAATTTTTCATTCTTATAGGAGAAGTTTTCTCCGAGTGTAGGAGTTTTCAACTCTGAGTTTGTAGGAAGTTTTGCCTTCCGAGTTGTAGATCTAGTTGGTTGGATTGAGATTGTAGGAACTTTGTTCCGAGGGTAGGATTAATTTTCAATCCGAGATAATGGAGTGGTCGAGTCTAGTATATTACTAGATCGGTGAGGGAAAGTGGATGTACCCAAGATCAAGGAACCACTATAAATCTTGTCTCGTCTGTGATAATTTGGTAGATAGATCTGTACTTTGTTCTGAGATTTTTTTAATTCCACAAAAGACGCACAAATCACCTATTCACCCCCCCCCCTTAGGTGATTTAGGTTGACAACTATTATCTTTCAAACCTGAATCACAAAGAGCTACCATCTCAATTTCATTAATCTCACACTTGACAGCCACTTCATTAATACTACACTCCTCTGCCTCCTTAGCACTCTTCCCTTGCTCACGGGGATTCTTTTTCGTGTCGCTTGGGAGTGTGCCGCGAGTGCGCTCGGAGAACACATGGGCAAGTTGCCCCAGCTGTGTCTCTAAGTTCCTCATAGAAGCAGTTTGAGTGGCCATGTTAGATTGGGCCATCTCAACAAACTTTTCCATCATTTCATCTAGAGCACTCCTACGTGCCCCTTGCCCGCTCTAATTATAACCCGGCTGCGGTAGTCGCGGTTAGCTATTGGAGGCTTGAGCATCAAATTGATGTTGGCCTCCCTGCCATCTTTGACCTGGGGCATTTTGATTCCACGAGAAATTCAGATGATTTCTCGCGTTTGGGTTATACACATTATTATAGGGCGCAACATGGTTTTGACTGTTTATAAAATTAACACTTTCCTCAAAGGTTATACCTTCTGGTTCCGCAAATGACTCTCCAGCTGGGCATTCAAAAGCATGGTGGCCGGGATTTCCATATCCCTAGCATGATATGCCCCCAATCGGAGCCGGAGGAGTAGACGATCAGGTCAGCATCCTTCTTCCATACATCATAGGGTGGCTTGCTTCGGCTTGCTGCATCACCGCATTCACATCAAATAGATTTTTCTCCCCCTAGGGGCATTTCTTCCCGCAGTCCAGTATGTGCTATGGGAGGCTATGTAACGCCCCGAAACTCAAAAGAGCGACGGGAGGCGTTTTGAGCCAAGTTTGGAATTTGGCATGGGGCACATGGCCTAGGACACGAGCATGTCGTGCTCGGTTCGACGATCTGGCCGAGAGGTCGATGAATTTTGGAGTCGATGATCGTCGAGCAGCGAACACGGCCTGGGACATGGGCGTGTCACAGGCTGTGTCCTTCTCGGGTTGAAGTTGGGATGTCTCTTTGGAGACACACGGTTTTGGAACATGGGCTATGTTGGATAGACACGGGCGTGTCAAATGGGATACGGGCGTGTCCAAGACCCGTGTCCTTCTTGGGTTAGTGTTGGGCCTGTGTCGATGGAGTAACACGGCACAGTATGCGGTCGTGTTCTGGATGACACGGGTGTGTCAAGTTTGACACGGGTGTGTTGGGTGTCTGTGTGCTTTTCGGGACGTGTCGATTTCGACGGCGAATGAGGAATACGGCCCTGGACACGGGCGTGTCACAGGCCGTGTTGTGCCTAGATCTTGGATTTCAATGGCGAATCGTGGTCGTTCGTTTCCTTATTTTGGGATCTGACGGCTAGGGGTTGTTACTGCTGGGATATGCCAGGGAATAGGGTTTCAAATCCCTAATTTATCAAACTCTATCTTTTTCTAAAGATCTATAGAGAGGTGAGACCAAGGAAGTAGAAGGAGGCTAGATCCGGTCACCGGCGGAGCTTCGGGGCTCCAAATCGCGAGCCGACTTCGGATTTATGGAGGCAAGCAGATTGCGGTGCTTTTCATCCGCATACATTTCCATGACGCCAAGGAAAAATGCTAGGGTAACGATTCAAATCCTAGGACATGTGAAGTCCTCTTTTCCTTTGCATAGGAAGCCCGCTCTCGCAAGTTTGCGGTGAGTTTGAGGCGTTCCTTCGGGTAGACATGAATAGTCCCCGTTGTGTACTTGTAGAGTCCGTAATCGAGAACGGATATAGGCATGATGTGTGAAGCCTACCCAAACAAGTTGGTCTGGATCGGTGATGTTGTATTGCATGAATGGTCGGAGAAGACTCCACGCGAATGTTTGTTTTTTGGGTTTTCTACGTGGTAGGTTGCAACAGGGAGCCTTGGGGATTAAGTACAAGGTGCACCCGAAAAACTGGGCAGATGCGTGATTCTGCCAACATGGTGCCCTGGGAGCCAACTTGAACATAACCGGGTTATGCGAAGTGTGTGATGGAAACAGGACTCGGGGAAGCTTGACCCGTGCAGATGGCTTAAGTTGACGTTGCGGTGTGAGCAACGGGTTAGGAGGAACCGTACCCGATCTATGTGGTTCGGTTAGAGAGACCTAAGGTACGTGGTACTCGCCATTGGAATAGATGGAGGGTCTTAGGTAGTGTCCAGAAAGACCAAATTCTCACGAGATATTGTCGTCCAAGGGGCGGTGGTGAGTCAGCGGACTTTGACCGTGTTCACCGAGAATGTGCCCTAAGAGCACGGGGTGTGAGGCCATGCATGCCCATGCCTGTGATGAAGTGTTTATTCACTATACTGCTTGGTTATGCTAACAAAGTACAGGGAAAGAGAATCGCTGCCCCGATTATGGGGGAGGGATTGTTATAATTTGGTCAGCATAGCTGACTGTTGCCTTTGTTTGTCACTGTTGCGGTGGATTGTTGCTTGCAGGTGCTGCGGAGCCGAGCGGTAAATAGCGGGCTAAAGCCCAAGTTGATGAGCCGGCCTTCGAAGGCCAAATTTTGAGTGTTTACTTGTTTATTCATGTGTGACCGGCCTGCGTGCTGTGGTATGGAAGACATATTTTATTTGAGTAAACAATTGTAAGGCCTTAAGGCCATTGTACTTGTGTATTGTACTTCATTCCTATTGGGTTTTGTAGTGGACATTCATGCTTGTGGCTGGGTTCTTTAATTTGCAAATTTTAATAATTGCTTCCGCTAGAATGGCTCTGTGTAGGACGTTGGTTATTAGTTGGATGGTATTCCATTGAGTAACCACCCGGTCTGTCTGTGGTATATGGCGTCGGGCCCCGGCCAGACCTACTGCTATATACTATGCGACGGATAGGGGGGTTACAATTTGGTATCAGACTACTGGTTTTGGTCAAGATTAAAATGAATTTGTGGGTTTTTAGGGGTGGTGAGCACATGTGTGTGCGTCATCGTTATAACATCAAAAGAACTCATGAATGTCCACTTAGGAATGAAAATACACGTGTTTGAGGAACATGTGTATTCCTATAATTGCGTTTTGCAATTTTGTTTGGTCGCTTAACGAGGTTTTGTACAACTATAGGTGAGCAGAAGCGGTGCAGGGCCATCAGAACGTCTAATTTCTGAGCCTAGTAGTGCACCAAATGATGCTCCCGCAACACCTCCCTCGGCTGAAACCATATGATTGGGGGCCGAAGTAGTGTTTGCCATGATCAATGTGCAGCCTACAAGGTAAATGCAGCAGCCCGCTCCTACGATGGAGCAGGTACCGCTTCAAATGGATGAATCGAGAAGAGTGGAGAAGGTAGTGGTGGAGCCTTTGGTGCCGAGGTGAGTAACTGAAAGGCAGCTCAAGCACGTTATGAGCTTTAATCCTCCTGTGTTCTCGGGGTTGGGAACCCCATCTCAAGCTGAAGACTGGCTCTCCCGAGTGAAGAGAGTCCTGACAGCTACTAAAATGGATGAGTGGCAGATGACCACTATAACTACATTCCTATTGGACGGGGATGCGAGGCTATGGTGGGAAGGTCTAGAGCTACATCTCTTGAGAGGAAGGCAACTTACGGACATCTTGATAGAGGAGTTCTCGAGACTGTTCTTGGCAAGGTACCTCCCTTCGGCGCAGAGGATAGCTTTGGAAAATGAGTTCCTGAAATTGGTGCAAGGAGAGAGTAGCGTGGATGAGTATCTCCACGAGTTTACTCGGTTGGGTCGGTATGCTAGATCTACGTTCGCGGATGAGGAGCATAAGACCAACCATTTCTACGAAGGTCTAAGAGATGACTTAAGGCTACTGCTCTCGGGGCTGATGACACAGGGCTTCTTGACCCTGGTCAACATGGCCCGGTCTTTGGAGAAGGACTTGAAAAATGTGCAAGCAAAGAAAAACTCTAGTGAGAAGAGGACAGAGTTCAAAGTGCCGGCTAATGCGAAGTCTGGGTATCGCAAATTCAATAAGAAGGCTAGGACTTCGGGTCCAGCCCCTTCTTCTGGTGCTTCTATGGCGACTACGGGTCGGACCCCGTGCGCATGTTTTACTTGTGGGAAGCCGGGGCACTTTGCTTGTGACTGTTGGAGCGGACGTCCCAAGTCCGAAAGGAAGCCGGGAGCAACTTATGAAGAGAAGGGCAAGGCGGTGGAGTCAACCGCATCCCATTATGCTCCGGCTCAAACGAGAGTTTATAATCTTGGCCAACAGGAGGCCATTAAGCAAGTGGATGTGGTGACAGGTATGGTTTAAATTTATAGCAAGTCAATTTTTAAATACTTGTTATGCACATTTTACCTTACCACTGCTTGTTTAGGATTTGTTTTGATTTGTGAGAATCCTATAAGAGCACTCTTTGATACGGGAGCTTTGCACTCCTTTTTGTCCGAAGGTTTCATATCGCGCATCAGAGTACCTTCTTCGATGGCTAAAGACAAACTGGATGTATTGTTGCCCAATGGGTGTTCGATGTGTAACGCCCTGAAACTCAAAGGAGCAAAGGGGGACGTTTTGGGCCAGTTTTGGGTTCTGGCTGAAGGCACACGGCCTGGGACACGGGCGTGTCCCAGGGCGTGTCAAGCGTGTGTCGACACTTAGCCGCGAAGTCGTCGAGTTATTCTCGACGATTCGTCGAGAATGGGCACACGGCCTGCGACACGGGCGTGTCGCAGGGTGTGTCGACCCGTGTCGACACTTAGCCGTGAAATCGTCGAGTTATGCTCGACGATTCGTCGAGAATGGGTACACGGCCTGCGACACGGGCGTGTCGCAGGGCGTGTCGACCCGTGTCGACGATCGTCAAGGTGAAATCGTCGAGATTCACTCGACGATCGTCGAGTCAAGGCACACGGCCTAGGACACGGCGTGTCCAAGGCCGTGTCATCGAGTCGTCGATCTTCCCTCGACGAAATGTCCCGTGTACACGGCCTGGGGGCCCAGGCGTGTCACTATGACACGGTCAAGGACACGGGCGTGTCCTAGAACCCGTGCAGTGCTCGGGTTGAAAGCGGGAGAAAATAATGGGGTACACGGCCGGCTACACGGCCGTGTCAGCTGGAACACGGGCGTGTCAGCTCGAACACGGGCGTGTTCGATACCCGTGTGCGAGTTCAGAAGATTCGATTTTGACGGCGAATGCGGCACACGGCCCTGGACACGGGCGTGTGCCAGGCCGTGTTCGGTCCAGATTGGGCATTTCAGCCCCGAATCAAAGCCGCTCGTTTTCTTAGGTTGAGATCCGACGGCTGGGGTTGGTTCCTGAGAGGATATACTCGGGTTTGACTTAGAAAATCCTTCACTTTTCACCCTTTTCATCTCTCCAAACCCTTGGAGAAAGAAGAGCTAAGGCAAGAGGAAGAGGAGCTAGATCCGCCATTGGAGGAGCTTCGGAGCTCCGGAT
Organism: Platanthera guangdongensis; assembly: GCA_039583875.1. Classification (NCBI taxonomy): domain Eukaryota; kingdom Viridiplantae; phylum Streptophyta; class Magnoliopsida; order Asparagales; family Orchidaceae; genus Platanthera; species Platanthera guangdongensis. The sequence goes on from CM077166.1 coordinate 106,090,119, forward strand.
CCACGGAGGCAACGCAAGTGCGGTGATTTCTATCCGATTACTTTTCGATGGCGCCAAAGAGGAACGCAAGGTTAACGATCCTCATCTTGAGCTTGAATCGCTCCTTTTCTTAGCATAGGAAGCCCCCTCTCGCGAGTTTGCGAAGAGTTGGTGGCGTTCCTTCGGGTAGATATGTAAAGTCCCCGTTGTTTAGAGTCCGTATGCGAGAACGGACATAGGCATTTTGGTTGAAGCCTACCCGGACATGTTAGTCTGGATCGGTGATGTTGCATTGCATAAGGCCGGAGAAGACTCCGTGCTATTGGGTGTTTTCGGGTTTTCTACGCGGTAGATTGCAGCAGGGAGCCTTGGGGACTAACCCAAAGGTGCACCCGGAAAACTGGGCGGATACGAGATCTTGCCAACTTGGTGGCCTGAGAGCCAACTTGAACATAACTGGGTTATGTGATTTGTGATGGACACGGGACTCGGTGGAAGTTTGACCCGCGCATATGGCTTAAATTGTCGTTGCGACGTGAGCACGGGTTAGATGGAACCGTACCCGTTCTATGTCGTTCGGTTAAAGAGACCTAAAGGCACGTGGCACTTACCGTTGGCATAGAATAGGGTCTTCGGCGGTCGATGGCTTAAATTGACGTGACCAATGCCAGGAAGACAAATTGCTCATAGGATTAGCCGTCTGTTGGCGGTGGTGAGTCCGGAATGTTGGTGGCTTAAATTGACGCGACATGGACCGGTTCACCGAGAATGTGCCCTGAGTGCACGAGGCGTGTGGCCGTGCGAGCCAACGTCTGTGATGAAATGGCTTTAGTTATATGCTTTGCTCGCTTATGCTAATGAAATGCAGGGAAGGAGCATCGCCGCCCCGAGTTGGGGGCGGGATCGTTATAATTTGGTCAGCATTGCTGACCGTTGCCTTGTTTGCCACCGTGCGGTGGTTTGTTGCTTGCAGGTGCAGCTGGACCAAGCGGTCAATAGCGGGCTAAAGCCCTTTTTGCGAAGCTGGCCCTCGAAGGCCCAAATGGAAATGTTTTTCTGTTTTATTCATGTATGACCGGCCTGCGTGCCGAGGTTTGTAAATCATGTATTAAACAAGTGGAACGTTTTGTAAGGCCTTAAGGTCGACCTTTGAGTATTTTGTAATAACATTCCTTTTGGTAGTAGTGGACATTCATGCTTGTTGTTGGGTTCTTGAGTACAACTTATTTAAACTGCTTCCGCTAGAATGCTCTGTGTAGGACATTGAGATTGGTTGGATGGTTTCCATACGTAACCACCCGGTCTGTCTGTGGTATATGGCGTCGGGCCCCGGTCGGACCTACTGCTATATGCTATGCGACGGATAGGGGGTGTTACAATTTGGTATCAGACTACTGGTTTTGGTCGGGCTTGAATGGAATTCGTGGGCGAATTCTTTTTAAGGGGTGGTGAGCACATTGTGTGCGTCATCGTTATAATAGTAAAAAGAACCCATGAATGTCCACTTAGGAATGAAAATACTCGTGTTTGAGGAACCTGCGTGTTCCTATAATTGCTGTTTGCAATTTATCTGGTCGCTTAACGGTGTTTTGTACCACTATAGGTGACCCGAAGTGGTGTTGGGCCGTCAGAACGCCGAGTTTCTGAGGCAAGTAGTGCACCGGAAGTTGCTCCTGCAACACCTTTGTCGGCTGAAAATATAAGATTGGTGGCTGAAGCGGTGTTGGCCGTGATCAATGCGCAGCCTGGGAGGCAAGCGCAGCAGCCCGCTCCTGTGATGGAGCAAGTACCTCTGCAAGAGGCGGAGCCGAGGAGGGTGGAGCAAGTGGTTGCGGAACCAATAGTGCCAAGGAGGGCAACTGAGAGACAGTTGAAGCATGTAATGAGCTTTAACCCTCCGTTATTCTCGGGGTTGGGAACCCCATCTCAGGCTGAAGACTGGCTCTCTAGGGTGAAGAGAGTCATGACAGCGACGGAGACGGAGGAGTGGCAGATGACCACCATCGCTACGTTCCTGCTGGACGGTGAAGCGAGGATGTGGTGGGAAGGTTTGGAGCTGCATCACCTGAGAGGTAGACAACTGATAGACATTCCGATGGAAGAGTTCTCGGAATTGTTCTTGGCAAGATACCTCCCTTCGACTCAGAGGATTTCAATGGAGAATGAATTCCTGAAGTTGGTGAAGGGTGAGAGAAGCGTGGATGAATATCTCCACGAGTTTACGCGGTTGAGTCGTTATGCTAGCTCCACCATCATGGATGAGGAGCGCAAGACTAATCGTTTTTATGAAGGCTTGAGGGATGAGCTGAGATTGTTACTGTCGGGGCCGATGACGCAAGGTTTCTTAACCTTGGTCAATACTGCCCGGTCCTTGGAGAAGGACATGAAGAGTGTGCAAGCGAAGAAAAGCTTGAGTGAAAAGAAATCTGAGTTCAGAGTGCCGACTGCTTCAAAGTCCGGCTATCGGAGGGCTTTCAAGAAGCATAGGACTTCGGGTCCAGCTCCTTCTGGCGCTTCTGGGGCGACTACGGGTCGGACCCCGGGTGCGTGCTTTACGTGTGGAAAGACGGGGCATTTCGCCCGTGATTGTTGGAGCGGACGTCCTAAGTCCGAGAGGAGGCCAGGAGCTACTTATGAAGAGAAGGGTAAGGCGGTGGAGTCGACCGCATCCCACTATGCTCCGGCCCAACCAAGGGTCTACAATCTTGGCCAACAGGAGGTCATTAAACAAGCTGACGTGGTGACAGGTACGGTTTAATTTATAGCAAGTCAATTCCTTTATATGCTTGTTATGCACATGTTACCTTACCACTGCTTGTTTAGGATTCGTATTGATTTGTGAAAATCCGGCACGAGCACTCTTCGATACGGGAGCTTCACACTCCTTCTTGTCCGAAGGATTTATATCACGCATTGGAGTCCCTTCTTCGATGGCGAAGGATACGTTGGATGTGTTGTTGCCCAATGGGTGTTCGATGCGAGCGGTTAGGATCTGCGATGTTAAGATTCGTATTGGGGAGCAGGAGTTCGACCTGCGGGCGTCTTTACTTCCGTTAGTGGAGTTCGACGTCATATTTGGCATGGACTGGCTCTCGGAGCAGCAGGCCCATATAGATTGCGGTAGCAAGGAAGTCAAGCTGGGAGCAAGTCGTGAGACGACTTTTACGGGCTTAAAGGGGTCGAGCAAGACGTTGATGTCTGCTCTTCAGGTGGTGAAGGCGGTTCGTGCCGGAGCAGAACTGTTCTTTACACTTGTGGAGGTTGCAAAGTCGAAGCCCGCTTTGGATTGTATTTCAGTGGTATCGGAATACCCTGATGTGTTCCCCGCGGATCTTCCTGGAGCCCCGCCTCAACGGGAGATAGATTTCACGATCGAGCTAGTGCCAGGTGCAAAGCCTGTGTCACGATCTCCGTATCGGCTAGCGCCTAAGGAAATGGCGGAGCTGAAAGTTCAATTGCAAGAGTTGTTGGAGCAAGGTTATGTGCGCCCGAGTTCTTCGTCTTGGAGCGCACCGGTCCTCTTTGTTAAGAAGAAGGACGGAAGCTTGAGATTATGTATTGATTATCGGGAGCTAAACAAGCTGACTGAGAAGAATAAGTACCCGATCCCTAGGATTAATGATCTCTTTGATCAGTTAGTCGGATCGACGGTGTACTCGAAGTTAGATCTCAAGTCTGGGTACTATCAGCTGCGGATAAGGGAGAGTGATATCCCGAAGACAGCATTTAGTACGAGATACGGGCATTATGAGTTTACGGTCATGCCGTTTGGACTGACTAATGCGCCGCCAGTATTCATGGATTTGATGAACAGGACGTTCAGGGAGTACTTGGACCATTTCGTGATCGTCTTCATCGACGATATTTTGGTGTACTCGCAAAGTGAGGAAGATCACTTCAAGCATCTTCATTTGGTGTTGGAGACGCTAAGGAGAAACCAGTTGTATGCCAAGTTCTCGAAGTGCGAGTTTTGGCTATCCTCAGTGGCGTTCCTCGGGCATATAGTGAGTGGAGAGGGTATTGCTGTGGATCCGGCGAAGATTGTTGCGATACGGGAGTGGCCTGAGCTTGCTACGGTAGCAGAAGTCCGGAGCTTTTTGGGGCTTGCCGGCTATTATAGGCGCTTCGTAGAGAACTTCTCGCGGTTAGCGTTACCTCTCACTACTTTGACGAGGAAGGATCATAAGTTCGTTTGGACGCCGGAGTGCGCGCGAGCTTTTGAGGAACTGAAGTGTCGGTTGACCACGGCGCCTGTGCTGAGTTCGCCGGTTGGAACCGAAGGCTATGAGATATATAGCGATGCTTCGGGCAGCGGTTTGGGTTGCGTGCTATTGCAGCACGGCAGCGTGATAGCTTATGGCTCGAGACAGCTAAAAGTGCACGAGAGGAATTATCCGGTCCACGACTTGGAGTTGGCGGCCGTGATTTTTTCCTTGAAGCTGTGGAGACACTATTTGTACGGTGTGAAGATTGATATCTACACCGATCACAAGAGCCTAAAGTACCTGATTGATCAGAAAGATCTGAATATGCGGCAGCGTAGATGGATGGAGTTCTTAGGGGACTATACATTCAAGATCCACTACGTGCCTGGCAAAGGGAATGCGGTTGTGGACGCGTTGAGTCGCCGAGCCCCAGCTCAAGCTAATTGGCTATCGATGCATGACGAGCGGTTGGTGCGGGAGTTGGAGGCGTTGGAGATTGTTTGTGTGGATAAGCAAGCAAGTGCTGAAGCAGTTCTGAATTGGACTGAAGTCCAATATGACCTGGCTGATCGGATTCGGCAGGCTTTGGATATGGATGCTCATATGAAGCAGTTCATGATAGAGGCTCTGGATGGGTCAAATTCCCAATTCGTCGTGGAGGATGGATTGCTGTGGAAAGACGGTCGTCTGTGCGTCCCAAGCGTGGGCAATTTACGGGTGGAGTTGTTGTACGAGGCACACCATACCAAGTACTCGATTCACCCGGGGAGCACGAAGATGTACCGCGACGTCAAGAAGCTATTTTGGTGGCCGGGTTTGAAAAAGGATGTGGCGCTATACGTAGCGAAGTGCCAAACCTGCGCCTTGGTAAAGGCGGAGTGCCAAAAGCCGGGAGGATTTCTTAAGTCCTTGCCTATTCCGGAGTGGAAATTCGACGACATCTCTATGGACTTTGTGCATGGTTTGCCAAGGTCGCAAAAGGGGAACGACGCCATTTGGGTGGTGGTCGATCGATTAACGAAGGTGTCGCATTTTATTCCGCATAGGAAGGATGATCCGGTGGAGAAGCTGGCAAAGCTATATGTGGATAACATAGTACGGCTTCATGGTGTGCCCCGCAGCATCGTGAGTGACCGGGATGGGCGGTTCACGTCCAATGATTGGAGGCTGGTGCAGCAAATGTTGGGAACAAAGCTGAAGTTTAGCACAGCCTTCCATCCGCAAACGGATGGGCAGACCGAGAGAGTCAATAGAACCATGGAAGACATGCTTCGCATGTGTGTCTTGGACTTTGGAAAGCAATGGAGGACCACCTTTATTTGGTGGAGTTCGCATACAACAACAGCTACCAAGCAAGTATTCAGATGGTGCCTTTCGAGGCCCTATATGGTAGAAGATGTCGCACGCCGTTGTCTTGGTTAGAAACGGGCGAGTCGAAGTTGTATAAGCGATCGGAAGTGGATGATGCTACTTCTTTGGTGAGAACCATTCGGGAGAGGTTACTCATCGCTCAGGACCGGCAAGCAAAGTACTATAATGCCAAGCACAGGAACGTGGAGTTCGCTGTGGGTGATTATGTGTACCTAAAGATCAAGCCGTTCAAGGGTGTCTCGCGGGTGCGACGGTTGAAAAAGCTAAGCCCGAGGTACCTTGGACCGTTTGAGGTTCTGGAGCGAGTTGGAGAAGCGTCCTATAGGTTGAAGCTTTCGGTGGAGCTAAGTGGTTTACACGATGTGTTCCACATTTCGGTGCTTCGGAAGGCGGTGCAAGAGCCTACGCAAGTGATCGCAGTCGATCAAGTGCCGGTGGATAGTGGGCTAACGACAAAGGTCAAGCCCGTGCGGATTGAGGACTCGGAGGTCAAGCGGCTACGCAATAAAGAGATCAGGATGGTCAAAGTCCGGTGGGACAATTGCGGTCGTGAGGAGCTCTCTTGGGAGCGAGAGCAGACTATGCTTGACGAGTATCCGGAGTTGTTCCGCTCAGGTACAAATGTTGGTTTTTGTATATCTTTCCTTTATGTAATTTCGTGGGCGAAATTCTTTTAAGAGGGGGAGAGTTGTAACGCCCCAAAACTCAAAGGAGCAAAGGGGGACGTTTTGGGCCAGTTTTGGGTTCTGGCTGAAGGCACACGGCCTGGGACACGGGCGTGTCCCAGGGCGTGTCAAGCGTGTGTCGACACTTAGCCGCGAAGTCGTCGAGTTATTCTCGACGATTCGTCGAGAATGGGCACACGGCCTGCGACACGGGCGTGTCGCAGGGCGTGTCGACCCGTGTCGACACTTAGCCGTGAAATCGTCGAGTTATGCTCGACGATTCGTCGAGAATGGGTACACGGCCTGCGACACGGGCGTGTCGCAGGGCGTGTCGACCCGTGTCGACGATCGTCAAGGTGAAATCGTCGAGATTCACTCGACGATCGTCGAGTCAAGGCACACGGCCTAGGACACGGGCGTGTCCAAGGCCGTGTCATCGAGTCGTCGATCTTCCCTCGACGAAATGTCCAGTGTACACGGCCTGGGGGCCCAGGCGTGTCACTATGACACGGGCAAGGACACGGGCGTGTCTTAGAACCCGTGCAGTGCTCGGGTTGAAAGCGGGAGAAAATAATGGGGTACACGGCCGGCTACACGGCCGTGTCAGCTGGAACACGGGCGTGTCAGCTCGAACACGGGCGTGTTCGATACCCGTGTGCGAGTTCAGAAGATTCGATTTTGACGGCGAATGCGGCACACGGCCCTGGACACGGGCGTGTGCCAGGCCTTGTTCGGTCCAGATTGGGCATTTCAGCCCCGAATCAAAGCCGCTTGTTTTCTTAGGTTGAGATCCGACGGCTGGGGTTGGTTCCTGAGAGGATATACTCGGGTTTGACTTAGAAAATCCTTCACTTTTCACCCTTTTCATCTCTCCAAACCCTTGGAGAAAGAAGAGCTAAGGCAAGAGGAAGAGGAGCTAGATCCGCCATTGGAGGAGCTTCGAAGCTCCGAATCGCAAGCCGACTCCGGATCCACGGAGGCAACGCAAGTGTGGTGATTTCTATCCGATTACTTTTCGATGGTGCCAAAGAGGAACGCAAGGGTAACGATCCTCATCTTGAGCTTGAATCGCTCCTTTTCTTAGCATAGGAAGCCCCCTCTCGCGAGTTTGCGGAGAGTTGGTGGCGTTCCTTCGGGTAGATATGTAAAGTCCCCGTTGTTTAGAGTCCGTATGCGAGAACGGACATAGGCATTTTGGTTGAAGCCTACCCGGACATGTTAGTCCGGATCGGTGATGTTGCATTGCATAAGGCCGGAGAAGACTCCGTGCTATTGGGTGTTTTCGGGTTTTCTACGCAGTAGATTGCAGCAGGGAGCCTTGGGGACTAACCCAAAGGTGCACCCGGAAAACTGGGCGGATACGAGATCTTGCCAACTTGGTGGCCTGAGAGCCAACTTGAACATAACTGGGTTATGTGATTTGTGATGGACACGGGACTCGGTGGAAGTTTGACCCGCGCATATGGCTTAAATTGTCGTTGCGACGTGAGCACGGGTTAGATGGAACCGTACCCGTTCTATGTCGTTCGGTTAAAGAGACCTAAAGGCACGTGGCACTTACCGTTGGCATAGAATAGGGTCTTCGGCGGTCGATGGCTTAAATTGACGTGACCAATGCCAGGAAGACAAATTGCTCATAGGATTAGCCGTCTGTTGGCGGTGGTGAGTCCGGAATGTTGGTTGCTTAAATTGACGCGACATGGACCGGTTCACCGAGAATGTGCCCTGAGTGCACGAGGCGTGTGGCCGTGCGAGCCAACGTCTGTGATGAAATGGCTTTAGTTATATGCTTTGCTCGCTTATGCTAATGAAATGCAGGGAAGGAGCATCGCCGCCCCGAGTTGGGGGCGGGATCGTTATAATTTGGTCAGCATTGCTGACCGTTGCCTTGTTTGCCACCGTGCGGTGGTTTGTTGCTTGCAGGTGCAGCTGGACCAAGCGGTCAATAGCGGGCTAAAGCCCTTTTTGCGAAGCTGGCCCTCGAAGGCCCAAATGGAAATGTTTTTCTGTTTTATTCATGTATGACCGGCCTGCGTGCCGAGGTTTGTAAATCATGTATTAAACAAGTGGAACGTTTTGTAAGGCCTTAAGGTCGACTTTTGAGTATTTTGTAATAACATTCCTTTTGGTAGTAGTGGACATTCATGCTTGTTGTTGGGTTCTTGAGTACAACTTATTTAAACTGCTTCCGCTAGAATGCTCTGTGTAGGACGTTGAGATTGGTTGGATGGTTTCCATACGTAACCACCCGGTCTGTATGTGGTATATGGCGTCGGGCCCCGGCCGGACCTACTGTTATATGCTATGCAACGGATAGGGGGTGTTACACGATGCGCGCGGATAGAATCTGTGGCGTTAAGATTCGTATCGGGAGTCAAGAGTTCCATTTGAAAGCGTCGTTACTACCGTTGGTGGAGTTCGACATAATATTTGGCATGGACTGGCTCTCGGAGCAGCAAGCTTATATTGATTGCGGTCATAAGGAAGTCAAGTTGGGAACAGGTCGTGAGACTACTTTTACGGGCTTGAAAGGGTCGAGCAAGACTTTAATGTCTTCAACCGAGTATTGATCTGGAAAGCTCTCGTCGAGAGCTACGCCATCGTGGTAAAACTTTTCCTTTTTCTTGAGTTTTCTCGTTAGGGTTTTTCGGCCCTAACCTCTATTTTGGCCATTTTTGTTCAGATTTCGACTCCTCCCATCTTCTTTTGCCACGATCTGCGATGTTGAGTGATTCGGAGGATTTTTTTCCGGTTAAACCAAGGCAAGTGGTGGTTTACCCTCATTTCTCCTTGTCTGGCATGATGGTAACTGTTAAGTTTTTTTATTGATCCTTAAAACTTTCTATGTTCTGTCTTTTCAAAGTTATTACTATAATTAATCCTCTTTAATGATCACTTGATGTTGTAAGATCTTGTCATGGTAAACTCAAATCTGAGATTTAATCGTTCTTGAAGTGTCTTATTGATGGCTTTATTCGCCTTATCTATCATTGTTGAACGTGTTAGAGTTTATCTAGGATTGTAAATCATTCCTATGGGTTGATCAACCGCGTCTTTAATCTAGAAATGTCTAGTAGAATCCGATGTGCCAAGTCTCGAGATATATGTGTTTGTTTTTTTATGATTTTTCTTGATTGCGGGAGTTAGTGGACTCAACCACCTCCGCAATATTTGTTTCCCTTATTAGTACCTTGTAGATGTCTACCAGGTTTTTGGGCGTCTGTGGTGTATGGTGGAGTGTATGAGTCTCCCCCGTAGTTAGACGGATATTATATTCGTGATGGTGTGTCCAGTTGAGTGACCACCTTGCCCGTGTTTGTTTTGGGTAGAGTCGACCACAGGTGCCTAATAAAGGTTATGCAATTTCTTCCTTATTATTTACTCATGTTTGTCACCTTATAACCTTATGCATCTGGTGTATTTATGATGTACGTGACGATTCACGCAAGTGTTCTTTTCCTGTTTGATGATTTACTTTCGTACTCTACTTCAGTACTTTTGGTCTTGGGTTGATACCCCATTTGACCTTTTGTTTATGTTGGCTTATTTTTCTGCCACCATTTGTACATTCTTGCTGAGGTGTTTTGTCTTTGGAATGTCTCAGGTTCAGAGCACTTGCAGATAGTGGAGCTGGTTTTGGAGTTTTGGGGCAGCAGTATTGGCTGTGGTTTTCACATCGATGTAGCAAGGTAGTTGGTTGTTTTAGTTTGCTTACCTAGTTCAGACATACTTCTATTTTTATGTGGGTTCGTGTCAGATTGTTGACGCATATAGGATAGACGGTTTTTTGGATACCTTGCTAGCTGCTTCGTCTTCTTTCTATGGATGTGGATTACTTGCTCCCTGAGATGTTTTATGTTAGGATTGCATGATAGTTATTTTCAAGTATAAAAGAAAAATTACTATTATTACTGCATGCATTACATAATTTAAAATGTTAAATCACTATATTTAACGACCGTACAAATCCACTTTTATTACTATTATGAATTTAGAATTTTCATATCTTGAGGTGTCCTTTTGGAACCTCTATGCTCTTGTAGGATGCCTAATCCGATAAAAGAAGTATTTTCCGTCGCACATAATTACTTTTCTTGTGGACTAGATGAGCCACTCAGCCGAGGGGTACGGCTAACTACTATACTTAAATTGACTTTAACTCTAAATAACTTAAAAAATCTTTCTTCATGGTTAAGTAGGAGTTCTGCCTGAGCGTCCGCAGCTATCCCCTACTAACGTGGCATCATGACGTGCATTTTTCCCTTACTCTGATATACCATTATTGGCGGTAAAAAATGCGGGTTGTGACAGTTGGTATCAGAGTAAAGTTGCTTGACAATTGGTCGAGCAACCTTCCCTTTTTAGTATTAGTTGCTTAGTCACATTTCATGCACACACCGATGTATCATTAGTACGTCTTAGCCGAAGCGTAGTCACTACATACACTCATAGCATGATAAGAAGTATGTGGGGCATATTATGTAGTATGAGATGCATAATATGTGTTTGTATATGGATCCACTATAGGTGGCAACATGTGACGGTTATGTATTATGGGATGCATAACCACCATCACATGAGTGCCCATTAGCACGTTTTCTTTTCTCGTTGCATGCGATGTTATTTAGTATGGGATTCATAACATTTCATGTGTATGCTGCTCATAACATGCATTAAGGCATTTTTAGGATGCATAGTACTGCATACATAGCATATCACTGCATAAACACGCTTGCTAAGTTAAGGTTTACATGATGACACATGTACACATGATTTTAAATAAGAGTAAAGAATCCATGCATTCATATCATAGGCACAAGAGTCAATAGGATGAGAGGATATCATCCTAAGTAGGACATATCATCATTATAAAATCTCAGAGCAAGTTGCAGCATAAGCAAGTATTTTTAAGTATGATCTGAACTAGTCGTGTGGCCTAGTTGTAATCTAGGATTTTTGATGAGTTGTTCATTTGTCATTTAGAAATGCCGCCAAAGCGTATTGCGACGAGTTCAACTCCCCAGTCGAAGAGCGAGTCGTCAGGAGCGCAAAGTGATGTGATTATCGAGGGTCTGCGTCAGAGCAATGAGGCTATGTCGAGACAATTAGTTGTGATGCAATCATAAATTCAGTCTTTGTTGTCTGCCGCTCCCGCACAGCAACCTTTAGTGCAAGATCCAGCCTTGGGCCAAGCCGTGCCTGATACCCCTGCTCCTCTGGTGCCCCCGATGGCGATACCACTAGAAATGAATTTCATATCACACTTCCAACGGTTGGGATCTCCCACCTTGACGGGAGTGCAGACTTTATGATTTTAGATGATTGGATCATCTCCATCTAGGAGATGTTTTCGTATTCATGGATTCTAGAAGCCCAGAAGGTAATGATTGCAGCCTATCAGCTAAAAGGTCTGGCAAAGAGCTGGTGGATTCGGGAAAGGGAGAGTCTCAAGGAAAGTTGTTCTTGGGAATCTTTTAAGAAGATGTTGCTGAGAAAGTTTCTACCCTCGGTCGAGAAGGACCATCTGATGAATAATTTCCTGCATCTGAAGTAGAGACAGCTCACAGTGAGCGAATATGAGATTGAGTTTAGTAAATTTAGCAGGTTTGCTCCTGATTTAGTAGCTTCTGAGGAGGGTAGAGTGAAATGTTTCATGGGAGGACTAAGAGGCGATGTCCAGCAGTGGGCATGCACTTATAGAGCTGACAGTTATGTTGTTGCAGTGGAATCCGCATTGAAAGTGGAGGCGATTGAAAATGCCAAGAATAGAGGTGCTGCAGCGAGAAAAGAGATGAGGAAAGGTGTTGAAGATGGAAGCTCTAGGGCATCTGGCCATTCTTCGAAGAAGAAAAGTGGGGAAATATGTAGCTTCTATGGTCAACCTGGTCACCCTTACGAAAGGTGTTTCAAGAGGACTGCTACTCAGAAGTAGCAGCGGGTGCTCGCCATCCAAGGCGCACCCAAGGGAGATCTGGTGTGCTCATTCTGTTCAAAGATGGGGCATGATGTAAGTCGTTGCTATATAAAGAAAGGATTTGCTTTCAGTGCGGGCAGAAGGGACACCAGAAGTCTTCGTTCCCCCAGGCTCAGTCCGTACTGCAGCCTGCCCCGCTTCGAGCTCTGCCGCCGCCACCAAACCAGGACAAAGGTAAAGGAAAGCTAAATGTGGTGACTAGAGAGGATGCTCAGACCTCTACCCAAGTGATATCAAGTTAGATTCTATCCTGACTTTTACTCTCCATTGTTTGTTATAGTTTTCATTCATTTAGTTATGTATGCTACAATTTTAGGGGAGTTTAAGGTGTGTAATAGGTGGGCGCTCGTTCTTTTTGATTCAGGTGCCACCCATTTCTTTGTGGCCCGGAGGTTTGTAGATAAACATCGTCTGGATATGGATCAATTAGGGGAATCCTTCAACATCAAACTTCCCTCCAGTGATTCGGTGATATCTAATCAAGGAGTTCTGAGATATCCTATTTATCTTGGCAATTTTCTGGCCATTGCGGATCTGATGATTTTGGATCTGGCTGATTTTGATGTGATTGTGGGCATGGATTGGCTGTCCAAGTATGATGTGGTCATCCAGTGTAAGGCTAAGCAACTAGATTTCAGGATGGACAACGGCCAACCTATGAGCGTCTATGGATTTCAGGACAGGGTTTCCCCTATCATTTATGCGGTACGTGCTTGTCGTGTTATAGAGTCTGGTTGCGAGGCATTTTTAGTTTCTATTTCTGCTCTAGAAACAGCTTTTGTTACGCCACGTCTTGAGGATGTCTCGGTGGTGCGAGAGTTTTCAGATGTATTTCTTGATAGTCTTCCAGGACTTCCTCCTCAGAGAGAGATGGAGTTTGTGATAGACCTCGATCCAGGTACTCGCCAGATTGCTAAGGCACCATACCATATGGCTCCGTGTGATTTGGATGAGTTGCGTACTCAACTCAATGAGTTGCTGAGGTGTGTTTTATTAGACCAAGTTCTTCTCTGTGGGGTGCTCTGGTTTTGTTCGTAAAGAAGAAAGATGGATCGATGAGGCTATGCATCGATTATAGAGAATTGAACAAGGTAACCATTAAGAATAAGTATCCCTTGCCAAGGATCGATGATCTGTTCGATCAGTTGCGTGGTAGTTCAGTATTTTCAAAGATCAATCTTTGTTCAGGCTACCACCAGTTGAGAATTCGTGAGGCTGATATTCCACGAACCGCTTTCCGTTCGCGGCATGGACATTATGAGTTTTTGGTGATGTCTTTCGGTTTGACCAATGCACCCTCAGCTTTCATGAATTTGATGAATATGGTGTTTAAGGACTTCTTGTACCGATTTGTTATTATGTTTATATATGATGTCTTGGTGTATTCCCGCAGTGTTAAGGAGCATACTCAGCATTTGTGTTTGGTTTTGTCGGCCCTGAGGGAGCATAAGTTATATGCAAAGTTGAGCAAATGTGAGTTCTGGCTACCTCAGGTGTCCTTTCTGGGTCATGTTGTAAGCAAGGACGGTATTTCCGTGAACCCGACCAAGATTACAGCTGTAATGGAATGGGAGAGACCTTCTACACCTAAAGAGATTAGAAGCTTTTTAGGCCTGGTCGTCTACTATAGAAGATTCGTAGAAGGATTTTTCGTGTTGTCAGCCCCGCTAACCAGACTTTCTCAGAAGAACACCGCATTTATTTGGAGCGATAAGTGTGAAGAAGCCTTACAAGAGTTGAAGAAGAGATTGTATACTGCTCCAGTTTTAACCTTGCCTACTGAAGGACTTGAGTACGCTATATATGTGGATGCATAACACATTGGACTTGGTTGTGTTTTGATGCAAGAGGGAAAGGTGATCGCGTATGGGTCAAGGAAATTGAAGATTCATGAAAGAAACTATCCTACGCACAATTTGGAGTTTGTTGCCATAATTTATGCGTTGAAGCTTTGGAGACACTTATTGTATGGAGTGTTATGCAAGATTAATACGGACCATAAGAGTTTGAAGTATGACTTCACTCAGAAGGAACTAAATCTGCGCCAGCGTCGGTGGTTTGATGTGGCTGATTATGAAGTGGAAATTCTCTATCATCCGAGAAAGGCTAACGTAGTAGCTGATGCTTTGAGTAGAAAGACCGCCAAGATTTTTAATTTGATTGTACAGTCCTTGGTGGAGGAATTCCTATTGATGGACATTGAGGTTGGGGTAGTACTGTGTCTGTTAGTTTAGAAGCAAAAGAGCCCTCTTGGATTTCCCTTACTCGAGCAGATCAGAAGGATGATCCAGATTTGTTACACCTCCGGAATAGAACTATGAAGGGAGAGCTACCTGATTTCTCCTTGGATGAGTTGGATACCTTGAAGTATTAGGGTAGATTTTGCGTCCCCGCCTTTGGTGACATTCGGGCTAAGATCTGTGTTGAAGCTCATGGTTTCAGTGTAGCCTACCATCCTGGTTCCACAAAAATGTATAAGGATCTAAAGCAAATTGTTTGGTGGTCAGGAATGAAGAATGATATCGCGAAGTTTGTGTCGGAATGTCTTACGTGCCAGCATGTTAAGGCTGTCCATAGAAGGCCTAGAGGTAAATTGACATCGGTTGATATTCCCAGTTGGAAGTGGGAGAGTATTTCGATGGATTTTATTACCGGTCTACTGAAATCTCCCCGTGGGCACGACTCCATTTGGGTGATAGTCGATAGATTGACTAAATATGCTCACTTCGTCCCTTTTAAGATTGGATATTGTATGAATAAGATAGCTGAATTATACCTGAAAGAGGTTATCAGATTGCATGGAGTTCCTGTCAGTATCATGTCAGATCGAGACTCTAGGTTTACGTCTCATTTTTAGAAGACTTTATAGGAGGGGTTGGGTACCGATTTAAGGTATTCCACCTCATATCATAGGACTCCTTTGTTTTGGGCTGAGGTTGGTAAGAGACCATTGTTAGGTCCGGAAGCCTTTGAAGAGATGAATTACGTTGTAACTCATATTCGAGAGAAGCTCCGTGTAGCACAAGAGCGTTATGAGAAGTATGTTAATCGATGAATGGTAGATCAGGAGTTTATCGTTAGGGACTTGGTTTTTCTGAAAGTATCTCTGATGTCAGGTGTTAAAAGGTTTGGAAGGAACCACAAGTTAGACCCCTGGTATGTGGGACCTTTCCAGATTCTTGAGTGCATCGGAGTGTCAGCTTATAGGCTGGAATTGTCTGCTACCTTCCCTGGCGTCCATGATGTGTTCCATACGAGCCAGTTGCGGAAGTGTGTTCGTAATGATCGTCAAGTCCTCGACTCGGTTCCCCAAATTCAGCCCAACCTGACGTATGTGGAAGAGCCTGTCCGTGTTTTGGAATCTCAAGATCGAGTGTTGCGGAGGAAGACCATCTCTATGGTCAACATTCTTTGGAGAAATCAAGACGTCGAGAGTGCGACGTGGGAATTGGAATCGGCGATGAGGGAATCTCACCCTCATCTCTTCTCTTAGTTTCTGGTATGTCTCAATGTTTTTGTTGTGTTTGATTTTCTCGTTTTGGTTTGGTTTTGTAGTTGTGTTAAGTTTTGGGATGAAACTCCTTTTTAGGGGGAGTGACTGTAACGCCCCCGATTTTTCGACGATTTTATTTGAATGGCAACGTCATATTTATGACGTCGTGCCGTTACTTTTAACGTCGAGTTGACGGCACAATGTCGTTAAAGCATTTTCGCGTCTGTGCGATCGAGTCAGCCGAATTCTTGTAGTAATGGGAAAATTTTGCATTTAGAATTCAGGTTGAATAATTTTGGACTTGCTCGTCAAGTTTCGTCGCGATCCGAGCGATATTCGGGCCTCAGCGATTTTTCCAAAGTTTTGTAGAATTTATGTTCGTCAAAGACTTTGAAAATTTATATTTCAAGAATGGCTCGTCGGATTCTGGTTTTGACTTAGCCTTTGAGTTTGTAGAGTCAGTGTTCGCCTACGGTGCGAATTTCATTTGATTCGGCGAGTGTTTGGGCCTCCATTTTGAACTTGTGTTTTCTTGTTCAAAAAATATAAATATGAATATTTTAATATTAAAACACTATTCAAAAATGTCTTTTACTATTCATCTCTATACTTTGATTTTTGGATATATCTGTAAAAAACTTTCACTGCACGCAAATTCTTCTCGAGTACCTGGCGTCACTCTCGAGTATTCTGCTATTACTCTCGAGTATTCTGCTATTCTTCTCGAGTACTCTGACTTTGTTCTCGAGTGGCTAGACCTTGTTGTCGAGTGGGCTCATCTTCGTACTCTAGTAATCACTTTGTACTCGAGTAATCATCACTTTGTACTCGAATAATCTTCAGCCTGTACTCGAGTTATCTTTAGCATGTACTCGAGTAATCTTAGGCTTGTTCTCGAGTAATCCCGAGCGTGTTCTCGAGTACTGCAGCCCTTCCCGAGTAGTCCGCTAGAGTTCGCGTTCGGGCAATTTTTTGAGAGTTAAAACGGTGTCGTATAAAATAATGGTTAGCATGAAATTTGTTCGTCTCGACGAGATCTACATATATATATATCTACCACTATAAAGGAAATATAAATTGCATGAATTTAAAACTCATTGGAGTGATTTTGGCCGTCCGATCTGAATGCATTATTCAGTAACCATCTGATCAAACGCACCATCTTTCCTCATTTTTTGTAGGTCTCCTAAACCTACTTTAGGGTAGTCCTAAACCAATTTTAAAAATTATTAAATAACTTCGGACCGAAATAACATATAGCCCGCTCATGAACCCCAACGACAGCAATATAGACCACCCACTGAACCAGAACCACTGCTTAGCGAGCCAATTACAAGCCCGCTCCAGCCCATTAATTACACTGCTTCAACATAGTGACCTGCTTTTGCTTTATATACTGAAAAGTTCAAAGAAATCAAGCGGTGTGGGACTATTGTGAATAGGCGGTGAACATGATAGCAGTTTATTTTTTCATTAAATAAAATGCGGGTCCCGCCAATATACCTTTTTATGTTATTTTTTTAATTATGTATAGGCGGATGATGGTGGCGTGAGCCACTCTTCATACGCCTATTTTAATTTAGTTTTTTAATTGATTTATTTAATAATCGTGCTTATTTAATTTAGTTAATAGTTTCATTAATTTAATAATTATTTATTTAATAATCGTGTTTATTCTTTCATTGGTGAACATGATAGAACTGTCAGTGGGCGGGCGGAGTCCTCCAGCTCGCCGGACGGGTACTGTCGCGCTTGGTCATTGGGCCGCCAGCCGGGTACTGTGGCACGTGGCCATCGGGCCGGAGGCCCGTGCCTGTCACTCGTGTATATATATATATATATATATATATATATATATATATGTTTAAACTTATACTTAAAGGCAATTAGAAAAGAAAGAAAAAAACTTCATCTTCTCCAGATTTTCTCCCGAACCAGAGCAGCGTGAGCGAGAGAGAGAAAGTTCTTCGTGAATATTCCGGTGGCTGATGCGTTGAACGGCAAGTGTACCGGTCGCACAAGTAATATAAAATGGGTGAATTTCCCCAAGTATCGATCTCTTCAAGGAACACAGTAAGGGGGATTTAATTTCGAGGACTTGAGATTGAAGTCCTTATGGCGGAGTTAACTAAGGGGGCTTTTGATAGTTGCGGAAAAAGAAAATAAAACACTAACAACTACTCCTATGCAACGCCGCCATGCGATGCCTCGTCAGGCGGGATGGAAGACTACACGGGCCACTATGCACCGAATTGTTGGGCGGATGGACGAGTAGGCTTGCGGATGAGGTGGTTAGAACGACGGAATGAGGGCCGAGAGCACCTCTTCGCTACGCACGCCTCTAGCAAATGCTAGACCGACAAAATCGGATGTGGTGGCGGATGGAAACAAAGGAGTCTCTCAAGCAACTAAAGAAGTAAAACAATACAGAATCATAAAGACATGAATCTAATAAAGCATACAACTAAAGAGCGACAACATCTACAAATGAAGTTTTAACACACATATACAACAAGAAAGCAAGAACAAGTCAAGAAATCGACTGAATCTGAAGTCTTGCAGAGGGTTCACGGAAGGAATAGACGGGTTGTCAATCCGCGTCCTAGCTCGGTCCTCAACTGCGTCCGGGGTAGAGAAGGTTGTCACTACCTTCCAATGGACCCGTCTTCTTCGTGTCACGATGTGGAAGAAGGTTGCAAGCTTCCCTTTGCTTGTTGGCTATGACATCAAACTTGAAATGGAGCTTAAAAGATGAATGAGAAGGCCGAGAGGAAGCTCCGGCTTTAATATGGCATTGAAAACTTGCCCGGAGCACCTCCCTAAGGTGGAAGATGAAGGGAAATGGCTGAACCCTTCTTTGGAGGCTGAAAACGGCGGAGGAGAAAACTCTTTTTCAATGGAGGAAAATTTGCGCTTTAAATAGAAGCAGGTCAGAAAAATAGGCACGCTCGATTTGGCGCATGACCGTACGCTAACTGTCCGTTATTAACTTGCAGGCCCAGCTTGCGGAAGATGAAGCGTTGACCCGTGCATTTTACTTCGCGCACGGGCCCTTCCGCCCATGCGTGAAGGAAATCGCACGGGTAGTGACAGAGCGCGGGAAATCAAGAAAATACAGTGGAATCGTGCGATTTAGCCGCGCACGGGCGCTTCCGCCCGTGCGTGAACAAATCACACGATTAACCACAGAGAGCAACAAACAAGAAGCTACAGGAAAACCATGTGTTTCCTTCATGCACGGTTCCGAAGAAACCGTGCATCAACCGTGCGTTAAGAAATTCGTCGAGATCAGTTTGACGTTTCTCCTGCACAAATAAAATGCACGATCACAAAGAACCGTGTGCCAAGAGAACGCACGACCGTGCATTTTCCTCAATTCAGAAATCCTCCCTTGGGGAAAACGCACCACCTGCACAGCAAAAACCAAAACTGGAGCACAAGCTCCCAGCACCCATACACAGTAAAAAAATGAACAAAAAAAACCATAGGGAGCACCATGAGCTTACCCCCAACACTCGAATGTGCAATTTCACACCACAAGGGCCAAAATAGTGCACTTTTGGTGAAGTGAAGATCTACACACAAAAATATAACTTTTCCGATTGAAAAAGTAGTGCACACGCAGGAAAATAAGCCCAGCTGAGTCCAAAAAACCCTATATAAATCGGACTCATCACACCCCCCAGACTTACCTGTTTGCGCGTCCCGAGCAAACAAAATCTATGCAGATAGGGAAAATGATTTAGCTAGCATAGAAATTGTGATATGGAGTACCATGCAAAGTCGCATGCTCGTACGTGTAAAAATATAAATAGAGGAAATTTCTAAGTATGCAAAATAGCTTACACTTTTCACAATGCGTATCAACATTTTATTACTACTCAAAAATGGTATCACTGTGAATCTTCTGGTCACGCGTAGGAAGAAAGTAGGTAGGCCATTAAGGTGAGCTTTGACAAAGACTGGGGCTCATGATCACCTCCAAAAGAATCCACCAATTTCGGGGACCATACACTTGCCCATTCACACTCTCTCCATGGTACTAGTTCGACTCAAGCGTGAATCTGTAAGACTTTAGGAGAATCGTGGGGCTTGGGTTACGGTGAGGTAAACAAAGATAAACAGGAAGGCTATGCACCTAACCCAAATGAGCGATCATAAAAAGAATCCCACTGCTAAGCAAGATACACGCGGGTACACCACACTCCCAGACTTAATTTTTAAAATATGGGTGTGTGCACCGCCTACTCCAATTACAATCACATCTCCAATAGGATTTTCAATCATGTTTTTTATTTTATTTTTACTTTTCATTTTCACATATATATATTTTTTTTAAATCATTTTCTTTTCTTTAAACAGTTTCAACAAATAGAAGCTTTGGAACACATCCACCTAATCACATGTAAAATCACCACATCAACACTCCAACATGAAAAACGTAAAACACTAAAGCTCGACTTGGGTGTGCGACTAGGATCGACTATGAGGCATTGGTGAAATAATTGTGGAGCTGAATCAAAAGAAGGGTAGGCACAACGGGGCTTAGCAATGATAAGATGTTAGGAATGGTACAAAGCTCAACCGGGCCAAAATGATGGCCTACATCATGCCCACGCTCGACTAACCCTGCACCAATGCTTCGAGAGTAGCTTGGGGCAAGTTCTTAGCCACCGAGAAAGCTGATCCTTCCTCCCCACTTGAGCAAAACGAGTCTAGTGACGGCTACACACAACCCTACACTACCGTTTGATTCACACCGTATTCACCAATTTTTGAGTAGAATAAAAAGTCTTTACGCAGATAGAAAAATTATAAAACTATAAGAATACAGAAAAATTAAATCTACTCCAATTTCTACACGAGACGAGAGCACTCGACTAGGAGCACAGCATGGTCAACATTTTACTTCGTCTCACAATCCTATGTCAGCACAATAATTTTCCCAAATCATACAAAAGAAACAAGTTTAACTCGCAGCATGGTAACAGCTAAGCACACGCTCATGTGGGTGCAGTGGTGTACGATGCAATGAACTAATCAAAATAAAACTATAAAAGCTTCTAGTTTGCACATGAAATGTGCACGTGCAAAAGGTAAGACATACTGACTCTCCCCCAGACTTAAACTAAGCTACACAACATATGATATGGAAATTTAAATCAAATAGAGACAATGGAAGAGGTTACCCAATGCTTAGTCAACGAGCTTACCAGAAGACGCTTGAAAAACACGGAAGCAGGTCCGCCATACGAAGAATCACAACCCCACCAACACGAATTTACCATGAATACCTGTAGGGGTGAGCTCCGCAAAAACAAAAGAAAAATATACAATATGCATAGAAATACTAAACTAAGATAAACATAAAAAAATAAAAATGCAGTAAATGAAAGCTAACTACTGGGGTTAATGTCATCCAGTACGACTTATTCGAAAAACGAAAAGTAATAGCTAATGAGCCTATGAAAAGAAAAGTGCACATGCAACTGTTCCATTATCCGTCGCGATAATGGGTACATATACGGAGATAAAACAGTTACCCTTCTACATAAATAATAGTACCTACCCAACACAGGTAGAGGAAATAGAAATTAAGAAGAGGAGGAGCACTGGTCCTCGCCCATCTTATCACAAAACATATCCTCGCCTAACAAGGCATCATCAACCACAGATGTGTAGGAAGCGATGGCAACGGCATGAACACCAGGCTCATCATCATCCCAGCGTACCCGTGGAGACTCAACCTGCACAGGCTCGGATAAAGAAGGTGGATCAAGTAATAAAAGAGAAGAAGAACTAAAATAATCAGAATAAGGGAGAGTGATCCCGGTATCACTCTCAGCAGGATCCAGGCAGAGATCATTGTCAGTATCATACGAGTCGTATCGTGGGAAATCCGAGAACTCGAGGTCCACGGTGGTAAGGGGTACAGCCCGTCCAATAAGGAGGTGCAAACCTCCGCATCGGAAAGGGAACATTCCTCATCCCACCGGGGTGTATAAAAGTGTTCCGAAGATCCACCTTCTCCGTCGGAGATAGTAGAGTCATCATCCCACGTTGGCGCAACCTCAGGCACCGAATCATCCAAAAATACGGCATCATCAACCGACTCTCAAGAAAAAGGAGTAGAAAACTCAGGCAAAAATTGTGGAGGGGCGAAACTGCTCTCAAAATCGAGCACTGAATGAGCAGGCGCCATCGCAAAATTAGTCACAGACGCCACCTCGTTGACAGGAATAATCTCTACGTCCCATACAGGAGCGCCCATGAATTACTGATCCACTTTTTGCTAGCTACCATAAGAGTAATCGTCATCACTCAAGGGAAGCTCATAAAAAGGGAGCGAGGGACCCATGATGGATCTGTATGTAGGGAGAGATTCTTCTGTAATCTCAACGGGTAAAGAGCGAGCAAGGTGCGCAATGTTAGTGTATGGACCAGACAACACCCTGGTAGGCCTGTCCACAACAGTCTTCCGCGAACGGGAGGTTGTTGCGCGCACGCCCTCATAGGGAGAAGGCTCGCACAAGCGAGGGCAATCCTTCACCATGTGGCCTACACTTTCACATAACAAACATCTAATACAATACTCGGCTTTCATATCAGCCATGGCGTCGATGTATCGGCGCAAAGTGTCATAGAGACGTCTCTCGGCTATAGAATACATCACGAACAAAAATATTTGCTGAAAAAGTGCTACATATCTAGAATATAAATAGCACGGACTTGCTATCTAATCCAAAAATCAGAAAAGGGCAAAACAAAATAAACAAAATAAAGATTCTAACAACTAAAGCAAAGAAGAAACATGAAATATACAAATGGAAAAGGTCTTCGATCTACTATCTCCCTCTCCAAAAACTCACACAACTGTGTTCCCCGGCAATGTCGCAAAAAACTTGATGCGTTGAACGACAAGTGTACCGATCGCACAAGTAATATAAAATGGGTGAATTTTCCCAAGTATCGATCTCTTCAAGGAACACAGTAAGGGGGAGTTAATTTTAAGGAGGACTTGAGATTGAAGTCCTTAAGGTGGAGTTAACTAAGGGGGGTTTTTAGAGTTGCGGAAAAAGAAAATAAAACACTAATAACTACTCCTATGCAACGCCGCTATGCGATGCTTCGCCAGGCAGGATGGAAGACTACACGGGCTGCTATGCACCAAATTGCTGGGCTGATGGATGAGTAGGCTTGAGGATGAGGTGGTTAGAATGACGGGATTAGGGTCGAGAGCACCTCTTCGCTACGCACGCCTCTAACAATTGCTAGAGTGGCAAAATCGGATGTGGCGGAGGATGGAAACAAAGGCTCCTCTCAAACAACTAAAGAAGTAAAGCAATACAGAATCACAAAGACATGAATCTAATACAGCATACAACTAAAGAGCGACAACATCTACAAATGAAGTTTTAACACACATATACAACAAGAAAGCAAGAACATGTCAAGAGATCGACCGAATCCGAAGTCTTGCTAAGGGTTCACGGAAGGAATCGTCGGGTTGTCAATACGAGTCCTAGCTCGGTCCTCAACTGCGTACGAGGTAGAGAAGGCTGTCACTACCATCCAATGGACCCGTCTTCATGTCACGATGCGGAAGAAGGTTGCAAGCTTCCCTTTTCTTGTTGGCTATGGCATCAAACTTGAAATGGAGCTTAAAAGATGAAGGAGAAGGCCGAGAGGAAGCTCCGACTTGAATATGGCATTGAAAGCTTGCCCGGAGCACCTCCCTAAGGTGGAAGATGAAGGGAAATGGATGAACCCTTCCTTGGAGGCGGAAAACAACGGAGGAGAAAACTCTTTTTCAATGGAGGAAAATTTGTGCTTTAAATAGAAGCAGGTCGGAAAAACAAGCATGCACGGTTAGGCGCACGACCATGCGCTAACCGTGCATTATTAACTTGCAGGCCCAGCTTGCGAAATATGAAGCGTTGACCCGTACGTTTTACTTCGCGCAAGTGGTGGTTTACCCTAGTTTCTTCTTGTCCGACGTGATGGTAACTGTTAAGTTTTTTTATTGATCCTTAAAACTTTCTGTGTTCTGTCTTTTCAAAGTTATTCCTATGATTAATCATCTTTGATGATCACTTGATGTTGTAAGATCTTGTCATGGTAAACTCAAATCTGATGTTTAATCATTTTGAAGTGTCTTATTGATGGCTTTAATCGCCTTATCTATCGTTGTTGAATGTGTTAGAGTTTATCTAGGATTGTAAATCGTTCCTAAGAGTTGATCAATCACGTCTTTAATCTAGAAATGTCAAGTAGAATCTGATGTGCCAAGTCTCGAGATATATGTGTTTGTTTTTTTGTGGTTTTTCTTGATTGCGGGAGTTAGTGGACGCAACCACCTCCGCAATATCTGTTTCCTTTATTAGTACCTCATGGAAGTCTACCATGTTTTGGGCATCTGCGGTATATGGTGGAGTGTATGAGTCTTCCATGCAGTTAGATGGATATTATATTCGTGAGGGTGTGTTCAGTTGAGTGACCACCTCACCCATGTTTTTTTTTGGGTAGAGTCGACCACAAGTGTCTAATAAAGGTTATGCAATTTCTTCCTTATGATTTACTCATGTTTGTCACCTTATAGCCGTGTGCATCTAGTGTATTTATGATGTATGTGACGATTCACGTAAGTGTTCTTTTCCTATTTGATGCTTTACTTTTGTACTCTACTTCAGTACTTTTGGTATTGGGTTAGTACCCCATTTGGCCCTTTGTTTATGTTGGCTTATTTTTCTGCCATAATTTGTATATTCTTGTTGAGGTGTTCTCTCTTTGGAATGCCTCAGGTTCAGAGCACCTGCAGATCGTGGAGCTGGTTTTGAAGTTTCTGGGCAGCAGTGTTGGCTGTGGTTTTCACCTCGATGTAGCAAGGTAGTTGGTTGTTTTAGTTTGCTTACCTAGTTCAGACATACTTCTATTTTTATGTGGGTTCGTTTCAGATTGTTGACGCCCACAGGATAGACGGTTTTTTGGATACCTTGCTAGCTGCTTCATTTTCTTTCTGTGGATGTGGATTACTTTCTCTTTGAGATGTTTTACGTGTAACGCCCCGAAAATCGTTATCGAGCTGGTCGCTTCTAAAAGTAATTTTGGTGCTTGTATAGGGGTACAGGCCTAGGACACGGGCGTGTACAAGGCCGTGTCTTGCTTGGTGTTTTGGCCAGCTGTATCCCGAGAAGGACACGACAAGAAACACGACAGAATGACACGGGCGTGTCATTTGACACGGGTGTGTGCCTACCCGTGTCAGTACCCGTATTCCCTAGAGTCGTGACAGTTGGCGTGACGGTTATTCGTGACACGCCTCCGGTCACAGGCGTGTCCAAGACCCGACACAGGCGTGTCAGGTTGAGACACGGGCGTGTCTTGCCCGTGTGGTTTTTTTTGCGTTCGATGATCGTGCCAGGATCGAGGCACACGGCCTGGGACACGGCCGTGTGCGAGGCCGTGTTTGGCCCACGTTTGAGGATTTCTATACAGATCTGAGCCGTTCGTTTTCTTTAAGTAAGTTCTGATGGCCCATGCGTGTTCCTGCTCTGTTAAGGCCAGGAATGGTGGTTTAACTCCTCATTTCTCCCTTAAGATTTCTCTTTACAAGGAGTTAGAGCAAGGAGGAAGAAGGAGGAGGATTTCGGCCACCGGCGGAGCATCGGAGCACCGTTTAGAGAACCGAGAGAGGATCCGTGGAGGAAATCCCGTTGCGAAGACTTCTATCCGTGTAATTTTCCATGGCACAAAAGCATACTACAAGGGTAATGATTCTCTACTTGAGCATGTGAAGCTCTCTTCCTTTTTGCATAGGGAAAACCCGCTCCCGCGAGTGTGCGGCGAGTGTGCGGTGTTCCTTGGGGTTGACGGGAATAGTCCCCCTTGTGTTGCATATAGAGTTCGGAATCGAAGTACGGGCATAGGCATTGTGTGTGAAGCCTACCCGGACAGGTTGGTCTGGATCGGTGATGTTGCATTTATTATGGTTTGCCGGAGAAGACTCCGTGTTTTTGGTTTTCGGGTTTCTACGCGGTAGATTGCAGCAGGGATCCTTGGGGTTTAACTCCACGGCACACCTGGAAAACTAAGCGGAATCGTTGTTCTGCTAACTTGGCGGTCTGGGAACCGGCCTTGAACAAACCTGGGTTATGTGATTGTTTGGAAATGGCAGGATCCGAGAGAAGCTTGGCTCGTGCATACGTCTTAAGGTGTACTATACGTTGTGAGCAACGGGCAAGTGGAATAGGACCTGAGCTATGTGGTTCGGTGCGAGAGGCCTGAAAAGGGGACTGGCCGTTGGCATAGTCGGGAGCCTTAGACAGTGGTCAGAAAGGCTAAAATGCTCACGTTGTTGCCATCCCAGGGGTGGTGGTGAAGATGCTGAAGTGTCAGGATTCACCGATAATGTGCCCTGAGTGCACGGGGTGTTTGGCCGTGCGAGCCTACACTTGTGGCTAGCATGTTTGTACTATATTATTTTAGCTGGGCAAATGAATTGCAGGGAAGGAGCACCGCCGTCCCGATTTAGGGGCGGGGTCGTTATAATTTGGTCGGCTTTTGGCTGACTGTTGCTTTGTTTTCCACCGTGCGGTGGAATGTTGCTTGCAGGTACTGCGGAGCCGAGTACCAAATAGCGGGCTGGAGCCCATGTTGCTGTGCTGGCCCTAGAAGGCCAAAGCGAATAGTTGTACTTTATTTTGTCATGTGTGGCCGGCCTGCAAACCGATGTATGGAAAACATTATTTAATTAAGTGAACCTCTGTAAGGTCATAAGGTCCTGTACCTTTCAGTGTATTTGTTTTCATTCCAGTTGTAGTGGTGTTGGATATTCATGATTATTGGATTCAATTATGGGTACTTTCAACTGTTTAACAACATCCGCTAGAATGCTCTGTGTTAGGACGAGTAGTCTTAATTGGACAATTTGGTTATTCATACGTAACCCTTCCGACTATCCGTGGTATATGGTGTCGGGTTCCAGCTGGAGATGGGGGTGTTACAATTTGGTATCAGACTTCTGGTTATGGTCAGGCTTAAATGAATTCGTGGACAAATTCTTTTAAGGGGTGGTGAGCACATGTGTGCGTCATCATTATAACATCAAAAAGAACTCATGAATGTCCACTTAGGAATGAAAAATACACTTGTTTTGTGGAACCTGAGTGTTCGAATGATTGCTTTTAGCAATTTGTGTGTCGTCTAATCTAGGTTCTTTGCTATTATAGGCAGCTCGGAGCGGTGCTGGTCAATCGGAGCATCCACAATCCGGGGAAAGTAGTGCACCGAGGGATGTGCCTAAAACACCTCCTTCAGCGGAAACCATCAGGTTGGTGGCTGAAGTAGTTTTTGCCATGATAAATGCCCAACCTGTAAGGCAAATGCATCCCGCACCTCCTGTGAATGAGCAAGAACCGGTTAGGGCGGCAGAGCCGAGAGTGGTGGAGTGCTTGGTGGTGGATCAGGTAGAGCCGAGGAGGGCTACGAAGAGACAGCTCAAGCATGTAATGGGCTTTAATCCTCCGAGGTTCGATGGGGTTGGAACGCCAGCTCAAGTCGAGGATTGGCTCTCTACGATAAAGAGGGTCTTGATGGCCACGTTAACGGAAGAGTGGCAGAAGACCACCATAGTGACCTTCCTTTTGGATGGTGAGGCGAGGCTGTGGTGGGATGAGTTGGAGTTTTATCTCTTAGTGGGAAGGCAGCTTGTTGATGTGCCTATGGAGGAATTATCAAGATTTTTCTTGGCCAGATATCTACCCTCTGCTCAGAAGCTTGAGATGGAAAATCAGTATCTTGGGTTGACTCAGGGAGCCAGAAGCATGGACGAGTATCTCCACGAGTTTACACGGTTGGGCCGGTATGCTGGTGCTATGTTTACGAAAGAAGAGAGGAAGACCAACTGATTTTATGAGGGTCTACGCGGTGACCTACAATTGCTCCTTGTTGGGCCTAAGGCACATGGCTTCCTAGCCATGGTCAATTCGGCCCGGTTATTGGAAAAGGTTGTGAAAAAAGTCCAAGAGAAGAAAGACCTAGGGGAAAAGAAGGCAGAGTTCAAAGTGCCAAATGCAAAATCACGATTCCGCAGATGGAGCAAGAAGCAGAATACTTCGAACTCATCCCCTTCATCTGGTGCGTCGGGGGCAACCACAAGTCGAGTTCTAGGAGCTTGCTACAATTGTGGGAAGACGAGGCACTTTGCTCGTGAATGTTGGAGAGGACGTGCAAAGTGCGAGAGGAAGCATGGAGTGACATATGAAGAGAAAGGGAAGGCGGTGGAATCAACCTCGTCCCATCATGCTCCAGCCCAGCCTAGAGTTTATAATCTTATTCTGCAAGAGGCCATGAAACAAGATGATGTGGTGACAGGTATGAGTTAAATTATAGCAGTTTAACTTTATGTAGTTGTTACCTTTTTATATGTTAGCCTATGTTTGTTGGTGCTAGGCTTCGTGTTGATTTTCAATCATCCGGCAAGAGCCCTGTTTGATACGGGAGCATCGCATTCCTTCTTATCCGAAAGGTTCATATCGCACATCGGGGCCCCTTCCTCGATGGAAAAAGACAGGTTGGATGTGTTGTTGCCCAATGGATGCTCAATGTGAGCGGATAAGTTCTGTGTGGTAAAGATTCAGATTGGGGACCAGGAGTTTGATTTGCGAGCGTTGGTTCTACCGTTAGTGGAGTCGACGTAATCTTTGGTATGGACTGGCTCTTGGAGCAGCGAGCTTACATCGATTGCAACCGAAAGGAGGTTAAGTTGGGATTGCATACTGAACGGGAGACTGTTTACGGGCATGAAGGGGTCGGGTAAAGTTTTGATGTCGGCCCTTCAAGTGATTAAGGCAGTTCGGTCTGGTGAAGAGCTGTTTGTCACTTCAGTGCAGGCTTCAACGCCTAGGCCAAGTCTGGACAGTATCCCAGTTGTGTCCGAGTATCCTGATGTGTTCCCATATTATCTCCCAGGAGCCCCTCCTCAGCGGGATATTGATTTTACCATTGAGCTGGTAACGGGTGCCAAACCGGTGTCACGTTCTCCATATCGGATAGCGCCGCGAGAGATGGCGGAGTTGAAGGTGCAACTGCAAGAGTTGTTTGAGCAAGGGTATGTGCGTCGAAGTTCGTCGCCTTGGAGCGCACCGGTTCTTTTCGTTAAGAATGTTGAAGTTGGTGACCGGGCGGTCTGGCAGTCTCGCTTGGCGGGTTGATGACCACGTGGTTTTGCTGTTACTCTTCAGTGGTTTGGTTGTTGTGTGTTGTTGTCTGAGGTCCAAGCGGTCTAGCGGTTTGTCTCTGGCGACTTGAAGACCGTGCGGTCTAGCGGTCTCCCATGGCGATCTCTCTCTCTCTCTCTCTCTCTCTCTCTCTCTATGGTAGTAGCCGAGCAGTTAGCCCTTCTGTCTAACCGCACGGCTTGTGCGGTTTGTGTCTGTATAGTCCGCTTGTGTCATGCAATTTTTTAGTCCCACACCTCTTATTTGTTTTCTCTCATCTCTCCTCCATTCTATATAAGGGAGGTCATACCTTTGTAATAGATACCTTTTTTGGATAATAAAGTTTCAGTTAAAACCACTTCCGGCTTCTTTCTGTTCGGTTTTTACATGGTATCAGAGCTCCTCCTGATTCTGTGCGCCTTTCCTGTCTGCGCGGCTTGCTTCACCCGTATGCGCCCTGTCCGCATGACTTCTTTCTCTTCTTTTTGTTGCCCTTTGTGTGCGCGACCTCTTTGTTACATGTGCTAAGTCGCCGCTTTTTATCGCCGCGTCTTATTGCCTTATGTGCCTTGTTGGTCTTTGCTTTTGTTCGAGCGAACTATCTTCTAGCCGCTCGACTTCTCTCCCTCTGCTTGGGTCTGCGGCTTGGTCGTGGCTTTTCTGGCCGCTGGTATCTGCCCTCGTGACCGCTGCAGCTCTTCTTCTTCCTATCCGCGCGGATTGTTTCCTAACCGCACGGCTTCCCGTTGTTTGCTCCTATGGCTCTTTATGATGCTTTACTGCCACCACTCCTGCCACCACCCCTGTTGCCCATCCATCTCCGCCTCTTCCTCCTACTCCTTTTGGGAACCTTGGCATCGTTTCCAAGCTTGTCGGCTCCAACTACCCAGATTGGAGTGTCTCTTTCACCTTTCTCCTCCGCTCACAACGCAAACGCCACCATCTCGTTGATGACCCTCCTCCTACCACTTCACCTCTCTTTGATGATTGGGATGCGAGTGACGCACTTGTGCGTACTTGGCTCGCTAACAGCCAATCCGTTGAGTGCCTTCCCATCATCCGTCATGATGAGATGGTCAAGGCCGCTTGGCTTCATCTTGCCGCTCTGTACTCCAAGGGGGCTCAGACGTCACGCATCTATACGTTGTATGCAGACCTCTTTGCCCATCCTACCTTGTCTCCTGTTACTGTCTACCAACAGGTTCAGGCTATTAGGGCTGAGATTCTTCAGAATCTCCCTTTTTCTGCGGATTTGGCTCAACAACACAAGCACTTCCAGGAGCTTCTGGTTGTGTGTTATCTGCTCCGGCTTCCTGATACTTATGACATGATCCGCCAGCAAATTCTGGGTGAGGCAGAATCTCCTACCTTAGATGCCACTGCTGCCCGCATCGCCGCTGTCACCTCTCTCCTTCAGCACCCTCTTCTGCCCGCTCATTCTCCACCAGACCACTATGCTCATCAAACTCAGTGGAGTGGCTCTGGTGGCCGCAGTCACCAGTCCGGCGGACATGCTTCTTCCCGCTACCTTTGCTCTCACTGTGGCCGCACTGGACATACTTCCGAACGCTGGTCGAAGAAGCATCCTCATCTTTGTCCCTCCGGTGACTCTTCCGCCTCCTCTTCCATGCCGTCTGCCTCTGTTGTCACCTCCTCAGGTAGTGCTCATGTGGTCACTCAAGGTAAATGGCTCATCGACTCTGGTGCAACTAATCACATGACGGGCAATCCTCAGTGCTTCTCTCTACTCGAACTGCATGATCGGTTGCCCCGGTACTCGTTGCAGACGGTTCTCCCTCCCCGGTTCATGGGTTGGGAGTGGTTCACGTAACTCCGTCCCTTCGACTAGCGGACACTCTCTATGTGCCAGTTTCCGTGCAATTTATTGTCGGTTACCTCTTTATGCAAGCAGCTTCAGTGTTCTGTGACCTTTACTCCGACTTCTTGTTCTTTTTAGGATCCGAACTCCCAATGGACGATTGCTACTGGGACTGAGAGCGGCGGCCTCTACTTCCTCGACAATGTTTCCGCCTTGTCCGCCTTCTCATCTTCTTGTACGGTTCTTCTCCAGTGTCATCTCCGCCTCGGTCATCCTCCACCACGGCTTCTACATCATCTTCTGCCCCACCTCCCTCCCTCCAATACTCCTCTCAACTGCGACGCTTGTCAACTCGGCAAGCATCACCGTTCCTCCTTCCCACCGAAGCAAGGTCGGGGCTCTACTCGTCCATTTGATCTTGTCCACTCCGATGTCTGGTGACCTGCTCCTACCCTCACCATTGGTCACGGTAGTTCTTATTTTGTAACTTTTATTGATGATTTTTCTAGATGTACTTGGGTGTATCTCTTACGAGATCGCTCTGAAATCCTTGATGTATGGGTATCTTTTTATCAGTTAATTAAAACTCAGTTTGGTGCTTGTATTAAAACATTTCGCTCCGACAATGCTAAAGAATATTTGAGTCATGCTTTTACCTCTTTTTGTGTGCAACATGGCATTATTCATCAGACCAGCTGTGTTTATACCTCCCAACAAAATGGGGTGGCGGAACGCAAAAACCGTCACCTCCTGATGTCGCTCACACATTGATGACCCAGGTGCATGTCCCTCGCTCATATTGGGGCTATGCTGTTCTCCTTGCCTGCTACCTCATTAATCGCCTTCCCTCCACAGTTCTTCACGGAAAAACCCCATTCTCCATTCTGTATCCGGGCAAGGAGCCTTTTCCTCTCCCTCTCCGAATCTTTGGGTGCACTGCATTTGTGCATGCCCTATCTGCCACCCGTGATAAGCTCTCCCCTCGCTCCACCAAACGTGTCTTTATGGGGTACTCCACCACTCAGAAAGGCTACTGTTGCTTTAACCCCGTTCTTCATCAGCAGTTCGTCTCCGCTGACATTACCTTCTTCGAGAATGCCTCCTACTTCTCGGATGACTCCTCTTCTCTTCTTCCAACTTCCTCTCCTCTTTCCCCAGCTTCGGATTCTCCTGTTATTCCCTTCATTCCCTCGTCTCTTACTGCGATATCCACCCCTACACCATCTCCGTCCCCTCCTCCCTCTCTGCCTCTCTCTCCCACGTATCCACCACCATCTCCCTTATCTCCACTGCCGTCGCTCTCTCCTCCCAGGCCATCTCTCTCTGCCATGGATACTCCGGATGCCGAGGGCGTCGCCGACCTGGACCTTCCTGTAGCTCTTTGCAAAGGGGTGCAGACGTTTACCCTACACCCCCTTGCTGATGTTGTTTCATATGATCGTCTTACCTCTTCTCGCAGGGCCTTTGCGCTGGCTATCTCTGCCACTGCCACACCTCGTTCCTACCAGGAGGCCCTTATTATTCCTCACTGGAAGATGGCCATGGATGCAGAACTGGCGACCCTCGCGGATCGGGGTACCTGTACTCTTATTCCTCCTCCCCTCGGTACTGATGTTGTTGGCTGTCGCTGGGTCTTTATGGTCAAATTTCGCCTGAATGGCACGGTGGACCGTTATAAAGCTCGCCTTGTTGCTAAGGGCTTTACTCAGACATATGGCGTTGATTACTTTGACACTTTCTCTCTCGTGGCTCGTCTCAGCACTATACGAGTCCTTCTCTCTGTGGCGGTCAATCGAGAGTGGCCGATTTCCGAGCTGGATGTAAAGAATGCCTTCCTTTATGGTAATCTTCAGGAGGCCGTCTACATGGAGCAACCTCCTGGGTATGTTGCTCAGGGGGATACACGAGTCTACCGGCTGAAGAAGGCAATCTATGGCCTTAAGCAGAGCCCTCGAGCTTGGTTTAACAAGTTCAGCGGCATCGTGGCGGCTGTTGGTTTTGCGCGCAGCTCTGCCGATCACTCGTTATTTATTCGCAAAACCTCCTCGGGACTGGTGGTTCTTGTTGTGTACGTCGATGATATTCTTCTCACTGGCGATGATCAGGAAGGGGTAGCCTTGACAACGCGGCATCTTCGTCAACATCTGGTCACGAAAGATATGCGCTCTCCGAAGTACTCTTTGGGGATCGAAATCTCTCGGAAGCCCAACTCCTTAGTCCTCTCCCAGCGTAAGTATGCCCTTGATCTTTTAAAAGAAGCAGGATTGACTGGCGCCAAACCTGCCCGGTGCCCCATGGCAATTGGAGAAGATAAAACTTGGACAGATGATTCGCCTCTTCTTTCAGATACTACGCGGTACAGGCGTCTAGTTGGTAAGCTCATATATCTCACAGTGACCAGGCCCGACATTTCCTATGTTGTGGGCAAGGTGAGTCAATTCATGCAAGCACCTAGGGAGTGTCATCTACAGTCCGCCTTGCGGATCTTGGAGTATGTCAAAGCAACGCCTGTGAAAGGTCTACTCTTTCAGAAGAATGGTCATCTGAGGGTTGAAGCATACTCAGATGCGAGTTACGCTGATGACAAAGGGGATCGCAAATCTACCTCCGGTTTCTGCACTTTTGTTGGGGTAAATCTGGTAAGCTGGAAGAGCAAGAAGCAGTCTGCTGTTTCAAGGTCCAGTGCTGAAGCAGAGTATCGGAGTACGACATCGACCACTTGTGAGTTAAAATGACTACGGGCTCTTATGCTGGATTTAGGAGAGGTCTACAACCATCCTCTACCTATGTTCTATGACAACAAGGCTGTTATATACATCTCCAAAAATCCGGTCTTCCATGAAAGAACCAAACACATTGAGGTCGACTATTATTTTATTCGTGAAGAGATTTTGAAAGAACAAATTTGCACTCCCTTCGTCACTTCTGACAAAGAGCTGGCTGACATCTTCACCAAGCCAGTATCTGCCTCGCTTCTTCATATTTGTGACAAGCTGGGCATGATCGATATATATGCTCTAGCTTGAGGGGGAGTGTTGAAGTTGGTGACCGGGCGGTCTGGCAGTCTGGCTTGTCGGGTTGATGACCGTGCGGTTTTGTTGTTACTCTTCAGCGGTTTGGTTGTTGTGTGTTGTTGTCTGAGTTCCAAGCAGTCTAGTGGTTTATCTCTAGCGACTTGAAGACCGGGCGGTCTAGCGGTCTCCCATGGCGATCTCTCTCTCTCTGTGGTAGTAGCCGAGCGGTTAGCCCTTCTATCTAACCGCGCGGCTTGTGTGGTTTGTGTCTGTATAGTCTGCTTGTGTCATGTAATTTTTTAGTCTCACATCTCTTATTTGTTTTCTCTCATCTCTCCTCCATTTTATATAAGGGAGGTCATACCTTTGTAATAGATACCTTTTTTGTATAATAAAGTTTCAGTTTAAACCACTTCCAGCTTCTTTCTGTTCGGTTTTTACAAAGAAGAAGGATGGGAGCTTGCGACTCTGTATTGACTATCGGGAGTTGAACAAGCTTACGGAGAAGAAAAAATATTCGATCCCCAGGATTGATGATCTATTTGATCAATTGGTTGGGTCAACAGTATATTCGAAGTTAGATCTGAAGTCCGGTTACTACCAATTGAGGATAAGGGAAAGCGACATCCCTAAGACAGCGTTCAGCACGCGGTTTGGGCATTACGAGTTCACGGTCATGCCGTTTGGGCTGACCAATGCGCCATCCGTGTTTATGGATTTGATGAACAGGACGTTCAGAGAATAACTGGATCATTTCGTGATAGTATTTATCGATGATATTTTGGTATATTCGCAGTGTGAGGAGGACCATTACAAGCATCTACACATGGTGTTGGAGACCTTGAGGAGGAATCAGTTGTATGCAAAGTTCTCCAAGTGTGAGTTCTGGTTATCCTCAGTAGCGTTCCTTGGTCATGTTGTTAGTGGAGAAGGGATAGCAGTGGATCCGACGAAGATAGCAGTGATATGGGAGTGGCCTGTATTGTCTTCAGTGGCGGAAGTTCGGAACTTTTTGGGGCTTGCCGGCTACTACAGGCGCTTCGTAGAAAACTTCTCGTGGATAGCGTTACCACTCACGACATTGACAAGGAAAGACCAAAAGTTCGTGTGGTCGCTGGAGTGTGAGCAGGATTTTGAAGAATTGAAGAGGCGGTTGACCACGGCGCCTATTTTACATTCGCCGAGTGGAACAGAAGGGTTTGAGATTTATAGTGATGCTTCGGGCAGTGGTTTGGGCCGTGTTCTGCTACAGCATGGGAGCGTGATAGCCTATGGTTCACAACAGTTGAAGGTTCACGAGAGGAATTATCCGGTCCATGACTTAGAGTTAGCGGCCGTGATATTTGCTCTAAAACTGTGGAGGCACTATCTGTATGGGGTAAAGGTTGATATATTGACCGACCATAAGAGCCTGAAGTACCTGCTAGATCAGAAGGATCTGAACATGAGACAGCGGAGGTGGATGGAGTTCTTGGGGGATTATACCTTCAAGATACATTATGTACCTGGGAAAGGAAATGCGGTGGAGGATGCATTGAGCCGCAGGGCTCCTGCGCGGGCCAGTTGGTTATCGGTACATGATGAGAGATTGGTTCGTGATTTGGAGGCATTAGAGATTTCCTGCATCGATAAGCAGTCTAGTGCCGGGGCTAAATTGTGTTGGACAGAGGTGCAGTATGACCTGGCTGATAGAGTCCAACGGGCTTTGATTCAGGATAGCAGTATGCAGCAAATCTTGGATGAATCTTTGGATGGGTCAAATTCCCAGTTTGTGGTTGAGGATGGACTGCTAAGGAAGGATGGTCGTCTATGCATCCCTAGTGCGGATAATCTTCGGGAGGAGTTGATGTACGAGGCTCATCATACCAAGTACTCAATCCATATGGGTAGCACAAAGATGTATAGAGACATGAAGAAGTTATTCTGGTGACCAGGATTAAAGAAGGATGTAGCACTTTATGTGGCCAAGTGCCAAACTTGTGCCTTGGTGAAAGCGGAGTGCCAGAAGCCCGGAGGCTTCCTGAAGTCCTTGTCTATCCCGGAATAGAAATTCGACGACATTTCTATGGATTTTGTGCATGGTTTGCCAAAGTCGCAGAGGGGAAACAACGTCATCTGGGTGGTCGTACATAGGTTGACAAAAGTGTCGCATTTCATCCCGAATAGGAAGGAAGATCCGGTGGAAAAGTTTGCCAAACTTTATGTGGATAATATCGTACGGTTGCATGGTGTGTCGCGCAGTATTGTTAGTGACCGAGATGGATGTTTCACGTCAAAGGACTAGAGGCTGGTGCATAATTTGTGGGGAACTAAGCTGCGTTTCAGCACAGCTTTCCACCCACACACGGATGGTCAGACCGAGAGGGTCAACAGGACGATGGAGGACATGCTTTTCTTGTGCGTCCTAGATTTCGGAAAGCATTGGGAAGATCACCTGTACATTGTGGAGTTTGTGTATAACAATAGCTTTCAAGCGAGTATTGGAATGGCTCCTTTTGAGGCCTTGTATGGGAGGAAGTGTCATACGTCGTTGTCTTGGTTGGAGACAGGCGAGTCGAAGTTGTATAAATGTCAAGTGGTAGAAGACGCCACTTCAATGGTACGTACAATTCAGGAAAGTTTAAAGATCGCTCAGGACAGGCAAGCAAAGTACTATAACGCCAAGCATAGGAACGTGGAGTTCGGTGTTGGCGATTGGGTGTATTTAAAAATCAAGTCGTTCAAGGGTGTTTCGCGGGTTCGACGCTTGAAGAAGCTGAGTCTGAGATACCTTGGACCATTTGAAATCCTAGAGCGTGTTGGCGAGGCAGCGTATAGATTGAAGTTGTCGGTGGAGTTGAGTGGGCTACACGATGTGTTCCACGTATCGGTGTTGCGCAAGGCGGTGCAAGAGCCTTCGCAGATAGTTGCGGTTGATCAAGTGCCAGTGGATTATGAGTTGTCGACAAAGGTCAAACCTATACGTATAGAAGACGTTGAGGTCAAACGACTCCGCAACAAGGAAATCCAAATGGTTAAGGTTCGTTGGGATAACTGCGGACGTGAGGAGCTTTCTTGGGAGCGAGAGCAAACTATGTTGGAGGAATACCCCGAGTTATTCCACTCAGGTAACATTTAATTTTTGTATACCTTTACTTAATTTTGAGATGAAATTCCTTAAGGGGGGAGATTTGTAACGCCCCGAAAATCATAATCGAGCTGGTCGCGTCCAAAAGTAATTTTGGTGCCTGTATAGGGGTACACGGCCTAGGACACGGGCGTGTCCAAGGCTGTGTCTTGCTTGGTGTTTTGTCCAGCTGTGTCCCGAGAAGGATACGATAAGAAACACGGCAGAATGACACGGTCGTGTCATTTGACACGGGCGTGTGCCTACCCATGTCAGTACCCGTGTTCCCTAGAGTCATGACGGTTGGCGTGACGGTTATTCGTGACACGCCGCCGGTCATGGGCATGTCCAGGACCCAACACAGGCGTGTCAGGTTGAGACACGGGCGTGTCTTGCCCGTGTGGTTTTTTCTACGTTCGACGATCGTGCTAGGATCGAGGCACACGGCCTGGGATACGGCCGTGTGCGAGGCCGTGTTTGGCCCAAGTTTGAGGATTTCTGTACAGATCTGAGCCGTTCGTTTTCTTTAAGTATGATCTGACGGCCCATTCATGTTCCTGCTCTGTTAAGGCCGGAAATGGTGGTTTAACTCCTCATTTCTCCCTTAAGCTTTCTCTTTCCAAGGAGTTAGAGCAAGGAGGAAGAAGGAGGAGGATTCCAGCCGCCGCCGGAGCATCGGAGCACCGTTTAGAGAACCGAGAGCGGATCTGTGGAGGAAATCCCGTTGCGAAGACTTCTATCCGTGTAATTTTCCATGGCGCAAAAGCATACTACAAGGGTAATGATTCTCTACTTGAGCATGTGAAGCTCTCTTCCTTTTTGCATAGGGAAAACCCGCTCCCGCGAGTGTGCGGCGAGTGTGCGGTGTTCCTTGGGGTTGACGGGAAAAGTCCCCCTTGTGTTGCATATAGAGTCCGGAATCGAAGTACGGACATAGGCATTGTGTTTGAAGCCTACCCGGACTTGTTGGTCTAGATCGGTGATGTTGCATTTGTTATGGTTTGCCGGAGAAGACTCCGTGCTTTGGGTTTTCGGGTTTCTACGTTGTAGATTGCAGCAGGGATCCTTGGGGATTAACTCCAAGGCTCACCTGGAAAACTGAGCGGAATCGTTGTTCTGCTAACTTGGCGGTCTGGGAACCAGCCTTGAACATAACTGGGTTATGTGATTGTTTGGAAATGGCAGGATCCGAGAGAAGCTTGGCTCGTGTGTACGTCTTAAGGTGTACTACGCGTTGTGAGCAACGGGTAAGTGGAATCGGACCTGGTCTATGTGGTTCGGTGCGAGAGACCCGAAAAGGGACTAGTCGTTGGCATAGTCGGGAGCCTTAGACAGTGATCAGAAAGGCTAAAATGTTCACGTTGTTGCCATCCCGGGGGTGGTGGTGAAGACGTTGAAGTGTCAGGATTCACCGATAATGTGCCCTGAGTGCACGGGGTGTTTGGCCGTGCGAGCATACACCTGTGGATAGCATGTTTGTACTATATTATTTTAGCTGGGCTAATGAATTGCAGGGAAGGAGCACCGTCGTCCCGAGTTAGGGGCGGGATCGTTATAATTTGGTCGGCTTTTGGCTGACCATTACTTTGTTTGCCACCGTGCGGTGGAATGTTGCTTGCAGGTGCTGCGGAGCCGAGTACCAAATAGCGGGTTGGAGCCCATATTGCTGTGCTGGCCCTAGAAGGCCAAAGCGAATAGTTGTACTTTATTTTGTCATCTATGGCCAGCCTGCGAGCCGATGTATGGAAAACATTATTTAATTAAGTGAACCTTTGTAAGGCCATAAGGTAGTGTACCTTTCAGTGTATTTGTTTTCATTCCAGTTGTATTGGTGTTGGACATTCATGATTATTGGATTCAATTATGGGTTCTTTCAACTGTTTAAAAGCTCTGCTAGAATGCTTTGTGTTAGGACGAGTAGTTTTAATTGGACAGTTTGGTTATTCATACGTAACCCTTCCGACTGTCCGTGTTATATGGTGTCGGTTTCCAGCTGGACCTTCTACTATATGTCATACGACGGATGAGGGTGTTACTGTTAAAATTTTCTCAACGTGGTCAGCAAGATAGCCCAAACGCCAAATTAATATCTTCGGAACTACCCAGTTCACACGTTGAACCAGCGGAAACCAAGGACAAGAGGTACAAAGGTAAATCCGAATAAACAATGGAAGCACAAGCAGGTCTTTTATCCAT
The DNA here is from genome assembly GCA_039583875.1 of Platanthera guangdongensis. Taxonomy (NCBI): domain Eukaryota; kingdom Viridiplantae; phylum Streptophyta; class Magnoliopsida; order Asparagales; family Orchidaceae; genus Platanthera; species Platanthera guangdongensis. The sequence continues at coordinate 106,129,158 of CM077166.1, forward strand.
TCACTTCTTTACAATGCGAGGCATACATAGCGAGACATGATTTCGCTAGTATAACAGTTGAAAACAGAAAGCACCAAAAAACAAGCCGGGCGGACAGCACTTGAGTCCGCCGAGATCGCGAGGTCGCCGAGGTCGCCGAGTCCGCTGAGCTCGCCCAAGCAATGATGCAATCCGCCGAATAGACACGGAGTCCGCCGAAGCCGCGAGGCCGCGCGGACACACCGTTATTCGCCTCCTGCTGAACTTGAACTGAGGAACACCCCTACCCGCCTGAAGCCGGCGGACAGGTTATTGAAGCTGGCAAAGATGTAACAGAACTGACAAGAAGCAGAGCGACCTCCTGCTGAGTCCGCAGAGACCGCACACTTCCAAGTACTTGACCGAAGTCACAGCCAAACTCCTGGCTCCTTGAAGCTACCCGCGCGACCTGCACACAGCAAACCGTCAGCCTGAAACAATCCGCGCGGACTGACAAACACAGACCGCAGCACTTCGCTCAACCCAACTTACTGTTCACTCTAGTTACTTTAGATGTGCCAGGGGGGTCCTATTTATAGGCAAGGTGAGGAGTGTGGTCACCGCCCAAGAGATAGCGACACCACCCCAGCCCGCGCGATAGCAAAAACACCGTCCGCTGAGTCCACAAGGACTTAGCCGGATACCAAGGCAAACCGTCAGGAGCAAGGCTACCATTGGCGAACCCTCTCCAGTCCGCCCAAGCTATGCGGACAAGGCATCAGCCCACAAAGCTCCAACCACTGCAAGACAGCAACCCCCTTTAATGGCAGTCCGCACCAACCCGAGGCAGTCCGCAAGACTCACACCTCAATCCGCCACAAGTCCACGACCAAAGGAAGACAGCAACAGTCCGCCCGGTCACAGCGGACTTGGCGGATACCGCGGACACCATGGCCTTGGCACAAAGTGTGACCAAGTCCAAAACCATCAAGGGCCAATGCGAGCATGGCGGACACAAACTCCCGTCCGCCAAACACCCTAGCACAGACCGCCATGAGTCCGCGAGCTCCTCGTACTCCTGTCCAACGCAGCAGCCAACACCGGACTCCAAACCTAGTCCGCCAATCGATCTCCACAGCAAATCGCCTGCTGTGCCACCAGAGCTCGACAAGGCCTCAGCCCAGCTCCAAGCCCAGTCCGCAACAGCCCATACCGCGGATACTCCAGTCCGCAAGCTTCCAGCAGACATGAGCCAACCCGCCTATCAGCACAAGCTTGCACCCGCGGCCACTGAGCAATGCACCAGTCCGCAAGCCTCCATCCGCTCAGGCCGCTCCTTGGCAAAGCCAAACAGCAAACACCATATCCGCAGAAGTCAGGCCGCATAGTCCGCGGACTCCATGCAACAAGCCGCTCAGAAGACAGCCGGCTTTCCACTAGACCTTCCACCAGGCCGCACATCTCAGTCCGCCCAGTCCGCCTAGTCCGCCAAAGATGTCCGCCCCAGGCCGCCCGGCCTGTCCCGTCACCCACTTCCACTTCACAAATTTCAACACTCCCCCTTGAAGTGGGAAGTGGTGACCAAGCCCAGCAAGCTGCGCAAGCGTTCAAAGGGCCCCTTCGACAGTGGCTTCGTGAAGATGTCAGCAAGATTATCTTCACTCCGAACATGCCCGACCAGCAGAGACCCCTCCAACACCTTCTCCCTGATGAAGTGGTGATCAATCTCTATATGCTTGGTCCTGGCGTGACACACTGGATTGTTTACCAGTTTGAGAGCACTCTCATTGTCACCCCGGAGTAAAGTAGGCCCTTGCACTTCTTCATGAACATCCTCTATAAGCCTCCTCAACCAAACGGCTTCCCGAGCAGCCAAGGCCGAAGCCTTATACTCCGCCTCCGTGGTTGAAACCGACACCGAGTCCTGCTTCTTGCTACACCACGAGATGCTAGCTGAACCGCAAGTGAACACATAACCTGAAGTAGACCTTCGATCATCCGAATCACCGCCATAGTCAGCATCCGTGTACCCGAGCAACGCAACCTCTGCGTCCCTTCTATAGAGGAGTCCCATGTCAGAAGAAGCCTTGACATACTTCAGAATTCCCTTCGCCGCCACTAGATGAGATTGCCTTGGTTCAGCCATATACCGACTTACTCGGCCAACAGCATAAGCGATATCCGGCCTTGTAATCGTCAGATAAATCAAGCTCCCAACAAGAGCCCTGAACACCAAGGGATCATGAAGAACCCTTCCCTCATCTCGTCGAAGCTTTAGCCCAGATTCCAGTGGAGTAGAGCACTTCTTCCCTTCGCCCATGCCAAACCGCTTCACAATGCGATCAGCATACCCTTTCTGGCTAATGAGAACCCCGCACTCCTTCCTCTCCACTTCCAGACCAAGAAAGTGATGCAACTCTCCCAAGTCTTTCATCTCGAAGCGTATAGCAAGCTCAGCCCTGAGCCTTGCTACTTCCCCCTCCGAGTTCCCCGTGATGATCATGTCATCCACATACAGCAGGACCAAGACTCGTAGCTCTCCCTTTTTCTTGACGAACAAGCTTGAATCCGAGTTGGAAGCAAGGTATCCACAGAATTGCAAGTACTCTGCAATCTTCCCATACCACGCTCTAGGAGCTTGCTTCAACCCATAGAGAGCCTTCCTGAGTTTGCAGACATAGTCCGGATGCTTCTCAGAGACAAAACCAAGCGGCTGATCCATGAAGATGTCCTTGTCAATCTCTCCATAAAGAAAGGCATTCTTCACATCGAGTTGCCACAACCTCCATCCCTTGCTAGCAGCCAAGGCGATCACCACTCTTACAGAAGTCATCTTCGCAACTGGACTGAATGTCTCCTCATAGTCTTCTCCATACTGCTGTGAGAATCCTCTAGCGACCAGGCGAGCCTTGAACCGATCAATGCTCCCATCAGCCTTCTTCTTCAACTTATACACCCACTTGCAAGTAACCGGAGTAACGCCATCAACCTTGGGCACAAGGTCCCAGGTTTCATTCTTCTTCAGAGCATCAATCTCTTCCTTCATGGCATCATCCCACTCCTTTACTCCAGTGGCCTCGTTGAAGTTTGCAGGCTCTCGCTCATCCAGAGGACCTGCAAAGAAGCAGGAGACAAAGCTCACTGCATTCCCATCACAGTACCGAGCCGGTGGTTTAACCACCCTCTTCGATCTCCGAAGAACCGGCTCCTTGCTCACGGCTTCCGTTGCTTCTTCGGGCTCCACTCCTACCTGGGGCAAGCATTGAGCAGTGCTCCCCCTGCTTCCTGAGCCAGAAGGCTCAGCCTCGGAGTTCGAAGCAACAGGAGCTGCTGGTGAAACAGCAAGCTCCTCTTCCAAGCCTTCAGCAGCCTCCACCGGTGCTTCATCAACCTTGCTACTTCCGATTAGCTCCACCGAGCCACCTCCATATGACGTCAGCTCGTCAAAGACAACGTCTCTTGACACCACGAACTTCTTCGTCACAGGGTCCATGCATTTCCATCCCTTCTTCCGTTCATCATAGCCAACAAAGACAAGTTTCCTTGCCTTCGCATCCAGCTTTGTCCGTGAAGCATCCGGGACATGCACGTAGCAAGTTGAACTGAACACCCTAGGGTGTCCAACACTCGGCTTCTCCTTCAGCAACAGCTCAACAGGAGTCTTCATGTTGATAGGGCTGAGTGGCATCTGGTTGATAACATAAGCAGCACAAGACATTCCCTCCGCCCAAAAGGACCTTGGGATAACTTTCGCATGAAGCCAGCATTTGCAGGTCTCCGTCAAATGACGGATCTTCCGCACCGCTACCCCATTTTGTTGTGGAGTGTGAGCACAAGTAAGCTCCCGTTGGATCCCGTGCTTCCTGTAGAAGTTAGAAAACTCGGAGGAGACAAACTCCCCCCCCCCCCCCCCCCGTTATCAGTTCTAAACTTCTTAATCTGCAAGCCAAGCCGGCCTTCTACCAACTCCTTGAACTCCACGAACAATCGGAAGGCTTCCGACTTCACCTTTAAGAAGTACACCCAAGTATACCTTGAGTAGTCATCAACCAAGACAAGCATGTATTTGCTTCCACCAAGGCTGGCAGTAACCGTTGGTCCCATCAGGTCGCCATGAATACACTCCAGTGGTTCCGTGCTCCTTGTTTGTGATTTATCAAACGGAAGGCGATGTGCCTTACCGTATTGACAGCCAGCACAAACATGCCCATCACCAAAGGAGGACAACTTCGGCAACCCCCTCACCAAACTTCTACTCGCCATTGCCTTCAGCTTGTCCATGCCAACATGCCACAGCCTCTCATGCCAGATAGCAGCGCTATCATTGGCCCTCATTCTATCAACATAAGCAGTGGTGGAAAGAACAAACAAGTTCTTCACCCTCCTCCCAACATGAGCAACATCAGCCTTTACCGCTGATACGTTGCGAAGGAACCCACGTCTGTTGGCCCAAACAGAACGTGATACCCAGCGTCCACCGCATTGGTCACCGAGAAGAGGTTTTTCTTCATGCCCGGCACATGATACACACTCCTTAACGTGAGTGGCCCCTGATCACTATCCAATGACACGACCTCCTCTTTCTCTACTGCATAAACAGTATTATCAGTTGTGATAATAGCTTCATTACCTGAGTATGCCTGCATGGAGGTGAACTTCGATTTGTCTCCGGTGAGGTGATGACCACACCCGGGGTCCACGATCCACTCGCTGTTGAAGTCCTCAGCAGACAAGGCCCGGACACAAGTGCCCGTCATGAAAGCTCCGCCCCACTCTGCTTCTTCACTTCTCGAGCAAGCTTCCTCCTTTCCCGCAGCATGCCCAGGCTGCAGTTTGACCTTGCAGTCCCGCTTGAAGTGCCCTCGCTGATGACACCAGTAGCACTTCAGATTCTTCTTCCAGTCCTTAGGAGCATTGCTCCTCTCCGGCGGATATGAAGTTGAAGTCTCCTTCTCAACAGCGGTCTGCACCTTCTTCTTCTTCTTCCCTTCCCATCCTTTCTTCTTGCCTGAGAAGAGAGCTTCGCTGCCTTCCTGATTCAGGTTCACTCCAGCCATCTGCCTTGCTAAGCTCTCCTGCGAGGCAAGCAGATTCTCCAGCTCCAGCAACGACGGCTGAGTAGCCCACCCTTGAACAGATGTAACAAAGGCCACATACTCCTTCCGCAATCCGCGGATAATGTGTCTTTTCATCTTTGCCTCAGAGATAGGCTCATCAGGATCCAGTGCCGACAGCTCAGCACACAAGCTCTTCATCTTTAAGAAGTACTTGGAGATGGAAAGGTCTCCCTGAGTTGCCCTGGCCAACTCATTCTCCAGGAACTGAAGCCGCGCCACATTCTTCCTATTGAACAACTCATCAATGGTTGTCCAAATATCAGCAGCCGACTCACATCCAATGATGTGATCAAACAGTTCCGGAGACACGGCTCTCTTCAGAATGAACTCCGCCTTAGCATTTGTTCTTCTCCAGAGCCTCACCTGCTCAGCAGTACCGAAAGCAGCAGTGACTTCCTGCCTGTCGTCTCCACCGACGACTTCCCACAGCTCCTCGCCAAGAAGATAACTCTTCATGCACGACTTCCACTTCTTGAAGTTAGTCGGCGTTAAGAGTTCAATGCCCAGACCTCTTGCAAAGCTCCCTTCCATTGCAACACATGTTGGCAACCTTTCAGCAGCTCCGAGCAACAACACAGGTTGATCACCACTCAATCACTGAGTAACAACACTGGCTGACTTCCGCTCACGCAGCTGAACCTCAGAAACCTCGCTCTGATACCATGTTAAATTTTCTCAACGTGGTCAGCAAGATAGCCCAAACGCCAAATTAATATCTTCGGAACTACCCAGTTCGCACGTTGAACCAGCGGAAACCAAGGACAAGAGGTACAAAGGTAAATCCCAACAAACAATGGAAGCACAAGCAGGTCTTTTATTCATTCACTTCTTTACAATGCGAGGCATACATAGCGAGACATGATTTCGCTAGTATAACAGCTGAAAACAGAAAGCACCAAAAAAACAAGCCGGGCGGACAGCACTCGAGTCCGCCGAGACCGCGAGGTCGCCGAGGTCGCCGAGTCCGCTGAGCTCGCCCAAGCAATGCTGCAATCCGCCGAATAGACACGGAGTCCGCCGAAGCCGCGAGGCCGCGCGGACACACCGTTATTCGCCTCCTGCTGAACTTGAACTGAGGAACACCCCTACCCGCCTGAAGCCGGCGGACAGGTTATTGAAGCTGGCAAAGATGTAACAGAACTGACAAGCCGCAGAGCGACCTCCTGCTGAGTCCGCAGAGACCGCACACTTCCAAGTACTTGACCGAAGTCACAGCCAAACTCCTGGCTCCTTGAAGCTACCCGCGCGACCTGCACACAGCAAACCGTCAGCCTGAAACAATCCGCGCGGACTGACAAACACAGACCGCAGCACTTCGCTCAACCCAACTTACTGTTCACTCTAGTTACTTTAGATGTGCCAGGGGGTCCTATTTATAGGCAAGGTGAGGAGTGTGGTCACCGCCCAAGAGATAGCGACACCACCCCAGCCTGCGCGATAGCAAAAACACCATCCGCTAAGTCCGCAAGGACTTAGCCGGATACCAAGGCAAACCGTCAGGAGCAAGGCTACCATTGGCGAACCCTCTCTAGTTCGCCCAAGCTATGCAGACAAGGCATCAGCCTGCAACGCTCCAACCACTGCAAGACAGCAACCCCCTTCAATGGCAGTCCGCACCAACCCGAGGCAGTCCGCAAGACTCACACCTCAATCCGCCACAAGTCCACGACCAAAGGAAGATAGCAACAGTCCGCCCGGTCACAGCGGACTTGGCGGATACCGCGGACACCATGGCCTTGGCACAAAGTGTGACCAAGTCCAAAACCATCAAGGGCCAATGCGAGCATGGCGGACACAAACTCCCGTCCGCCAAACACCCTAGCACAGACCGTCATGAGTCCGCGAGCTCCTCGCACTCCTGTCCAACGCAGCAGCCAACCCCGGACTCCAAACCTAGTCCGCCAATCGATCTCCACAGCAAATCGCCTGCTGTGCCACCAGAGCTCGACAAGGCCTCAGCCCAGCTCCAAGCCCAGTCCGCAATAGCCCATACCGCGGATACTCCAGTCCGCAAGCTTCCAGCGGACATGAGCTAACCCGCCTATCAGCACAAGCTTGCACCTGTGGCCACTGAGCAATGCACCAGTCCGCAAGCCTCCATCCGCTCAGGCTGCTCCTTGGCAAAGCCAAACAGCAAACATCCTATCCGCAGAAGTCAGGCCGCATAGTCCGCGGACTCCATGCAACAAGCCGCTCAGAAGACAGCCGGCTTTCCACTAGACCTTCCACCAGGCCGCACATCTCAGTCCGCCCAGTCCGCCTAGTCCGCCAAAGCTGTCCGCCCCAGGCCGTCCGGCCTGTCCCGTCACCCACTTCCACTTCACAAATTTCAACAGTTACATTACGTTAGGATTGCATGGTAGTTATTTTCAAGTATAAAAGAAAAATTACTATTATTACTGCATGCATTGCATAATTTAAAATGTTAAATCGCTATATTTAACGACCATACAAATCCACTTTTATTACTATTATAAATTTAGAACTTGCATATCTTGAGGTGTCCTTTTGGAACCTCTATGCTCTTATAGGATGCCTAATCCGATAAAAGAAGTGTTTTTAGCCGCGCATAATTACTTTTCTTGTGGACTAGATGAGCCACTCAGCCAAGGGATACGACTAACTACTATACTTAAATTGACTTTAACTCTAAATAACTTAAAGAATCTTTCTTCATGGTTAATGTTAACCCAGAAATCGGCGATCCTTCCCAAGGTAGCCAGCTCGCTAGTCGCGGCCTGCACCAGGTTCTCCCTAGAGTTCGCGACAAGTCCAAGTGTAGGCGGACAAATTTCTCTGTCCGCCCAGGTCGCATAGCTACCGCATGCTCTGCGGGACGACGGGTTGTTCCCGTAGCTCACCCTCGCAGGCCACGCGGTTTGGCCTACTAACCACACAACATTTTTCCTTGCAGGAGGCAATCTAAAGCAATAGGGGGCGATCTATGCGATCTATTCCTTCAGTCTGCCAGATCGCCCAGCCGGCGACAACCCTAGACCAACTCAACTGTCGCGGGCTCGGCGGACTCATTCTCCGGCTCGATAGAAGAGACAGATTCCATCTCCCCTATAGGGGGGTGTAACACCCCAATCCATCGCATGGCATATAACAGAAGGTCCAACTGGAACCCGATGTCATATACCACAGACAGTCGGAAGGGTTACATAAGAATATCCAAATATTCCAATTAAGACTACTCGTCCTACACAAAGCATTCTAGCGGAAGCTTTTAAAAGTATAAAGAACCCAAACTTGTATCCAAATAACATGAATGTCCACAATCACTACCACTGGAATGAAATAATAATACACTGAAAGAAACTTGGCCTTATGGCCATACAGAGGTTCACTTAATTAAATAATATTTTCCATACATCGGCTCGCAGGCTGGCCACACATGACAAAAGTAAAGTAAAACTATTCGCTTTGGCCTTCTAGGGCCAGCACAGCAACATGGGCTCCAGCCCGCTATTTGGTACTCGGCTCCGCAGCACCTGCAAGCACATTCCATCACACGGTGGCAAACAAAGGAACGGTCAGCCAAAAGCCGACCAAATTATAACGACCCCGCCCCTTACTCGGGACGGCGGTGCTATTTCCCTGCATAACATTAGCCCAGTAAAGCAATAAAGCGCAATTATACTACGCCACAGGTGTAGCCTCGCACGGCCAAACACCCCGTGCACTCAGGGCACATTAACGGTGAATCCTGACACTTCAGCGTCTTCACCAATATCCCAAAGATGGCAACCACGTGAGCATTTATCATTTCTGACCACTGTATAAGGCTCCCGACTATGCCAACGGCCAGTCCCCTTTTCGGGTCTCTCGCACCGAACCACATAGCCTAGGTCCAATTCCACTTGCTCGTTGCTCACACCACGTAGTCACTTTAAGACGTACGCACGAGCCAAGCTTCTCTCGGATCCCAAAGCTTTTCCAAACAATCACATAACCCAATTATGTTCAAGGCCGGTTCCCTGACCGCCAAGGTAGCAGGACATGTTTCCGCTTAGTTTTCCGGGTACGCCTTGGAGTTAATCCCCAAGGATCCCTGTTGCAATCTACCGCGTAAAAACCTGAAAAACCCAAAGCAAGGAGTCTTCTCCGGCAAAACATATCAAATGCAACATCACTGATCCAGACAATACATGTCCGGTTAGGCTTCACACACAATGCCTATGCCCGTACTTCGATTTCGGACTCTATATGCAACACAAGGGGGACTATTCACATCAACCCCAAGGAACACCACACACTCACCACACACTCGCGGGAGCGGGTTTCCCTATGCAAAAAGGAAGAGAGCTTCACATGCTCAAGTAGAGAATCGTTACCCTTGTAGTCCACTTTTGCGCCATGGAAAGACTACACGGATAGAAGTCTTCACAATGACCTTTCCTCCACGGATCTGCTCTCAGATCTCAAAACGGTGCTCCGATGCTCCGTCGGCGGCCGGAATCCTCCTCCTTCTTCCTCCTCTTTCTAAATCCTTGGAAAGAGAATGTCTTGGAGAATATGAAGAGTTAACTACCCCATTCCCGGCCTTAACAGAGCAGGAAACCACCTGGGCCATTGGATCTCAATTAAATAAAATGAACGGCTCAGATCTGCACAAAATTCCCCAGACCTGGGCCGAACACGGCCTCGCACACAACCGTGTTCCAGGCCGTGTGCCTTGATTGAGGCATGATTGTCGAATGAAGAAAAGACACACGGGAAAAGACACGCCTGTGTCTCACCTGACACGCCCATGACCATGGGGCGTGTCACATACAACCGCCACGGCAACGGACACGACCCAACTGAACACGGGTAGGGACACGGGTAGGAACACGCCCGTGTCACTCGACAATCATCGAGCAAATATCGTTGATCGTCGAGCGCAGAGGGTCACTCGACCATCGTCGAGTGTCTTTCGTCGAACTCAATCGGCTTGCACACGGGCACGGGTCAAGACATGCCCGTGTCCCGGGGCCGTGTCACCAGTAACTGCCACGCCAACCGACACGACTCTTGGGAACACGGGTACAGACATGGTTAGGCACACGCCCATGTCATTAGGCCATGTTCCTAGCCGTGTCCTTCTCGGGATGAATGTAATGCCCCGAAACTCAAAAGAGCGACGGGGGACATTTTGGGCCAGTTATAGGTTCTGGCAGAAGGCACACAGCCTGGGACACGGGCGTGTCCCAGGGCGTGTCAAGCTTGTGTCGACACTCAGCCGGCGAAGTCGACATTTTGCTCTCGACATTATGTCGAGACTGGGCATACGGCCTGCGACACCGGGCATGTCGCAGGGCGTGTCGACACGTGTCGACACTCAGCCCGCGAAGTCGACACTCTGCGCTCGACAAAGTGTCGAGACATGGCACACGGCCTGCGACACGGGCGTGTCAACCCGTGTCGACTGTAACATCCCATTTCCAACTAGACCCCTAAGAGTGGTTTTGGCCATGACTAGGTCATGACAAAACCCTGGGAAGCCAGAAATGGGCAAGAGATAGGAGGCCAAGGTAGGGATCACCATGGTCTGCAGATAGTAGAATTCTGAACAATAGTTTAGGATGACAATGGGCTTCACCATGACCCCAAGACCCTATCACAACACTCCCAAACATTTTGGGAGACCCATTAGAGCCAAAAGGACCCATTAGGGCCAACCCAAGAGGCCCAGTTGACTAAGGTCAACCCTAGCCCTAAATAGGTCAACCTAGCCCACTTAGGGCCAATAGACCCACTCCTAGTCTAGAGGACCCCACCTATGCCCTCCTAACCCTAAAGTGAGGACAATAGGTCACTAAGGACACATTGGGGTCAGCCCTAGAGGCCAGGTTGACCCAGGTCAACTCAAGCCCTAATCTGGTCAAAGTACCCCTACTAAGGGTATGTGACCTCCAAAGTGCAGGGCAACCCCATATAACCCTACCTAGACCCTAAGGGAAGTCAATGGGTCACCAAGGATCCATAGGGGTGGACCCTAATGGTCATGTTGACCCAAGTCAACTCTAGCTCTAAATGGTCAAAGTGACCTTACCAAGGGTCAAGTGACCTTTAAGGTGCCAAGTCAACCCTACCCAGCCCTACATAGACCTTAGGGGAGGCCAATGAACCACCCAGGACCCAATGGGGTCAACCTAGATGGTCAAATTGGCCAAGTCAACCCTCATTGAGGGTCAAGTCAACTTAGCCCAAAAAGGGCTAACCCAAGCTCAAGCCACTTCTCCCTTAGGCTAAGCCCATTCCCATGATCATCATAATCCAGTGGGCTGCCTTTAGCTTGTGGGGTTGACTAGTCAACCAGAGGTGACTAGGAGAGAGAAAAAGCTCCTCTCCATGATAATGGAGAAGGAGAAGGGGGAAGTAAGAGGCCGGCCAAGGGAGACTAACAGCCACCCTTTATGGCTGCAATCAACTCCTCTAGGAGAGAGGAGTTGATTCCAGCCGTTTCCCGGCCACCAAGGGGGTGGGTTCAGCCCCCCTCCACACAACCCGAGCCACTCCATTAATGGAGATAATGGCCATTGAAGAACCAGCCTCTCCCCTCCCCCAATTGCCTTTTAAACACCATCAGGGAGCCGAGGGGATCATTTTGGAGCACTTACCTGGAGGAGACGAGCCCTTCCACCGTGCAGTTGCAGAAGCCGAGCGCCGCCGCCATCGCCAATGGCATCCCCGCCGCTCCTCTCGCATCCAGGCCGCCAGGAAGGTCCTCCTCCTCTCCTTAACTCGCGGGTAGATCCTAGGAATCCTTAGGCTAGAGTTTCGGGCTCAATTGAGCCCGATCGAATCCAGGATTTCTCTTGGTTTCGGCAAGGAAAAGTCTTGCTCAATCCGCCGGAAAACACCTCTCCGGCGGCGGAGCCGCCGCCTGACGACAGCCACCACCTCAACGGAGGTGTTGGTGGCGGTGGCCGGCCGGGGAAGGGGCTGGATCGCCGGCGGCAGAGCTTGGAAATCGCTCCAGGCAGAACCAATCCCAGCCGTTGGCTCAGTGGGGACGATGACCAGATGCCGTCGATCTGCGCCAAGATTCGTGCGGCATCAGATCAGATACTATATGGTTAAATAAAATTTATTTCATTTTTGTCACACTGGATGTATTTAATGTAATTAATGTTTAAAAATACCTAGGGACCCTGGATGGAAATTTGCCCAACATGAACATTGTAGCTTAGGGTGTCTAGTTTGCAGAAAAAATTGTTGGGACCCTTTTGGGTCACTGGTTGGACCAGGGCACCCATTTTGGTGGGACATGTCCTTAGGGCTAGGCAGTCACTAAAATGAGTGCCCACTCTTCACCCCAAGCCCAAATGGGCTGAAATTTTGGCAGAGGGTCTATACTAGGCATACCTAGGGCCTGCCCAAAAATGGGAATTTTTGGAGAAAATATTTCTATAGTTTTGGTAAAAATTTAATAATCATTAGATAAATTAAATAGGTGCCCTAAACACACCCAAACCCTCCCAAATTTTGGTGAGTGGTCCCTGGGCTCCAATTAGGTACCTGTATAAAATTTCAGTTGGTTTGGGTGAGTGTTGAATAGGTTTTGACCCAACCCTAGTTCTACCCTATGAAGGGCATTTTGGTCAAAAGTGGCACTTTTGGTTTTAAGTGACCAAATCACCTCAACAGAGGCTGAAACTTTGGCCACTGATATGATTTAACTTTTTACACTCACTCATGAAGTTTGGAGTGGATTGGGCTAGGGTATCCCTAGAAGTGTAGGGTAGGCCCTTTAGGGTAATTCTCTAGGGTTTGAAGAAATTGGGGTCAAAATTCCTTGGATGGGCTTGAAACTTGGGAATGATGACCATAGGGTCACTATGGTCCTATGGTTAAAATTTTAGGGCATTTGGAAGATTAAAGACCCCTTAAATCCATAACCCTAGTTTAGGGCACTAGCTTTGAAACCATAAGAACTAATACCAAAACTATCTGAAAAGGGCTGAGATTTTGAATGGGTAGTTGCTTAGGGCATACATGTCTCTGGAAATTTTATAATAAATTTTGGATGAATATTTTTGGTACTTTATTCACAGAGTTATATTTTATAATTTCCACTTAAGAGTTTTTGCAGAGCACTATACTTGCTTAAACTTGATAAAACTTAGCCAAGGGGCTTATAATCATGTTACCCATCTCTGTAAATTTTTTATGGAATTTTTGAAGAATGATATTTAGTTGTTGCTTCTTTAATTATTTAATTCCATGGAACCTTGGAAAATTTAATAATGACTTTTAGATTGTCTGAAAAATTCTAATTTCTTCATCATGATGTTTTTAGTTCCCTATGAAGCCCTAGTAATTTTTACATAATTATTGGAGACATATATGTGGCACTTCCTTCATTATTTTTGATTTTTGGAATTATTTTAATAAATCCTTTAGAGGTCAAGAATTATCTGGAAAATTATGAAAATTAGCATCCAATGATATTTCTCTGTTATTTAGTGAATACAAATTTTAGGAGGCCATTACCTGAGAAAATCTTATGGTTCATGTTCAAATTGACTATGGCCTAGTTTTTGAGGAAAATTCAATAAATAGTAGATTAATTGGGAAAAATATGATTTTCGGAATTTAGTCTATATTTATCATAATAGACCTCTGATAATTATCATGAGGGTACTGCATGAGTATTTCATGTACTTCCCTTTTACGGGTCACGTAGCTTAAGTGGTCTGCATATAGCAAAACTGCAGGATTTCATTTGGATTGAATTAGGGCACGTATGATGGGTCTTGATGGTTTGCTGTAAGGACAAGTGGAAAGGGCTGCATCTTTGGAAGATGAGTGAGTAGGGTGTGGATTTGTCTAGGGTTTAAAGGCGTTCGGGCCCGACGAAAGATCGTCCTACCCAAGGAGAGTTGGAGTCAAATCACCCTAGGATTAGCGTATCGAAACATGAGAAAATAATGGGTAAGGGGATCAACCAATAATAAAATAAGTATCTTGCGAAAGGGAACGCTGGGCGTAATCCCAACACAGTTCCTAGTGCCCCTTGAGAGCCCTTCACAGGGAATACCGGGGGCAGTCCTGGGTTAACGTAAACTGTTTAACAAGCTGAAAAGAGTAACTTAGTAATTAGGGTTGCACATTTCACAGGCACTGTTAGCACCAAAAGTCAGCTGGGAGCTTCGGCTCGGATGGTTAAAAGACGGACTCTTGGTCCGGGGAGCTTCGGCTCGGGTTTTGTTTACGCTAAATCTGCATGTGCATAAAAGGAAAATAAATTAAGGTGGTGGGTTTTCGGTATTGGAGGGTCGATGCACCGACGCCAATACGTTGACTCGGCAAGTGTGGTTAGCACTTCGCCAACAGAAGTCCGGTGCGCCAGCCGGCAAGAGTACGCAGGAGTCCGCTTCGTGCACCAAGCGTTGAGGCGTACGATAGGTCTGACCGGTAGTGCCTTACTGGTTTAGAGGTGGGCGAGGCCCAACCCACCGCTTCCGTCTGCCACTACGGAGGTATCCTGGGAGGTTACGGCTCCAGAAAGGGGGAACTAAAGGTCTGTGTGCACAGAGTCGGGTGTGTGCGTTGCACTTGCATGTCCATCATACCCACTTGCATGTCATAGCATAATCGATTCATTTAACCCCTGACACCTGATGTATAAGTGGAATGGGACGCTTATACATTAGGACCTGCAAAACGACCCCTTAGTCTATAAGCTTGTGTGGGCAAGTTTATAAATTAAGGTTAATTTTGATATTTTTAGTTACTGCTGTTTGACCACCGTCACCCCAACGTATAAATCGGTATGGGACTTTTTATACGATGGGAGCCTTGCAAAAGACCCCTTGGCTTATGTGTTTTTCCACATAAGTGAAGGTTACATTTCAGCTTACATTTTATTGTCTTTATATGCTATAGAACTTGCTAGAATAGGACCGCTGCCATCTGCTTTGATATTCTCCACCTTCAAGTCCTCCCCTTTCTTCCTCTCCGCTCGGTGCCTAGGAGCCGTGGGGGAAGGGGTGGGGATGATAGGACTTAGTCTTTTAGACTAACGGTTTTCGAACCGCATCATTTAGGGGATCGTGGAGACCAGCATGGAGGAGCAGCCCCAGAGACCGGTGCGCTTGGAGATGGGGCAGTCTAGCTCCGGAGTTCATACAGCCGGGACTGTGAGTCTCGACCCTGAGTAGTTTTTCAGCTTTTGCTTCCGCATGAGTGACTTTGTAGTGAGGATATGTTGTACCGGGCATAAGCCCGTATTTTTGCTACTCTGATGTTATCTTCTGTGGACACTCCCTTCGTGGAGTTATATTTATATATGTCATGTGATTCTCTGTGGACAGACAGTTTTCATTTTACTTCATTACGCTACTTTTATGTGATCGAATTGGCCGGCAGAATCGGCGCTTTGTGGTGATGACCCTTCAGGGCGTGAAGGAGTCACCGCAAAACGGCGGATCTGGGCCTAAGACCCCGTGGTCAAAAAGAAAAAAAAAGGGGGTCTTACAAGTGGTATCAAAGCCGTCCACAACCCTGGGTCACCCCCGCGCGGGTTTAGTTTGGGGACAAACTAAGCAGCGGAAGCGG
The DNA here is from genome assembly GCA_039583875.1 of Platanthera guangdongensis. Classification (NCBI taxonomy): domain Eukaryota; kingdom Viridiplantae; phylum Streptophyta; class Magnoliopsida; order Asparagales; family Orchidaceae; genus Platanthera; species Platanthera guangdongensis. Next base: position 106,144,781 of record CM077166.1, read on the forward strand.
TGGTGTGCCCATATGGGGGGAATCACATATAAATTGTCCACTATCATTAGGCATTGAGTCGATTACCTACTGATGTAGTTCATTTTGCAGCCCTCAGCTCAGCCCACCCCACAAGGTGGAGCTCAGCAGATTCCAGACATTGCACCACCTCCCATGGTCCCCACACCTTTCCTCCAGTCAGACATGGGGCAGACCCTTACAGCCATCCTTGAGGCCTTCCGGGCTCAGCAAGCCCCAGCCCAGCAGCCAAACCCAGGGGCCAACTGGATGAGCACCTTCCGAGGACTCTCTCCCCCATCTTACTTGGGGACGGAGTCGGCAGTACGGACAGAGGAGTGGCTGGATGTGATGTACGAGATGTTGACGGGGATACGATGCCCCTGGGAGGAGAGGGTGGCCCTAGTGGTATCTTGCTTGGAGTCACATGCCAAGCGGTGGTGGAAGACGCTGTTGGACACGACTTTTGCGGATAGAGAGATTGCAGAAATCACATGGGAAGAATTCAGGGCCACGCTGCTGGAGCACTTTGTTCCTCAGTCGGCCAGGGACGAGTTGGAGGAGCGTTTCTTGCAGCTGAGGCAGGGCACCAGGACAGTGGTGGAGTACCACCGAGAGTTCGATCATTTGGCCCGATATGCGGGCTCTTATCAGCTGGATGAAGCGGGTACGTCAAGAGGTTTTATAAGGGCCTAAAAGAGGAGTTGAGAGAGGCTTTGCTTTTTGTCTCTGACGGGCCCATCTCCCGGATTTTAGAGATGGCGAAGAGGATTGAGGCCGACTGGCACACCACTCGGGGCCGGAAACGGCAAACGGAGGACCAGGGCCGGAGGGCCCGAAATGATCAGCGGCGAGGCATCGTACCAGATGGAAGAAGGGCAGAGGAGCAGCCTCGTCAGGAGTAGAGGCAGGATGCCAAGTTGGAACCCATCTTCCAAGCTCTGAAGGCGGGCACTGCAGGAGATTACACACTGAGGGACGATCTGGTGTGCTTCAGAGGACGGGTGTATATACCGGAGGGAGGCCAGATCCGGGAGGATATTATGATGGAGGCGCACTGCAGCCGGTATTCTGTACACCCGGGGATCACAAAGATGACGGCTGATTTGAAGAGGACGATGTACTGGCCGGGCATGAAGAAGGATGTCTCACACTTCGTCACCCATTGTGAGGCATGTCAGCTAGTGAAGGCGGAGTGCAGGAACCCCGCAGGATTATTGCAGCCACTCCCGGTGCCGGAGTGGAAGTTTGATGACATAGCCATGGACTTCATACATGGGCTTCCCCGGTCTCGGACAGGGAATGACTCGATCTGGGTAATCGTCGATCGGTTGACCAAGGTGGCTCGATTTATACCGATCAGGAAGGATGATTCAGTAGGAGTACTGGTGCGGAAGTTTGTGGAGCAGTTCATTCGTTATCATGGAGTGCCCAGGACGATAGTGTCAGATCGGGATGGCAGGTTCACCTCCAGGGAGTGGAGGTCCGTGCAAGCTTACTTAGGCACGCGATTGACTTTCAGCACTGCATTCCACCCCCAGACAGACGGGCAGACAGAACGCACCAACCGGACGCTGGAGGACCTTTTGAGGCTATGCATCTTAGATCGCGGGGAACCGTGGGAGAAACTCTTACCCCTTGTCGAGTTCTCCTATAACAACAGCCACCAGTCCAGCATCAGGATGGCGCCTTACGAAGCCTTGTACGGGAGGAGATGCCGGACCCCGCTCTCATGGGTGCAGAACGAAGATCCGAAGGTATTGGGGTCAGAGTTCGTTGAAGACACCGAGGCACAAGTGAGGCTGATCAGAGACAGGATGCTCGAGGCGCAGAGTAGACAGGCCAAGTACTATGACGCCCGACATCGGCAGGTGGGGTTCCAGGTGGGGGACCGGGTGTTTCTGAAAATCCGGCCCATGCATGGAGTTTCACGGGTGCGTGGTCGGAGGAAGAAGCTCAGCCCTAGGTACATGGGCCCTTACAGGATCTTGGAGCGGATCGGACCCCTAGCCTACCGGCTGGAGTTACCACCAGAGCTAGAAGCGCTGCACGACGTCTTCCACATTTCTTCTTTGAGGAGGGCTCTACTACGCCCGGAGCAGCAGATTCTGACCACCGAAGGGCCGGTAGCTTCAGACCGGTCTGTTCATTTGGAGCCTGTGAGGATCGACGACCGAGGAGTGCGGGTCTTACGACGCAAGAGGGTCCCTCTAGTCAAGGTCCTGTGGAGGAACCACGGCCAGGAGGAGCATACCTGGGAGCCACAGGACCTGATGCGACAAAGATACCCCGAGCTATTCAGTCAGGTATACCTCTCAGACCCCTCAAGATGTTAATTTATTTTTCTGCTTTAAGTATACTAAGGGCTGCTCTAGGTAGATAGGGGCTTATCTTTGTTTATTGGGGGCTTAACTTTGTTTATTGGGATTTTGGTTCGCCGTTTGGGCGAAAGGGGTCTTAGATCTAAGTTTTCCCTTAAATCAAATTTAACAAACAAGACGTCATAATGGGATGTTACAAGACTCTTTCCTTCGGTAATAAGACCCGTAGGTCCAACCTTGATTTCGGGGACGAAATCTTTGTTTTGTTTATTGGGATTTGTAACATCTCATTTCCAACTAGACCCCTAAGAGTGGTTTTGGCCATGACTAGGTCATGACAAAACCCTGGGAAGCCAGAAATGGGCCAAGAGATAGGAGGCCAAGGTAGGGATCACCATGGTCTGCAGATAGTAGAATTCTGAACAATAGTTTAGGATGACAATGGGGCTTCACCATGACCCCAAGACCCTATCACAACACTCCCAAACATTTTAGGAGACCCATTAGAGCCAAAGGACCCATTAGGGCCAACCCAAGAGGCCCAGTTGACCAAGGTCAACCCTAGCCCTAAATAGGTCAACCTAGCCCACTTAGGGCCAATAGACCCACTCCTAGTCTAGAGGACCCCACCTATGCCCTCCTAACCCTAAAGTGAGGACAATGGGTCACTAAGGACACATTGGGGTCAGCCCTAGAGGCCAGGTTGACCCAGGTCAACTCAAGCCCTAATCTGGTCAAAGTACCCCTACTAAGGGTATGTGACCTCCAAAGTGCAGGGCAACCCCATATAACCCTACCTAGACCCTAAGGGAAGTCAATGGGTCACCAAGGATCCATAGGGGTGGACCCTAATGGTCATGTTGACCCAAGTCAACTCTAGCTCTAAATGGTCAAAGTGACCTTACCAAGGGTCAAGTGACCTTTAAGGTGCCAAGTCAACCCTACCCAGCCCTACATAGACCTTAGGGGAGGCCAATGAACCACCCAGGACCCAATGGGGTCAACCTAGATGGTCAAATTGGCCAAGTCAACCCTCATTGAGGGTCAAGTCAACTTAGCCCAAAAAGGGCTAACCCAAGCTCAAGCCACTTCTCCCTTAGGCTAAGCCCATTCCCATGATCATCATAATCCAGTGGGCTGCCTTTAGCTTGTGGGGTTGACTAGTCAACCAGAGGTGACTAGGAGAGAGAAAAAGCTCCTCTCCATGATAATGGAGAAGGAGAAGGGGGAAGTAAGAGGCCGGCCAAGGGAGACTAACAGCCACCCTTTATGGCTGCAATCAACTCCTCTAGGAGAGAGGAGTTGATTCCAGCCGTTTCCCGGCCACCAAGGGGTGGGTTCAGCCCCCCTCCACACAACCCGAGCCACTCCATTAATGGAGATAATGGCCATTGAAGAACCAGCCTCTCCCCTCCCCCAATTGCCTTTTAAACACCATCAGGGAGCCGAGGGGATCATTTTGGAGCACTTACCTGGAGGAGACGAGCCCTTCCACCGTGCAGTTGCAGAAGCCGAGCGCCGCCGCCGTCGCCAATGGCATCCCGCCGCTCCTCTCGCATCCAGGCCGCCAGGAAGGTCCTCCTCCTCTCCTTAACTCGCGGGTAGATCCTAGGAATCCTTAGGCTAGAGTTTCGGGCTCAATTGAGCCCGATCGAATCCAGGATTTCTCCTGGTTTCGGCAAGGAAAAGTCTTGCTCAATCCGCCGGAAAACACCTCTCCGGCGGCGGAGCCGCCTCCTGACGACAGCCACCACCTCAACGGAGGTGTTGGTGGCGGTGGCCGGCCGGGGAAGGGGCTGGATCGCCGGCGGCAGAGCTTGGAAATCGCTCCAGGCAGAACCAATCCCAGCCGTTGGCTCAGTGGGGACGATGACCAGATGCCGTCGATCTGCGCCAAGATTCGTGCGGCATCAGATCAGATACTATAGGGTTAAATAAAATTTATTTCATTTTTGTCACACTGGATGTATTTAATGTAATTAATGTTTAAAAATACCTAGGGACCCTGGATGGAAATTTGCCCAACATGAACATTGTAGCTTAGGGTGTCTAGGTTGCAGCAAAAATTGTTGGGACCCTTTTGGGTCACTGGTTGGACCAGGGCACCCATTTTGGTGGGACATGTCCTTAGGGCTAGGCAGTCACTAAAATGAGTGCCCACTCTTCACCCCAAGCCCAAATGGGCTGAAATTTTGGCAGAGGGTCTATCCTAGGCATACCTAGGGCCTGCCCAAAAATGGGAATTTTTGGAGAAAATATTTCTATAGTTTTGGTAAAAATTTAATAATCATTAGATAAATTAAATAGGTGCCCTAAACACACCCAAACCCTCCCAAATTTTGGTGAGTGGTCCCTGGGCTCCAATTAGGTACCTGTATAAAATTTCAGTTGGTTTGGGTGAGTGTTGAATAGGTTTTGACCCAACCCTAGTTCTACCCTATGAAGGGCATTTTGGTCAAAAGTGGCACTTTTGGTTTTAAGTGACCAAATCACCTCAACAGAGGCTGAAACTTTGGCCACTGATATGATTTAATTTTTTACACTCACTCATGAAGTTTGGAGTGGATTGGGCTAGGGTAGCCCTAGAAGTGTAGGGTAGGCCCTTTAGGGTAATTCTCTAGGGTTTGAAGAAATTGGGGTCAAAAGTCCTTGGATGGGCTTTAAACTTGGGAATGATGACCATATGGTCACTATGGTCCTATGGTTAAAATTTTAGGGCATTTGGAAGATTAAAGACCCCTTAAATCCATAACCCTAGTTTAGGGCACTAGCTTTGAAACCATAAGAACTAATACCAAAACTATCTGAAAAGGGCTGAGATTTTGAATGGGTAGTTGCTTAGTGCATACATGTCTCTGGAAATTTTATAATAAATTTTGGATGAATATTTTTGGTACTTTATTCACAGAGTTATATTTTATAATTTCCACTTAAGAGTTTTTGCAGAGCACTAGACTTGCTTAAACTTGATAAAACTTAGCCAAGGGGCTTATAATCATGTTACCCATCTCTGTAAATTTTTATGGAATTTTTGAAGAATGATATTTAGTTGTTGCTTCTTTAATTATTTAATTCCATGGAACCTTGGAAAATTTAATAATGACTTTTAGATTGTCTGAAAAATTCTAATTTCTTCATCATGATGTTTTTAGTTCCCTATGAAGCCCTAGTAATTTTTACATAATTATTGGAGACATATATGTGGCAATTCCTTCATTATTTTTGATTTTTGGAATTATTTTAATAAATCCTTTAGAGGTCAAGAATTATCTGGAAAATTATGAAAATTAGCATCCAATGATATTTCTCTGTTATTTAGTGAATACAAATTTTAGGAGGCCATTACCTGAGAAAATCTTATGGTTCATGTTCAAATTGACTATGGCCTAGTTTTTGAGGAAAATTCAATAAATAGTAGATTAATTGGGAAAAATATGATTTTCTGAATTTAGTCTATATTTATCATAATAGACCTCTGATAATTATCATGAGGGTACTGGATGAGTATTTCATGTACTTCCCCTTTTACGGGTCACGTAGCTTAAGTGGTCTGCATATAGCAAAACTGCAGGATTTCATTTGGATTGAATTAGGGCACGTATGATGGGTCTTGATGGTTTGCTGTAAGGACAAGTGGAAAGGGCTGCATCTTTGGAAGATGAGTGAGTAGGGTGTGAATTTGTCTAGGGTTTAAAGGCGTTCGGGCCCGACGAAAGATCGTCCTACCCAAGGAGAGTTGGAGTCAAATCACCCTAGGATTAGCGTATCGAAACATGAGAAAATAATGGGTAAGGGGATCAACCAATAATAAAATAAGTATCTTGCGAAAGGGAACGCTGGGCGTAATCCCAACACAGTTCCTAGTGCCCCTTGAGAGCCCTTCACAGGGAATACCGGGGGCAGTCCTGGGTTAACGTAAACTGTTTAACAAGCTGAAAAGAGTAACTTAGTAATTAGGGTTGCACATTTCACAGGCACTGTTAGCACCAAAAGTCAGCTGGGAGCTTCGGCTCGGATGGTTAAAAGACGGACTCTTGGTCCGGGGAGCTTCGGCTCGGGTTTTGTTTACGCTAAATCTGCATGTGCATAAAAGGAAAATAAATTAAGGTGGTGGGTTTTCGGTATTGGAGGGTCGATGCACCGACGCCAATACGTTGACTCGGCAAGTGTGGTTAGCACTTCGCCAACAGAAGTCCGGTGCGCCAGCCGGCAAGAGTACGCAGGAGTCCGCTTCGTGCACCAAGCGTTGAGGCGTACGATAGGTCTGACCGGTAGTGCCTTACTGGTTTAGAGGTGGGCGAGGCCCAACCCACCGCTTCCGTCTGCCACTACGGAGGTATCCTGGGAGGTTACGGCTCCAGAAAGGGGGAACTAAAGGTCTGTGTACACAGAGTCGGGTGTGTGCGTTGCACTTGCATGTCCATCATACCCACTTGCATGTCATAGCATAATCGATTCATTTAACCCCTGACACCTGATGTATAAGTGGAATGGGACGCTTATACATTAGGACCTGCAAAACGACCCCTTAGTCTATAAGCTTGTGTGGGCAAGTTTATAAATTAAGGTTAATTTTGATATTTTTAGTTACTGCTGTTTGACCACCGTCACCCCAACGTATAAATCGGTATGGGACTTTTTATACGATGGGAGCCTTGCAAAAGACCCCTTGGCTTATGTGTTTTTCCACATAAGTGAAGGTTACATTTCAGCTTACATTTTATTGTCTTTATATGCTATAGAACTTGCTAGAATAGGACCGCTGCCATCTGCTTTGATATTCTCCACCTTCAAGTCCTCCCCTTTCTTCCTCTCCGCTCGGTGCCTAGGAGCCGTGGGGGAAGGGGTGGGGGATGATAGGACTTAGTCTTTTAGACTAACGGTTTTCAACCGCATCATTTAGGGGATCGTGGAGACCAGCATGGAGGAGCAGCCCCAGAGACCGGTGCGCTTGGAGATGGGGCAGTCTAGCTCCGGAGTTCATACAGCCGGGACTGTGAGTCTCGACCCTGAGTAGTTTTTCAGCTTTTGCTTCCGCATGAGTGACTTTGTAGTGAGGATATGTTGTACCGGGCATAAGCCCGTATTTTTGCTACTCTGATGTTATCTTCTGTGGACACTCCCTTCGTGGAGTTATATTTATATATGTCATGTGATTCTCTGTGGACAGACAGTTTTCATTTTACTTCATTACGCTACTTTTATGTGATCGAATTGGCCGGCAGAATCGGCGCTTTGTGGTGATGACCCTTCAGGGCGTGAAGGAGTCACCGCAAAACGGCGGATCTGGGCCTAAGACCCCGTGGTCAAAAAAAAAAAAAGGGGGGTCTTACATCGACACTCGTCTCGGGGACTCGACACTCTGCGCTCGACGAAGTGTCGAGACAAGGCACACGGCCTAGGACACGGGCGTGTCCAAGGCCGTGTCGTCAGGTCGACGATCTTCGCTCGACGAAGTGTTGAGTGTCGAGACCGTGTACACGGCCTAGAGCCCAGGCGTGTTGAGGTAGACACGGGCAAGGACACGGGCGTGTCCTAGAACCCGTGCAGTGCTCGGGTTGTTTTCGGGATAAATCGATGGGGGTACACGGCCGGCCACACGACCGTGTCAGGTGGAACACGGGCGTGTCAAGTAGAACACGGGCGTGTTCGATGCCCGTGTGTTGTTCCAGGCGAGTCTATTTTGACGGCGAATGAGGCACACGGCCCTGGACACGGGCATGTGCCAGGCCGTGTGCGGTCCAGATTGGACATTTCAGTCCCGAATCAAAGCCGTTCGTTTCTTTAATTGATGATCCAACGGCAGGGGGTTGTTCCTGATGGGATATACCCGGGATTGGGCCTTAGAAACCCTCACTTTTAATGAGTGGTTATCTTTCTAAAGCTTAGAGAGAGAGGAGAGCCAAGGAAGGAAGAAGAAGCTAGATCGGGCCATTGGAGGAGCTTCGAAGCTCCAAATCGTGAGCCGACTCCGGATCCACGGAGGCAAAGCTAGTGCGGTGCTTTTCATCTGCTTACTTTTTCATGGCGCCAAAGAAGAACGCAAGGGTAATGATCCTCTTCTTGAGCATGTGTAGCTCTCCTTCTTTGCATAGGAAGCCCGCTCTCGCGAGTTTGCGGTGAGTTGGAGGCGTTCTTTCGGGTAAATATGTGAAGTCCCCATTGTTTAGAGTCCGTAAGCGAGAACGGACATAGGCATGATGTGTGAAGCCTATCCGGACATGTTGGTCTGGATCGGTGATGTTGTATTGCATAATGCCGGAGAAGACTCCGTGCTATGTGTTGTTTTTCGGGTTTTCTACACGGTAGATTGCAACAGGGAGCCTTGGGGATTAACCCAAAGGTACACGCGGGAAACTGGGCGGATGCGTGATCTTGCCAACTTGGAGGCCTGAGAGCCAACTTGAACATAACCGAGTTATGTGAAATGTGTGATGAAAATGGGACTCGGGAGAAGTTTGACCCGCGCAAATGGCTTAAATTGTCGTTGCGACGTGAGCACTGGTTAGATGGAACCATACCCACTTCTATGTCGTTCGGGTTATAGAGACCTAAAGTTACGTGGCACTTGTCGTTGGCATAGATGAGGGTCTTCGGCGGTCTATGGCTTAAATTGTCGTGACCCATGCCGGGAAGACAAATTGCTCATAGGTTTGGCCGTCAAAGTGGTGGTGGTGAGTCCGGAATGTCTATGGCTTTAATTGACGTGACATCGACCGATTCACCGAGAATGTGCCCTGATAGCACGGGGCGTGTGGCCATGCGAGCCAACGTTTGTGATGAAATGAATATTGATATATTGCTCGCTTATGCTAATGAAATGCAGGGAAGGAGCATCGCCGCCCCGAGCTGGGGGCGGGATTGTTATAATTTGGTCAGCATTGCTGACCGTTGCCCTGTTTTGCCACCGTGCGGTGGTTTGTTGCTTGCAGGTGCTGTGGACCAAGCGGTCAATAGCGGGCTAAAGCCCAATTTGCGAAGCCGGCCCTCGAAGGCCTAAGTGGAGTGTTTACTGTTTTTATTCATGTATGACCGGCCTGCGTGCCGTGGTTTGTAAGACATGTAATATCAAGTGAACCATTTTGTAAGGCCTTAAGGCCTGTACTTGTGTATATACAACATTCCTATTTTGGTATTAGTGAACATTCATGCTTTAGTGTTGGCTTCTTTATTGCAACTTATATAAACTGCTTCAGCTAGAATGCTCTGTGTAGGACGTTATGATTGGTTGGATGGTTTCCATGAGTAACCACTCGGTCTGTCTGTAGTATAGGCGTCGGGCCCCGGCCGGACCTACTGCTATATGCTATGCGACGGATAGGGGGTGTTACAATTTGGTATCAGACTACTGGTTTTGGTCGGCTTAAGATGAATTCGTGGGCGAATTCTTTTTAAGGGGTGGTGAGCACATTGTGTGCGTCATCGTTATAACGGTAAAAGAACACATGAATGTCCACTTAGGAATGAAAATACACGTATTTGATGAACCTGCGTGTTCCTATAATTGTTGTTTGCAATTTTATTTGGTCGCTTAATGGTGTTTTGTACCACTATAGGTGATTAGAAGTGGTGCTGGGCCGTCGGAACGTCGAGTTTCTGAGGCTAGCAGTGCACCAGATTTTTCTCCTACAACACCTCTATCGGCTGAGAACATACGATTGGTGGCCGAAGCAGTGTTGGTCGTGATAAATGCGCAGCCTGCAAGGTAAATGCAGCAGCCTGCTCCTGGGATGGAGCAGGAACCTCTTCCAGAGGTTGAGCCGAGGAGAGTGGAACAGGTGGTAGTGGAGCCGGTGGTGCCAAGGAGGGCAACCGAGAGACAGCTCAAGCATGTCATGAGCTTTAATCCTCCGGTATTCTCGGGGTTGGGGACCCCATCTCAAGCTGAAGACCGGCTCTCCAGGGTGAAGAGAGTCATGACAACAACGGAGACAGAGGAGTGGAAAATGACCACCATTGCTACGTTCCTTTTGGACGGTGAAGCGAGATTATGGTGGGAAAGTTTGGAGCTGCATCATTTGAGAGGTAGACAACTTACAGACATCCTGATGGAAGAGTTCTCGGGATTGTTCTTAGCAAGGTACCTCCATTCTACTCAGAGGATTTCGATGGAGAACGAGTTCCTGAAGTTGGTGCAGGGTGAGAAGAGCGTGTATGAATATCTCCATGAGTTTACTCGTTTGATTCGATATGCTAGCTCCACCATCACGGATGAGGGGCACAAAACGAATCGATTCTACGAAAGCTTGAGAGATGAGTTGAGATTACTACTCTCGGGGCCGATGACGCAGGGTTTCTTGACCTTGGTCAACACGGCCCGGTCCTTGGAGAAGGACATGAAGAACGTACAGGCAAAGAAAAGCTTAGGTGACAAGAAGTCTGAATTCAAAGTGCCGACTACTTCAAAGTCCGGCTATCGAAGATTCATTAAGAAGCATAGGACTTCGGGTCCAGCTCCTTCTGGTGCTTCTGGGGCGACTACGAGTCGGACCCCGGGTGCATGTTTTACTTGTGGAAAGACGGGGCACTATGCCCGCGATTGTTGGAGCGGACGCTCCAAGTCCGAGAGAAGGCCGGGAGCGACTTATGAAGAGAAGGGCAAGGCGGTGGAGTCAACCGCGTCCCACTATGCTCCGGCCCAACCAAGGGTGTATAATCTTGGCCAACAAGAGGCCATCAAATAGGATGATGTGGTGACAGGTACGGTTTAATTTATAGCAAGTCAAGTTCTTTAAATACTTGTTATGCACATGTTACCTTACCACTGCTTGTTTAGGATTTGTTTTGATTTGTGAAAATCCGGCAAGAGCACTCTTCGATATGGGAGCTTCACACTCCTTCTTGTCCGAGGGATTTATATCACGCATCGGAGTCCCTTCTTCGATGGAGAAGGATAAGTTGGATGTGTTGTTGCCCAATGGGTGTTTGATGCGCGCGGACAGGATCTGCGATGTTAAGATTCGTATTGGGAATCAGGAGTTCGATCTGTAGGCGTCGTTACTTCCGTTGGTGGAGTTCGACGTTATATTTAGCATGGACTGGCTCTCGGAGCAGCAGACCTATATTGACTACGGTCGAAAGGAAGTCAAGCTGGGAGCAAGTCGTGAAACGACTTTTATGGGCTTAAAGGGGTCGAGCAAGACGTTGACGTCTACTCTTCAGGTGGTGAAGGCGGTTCGTGCCGGTGCAGAACTGTTCTTTACACTAGTGGAGGTTGCAAAGCCGAAGCCTGCGTTGGATAGTATTTCAGTGGTATCGGAATACCCTGATGTGTTCCCCGTAGATCTTCCTAGAGCCCCGCCTCAGCGGGTGATAGATTTCACGATTGAGCTAGTGCCAGGTGCAAAGCCTGTGTCACGATCTCCTTATCGGCTAGCGCCTAAGGAAATGGCGGAGCTGAAAGTTCAACTGCAAGAGTTGTTGGAGCAAGGGTATATACGCCCGAGTTCTTCGACTTGGAGCGCACCGGTCCTCTTTGTTAAGAAGAACGACGGAAGCTTGAGGCTATGTGTTGATTATCGGGAGCTCAACAAGTTGACGGAGAAGAACAAGTACCCGATCCCCGGATTGATGATCTTTTTGATCAGTTGGTCGGGTCGACGGTGTACTCGAAGTTGGATCTCAAGGCTGGGTACTATCAGCTGCGAATAAGGGAGAGTGATATCCCGAAGGCACGTTTAGTACGAGTTACGGGCATTATGAGTTTACGGTCATGCCGTTTGGGCTGACTAATGCGCCGTCAGTGTTCATGGATTTGATGAACAGGACTTTCAGGGAGTACTTGGACCATTTTGTGATCGTCTTCATCGACGATATTTTGGTGTACTCGCAGAGTGAGGAAGATCACTTCAAGCATCTTCATTTGGTTTTGGAGATGCTAAGGAGGAATTAGGTGTATGCCAGGTTCTCGAAGTGCGAGTTTTGGTTATCCTCAGTGGCGTTCCTTGGTCATATAGTGAGTGGAGAGGATATTGCTGTGGATCCATCGAAGATTGTTGCGATACGGGAGTGGCCTGAGCTTGCTACGGTAGCGGAAGTCCGGAGCTTTTTGGGGCTTGCCGGCTATTATAGGCACTTCGTAGAGAACTTCTCGCGATAGCGTTACCTCTCACTACTTTGACGAGGAAGGAGCAGAAGTTCGTTTGGACGCCGGAGTGCGCACGAGCTTTTGAGGAGTTGAAGTGTCGGTTGACCACGGCGCCTGTGCTGAGTTCGCCATGTGGGACCGAAGGCTATGAGATTTACAGTGATGCTTCGGGCAGCAGGTTTGGGTTGCATGCTACTGCAACACGGAAGTGTAATAGCTTATGGCTCGAGATAGCTGAAAGTGCATGAAAGGAACTATCCGGTCCATGACTTGGAGTTAGCGGCCGTGATTTTTGCCTTAAAGCTGTGGAGACACTATTTGTACGGTGTGAAGATTGATATCTACACCGATTACAAGAGCCTGAAGTATCTGATCGATCAGAAGGATCTGAATATGCGGCAGCGTAGATGGATGGAGTTCTTGGGGGACTATACATTCAAGATCCACTACGTGTCTGGTAAAGGGAATGCGGTTGCGGATGCGTTGAGTCGCCGAGCCCCAGCTCAAGCCAATTGGCTATCGGTGCATGATGAGCGGTTGGTGCGGGAGTTGGAGGCGTTGGAGATTGTTTGTGTGGATAGGCAATCAAGTGTTGAAGCAGTTCTGAATTGGACTGAAGTCCAATATGACCTGGCTGATCGGATTCGGCAGGCTTTGGATATGGATGTTCATATGAAGCAGTTCATGGTAGAGGCTCTGGATGGGCCAAATTCCCAATTCGTCGTGGAGGACGGATTACTTTGGAAAGACGGTCGTCTGTGCGTCCCAAGTGTGGGCAATTTGCGGGTGGAATTGTTGTATGAGGTACACCATACCAAGTACTCGATTCACCCGGGGAGCACGAAGATGTACCGCGATGTGAAGAAACTGTTTTGGTTGCCGGGTTTGAAGAAAGATGTGGCGCTCTATGTGGCGAAGTGCCAAACTTGCGCCTTGGTGAAGGCGGAGTGCCAAAAGCCGGGAGGATTTCTTAAGTCCATGCCTATTCCGGAGTGGAAATTCGACGACATCTCTATGGACTTTGTGCACGGTTTGCCAAGGTCGCAAAAGGGGAACGACGCTATTTGGGTGGTCGTAGATCGGTTAACGAAGGTGTCGCATTTCATTCCGCATAGGAAGGATGATCCGGTGGAGAAGCTAGGAAAACTGTATGTGGATAACATAGTACGGCTTCACGGTGTGCCCCGCAGCATCGTGAGTGACCGAGATGGGCAGTTCACGTCCAATGATTGGAGGCTAGTGCAGCAAATATTGGGAACAAAGCTGAAATTCAGCACAGCCTTCCATCCGCAAACGGATGGGCAGACCGAGAGGGTCAATAGAATCATGGAAGACATGCTCCGCATGTGTGTCTTGGATTTTGGAAAGCAATAGGAAGACCACCTTTATTTGGTGGAGTTCGCATACAACAACAGCTACCAAGCGAGTATTCAAATGGCGCCCTTCGAGGCCCTATATGGTAGAAAATGTCGCACGTTGTTGTCTTGGTTAGAAACGGGTGAGTCAAAGTTGTATAAGCGATTGGAAGTGGAGGATGCTACTTCTTTGGTGAGAACCATTCGGGAGAGGTTGCTTATCGCTGAGGACCGGCAAGCGAAGTACTATAATGTCAAGCACAGGAACGTGGAGTTCGCTGTGGGCGACTATGTGTACTTAAAGATCAAGCCGTTCAAGGGTGTCTTGCGGGTGCGGCGATTGAAAAAGCTAAGCCCGAGGTACCTTTGGCCGTTTGAGGTTCTGGAGCGAGTTGGTGAAGCGGCCTATCGATTGAAGCTTTCAGTGGAGCTTGGTGGATTACATGATGTATTCCATATTTCGGTGCTTCGGAAGGCGGTGCAAGAGCCTACGCAAGTGATCGCGGTTGATCAAGTGTCGGTGGATAGTGGGCTGACGACAAAGGTCAAGCCCGTGCGGATTGAGGACTCGGAGGTCAAGCGGCTACGCAATAAAGAGATCAGGATGGTCAAGGTACGTTGGGACAATTGCGGTCGTGAGGAGCTCTTTTGGGAGCGAGAGTAGACTATGCTTGACGAGTATCCGGAGTTGTTCCGCTCAGGTACAAATTTTGGTTTTGTACATGTCTTTCCTTTATATAATTTGGTGGACAAAATTCTTTTAAGACGGGGAGAGTTGTAACGCCCCAAAACTCAAAAGAGCGACAGGGGACGTTTTGGGCCAGTTATGGGTTCTGGCAAAAGGCACACGGCCTGGGACACGGGCGTGTCCCAGGGCGTGTCAAGCTTGTGTCGACACTCAGCCGGCGAAGTCGACATTTTGCTCTCGACATTGTGTCGAGACTAGGCACACGGCCTGCGACACGGGCGTGTCGCAGGGCGTGTCGACCCATGTCGACACTCAGCCCGCGAAGTCGACACTCTGCGCTCGATGAAGTGTCGAGACATGGCACACGGCCAGAAATACGGGCATGTCGCAGGGCGTGTCGACCCGTGTCGACACTCGTCTCGGGGACTCGACACTCTGCGCTCGACGAAGTGTCGAGACAAGGCACACGGCCTAGGACACGGGCGTGTCCAAGGCCGTGTCGTCAGGTCGACGATCTTCGCTCGACGAAGTGTTGAGTGTCGAGACCGTGTACACGGCCTAGAGCCCAGGCGTGTTGAGGTAGACACGGGCAAGGACACGGGCGTGTCCTAGAACCCGTGCAGTGCTCGGGTTGTTTTCGGGATAAATCGATGGGGGTACACGGCCGGCCACACGACCGTGTCAGGTGGAACACGGGCGTGTCAAGTAGAACACGGGCGTGTTCGATGCCCGTGTGTTGTTCCAGGCGAGTCTATTTTGACGGCGAATGAGGCACACGGCCCTGGACACGGGCATGTGCCAGGCCGTGTGCGGTCCAGATTGGACATTTCAGTCCCGAATCAAAGCCGTTCGTTTCTTTAATTGATGATCCAACGGCAGGGGGTTGTTCCTGATGGGATATACCCGGGATTGGGCCTTAGAAACCCTCACTTTTAATGAGTGGTTATCTTTCTAAAGCTTAGAGAGAGAGGAGAGCCAAGGAAGGAAGAAGAAGCTAGATCGGGCCATTGGAGGAGCTTCGAAGCTCCAAATCGTGAGCCGACTCCGGATCCACGGAGGCAAAGCTAGTGCGGTGCTTTTCATCTGCTTACTTTTCCATGGCGCCAAAGAAGAACGCAAGGGTAATGATCCTCTTCTTGAGCATGTGTAGCTCTCCTTCTTTGCATAGGAAGCCCGCTCTCGCGAGTTTGCGGTAAGTTGGAGGCGTTCTTTCGGGTAAATATGTGAAGTCCCCATTGTTTAGAGTCCGTAAGCGAGAACGGACATAGGCATGATGTGTGAAGCCTATCCGGACATGTTGGTCTGGATCGGTGATGTTGTATTGCATAATGCCGGAGAAGACTCCGTGCTATTGGTTGTTTTTCGGGTTTTCTACACGGTAGATTGCAACAGGGAGCCTTGGGGATTAACCCAAAGGTACATGCGGAAACTGGGCGGATGCGTGATCTTGCCAACTTGGAGGCCTGAGAGCCAACTTGAACATAACCGAGTTATGTGAAATGTGTGATGAAAATGGGACTCGGGAGAAGTTTGACCCGCGCAAATGGCTTAAATTGTCGTTGCGACGTGAGCACTGGTTAGATGGAACCGTACCCACTTCTATGTCGTTCGGGTTATAGAGACCTAAAGTTACGTGGCACTTGTCGTTGGCATAGATGAGGGTCTTCGGCGGTCTATGGCTTAAATTGTCGTGACCCATGCCGGGAAGACAAATTGCTCATAGGTTTGGCCGTCAAAGTGGTGGTGGTGAGTCCGGAATGTCTATGGCTTTAATTGACGTGACATCGACCGATTCACCGAGAATGTGCCCTGATAGCACGGGGCGTGTGGCCATGCGAGCCAACGTTTGTGATGAAATGAATATTGATATATTGCTCGCTTATGCTAATGAAATGCAGGGAAGGAGCATCGCCGCCCCGAGCTGGGGGCGGGATTGTTATAATTTGGTCAGCATTGCTGACCGTTGCCCTGTTTTGCCACCGTGCGGTGGTTTGTTGCTTGCAGGTGCTGTTGGACCAAGCGGTCAATAGCGGGCTAAAGCCCAATTTGCGAAGCCGGCCCTCGAAGGCCTAAGTGGAGTGTTTACTGTTTTTATTCATGTATGACCGGCCTGCGTGCCGTGGTTTGTAAGACATGTAATATCAAGTGAACCATTTTGTAAGGCCTTAAGGCCTGTACTTGTGTATATACAACATTCCTATTTTGGTATTAGTGAACATTCATGCTTTAGTGTTGGCTTCTTTATTGCAACTTATATAAACTGCTTCAGCTAGAATGCTCTGTGTAGGACGTTATGATTGGTTGGATGGTTTCCATGAGTAACCACTCGGTCTGTCTGTAGTATAGGCGTCGGGCCCCGGCCGGACCTACTGCTATATGCTATGCGACGGATAGGGGGTGTTACAATTTGGTATCAGACTACTGGTTTTGGTCGGCTTAAGATGAATTCGTGGGCGAATTCTTTTTAAGGGGTGGTGAGCACATTGTGTGCGTCATCGTTATAACGGTAAAAGAACACATGAATGTCCACTTAGGAATGAAAATACACGTATTTGATGAACCTGCGTGTTCCTATAATTGTTGTTTGCAATTTTATTTGGTCGCTTAATGGTGTTTTGTACCACTATAGGTGATTAGAAGTGGTGCTGGGCCGTCGGAACGTCGAGTTTCTGAGGCTAGCAGTGCACCAGATTTTTCTCCTACAACACCTCTATCGGCTGAGAACATACGATTGGTGGCCGAAGCAGTGTTGGTCGTGATAAATGCGCAGCCTGCAAGGCAAATGCAGCAGCCTGCTCCTGGGATGGAGCAGGAACCTCTTCCAGAGGTTGAGCCGAGGAGAGTGGAACAGGTGGTAGTGGAGCCGGTGGTGCCAAGGAGGGCAACCGAGAGACAGCTCAAGCATGTCATGAGCTTTAATCCTCCGGTATTCTCGGGGTTGGGGACCCCATCTCAAGCTGAAGACCGGCTCTCCAGGGTGAAGAGAGTCATGACAACAACGGAGACAGAGGAGTGGAAAATGACCACCATTGCTACGTTCCTTTTGGACGGTGAAGCGAGATTATGGTGGGAAAGTTTGGAGCTGCATCATTTGAGAGGTAGACAACTTACAGACATCCTGATGGAAGAGTTCTCGGGATTGTTCTTAGCAAGGTACCTCCATTCTACTCAGAGGATTTCGATGGAGAACGAGTTCCTGAAGTTGGTGCAGGGTGAGAAGAGCGTGTATGAATATCTCCATGAGTTTACTCGTTTGATTCGATATGCTAGCTCCACCATCACGGATGAGGGGCACAAAACGAATCGATTCTACGAAAGCTTGAGAGATGAGTTGAGATTACTACTCTCGGGGCCGATGACGCAGGGTTTCTTGACCTTGGTCAACACGGCCCGGTCCTTGGAGAAGGACATGAAGAACGTACAGGCAAAGAAAAGCTTAGGTGACAAGAAGTCTGAATTCAAAGTGCCGACTACTTCAAAGTCCGGCTATCGAAGATTCATTAAGAAGCATAGGACTTCGGGTCCAGCTCCTTCTGGTGCTTCTGGGGCGACTACGAGTCGGACCCCGGGTGCATGTTTTACTTGTGGAAAGACGGGGCACTATGCCCGCGATTGTTGGAGCGGACGCTCCAAGTCCGAGAGAAGGCCGGGAGCGACTTATGAAGAGAAGGGCAAGGCGGTGGAGTCAACCGCGTCCCACTATGCTCCGGCCCAACCAAGGGTGTATAATCTTGGCCAACAAGAGGCCATCAAATAGGATGATGTGGTGACAGGTACGGTTTAATTTATAGCAAGTCAAGTTCTTTAAATACTTGTTATGCACATGTTACCTTACCACTGCTTGTTTAGGATTTGTTTTGATTTGTGAAAATCCGGCAAGAGCACTCTTCGATATGGGAGCTTCACACTCCTTCTTGTCCGAGGGATTTATATCACGCATCGGAGTCCCTTCTTCGATGGAGAAGGATAAGTTGGATGTGTTGTTGCCCAATGGGTGTTCGATGCGCGCGGACAGGATCTGCGATGTTAAGATTCGTATTGGGAATCAGGAGTTCGATCTGTAGGCATCGTTACTTCCGTTGGTGGAGTTCGACGTTATATTTAGCATGGACTGGCTCTCGGAGCAGCAGACCTATATTGACTACGGTCGAAAGGAAGTCAAGCTGGGAGCAAGTCGTGAAACGACTTTTATGGGCTTAAAGGGGTCGAGCAAGACGTTGACGTCTACTCTTCAGGTGGTGAAGGCGGTTCGTGCCGGTACAGAACTGTTCTTTACACTAGTGGAGGTTGCAAAGCCGAAGCCTGCGTTGGATAGTATTTCAGTGGTATCGGAATACCCTGATGTGTTCCCCGTAGATCTTCCTAGAGCCCCGCCTCAGCGGGTGATAGATTTCACGATTGAGCTAGTGCCAGGTGCAAAGCCTGTGTCACGATCTCCTTATCGGCTAGCGCCTAAGGAAATGGCGGAGCTGAAAGTTCAACTGCAAGAGTTGTTGGAGCAAGGGTATATACGCCCGAGTTCTTCGACTTGGAGCGCACCGGTCCTCTTTGTTAAGAAGAACGACGGAAGCTTGAGGCTATGTGTTGATTATCGGGAGCTCAACAAGTTGACGGAGAAGAACAAGTACCCGATCCCCCGGATTGATGATCTTTTTGATCAGTTGGTCGGGTCGACGGTGTACTCGAAGTTGGATCTCAAGGCTGGGTACTATCAGCTGCGAATAAGGGAGAGTGATATCCCGAAGGCACGTTTAGTACGAGTTACGGGCATTATGAGTTTACGGTCATGCCGTTTGGGCTGACTAATGCGCCGTCAGTGTTCATGGATTTGATGAACAGGACTTTCAGGGAGTACTTGGACCATTTTGTGATCGTCTTCATCGACGATATTTTGGTGTACTCGCAGAGTGAGGAAGATCACTTCAAGCATCTTCATTTGGTTTTGGAGATGCTAAGGAGGAATTAGGTGTATGCCAGGTTCTCGAAGTGCGAGTTTTGGTTATCCTCAGTGGCGTTCCTTGGTCATATAGTGAGTGGAGAGGATATTGCTGTGGATCCAGCGAAGATTGTTGCGATACGGGAGTGGCCTGAGCTTGCTACGGTAGCGGAAGTCCGGAGCTTTTTGGGGCTTGCCGGCTATTATAGGCACTTCGTAGAGAACTTCTCGCGGATAGCGTTACCTCTCACTACTTTGACGAGGAAGGAGCAGAAGTTCGTTTGGACGCCGGAGTGCGCACGAGCTTTTGAGGAGTTGAAGTGTCGGTTGACCACGGCGCCTGTGCTGAGTTCGCCATGTGGGACCGAAGGCTATGAGATTTACAGTGATGCTTCGGACAGCGGTTTGGGTTGCATGCTACTGCAACACGGAAGTGTAATAGCTTATGGCTCGAGATAGCTGAAAGTGCATGAAAGGAACTATCCGGTCCATGACTTGGAGTTAGCGGCCGTGATTTTTGCCTTAAAGCTGTGGAGACACTATTTGTACGGTGTGAAGATTGATATCTACACCGATTACAAGAGCCTGAAGTATCTGATCGATCAGAAGGATCTGAATATGCGGCAGCGTAGATGGATGGAGTTCTTGGGGGACTATACATTCAAGATCCACTACGTGTCTGGTAAAGGGAATGCGGTTGCGGATGCGTTGAGTCGCCGAGCCCCAGCTCAAGCCAATTGGCTATCGGTGCATGATGAGCGGTTGGTGCGGGAGTTGGAGGCGTTGGAGATTGTTTGTGTGGATAGGCAATCAAGTGTTGAAGCAGTTCTGAATTGGACTGAAGTCCAATATGACCTGGCTGATCGGATTCGGCAGGCTTTGGATATGGATGCTCATATGAAGCAGTTCATGGTAGAGGCTCTGGATGGGCCAAATTCCCAATTCGTCGTGGAGGACGGATTACTTTGGAAAGACGGTCGTCTGTGCGTCCCAAGTGTGGGCAATTTGCGGGTGGAATTGTTGTATGAGGCACACCATACCAAGTACTCGATTCACCCGGGGAGCACGAAGATGTACCGCGATGTGAAGAAACTGTTTTGGTTGCCGGGTTTGAAGAAAGATGTGGCGCTCTATGTGGCGAAGTGCCAAACTTGCGCCTTGGTGAAGGCGGAGTGCCAAAAGCCGGGAGGATTTCTTAAGTCCATGCCTATTCCGGAGTGGAAATTCGACGACATCTCTATGGACTTTGTGCACGGTTTGCCAAGGTCGCAAAAGGGGAACGACGCCATTTGGGTGGTCGTAGATCGGTTAACGAAGGTGTCGCATTTCATTCCGCATAGGAAGGATGATCCGGTGGAGAAGCTAGGAAAACTGTATGTGGATAACATAGTATGGCTTCACGGTGTGCCCCGCAGCATCGTGAGTGACCGAGATGGGCAGTTCACGTCCAATGATTGGAGGCTAGTGCAGCAAATATTGGGAACAAAGCTGAAATTCAGCACAGCCTTCCATCCGCAAACGGATGGGCAGACCGAGAGGGTCAATAGAATCATGGAAGACATGCTCCGCATGTGTGTCTTGGATTTTGGAAAGCAATAGGAAGACCACCTTTATTTGGTGGAGTTCGCATACAACAACAGCTACCAAGCGAGTATTCAAATGGCGCCCTTCGAGGCCCTATATGGTAGAAAATGTCGCACGTTGTTGTCTTGGTTAGAAACGGGTGAGTCAAAGTTGTATAAGCGATTGGAAGTGGAGGATGCTACTTCTTTGGTGAGAACCATTCGGGAGAGGTTGCTTATCGCTGAGGACCGGCAAGCGAAGTACTATAATGTCAAGCACAGGAACGTGGAGTTCGCTGTGGGCGACTATGTGTACTTAAAGATCAAGCCGTTCAAGGGTGTCTTGCGGGTGCGGCGATTGAAAAAGCTAAGCCCGAGGTACCTTTGGCCGTTTGAGGTTCTGGAGCGAGTTGGTGAAGCGGCCTATCGATTGAAGCTTTCAGTGGAGCTTGGTGGATTACATGATGTATTCCATATTTCGGTGCTTCGGAAGGCGGTGCAAGAGCCTACGCAAGTGATCGCGGTTGATCAAGTGTCGGTGGATAGTGGGCTGACGACAAAGGTCAAGCCCGTGCGGATTGAGGACTCGGAGGTCAAGCGGCTACGCAATAAAGAGATCAGGATGGTCAAGGTACGTTGGGACAATTGCGGTCGTGAGGAGCTCTTTTGGGAGCGAGAGTAGACTATGCTTGACGAGTATCCGGAGTTGTTCCGCTCAGGTACAAATTTTGGTTTTGTACATGTCTTTCCTTTATATAATTTGGTGGACAAAATTCTTTTAAGACGGGGAGAGTTGTAACGCCCCAAAACTCAAAAGAGCGACAGGGGACGTTTTGGGCCAGTTATGGGTTCTGGCAAAAGGCACACGGCCTGGGACACGGGCGTGTCCCAGGGCGTGTCAAGCTTGTGTCGACACTCAGCCGGCGAAGTCGACATTTTGCTCTCGACATTGTGTCGAGACTAGGCACACGGCCTGCGACACGGGCGTGTCGCAGGGCGTGTCGACCCATGTCGACACTCAGACCGCGAAGTCGACACTCTGCGCTCGATGAAGTGTCGAGACATGGCACACGGCCAGAAACACGGGCATGTCGCAGGGCGTGTCGACCCGTGTCGACACTCGTCCCGGGGAGTCGACACTCTGCGCTCGACGACATGTCGAGACAAGGCACACGGCCTAGGACACGGGCGTGTCCAAGGCCGTATCGTCAGGTCGACGATCTTCGCTCGATGAAGTGTCGAGTGTCGAGACCATGTACACGGCCTGGAGCCCGGGCGTGTTGAGGTAGACACGGGCAAGGACACGGGCGTGTTCTAGAACCCGTGCAGTGCTCGGGTTGTTTTCGGTATAAATCGATGGGGGTACACGGCCGGCCACACGGTCATGTCAGGTGGAACACGGGCATGTCAAGTAGAACACGGGCATGTTCGATGCCCGTGTGTTGTTCCAGGCGAGTCGATTTTGACGGCGAATGAGTCACACGGCCCTGGACACGGGCGTGTGTCAGGCCGTGTGCGGTCCAGATTGGACATTTCAGTCCCGAATCAAAGCCGTCTGTTTCTTTAATTGATGATCCAACTGCTGGGGGTTGTTCCTGATGGGATATACCCGGGATTGGGCCTTAGAAACCCTCACTTTTCATGAGGTTATCTTTCTAAAGCTTAGAGAGAGAGGAGAGCCAAGGAAGGAAGAAGAAGCTAGATCCGGCCGTTGGAGGAGCTTCGAAGCTCCAAATCGGGAGCCGACTCCGGATCCATGGAGGCAAAGCTAGTGCGGTGCTTTTCATCAGCTTACTTTTCCATGGCGCCAAAGAAGAACGCAAGGGTAACGATCCTCTTCTTGAGCATGTGTAGCTCTCCTTCTTTGTATAGGAAGCCCGCTCTCGCGAGTTTGCGGTGAGTTGGAGGTGTTCCTTCGGGTAGATATGTGAAGTCCCCATTGTTTAGAGTCTGTAAGCGAGAACGAACATAGGCATGATGTGTGAAGCCTATCCGGACATGTTTGTCTGGATCGGTGATTTTGCATTGCATAATGCCGGAGAAGACTCTGTGCTATTGGTTGTTTTTCGGGTTTTCTACATGGTAGATTGCAACAGGGAGCCTTGGGGATTAACTCAAAGGTGCACCCGGAAAACTGGGCGGATGCGTGATCTTGCCAACTTGCAGGCCTGAGAGCCAACTTGAACATAACCGAGTTATGTGAAATGTGTGACGAAAATGGGACTTGGGAGAAGTTTGACCCGCGCAAATGGCTTAAATTATCGTTGTGACGTGAGCACCTGTTAGATGGAACCGTACCCACTTCTATGTTGTTCGGGTTAAAGAGACCTAAAGTTACGTGGCACTTACCGTTGGCATAGATGAGGGTCTTCGTCAGTCTATGGCTTAAATTGTCGTGACCCATGCCGGGTAGACAAATTGCTCATAGGTTTGGCCGTCAAAGTGGCGGTGGTGAGTCCGGAATGTCTATGGATTTAATTGACGTGACATCGACCGGTTCACCGAGAATGTGCCCTGAGAGCATGGGGCGTGTGGCTGTGCGAGCCAACGTCTGTGATGAAATGAATATTGATATATTGCTCGCTTATGCTAATGAAATGCAGGGAAGGAGCATCGCCGCCCCGAGCTGGGGGCGGGATCGTTATAATTTGGTCAGCATTGCTGACCGTTACCCTGTTTTGCCACCGTGCGGTGGTTTGTTGCTTGCAGGTGCTGCTGGACCAAGCGGTCAATAGCGGGCTAAAGCCCAATTTGCGAAGCCAGCCCTCGAAGTCCTAAGTGGAGTGTTTACTGTTTTTATTCATGTATGACCGGCCTGCGTGCTGTGGTTTGTAAAACATGTAATATCTAGTGAACCATTTTGTAAGGCCTTAAGGCTTGTACTTGTGTATGTACAACATTCCTATTTTGGTATTAGTGGACATTCATGCTTTAGTGCTGGGTTCTTTATTGAAACTTATATAAACTGCTTCCGCAAGAATGCTCTATGTAGGACGTTATGATTGTTTGGATGGTTTCCATGAGTAACCACCCGGTCTGTCTGTAGTATATGGCGTCGGGCCCTGGCCGGACCTACTGTTATATGCTATGCGACGGATAGGGGGTGTTACAATGAAAATGGCCAAAACACCAGCCAGACACGGCCTTGTACACGCCCGTGTCCTAGGCCGTGTACCCCTATACAGGCACCAAAATCCCTTTTTTACGCGACCAACTCAAATACAATTTTCGGGGAGTTACAAATCTCCCCCACTTAAGGAATTTTGTCCCAAAATTAAGTAAAGGTACACAACTAGAAGTTACCTGAGTGGAATAACTCGGGATATTCCTCCAACATAGCTTGCTCTCGCTCCCATGAAAGCTCCTCACGTCCGCAATTATCCCAACGGACTTTAACCATTCGAACTTCCTTGTTGCGGAGTCGCTTGACTGCAACATCTTCAATACGTACTGGGTTGACCCTTGTCATTAATTCATAATCAACCAGTACTTGATTGTCCGCAATGATTTGCGAAGGCTCTTACACCGCCTTACGCAGCACCGACACGTGTAACACGTCATGTAGCCCACTCATTCCGCCGACAGCTTCAATCTATACACCGCCTCGCCAACACACTCCAGGATTTCAAATGGTCCAAGGTATCTCGGACTCAACTTCTTAAAGCGTCCAACCTGCGAGACACCCTTGAACGGCTTAATTTTTAAGTACACCCAATCACCAACATTGAACTCCACATTCCTATGTTTGGCGTTATAGTACTTTGATTGTCTGTCCTGAGCGATCTTCAACCGTTCTTGAATTGTCTGTATCACTGAAATGGCATCTTCCACTGCTTGACGTTTGTAAAGCTTCGACTCGCCCGTCTCCAACCAAGACAACGGTGTGCGACACTTTCTCCCGTACAAGGCCTAGAAAGGGGTCATTCCAATACTCGCCTGAAAGCTGTTGTTATACGCAAACTCCACCATGTACAGCTGATCTTCTCACTGCTTTCCAAAATCTAGGACGCACATACAAAGCATGTCTTACATCGTCTGGTTGACCCTCTCAGTTTGGCCATCCATTTGCGGATGAAAGGCTGTGCTGAACTTTAGCTTAGTACCCAACAGACTATGCACCAACCTCCAATCAATCGACGTGAAGCGTCCATCTCGATCACTAACAATACTGCGGGGCACACCATGCAATCGTACAATATTGTCCACATAGAGTTTGGCTAACGTTTCCACCGGATCTTTCTTCCTGGCCGGAATAAAGTGCGACACCTTTGTCAACCTATCTACGACCACCCAAATGGCGTCGTTTCCCTTCTGTGACTTCGGCAAACCATGCACAAAATCCATAGATATATCGTCGAATTTCCATTCCGGGATAGGTAGGGACTTCAAGAAACCTCCGAGCTTCTGGCATTCCGCCTTCACCAATGCACAAATTCGGCACTTGGCCACATAAAGTGCTACATCCTTCTTCAATCCCGGCCACCAGAATAATTTCTTCACGTCTCTATACATTTTCGTGCTTCCCGGGTGGATTGAGTACTTGGTATGATGAGCCTCATACATCAACTCCTCCCGAAGATTATCCGCACTAGGAATGCATAGGCGACCGTCCTTCCTTAGCAACCCATCCTCAATGGCAAAATGGGAATTTGACCCATCCAAATATTCATCCAAGATCTGCTTCATGCTGGTATCCTGAACCAAAGCCCGCCGAACTCTATCAGCTAGGTCACACTGCACCTCTGTCCAAAACAGTTTCGCCTCAGCACTAGACTGCTTGTCGACGCAAGATATCTCCAAAGCCTCCAACTCATGGACCAATCTCTCATCATGTACCGATAACCAGTTGGCCTGCGCCGGAGTCCTGCGACTCAACGCATCCGCCACTGCATTTTCCTTCCCAGGTACATAATGTATCTTGAAGGTGTAGTCCCCTAAGAACTCCATCCACCTCCGCTGCCTCATGTTCAGATCCTTTTGATCCAACAGATACTTCAAGCTCTTATGATCGGTGTAAATATCGACCTTCACACCGTACAGGTAGTGCCTCCAAAGCTTTAGAGCAAATATCACGGCCGCTAACTCTAAGTCGTGGACCGGATAATTCCTCTCGTGAGACTTCAATTGTCGTGAACCGTAGGCTATCACACTCCCATGTTGTAGCAGAACACAACCCAAACCACTGCCCGAAGCATCACTATAGATCTCGAACCCTTTGGTTCCACTTGGCGAACATAAAATAGGCGTTGTGGTCAACCGCCTCTTCAACTCCTCAAAAGCCTGTTCGCACTCTGGAGACCACACAAACTTCTGATCCTTCCTTGTCAACGTCGTGATTGGTAGCGCTATCCGCGAGAAGTTCTCTACAAAGCTTCTATAGTAGCCAGCAAGCCCAAAAAAACTCCGGACCTCTGCCACTGTAGTCAAAGCAGGCCACTCCCGTATCGCCACTATCTTCGTCGGATCCACAACTATCCCTTCTCCACTGACAACATGACCAAGGAACGCTATCGAGGATAACCAGAATTCACACTTGGAGAACTTAGCATACAACTGATTCCTCCTCAACGTCTCCAACAACATGTGTAGATGATTGTAGTGATCCTCCTCGCACTGCGAGTACACCAGGATATCATCGATAAATACTATCATGAAATAATCTAGGTACTCTCTGAACGTCATGTTCATCATATCCATAAACACGGATGGCGCATTGGTCAAACCAAACGGCATGACCGTGAACTCGTAGTGCCCAAACTGCATGCTGAATGCTGTCTTTGGGATGTTGCTCTCCCTTATCCTCAACTAGTAGTAACCAGATTTCAGATCTAACTTCGAATATACCGTTGACCCAACCAACTGATCAAATAGATCATCAATCCTGGGGATCGGATATTTGTTCTTCTCCGTAAGCTTGTTCAATTCCCGATAGTCAATGCAGAGTCGCAAGCTCCCATCCTTCTTCTTAACGAAAAGAACCGGTGCGCTCCAAGGCGACGAACGTGGACGCACATACCCTTGCTCCAACAACTCTTGAAGTTGCACCTTCAACTCCGCCATCTCTCGCGGCGCTATCCGATATGGAGAGCATGACATCAGTTTGGCACCCGGTACCAGCTCAATGGTAAAATCAATCTCCCGCTGAGGAGGGGCTCCTAGGAGATCATCTGGGAACACATAAGGATACTCGGACACAATTGGAATACTGTCAAGACTTGGCTTAGGAGTCGAAGTCTTCACAAGAGTGACAAATAGCTCTGCCCCAGACCGAACCGCCTTAAACACCTGAAGGGCTGACATCAAAATCTTGCCCGACCCCTTCATGCCTGCAAAAGTAGTCTCCCGATCAGTGTTTAGACCCAACTTAACTTCCTTACGGTTGCAATCAATGCATGCACCCTACTCCGAGAGCCAATCCATACCGAATATTACGTCATACTCCGCTAACGGCAAAAGCGACGCTCGCAAATCAAACTCCTGGTCTCCAATCTGAATCTTCACTACGCAGATCCTATCCGCGTGCATTGAGCACCATGGGGAAACAACACATCCAATTTGTATTTTGCCATCGAGGACGGAACCCCGATGCGCGATATGAATTTTTCGGACAAGAAATAATGCGATGCTCCCGTATCAAACAGGGCTCTCGCCAGAAACTCAAAGATCAACACAAAGCCTAGCACCAACGAAAGTAAGCTAACAAATACGAAGGTAACAACTATAAAAGTTAAACCACTGTAATTTAGCTCATACCTGTCACCACGTCCGCTTGCTTTATGGCCTCTTGCAGGCCAAGGTTGTAAACTCTAGGCTGGGATGGAGCATGGTGGGACGCGGTTGACTCCACCGCCTTCCCTTTCTCCTCATAAGTTGCTCCTGGCTTCATCTCGGACCTTGCACGTCCGCTCCAACACTCATGAGCAAAATTTCCCATCTTCCCATAGTTGTACCAAGCTCCTGGGACTCGGCTTGTAGTTGCCCCCAACGCACTAGACAGAGGGGCTGAGTTCGAAGTCCTCTATTTCTTGTTCCACCTGCGGAAACTTGACTTGGTATTTGGCACCTTGAACTCGGACTTCTTTTCGCCTGGGTCCTTCTTCTCTTGAACTTTCTTCAAAACCTTATCCAATGACCGGGCCGAATTGACCAAGGCTAGGAAACCCTGCGCCTTAGGCCCAGCAAGTAGTAGCTGTAGATCGCCGCGGAGACCCTCATAGAACCGGTTGGTCTTCCATTCTTCTTCAATAAACGTAGCACCAGCATAATGACCCAACCGTGTGAACTCATAGAGATACTCGTCCATGCTTCTGGATCCCTGAGTCAACCCAAGATACTGATTCTCCATCTCCAACTTTTGAGCAGAGGGTAGGTATCTGGCCAAGAATAATCTAGAGAATTCCTCCATCGGCACATCTGCAAGCTGCCTTCCCACTTAGAGATGAAACTCAAACTCGTCCCACCACAGCCTCGCTTTGCCAGTCAAAAGGAAGGTCGCTATGGTGGTCTTCTGCCACTCCTCAATTAACGTGGCTGTCAAAACCCTCTTTATCGAAGAGAGCCAGTCTTCAACTTGAGTTGGTGTTCCAACCTCAACGAACCTCGGAGGATTAAAGCCCATTACATGCTTTAGCTGCTTCTTCATAGTTCTCCTAGGCTCTACCAGATCAACTGCTGCGCGCTCCACCACTCTCGGCTCTGCCGCCCTAACCGGTTCTTGCTCATTCGCAGGAGGTGTGTGATGCATTTGCCCTGTAGGTTGGCATTAATCATCGCAAATACGGCTTCAGCCACTATCCTGATGGTTTCCACTGAAGGAGGTGTAGTAGGTAGGTCTCTCGGTGCACTACTTTCTGTCGATTGCGGATGCTCTGATTGACCAGCGCCACTCCTAGCTGCCTATAGTAGCAAAGATACACAATTAGACGTCAAACAAATTGCTAAAAGCAA
The DNA here is from genome assembly GCA_039583875.1 of Platanthera guangdongensis. Taxonomy (NCBI): domain Eukaryota; kingdom Viridiplantae; phylum Streptophyta; class Magnoliopsida; order Asparagales; family Orchidaceae; genus Platanthera; species Platanthera guangdongensis. The sequence goes on from CM077166.1 coordinate 106,173,674, forward strand.
TCATTGGAACACTCAGATTCCACAAAACAAGTGTATTTTTCATTCCTAAGTGGGCATTCATGGGTTCTTTTTGATGTTATAATGATGACGCAAACATGTGCTCACCACCCCTTAAAAGAATTCGCCCACGAATTCATTTAAGCTTGACCGTAACCAGAAGTCTGATACCAAATTGTAACACCCCCATCCGTCGCATGGCATATAACAGAAGGTCCAGCTGGAACCCGACGTCATATACCACAGACAGTCGGAAGGGTTACATAAGAATATCCAAACATTCCAATTAAGACTACTCGTCCTACACAGAGTATTCTAGCGGAAGCTTTTAAAAGTAGAAAGAACTCAAACTTGTATACAAATAACATGAATGTCCACAATCACTACCACTAGAATGAAATAATAATACACTGAAAGAAACTTGGTATTATGGCCTTACAGAGGTTCACTTAATTAAATAATATTTTCCATACATCGGCTCGCAGGCCGGCCACACATGACAAAAGTAAAGTACAACTATTCGCTTTGGCCTTCTAGGGACAGCACAGCAACATGGGCTCCAGCCCGCTATTTGGTACTCGGCTCTGCAGCACCTGCAAACACATTCCACCACACAGTGGAAAATAAAGTAACGGTCAGCCAAAAGCCGACCAAATTATAACGACCTCGCCCCTTACTCGGGACGGCGGTGCTCTTTCCCTGCATAACATTGCCCAGTAAAGCAATAAAGCGTAATTATACTACGCCACAAGTGTAGGCTCGCACGGCCAAACACCCTGTGCACTCAGGGCACATTAACGGTGAATACTGACACTTCAACATCTTCACCACCATCCCAAAGATGGCAACCACGTGAGCATTTAGCCTTTCTGACCACTGTCTAAGGCTCCCGACTATACCAATAGCCAATCCCCTTTTCGGGTCGTCTCTCGCACCAAACCACATAGCACCAGGGGCGGACTCCAGCCTCAGGCCGCCCACCAGGGGCGGCCTCCTGTCTCAGGCTGCCCACCAGGGGCAGCCTCTAGTCTCAGGCCCCCCGCCAGGGGCGGCCTCCAGCCTCAGGCCACCACCAGGGGCGGCCTTCAGCCTCAAGCCGCCCACCAAGGGCGGCCTACAGCCTCAGGCCGCTCAGCAGGGGCGGCCTCCAGGCTCAGGCTGCCCACCAGGGGCAGCCACCAGCCTCAGGCCGCCAACCAGGGGCGGCCTCCAGCCTCATACCGCCCACCAGGGGCGGCCTCCAGCCTCAGGTCGCTCACTAGGGGCGTCGTCCAGGCTCAGACTGCCCACCAGGGGCGGCCTCTAGCCTCAGGATGCTATCACGGGCGGCCTCTAGCCTCAGGTCGCCCACCAGCGGCGGCCTCCAACATTAGGCCGGCCACCAAGGGCGGCCTCCAGCCTAAGGCCACCACCAGGGGCAGCCTCCAGCCTCAGGCCGCCCACCAGGGGCAGCCTCCATCCTCAGGCTGCCACCAGGGGCGGCCTCCAGCCTCAGGCCGCCCACTAGGGGCGGCCTCCAGCATCAGGCCGCACACCAGGGGGGCCTCCGGCCTCAGGACGCCCACCAGGGGCGGCCTCCAGCCTCAGGCCACCCACCAGGGGCGGCCTCCAGCCTCAGGCCACCCACCAGGGGTGGCCTCCAGCCTCAGGCCTCCACTAGGGGCGGTCTCTAGCCTTAGGCCGCCCACCAGGGGCGGCCTCACGGCCTAGGCTGCCCACCAGGGGCGGCTTTCCAACCTCAAGCCTCCCACCAGGGGCGGCCTCCAGCCTCAGGTCGCCCACCAGGGGCGGCCTCTTGCTCCTCAGGCCGCCAACCAGGGACAGCCTGCCTGCCTTCTCCCAGTCTGCCCAGCAGCGCAACTTGCTCGCCGAGTCCGCACAAGTCTCCATGATGACATCACTGGGCCCCGCTTCTAGAAGATCTTCCTCGGGCCTATAAATAGCCCCTTATACCTCTTATTTGGGAGGAGGACAGAGTGGGAGGAAAGCTGTCGCTGCCAGCAAGGCTTGCAGACTCAGTTTTCCAGTCCTCCACAGTGGATCATCAACGTCTGCGGACTCAGTTTTCCAGTCCTCCATAGCTTGCCACCAAGCCTTGCGGCCTGCTAGCACCCTCTTTTCCTTAACCTCTGGCAACTTCTTCCTTAGCCGTCATCTTCCCCCTTTGTACCCTTTATTGCTTTCTCATGTAAAGGAGCATTAGCAAGCCGTAATCTTGTTTCTTGATTAACAGAAAAGCATGTCACAAGAGTGGCATTCAAGCCGCGGCGGACGAAGTCTGTTGTTGTCGCTGTTAGCGCCCCCCTCTGTTCTTCTCTACTCTCGGTCTCAACCATTAGAGCTCAACCGTCAAAGTAATCGTCTGCTCGACAGCTCTTGACCAACCTCCTCCGCTGATCGTCAAGCTTCTCCGCTGATCATCAACCTCCTCCGATGATCATCAAGCTTCTCCGCTGATCATCAACCTTCTCTGCTGATCATCAGCCTTCCCGGCTGCTCTCAGCAAACCTCTCCTCTATCCTCGCAACCCTTGAACAAGTTCTTGATCCACTCTCGAGCACTCAAAAGCTTCCTCCTTTCCATCCTCGCAACCATCAACCTCTTCATCTTATCACCTAGCTTATGAGATCGAACAACCTATTAACTAGGCAGTGTCGTTTTCATGCATCAACAGTTACCATGCAACCTTTAGATCCGAACAGATGGTGAAAACCAACAGTTAGCCATGTCAGATCATCAATCAGCCGAGAACTTTGCTCTAAGTCCTGGTAAGGACTCATCCCGGAAGCCATCTTGCTGACATATCAAGAAATTATCCTGTAGTCGCAGTGAAGCAGGATTGAGCTCAAAATACACCTTAATTTCAAACAGCCATAACTTTTGATCCGAGTGTCCAAGTCCTTGAATTCAAAGCTTCATTAGGTAAACATGAATACTCATGCTCATATACTTGATGGGCTCACATCTTTTGCAGAAGAAGAGCAAGTTTCTTCTCCCTTCACACCTCATATTCGAAGGAAAGTTGTTACATACGATTTCAAAGAACCTCGTCTGCCAGTCTACTCGGGGACGAGTGATCCAGTTTCCCACTTATAAATTTTTGAATCAATTGTTTCATTGAAAGCTCTATCAGACGGTATCAAATACAAGCTCTTTATTATCTCTTTTGGTGCTCATGTGCTAGACTGGTTCTATCATTTACCACCTCTATCAATAACTTGCTTTGACGATTTTCGAACACAATTTCTCTCAAGATTCAGAACCTTTAGGAAGAGAAAGAGAGACATAGTAGCTCTTTTTCAGACCAAGCAAGGAGATGACGAGTCTAATGCTCATTTCATCAACCGATTCCAAAAGCAAACTCTTGACATTGCTGATGTTGGTCAAGACCTCTATAAAGTTGCTTTCATGAAAGGACTTCGGGAAGGCCCTCTAAAATTTGAAGTTATTGTAAAGGAGTTCGAAACCTATGGGGATCTTATTGTTTATGCAAATCAGTTTGTTGAAGGTGAAGCAATGAACCCCAATTATATAGCTCATCTAAATCAGAAAGCTCAAGCATAAGAAAAGGTTTCATGTCATCAGTTGGATAGATCTCAAGACTATCTATCTCTTGATCGTAACAATAACTTTTTACAAAACGATCAGGATCCTAGTCTTTCGCTATTTCAGCATGAAACGTATCATGATCATGGGAAATCATCTGCACCTCAATCAAAGCATTCAGAATCAAATCTTGATACCACTGATATATCAACTCAGACTTATGACAATGAACCTCATGCTTCTCGTCAATACAAGCAAGCTGGATCAAAGAGAAAGTATACAAACTTAACTATCTCTATGGAGGAAGCTCTTCGTATCATCAAAAAAGGGGCCAGGTTTTGAATGGCCTCTCCATGTACGACCTGGTCGAAGATGTCATAAGGATTTATTTTTCCAATACCACATGTGTGTGGGTCATGACACAAAAAAATGTCGGGCTCTCCATAGGCTCGTGGAGAAATTACAAAATCAAGGCAAGTTGCATGAATATATTACTTAAAAGCATCCTTGTAAAAGCCTCTAACAGCTTCGAGTACTTACTCAGTGTTACGACTGCTTCCAAAACTTATTAGTGGTAAAGCTTATCTTACCCGATCTCCTTCAGTCATACTTTTTCAATTATCCTCACAATGAAATTTGTTCTGGAAACTCTACGACAATAAAACCCACTTCTTAGTGGTAGCCTGAGTTCTCTTTTTGCGGCAATCAAACCCACTTCTTAGTGGTCGCCTAAAAGCTTTTGAGTCCATCATTTCCTTCTTAGGATTTTGTGTATGTCTCCAACTTTTGTGCTATGTCAAGGGAGTATAGCTAGTCCGCTCTAAGAATAGGACTATACTGGTGATGAATTCCTTTCTTGGTCATCTCCAAGATAGACCTCTTTGTTATGAACTGCCTCTTTCACAGCTGAACATGTTAAATCCGACCTACCAAAAGGATTCACAACAATCGTTTTGCTTACTCTTATCTTATATGCATTGCTTGCCAGTCAAAGATTTATCAGATTATGATCTACAAAGTTCTATGTTGCCACTCTTATCAAATGTTAATGGAATCAATCATTGATCAATGAATCTGGCTCTTAATTAACAAGTCATGCTATTGGAGTCTAATTAAGATGATTTCTTCTTATTGATCTGGACTTCATATTAAAGATGTCATCTCTAATGTAGCAAGAAAATCACTCGGATTGTGGTTTGGTCTCTATTCAGTTATCAGCAGAGTTTATTAAGCATTTCCTCTACTATATGATCACATCTATCCTAGGCTCTCATCAACAGTTAGCATTTGCAAGTTCCGCTCACCACTCTCGGTACTTGCAGCTCAATTCATTATACTATATCTGCTGCTCACTCTTCTCTTTGCAGTGAGCAGCAGGTGTTTGCAAGTCTCTTCACCTGTAGGTACTTGCAATCTAATTTCATCGCATATCACATCTGCTTCTAGCCACTCTTTTCTTGCAGAGATCAGCAGATGATTATAAGTTTTTTCACAGGTACTTGGTGCAACCTACTTTCATAAATCACATCTGCTTCTAACTCTTTTCTTGCAGAGATCAGCGGATGCTTGCAAGTTTCTTCACAGGTACTTGCAACTTACTTTCATATACTACATCTGCTTCTAACTCTTTTCTTGCATAGATCAGACGGATGCTTGCAAAAGTTTCTTCATAGGTACTTGCAACTTACTTTCATATACCACATCAAGTGCTTCTAACTCTCTTCTTGCATAGATCAGCAGATGCTTGCAAGTTTCTTCATAGGTACTTGCAACTTACTTTCATATATGACGCAAACATCTGCTTCTAACTCTCTTCTTGTGGAGATCAGTAGATGCTTGCACAGGTACTTGCAACTTACTTGCATATATTATATCCGCTTCTAACTCCTTTTTACAGAGATTAGCAGATTCCTGCAAGTTACCTTCAGGTACTTGCAGCTAACTTTACTTCCACATCTGTCGCTAACTTCTCTTTTACAGCAACCGGGAAATGCTTGCAAGTCCCATTCAGGTACTTGCAACTTATTTTACTCTTCACGCATGATGCTTACTCTTCCTTTTGCAGAGGATAATAGGTGCTTGCAAGCCTCCATTAGGTACTTGTAAGTTATTATGCTTCTATGTTTTCCTCTCACCTTCATTTTGCAGAACTCAGTAGAAGACGCATCTTCTTCGTTTTGCAAAGGAAAACTCAGGTGCGCGTAGGATGTACCTTCCATACATTCCTACACTAACTTTTCCTTTGCAGGAAAAAGACAGGCATTAGCAAACTCCTAAGGAGAGACATCAGTTTCTATCTCTCCTTGCTCCCTTCCTTTCCTTTGGGGTGGATCACGATTTTCGTGGGTCTCCAACTTTTTCGAAGTTCCATTGGAACTTAAAAAAGTGCGGGGATTATGTTAACCCAGAAATCGACGATCCTTCCCAAGGTAGCCAGCTCGGTAGTCGCGGCCTGCTCCAGGTTCTCCCTGGAGTTCACGACAAGTCCAAGTGTAGGTAGACAGATTTCTCTGTCCACCCAGGTCGCATAGCTACCGCGTGCCTTGCGGGACGGCTGGCTGTTCCCATAGCTCACCCTTGCAGGCCGCGCGGTTAGGCCTGCTAACCGCGCATCATTTTTCCTTGCAGGAGGCAATCTAAAGCAACAAGGGGTGATCTGTGTGATCTATTCCTTCAGTCTGCCAGATCGCCCAGCCGGCGTCAACCCTAGACAAACTCAACCGTCGCGGGCTCGGCGGACTCACTCTCCGGCTCGACAGAAGAGACAGATTTCATCTCCCCTATAGGGGGGCCTGTTGCCTCAGGCCGCCCACTAGGGGCGGCCTCCAGCCTCAGGCCGCCCACCAGGGGAGGCCTCCAGCCTCAGGCCGCCTATCAGGGGAGACCTTCAGCCTGAGGCCGCCACCAGGGGCGGCCTCCAGCCTCAGGCCGCCCACCAGGGGAGGCCTCCAGCCTCAGGCCGCCACTAGGGGCGACCTCCAGCCTCAGGCCGCCACCAGGGGCGGCCTCCAGCCTCAGGCCGCCCACGAGGGGTGGCCTCCAGCCTCAGGCCGCCCACCAGGGGCGTCCTCCAGCCTCAGGTCGCCAACCAGGGGCAGCCTCTAGCCTCATGCCGCCACCAGGGGCGTCCTACAGCCTCAGGACCCCACCAGGGGAAGCCTCAGCCTCAGCCGCCCACCAGGGGCGGCCTCCAGCCTCAGGCCGCCACTAGGGGCGGCCTCCAGCCTCAGGCCGCCACTAGGGGCGGCCTCCAGCCTCAGGCCGCCATAAGAGGCGGCCTCCAGCCTCAGGCTGCCCATAAGGGGCGGCCTCCAGCCTCAAGCTGCCCACTAGGGTCGGCCTCCAGCCTCATGCCGCCACCAGGGGCGGCCTCCAGCCTCAGGCCACCCACTAGGGGCGGCCTCCAGCCTCAGGCCGCCCACCAAGGGTGGCCTCCAGCCTCAGGCCGCCCACCAGGGGCGGCCTCCAGCCTCAGGCCGCCACCAGGGGCGGCCTCCAGCCTCAGGTCGCCCATCAGGGGCGGCCTCCAGCCTCAGGCCGCCCATCAGGGGCGGCCTCCAGCCTTAGGCCGCCCACTAGGGGTGGCCTCCAGCCTCAGGCCGCCCACCAGGGGCGGCCTCCAGCCTCAGGCCGCCCACCAGGGGCGGCCTCCAGCCTCAGGCTGCCCACCAGAGGCGGCCTCCTACTCCTTAGGCCGCCACCCAGGGACAGCCTGCCTGCCTTCTCCCAGTCCGCCCAGCCAGGCAGCTTGCTCGCCGAGTCCGCACAAGTCTCCATGATGACATCAGTGTACCCCGCTTCTAGAAGATCTTCCCCTGGCCTATAAATAACCTCTTATACCTCTCATTTGGGAGGAGGAGAGAATGGGAGGAAAACTGTCACTGCCAGCAAGGCCTGCGGACTCAGTTTTCCAGTCCTCCACAGTGGATCATCAAGGTCTACGGACTCAATTTTCCAGTCCTCCATAGCTTGCCACATCAAGCCGTGCGGCCTGCTAGCAGCCTCTTTTCCTTAACCTCTGACAACTTCTTCCTTAGCCGCTGGCTTCCCCTTTTGTACCCTTTATTGCTTTCTCATGTAAAGGTGCATTAGCAAGCTATAATCTTATTTCTTGATTAAAGGAAAAGTGTGTCGTAAGAGTGGCATTCAAGCCGCGACAGGCGAAGTCTGTTGTTGCCGTTGTTAGCGGCCCCCTCTGTTCTTCTCTTCTCTCGGTCTCAACCATCAGAGCTCAACCGTCAAAGTAACCATCTTCTCGACAGCTCCTGATCAACCTCCTCCGCTGATCATCAAGCTTCTCCGTTGATCATCAACCTCCTTTGCTGATCATCAACCTTCTCCTTGATCATCAACCTTCTCTACTGATCATCAGCCTTCCTGGCTGCTCTCAGCAAACCTCTCCTCTATCCCCACAACCCTTGAACAAGCGCTTGCTCCACTCTTGAGCAGTCAGAAGCTTCCTCCTCTCCATCCCCGCAACCATCAACCTCTTCATCTTATCACCTAGCTTGTGAGATCGAACAACCCGTTAACTAGGCGGTGTCGTTTTCGCGCATCAACAGTTAAGTAAGAGTTCTGCCTAAGCGTCCGCAGCTATCCCCTGCTGACGTGGCATCATGACGTGCATTTTTCCCTTACTCTGATATACCTTTATTGGCGGTGAAAAATGCGGGTTGTGACACGATGCTCCAGTAGTAATCGATGAAGTAGTCGGTCCAGAAGTTTTGGGCTTCTTGTTCCACTTTTGGTACCCAGAATTTGACGAACTTAGAACTTTAAAGTCTGACCTCTTCAACACCGAGTCCTTCTTACCTTGAACTCTCTTCAGATCTTTCTCTAGAGATTAAGATGTATTGACCAAGACTAGAAAGCCCTGCGTCGTAGGACCTGAGAGTAGCAACCTCAGATCATCACAGAGTCCTTCGTAGAACCTGTTGGTCTTGCGCTCCTCATCTGTAAAAGTGGAGCCAACATAATGCCCCAATCTCGTGAACTTATGAAGGTATTCTTCCATGCTTCTGTCACCCTGAGTCAGTCTCTGGAACTGAATCACCATAGCTATTTTCTGCGCTAACGAGATGAAATGTGCCAGAAATAGTCTTGAGAACTCCTCCATCGAGATATCAGAAAGTTGCCTCCCAACGAAGTGATGAAGCTCCAACTCCTCCCACCATAACCTTGCTTCATTATCTAGAAGAAAAGTGTCTATCGTAACCTTCTGCCACTCCTCAGTCTTTATTGCAGACATGACTCTCTTAACTCTTGAAAGCCAGTCCTCAGCTTGTGTTGGGGTCTCAGTCCCCGAAAACACTGGTGGGTTAAAGCTCATTACATGCTTTAGCTGTTTCTCAGTTGCTCTCCTCTACACTACAGGCTCTGCCGCTACTTGATCTGCCACCAAAGGTTCCGCTATGCCATGTGATACGTGATCTAAACCTGGAGAAGGAGGTTGTACCTACCTCCCTGGTTGGTCATTGATCAGAGAGAACACTACTTTAGCTATCATTTGAATGGTTTCAGTAGAAGGAGGAGTCGCAGACATGTCATTGGGCGCACTACTTTCCGTAGAGTGCTGACATTGTGACTGCTCTGCACCACTCCTAGTCACCTATACTCGTGAAACACTCGATTAGGTGATAAACAATTGCCCAAAAACAATCATAGGAACACGCGGGTTCCTCAAACATGTGTATTTTCATTCCTAAGTGGATATTCATGAGTTCTTTTATGTTATAACGGTAACACTAAAAGAATTGGTTTCAAGATGTTCTAAACACCTAGAGGGGGGTGAATAGGTTCAATTCTTTTTCTAACTTAGGCAGATAATTCTATCTAGTTCAGCAAAGTATTCAGCAAAAAGTATAACACAGCATTCATATACACAACATTCACAGATTGCATACCAGTTTTATAGTGGTTCCCCAAATGATGGGTACATCCACTTTCCCCCTTCGCCTATCTAGCAGTGTGCTAGATTCGGCCTAACTTCCTTCCTTCTTCTCAGATCCACAGATCTTACAGCTCAGAACCAAGAATGGTTCCTACAACTCAGAGTGAATCCACACTCCTACAACTCAGGCACAAGCCCTACCTCAGCCTCTTTCACAGGCCTACAACTCAGAGTGACACCCCACTCCTACAACTCAGGCAACAGCCCTACCATAGCCTCTATCACAGGCCTACAACTCAGGGAACAGATTCCCCACCTCAGGCACTCAGCCCTACCTCAGTCTTTATAATTTAGGCTTAAAACTCAGAGATGTCAATCTCCTACACTCAGATCTATTACAGATCCTACAAGAATTAATGATGAAAAGTTGTTGATATCTTCAACCAGATTGAGAGAGAATTGGTTGAAGTCTTCTTGATCAGTTCTTGATAGAGCTGATTTCTTAAGGATCAACCTGACTTAGCTTTCTTCAAAGCTTCTTGAATCTTAACACAGTATGGTTGATCTTCTTGATGTTGGAGTTGATCTTCAATCAGCTTCCTTCATAAATTAATCTGAATTCTTCTTCAGACTTGATCTGAATTCTTCAGGCAGACTGTTCAGAATCTGCCTTCACTGGATGAGAACTTCTCTCCTTCTATTTTTCTCTCTCTACAATCTGTTGACTATTTCTTTCTCTTCTTCTGGATTCTCAATCCTTCATAGATAATAATTGATTGGCTTGAATAACTTCTCTCTATTCTGTATCTGTTGTTCTTGTGGTTGTTATTGTTCTCCTTTGCATTGTTGAGAGAGCACATTTATATATAGGCTTCATCCATGGTAACCGGATGTTCCGGTTTCAAACAGTCTTCTGACACCTCTGACAGATGTGACAACAATGTCAGTAATGACAGCTATCAGGTCTTCACTTGTATTACTTCAGCCTTCATTGAACTTTGACTCAGCAGCAGAGAATATCGACTGAATTCTTCATATGTGTCGAAACACATAGTCCATGTATCGACACAAGTCATGTTGTTGTCAACACAGCTTCTGTGAAATGTGTCGACACAAGTTCTGTGTGTCGACACAAACACTCCTTGTCTTGACAAAGTTGGTGTCGACAGAATTCTGGTGTGTGTCAACACAAGTTCTGTGTGTCGATACAGTCGTTGTTGACAGAATTCTGGAATGTGTAGACAGCTTCTCTGTATGTCGACACAGCTCCTGATAATGTCGACACAAGTCTGGCCCTTAGTGTCAACACATCATTGTCGACAGATTTTCTGTGTGTCGACATAAACTCCGGATGTCGACACAATCTGGCCCTTGGTGTCGACACAGCGTTGTCGACAGATTTTCTGTGTGTCGACACAAATTCTGGATGTCGACACAATCTGGCCCTTGGTGTCGACACAGCCATTCCCAAGTGTCGACACTTGTACTTAGAAAATTTTCCTTTCCATTTTCTTAACATGCTCATGATAACTCAAAATAACATCAAATACAACTTGATGCATATCATTGAGTTAGGTGAGACTTCTCAAAATCTGGTACATATTTTCCAATGTACCCAACAATCTCCCCGTATTTGGAGAAGTCATAACCCTTAGTCAATGATATACATCACTTATAATAAAATTAACAATATGATGTATAAAAATATTCACTGACAGGGAAACATATAAACAAAACATGTACATAATATCATCACAGAATGTGATATAACAATAACAAGCATGAATCATTGTTTTGTTTAAAACTTCACAATAGTTTGTTGACAATAGATTACATGGAGTTTAAAACTGAAAATTACAATATTTTATAATCTAGTCAACCTATCCTAAGGCTGATCAGGCTCCTTGATCACTATGCCTTTTCCAGACTGGATCTTTGCTTGTACTGGAGCTTCAGTATCTTCAGCTAGCTTCTTGCCTTTGAGATCCTTCTTTTTAAGTTCTTCAGCCTTGACTCTTTGTCTTTCAAAATAGTGAAAAGGCTTAGGAAATTATTTACTGGGTTTTACTACTGTAGAAGGTATTCTCTCAGCCTTGTGATCCCTTCTGAACTGCTGAATAACATCTTGTCTTTGCAGATATTTATTCCACTCAACTTCAGAATATCACTTGCCTCTATCATGCATTTTGTCTTTGACAGCTTGCCAGGTAGTGAGTATAATATTTCTGGAGGTTGGACTCCATCATTCAAAATCAGGCTTCAGCTCAGCCTGCTCTTTAAATCTTTTCTTTGAAAGTTGAGCTTCTTGCTCTTTATTCAGTACTGTTTCTGACATTTCCACTTTCTCAAATATAACATTCTTAGTAGCCTCTGGAGGGTTATACATCTGGTGAACCAGTTGTTGAATTTCCTCATAGTTTGAAGGGGGATATATGATTTGAGCTACCTCCTGCTGACCCCCTTCAAATCCTGCAGCTTGAATACCTAACTCAGCTGTATTACCATCATCACATAGGGGAGGATATCCCAGAGTTGCTCTAACAGCATTTGTTATCCATTTAGCATGCTCTGAACTAGAATTGACTATTAACCTCTCCCCCTTTATGACTTCTCTTTTAATATGATTCCTGAGATCATTCTTTTGGAACCTTATTTGATTAACCAGATAATTGGTTCCCTCTGTATAATAGGCTTTAAACTTTTGTAGTTGAGCAGATATAATCTTCTGAGAGGCTTGAAGTGCAGATTGGAATGTGGCTAAATCTTCTTGAAGCTTCTTATCAAACTCTAACTTCTCTTTAGCACTTTCCTCAGTTAATGCAGTTGCTTGATTCTTTAATTCAGTAACAATCACATTATGTGATTCAGTAAGATTATCATTCATTCTAAGTTGATTTTCTAGGACATAGCCTTGCTTGACCACTATATCATCAATCTGTGTTCTTGCCTCTTTTTGCTGTTTGGCCAAAAACAACTACAGCATTACCTCCTTTATGGAAGCAATCTGTCATCTCTTTCTTATTCTGATTAACTTCAAATCTGATTGATTTTATGTCTTGAGCCAGAGTGAATTGAAGGTCCTTATGACTTTCATCCATATATTTCTCTATGGCTACTCTTTGCTCATCTAGTTTAACTTGCATAGCAACCAACAGTGAACTGAAATCAACTGTTGGTGTTGAGGGTTGTGAGGTTGTCTGTAAAGCTTTCTTATAATTTGAGCTTTTCTTCTTGTAAACCATCAGTTTTTTCTTCTTTACTCTTAATGCTTCTCCATCATCAGATTCTGAAGAACTTTCAAGATTTATCGTGTCCTTTGGACTTGAGGGCAGCTCCTTATCAGCTCTTGGCAACTCCCCCTGAGTCCCTGGCTCCTCCCCCTCAGTTCTTGACACTACTTCCTCAGTTCTTACTTCTTGTAAATCAAGGAATAATTCCTCAAGAGTAAATTCTTATTGTAGCTGAACTGGAGGAATATCTGTATCTTGAACATTTGATGGAGTATCATCTAAGGCAGATGTATTATCCATTGATATATTCTGTGTAGGAATGTTGTCATGATGTGTCTGTTCAACATCAGATAGAAGCACAGTTAATGTATATGGCTCTGTAGCTAGTAAAGATTGATTAATATCATTTATTACCTCAAGAATTGTTTGAGTGGCTGTTTCACTCTCTAAAGCAGCTTGCTCTTTCTCAGGAGCACTTTCTGGAGGCAAGATTTCTTATTGAACTGGGGAAAGTTCATTGGCTCCCCCTAGAGGAGGCACATCCTGAACTTGATCCAGTGGGATGGTGCTTTCTGAAATATACTCCCCTTGCATCTGACTATCATCTACAGGCCTTGGAGCAGATGATTTCCTTGTAGATTCTTGGTGGTCTTCATTTAAACTAAAGATTACTTGTTCTTCTGAATCACTAGAAGATTCAGGCTTCCCGGGGGTTGTCTTCTTTCTTTTGCAGTGGTGTTTATTTCTGTGGTGTAGAACCATCTTTTGTCAAAACTCTTTCCCACCTGGATAATATTTTCATGTACATCCTTCTCATGTGGTTTATTCTAGAACCAGTTGTGTGGTTTAGTATTTCAGGAATAGTTATTGCTAGATACAAACTCAGAATTCTACCTAGATTAGGTTTCTTCAGGCTTTCCTTGATCTTATCAAAGATCACTGCAGACCAGTTAGTCTTTATTTTGAAAATAATTCTGGTCATCAAGCTGAACATATATGCTGAGATCATGTCATGTCCACCTAGTTTGCAGAGAATTACTTTGCCCATTATCTCTAAGAGAAACTTTCCTTGTGAGTTCATTCCTTTCCTTTGCATGGATGATTCAATCTTAGTGGTAGGATCCAGGCTACACCATTGAAGAGCTTATTTGGTCATTGAAGATGTAACTTCATCATCTTCCTGAGTCCTGGGCAATTGAAGTGTTTTCCTCAGACGTTTTTGGGTAAGTTTCACCTTGCAGCCTTGAATTGATGACCTAATCTTCAATCCAGTTGAATCCAGGGTTGCTTTTGCATAGAATTCAAGAATCTCCATCTTCCAGATCTTTGTAGGTTCTGAAACTACATATTCTAAACCATTTTCTTGGATTAGGGTTATCACATCTCGAATCTCAATCTCTGCACTCTCAAAGGCATTGCGAACTAACTCATAGCCTTCGTTGATGTTGGACTCCAACTTTGGCGCCATTGATGATGAGAAATTTGAGGAGAAGAGAGATGAAGGTTTGTCGACTCAAGGTTTTGGTCTCGAAAATGTTGAGAGCTTACTCGACAAAATTGTTATGTGACCTATTTATATGTTTGTTAACATAGAAGGCCAAAAGGCGTGATAATAGATACTTAATGTGTCGACACTGTAGAGAGTGTGTCGACACAGACTTCTAATGTCTCGACAGAGTCAGACAACACTATGTGTCGACACAGACTTCTTAATAGTCGACTTTAATATATGTATGTCGACACAGACTTCTGTATGTGTCGACACAACTATCTAAATGATAGAACTTCTATGTGTCGACACTAACATCTGAGTGTCGACACCACTATCTCAGCACTATTTTGTTGTGTCCACACAACTTATCTTAAGTGTCAACACAAACTACTATATGTCGACACAAATTTCCCTTTGTGTCTACATAAACTTCTATATGTCAAAATTGATTTACTTAGTCAGATTTACCAAGTTATTCTAGGTTTAACATGCCTAGTTCAATTTTGAAATAATTGAACGTAGTTTCATCTAGTGGTTTAGTAAACATGTCAGCAATTTGATTATTTGTGATGATAAATTCCAAACAAATATCTTCTTTTTCAACATGCTCTCTAATGAAGTGAAATCTAATTTCTATATGCTTTATTCTGCTATGTGATATAGGGTTTTTAGCAATAGAAATAGCACTTGTAGAATCACAAAATAGTTTATTTCTACTTACCTTGAGACCATAGTGTTCAAGTTGATGTTGAATCCATAGAAGCTAAGCACAGTAGCTGCCTGCAGCAATATACTCAGACTCTGCAGTGGAAATTGTCACACTAGTCTGCTTCTTACTGCTCCATGATACTAGTCTACCACCTAGAAACTGACATGTGTCAGTAGTACTATTTTTATCTTCTTTGCAACCTGCAAAGTCTGCATCTGAAAAACCAGTCAGTAGAAAGTCTCTATTCTTAGGGTACCAAAGACCAAGATTAGGTGTGCCCTTAAGATATCTCAATATTCTTTTAACAGCAGTATAATGAGATTCTTTAGGGCTTGCTTGGTACCAAGCACAGACACATGTAGCATACATAATGTCTGGTCTACTAGCAGTTACGTATAGGAGGGAGCCAATTATCCCTCTATACAAATACTCATCTACATGTTTTCTTGCATCATCTTTACCTAAAGGCATACTTGTCCCCATTGGAGTTCTCATGGTAGTGGATGACTCCATACCATATTTCTTAATTAACACCTTGGTGAACTTAGACTATGATATGGATAAACCATCATCAGTCTGTCTTACTTGGAGTCCCAAGAAGAATTTAAGCTCACTCATACTGCTCATCTCAAACTTCCCTTGCACAAGTTTTGCAAAAGTCCTACAAAGGTTGTTTTCTAAAGATCCAAAGATCATGTCATCAACATAAATCTGTACTAGGATCATCTTGCCCTTTGACTCCCTAAGGAATAGAGTCTTGTCTATTTTCCCCCTTGAAAATTTATTTTCAATGAGAAAAGGAGACAATGTTTCATACCAAGCCCTACGGGCTTGTTTCAAACCATATAAGGCTTTCTTAAGTCTATAAACATAATCAGGATAAAGTGGATCAACAAAACCTGAGGGCTGATGAACATAGACTTCTTCTTTCAAATTACCATTTAGGAAAGCTGACTTGACATCCATTTGGTATACTTTGAAATATTGGAAAGCAGCAAAGGCAAGGAATAGCCTTATTGCTTCCAACCTTGCCACTGGGGCAAAGGTCTGATCAAAGTCAATGCCCTCTTCCTGTCTATAATCTTTGGCAACCAGTCTTGCTTTGTTCTTCACTATTATGCCATTTTCATCCAGTTTGTTCCTATAGATCCACTTTGTCTCAATAATGTTATGATCCTTTGGTTTTGGAACCAGCTCTCATACTTTATACCTTGTTAATTGATTCAGCTCCTCCTGCATTGCATCAATCCAGTTGGAGTCTTGTATGTCTTCTTCAAATCTTTTTGGTTCCAACTATGACAGGAAACTTGAGCAAAGCACTGTGTTCATGTGTTTGCTTCTGGTTTGCACACCATGTTTGGGATCACCAATGATTTGGTATGCAGGATGATCCTTTAGATTCCTAATTGCTGGTGGCATTCTATCAGCAATTTGAACTTCTTCAATTTCTTCACCATGTTGAACTTCATTGTCTTCAATGTCAGCTTGTGGACCTTGTTCTCCCCCTGGACAGCAACCATCATTTTCCACATCCTACCTTGTAGTTTGGACTTCATTAATGGTCAGCATGTCCAACCTTTCTATTAAGCCTGTTGAGCTACAAGGATTGCTAGACAACTCACTGTTAATTAGCTCAGATTCATCAAACACTACATGAACTGATTCTTCTACAACTTGTGTAGTCAAGTTGTAGACCCTATATGCCTTACTATTATTGTTGTACCCAACAAATATTCCATCTTGGGATTTGGCAGAAAACTTAGTTAGGTAAGACTTGCTAGTGTTAAGCACATAACACTTACTACCAAAGATCCTAAAGTAGGATATGTTTGGTTTTCTGCCCTTCATAATCTCATAGGGAGTCTTTTTGTGGTTCTTAGTTATATATGCTCTATTGAGAACATGACAAGCAGTATTTACTTCCTCAGCCCAGAAATATTCTGGGAGTGAGGTGTCACTGAGTAGAGTTCTACCAGCCTCAATGAGAGTTCTATTCTTTCTTTCAGCAATTCCATTTTGCTGAGGTGTTCTAGGTGAGGAGAATTCCTGATGAATCCCTAGTTTTTCACAAAACCTTATCATACACTCAGACTGAAATTCAATTTCATGGTCACTTCTGATTTTGACCACAGAATTGTTAAATTCATTCTGAATTTGTTTAACAAAGTTTTGAAAGACAGTAGGGGTTTCAGATTTCTGCCTCAAAAAGAAAACTCATGTATATATAGAATAGTCATCTACCACCATAAAAGTATAGACTTTCCTACCTAGACTTTGAACTGGCATAGGACTAAATAGATCCATATACAGGAGGTACAAACACCTCACAGAGTCTTTGGTATTAAGACTATGAAAAGAGGATTTGGTCTGCTTGCCTTTTTGACAAGCTGAGCATATACCCTCTTTTATGCACTTAAATTGAGGAACATTTCTCACTAACTCTAAACTATAGAGCTGGCCTATAGTCTTATAGTTCAGATGAGCTAGCCTCTTGTTCCATTAGACACACTGAGATGCTTTCTCATCTGCAACTAAACATATAAGAGAGTTCATGTTTTCATAATCAAAATCTAAACAATAAACATTCTCTTTTTTATAACCAGACAAGATCACCTTCTGATAACTTGTCCTTTTGATCTGACACTCATTCTTAATAAATGAAATGTCATACCCAAGATCACTCAGCTGATGTTGGGTATATTGGAATATATGTACCTGATTTGAAGAAGCCTCACCCTACTCAATGATATACATCAAGATGTATTTGATGTGCTTTGAGTTTATTTATGCAGGTTAAGTAACTGCAGGTTTGCAGTAAAAGTTTCTAAGTCTATGTGTCGACACCTAGAAGAAAAGTGTCGACACTTAAGAAGGCTTGTGTCGACACCTAGAGAAGCAGTGTCGACACTTGGAGTAATTGTGTCGACACCAGGAAGGCAGAGTCGACACCAGAAGAAAAGTGTCGACACATACAGGCAGTGTCGACACACAATGAAGAAATATCTACATAATCAGTGTCGACACTTAGAAGCAGTGTCGACACCCAGAGAAACTTTATCAGCAGCAAATGTGTCGACACTAGGAGGTTGTGTCGACACTCAGCAAAACTTCAACAAAGTTCAAGTACATGTGTCGACACTAGGAGGTTGTGTCGACACTCAGCAAACTTCAACAAAGTTTAAGTACAAGTGTCGACACAAAGGAGATGTGTCGAGACACAACAAAGTCTCAACACATGAAGAATGTGTCGACACAAAGGAGATGTGTCGACACTCAGTAAAAGTTTCAACACAGAAGGCATGTGTCGACACAAAGAAGATGTGTCGACACTTAGCAAGTTTCAACACAAGAAGATGTGTCGACATAAAGGAGTTGTGTCGACACATAGCAGAAATCAACTAAGTATTGAAGAAGGACTTGTGTCGACACACAGGATCAGTGTCGACACATTCTGAAGAAGCAGTGTCGAGAAGCTATTACAACAACACAAGGAGTTGTGTCGACACCATGAAGGCTAGTGTCGACACTTAGTCTACTTGTGTCGACACTTAGTTTATTTGTGTCGACACATAAAGACTATCTGTCTCGACACTTTCAGACAGTGATAGAGATTTCAAGAAGTGACTGGATGACTTGACAGCTGCCATTTCAACCGGTCAACTGCTACTGTCAGAGCTGTCAGAAGATCGTTAGAAACCGGATCAGCCGGTCACCATGAAGAAAGCTTATATAAAGGCTTATTCCTTCAACAGAAGGAGGAGGATCAATGAAGCAATCAATGAAGTGAAAAACAACACAACAAGAAGAAGACCTTCAAGTGAAGATCTAAGAAGTTGGAGAGAGAGAGCTCCTTCTAAGAAGTGCAGTTGCTGAACCGGGTTGCTAAGTTAGATTCAGATTGAGATCTGAATCTCAAGATAGAAGTTGATCAAAGATCATCTTCAGGAGATTCAACCTTACTGTGTTCTAATTCAAGAAGCTTTGAAGAAAGCCAAGGGAGGTTGATCTCAGTCAAGTTCTTTCAAGAACTCATCAAGAAGCCAGTCAACTCATCTCTCTCTATCTGAGTTGTGGTCATATACTTTGTATTTTCTAATTTTTGTAGGATCTTGTATAGATCTGAGTTGTAAGCCTAAATCTATAAAGGTTGAGGTAGGGCATGTGAGCCTGAGTGTAGGAGAATCATTTCTCTGAGTGTAGGCCTTGTTGAAGGCTGAGGTAGGGCTATTATGCCTGAGTGTAGGTCTTGTTGAAGACTGAGTGGTAGGTCTTGGTGCCTGAGTTGTAGGAGTGGGATCACTCTGAGTTGTAGGAACCTATTTGGGGTTCTGAGTTGTAAGATCTGAGGATCTGAGGAGAAGTGGAGAAGTTAGGCCGAATCTAGTACACTACTAGATAGGCGAAGGGGGAAAGTGGATGTACCCAGACCTTGGGGAACCACTATAAATCATGTGTGCTCTCTGTGATTGTATGCTTGAATGGTTGCTGTGCTGTGATACTTGTAGAATTGTAATTACTGTACTGTATTTCTGCCTTTAAAGTTTAAAAAGATATAGGTCACCTATTCACCCCCCCTCTAGGTGATTAGGCACTGTTTCTTTCAAGTGGTATCAGAGACAGGTTACTCACAAAGGACATAACAGTCTGAGTAAAGATCCTGTAGGCAGAATCAAGAATCAAGAAAATGGGTTCAACTGAGAATCACAAAGAGCTAGGATCCATGAAATTGCCAATCTGCAGAAAAGAGATTTTTGGCATATGGAAAGAGAGGGTTAGACTTTTTATGAAGCATCTGACCCAAGAATATACATCACAGTCAAAGAAGGGCCATATGTGCCAATGAAGATCTCCATTCTAGATGCAAATCAAAAAACTCCTAAGGATTATTCAGAAATAACCAAGGATGAAATAATCTTGGCTACTATGGATAAGAGGGCTCAGAACATCATAGTAAGTGTCATTGATGACTCTACCTTCCAGAATTTGATTCATTGCAAGACATCAAAAGAAATGTGGGATACTTTGATAGTCTATATGGAAGGATCTGAAGAAGTAAGACAAGACAGGAAGTCCTTGTTAAATCAAGAGTATGAAAGCTTTAGATAAGGAAGGTCTGATAGCATTACTGAGTGTTATAAGAAATTCTATAGGATTGTTAATGAGTTGATGTCCTATGGAAGAGAATTCAGCAATTATGAGCTGAATGATAAGTTCTTGAGATCCCTAACTAAGGACCGGGATACTAAGATTTGTGTCATAAGGGAAATGGCCAAACTAGCTGATATACCTCCTCCAACATTGTTTGGAAAATTGTTATCATATGAGATGCAGTTAATGGTTAGAAAGGAGGAAGAGAGGACTACTAAAGTGGAGCACAAGGAAAGATTTGTGGCCTTCAAAACTGAAGCCACTAGGAAGTACAGAAGCAAGTCTCCATCTCCACCACAAACAGTTGCTGAGACTGCTTTAGAAAATTCAGAGAACCAGAACTCAGACAGCAGTGAAAGTGATGAGGATTTTGCTGCCTTTACAAGACAGTTTCAAAAGTTTCTGAAGAATAAGCAGTGGAGGTCTAAGCGATCCACTTCACAGTCTAAAGATGACTATTATCAGAACAGGAAGTCCTCAAGGAATGAGAAAAGAAAGTCCAAGCCAAGTAAAAATACATCCTCAAAGATAGTATGCTATTGTTACAATAGACAAGGCATATAGTAGCTGACTGTCCAGAAAAGTGAAAAGAGTCAACTGACAAGAAGAAGACTCAGTTCAAGGGCAAAAAGAAAAAGTCATTTGTTGCTAAGAAAGACAAAAGTCTGACTGATCAATCATCATCAGAAATAGATTATGAAGTTGAAGCCTATATTGGCTTGTTTGCTGAAGAGGAAGAAGATGAGTTCTTGCAGCTGATAAACTCAATTTATGAGCATGAGGACAATCAGTGCAATGGACGGATGGCCTTAACAGAAGGAGACAAGATCCAGGATCAGCTTGGACCAAGTAAGGTACAATGTTTTTCTGACTATAGTACTGATTCAGAATTAGATACATCTGCATCAAGTGATGTGGGTGGGTCTGAATCTGAGGGTGATATTCATCAGTTGATGGATGAATATAGAGATGTATTGCAGGCACTTAAGAAGAGCAAAAATCTGGTCAAAACACTGACTAAGGAAATTACTAATCTTAAGTTGGCAGCTGCTGATTCAGATAAAGTGTTAGATCAAAAACTAAATGAAATAGTCAGGCTGAAGAACATTACAGTTATTCAGATGGAAACTATTACATTTAAGAATGATCAAATTAGGAATCTAGAGGTTAGACTTCAGAAGGAGAGAGAGATTGTTGCAAGTTTTTCTAAACTAAAATCAGTTTTACCTTTGATCGAGGAGTTTATCCCTCAAAAGGGTAAGATTGGATTGGGTTTACAAAACCTACCAGGACAGTTAGGTCCAAGTCTAAGGGCAAAGCCCCAGTACTCATCAAGAAGCCTGCTGTAGATAAAACAGCCAGGGTTGTACCTAAACAAAGGTACAACAGATTTGAGTGCTGGTGTTGTGACAAGGTAGGCCACTTTTCCATAGATTGTTGGCACAATTTTAGTGTCAAGGAGATTAGCAAACTACCTGCTAGAAGAGCTATAGGTAGTCTTGTTAAAAGTCAAACTAACCAGCACCAAGGACCCAAGAATTATTTGGGTTCTAAGGTTAAGTAATCTGTTTTGCAGGTGAGTCCAAGTGGCCATGCCCCTATATGGTACTTGGACAGTGGATGTTCCAGGCACATGACTAGAACTAGGGGATTGCTGAAGGACTATACACCAATCAAGGATGGTCCTAAAGTTACCTTTAGTGGTTCAGAAAAAGGAATCATCAAAGGCTTTGGTAATATTTCTAGAAACCTAATTACAATTACTCAAGTGGCTTATGTAAAGGATTTGAAACATAACCTCATTAGCATAAGTCAGCTGAGTGATTTAGGATATGACATCTCATTTGTCAAGGATGGTTGTCATATCAGTAGGTTAAGTGATCAAAAGATCATTCTGACAGGATATAGGAAGAGAAATATCTATTGTCTAGACATTATGTGTGAGAACATTGTTTCTCCTATTTGTCTTGTAGCTTGTGAGAAAGTCTCACATTGTGTTAAATGGCACAAGAGGCTGGCTCATCTTAACTATAAGACAATTGGCCAACTCTTTAACAAAGAGTTAGTGAGGAATGGTCCTCAGGTTAAGTGTATAAAGGTTGGGATATGCTCAGCTTGTCAAAAGGGCAAGCAGACCAAATCCACCTTTCATAGCCTTGAGAACAAAGATGTTGTGAGGTGTCTATACCACTTGCATATGGATCTTTTTGGTCCTATGCCAGTTCACAACCTAGGTAGGAAGGTCTACACATTTGTGGTAGTTGATGACTACTCAAGGTATTCCTGGGTGTTCTTCATAAGGCAAAAATCTGAAACACCAAGCATCTTGTATAGTTTTGTTAAACAAACTCAGAATGAATTGAACAGTACAGTGGTCAAAATCAGAAGTGACCATGGTACTGAATTTCAGTCTGAAAGTATGACAAAACTGTGTGAAGAGTTTGGTATTTTTCAGGAATTTTCCTCACCAAGAACACCTCAGCAAAATGGTATTGCTGAAAGGAAAAATAGAACCTTGATAGAGGCTGGTAGAACCCTATTGAGTGACACATCTCTCCCAGAATATTTCTGGGCTGAGGCAGTCAATACTGCATGTCATGTAATCAATAGGGCTACTATCACTACGAGCCACAAGAAGACCCCCTATGAGATTGTGAAGGGCAGAAAACCAAATCTATCCTATTTCAGGATCTTTGGTTGCAAGTGGTATATCCTTAACAATGGTAAGTCTTATCTAACCAAGTTTGCTGTCAAATACCAAGAGGGGATCTTTGTTGGGTACAGCAACAATAGTAAGGCTTATAGGGTCTACAACTTGATTACTCAAGTTGTAGAAGAGTCCGTTCATGTAGTTTTTGAAAGAAAACTGTTGTCGACCTAAATCACCTAGAGGGGGTGAATAGGTGGTTTGTGCGTCTTTTGCGGAATAAAAATTAATTAGAGCACTGCACAGAAATATCTACCAATATCACAGACGACACAAGATGTATAGTGGTTCCCCAACCTTGGGTACATCCACTTTCCCTCACCGATCTAGCAATCAACTAGACTCGGCTACTCCACTATCTCGGATCAAAAATCGATCCTACCCTCGGAACAAAGTTCCTACAAACTCGATCCAACAAAACGGATCTACACCTCGGAAGATAGCACTTCCTACAAACTCGGAGTGAAAAAAAAAACTCCTACACTCGGAGAAGATTTCTCCTACAAGATTAATAAAGTGTTTACAAGAATACAAACAGTAAATCACTCAGATCTGAAAGAAATGACCAGTATCTTCTTCTTTTCAACTTTGCAGCTTTTTCAGAAATCGGTGAAGAAGGTCTCGGCCTCGATCTGGATCTACTTCCTTTTACAGAAATCGAGAGAGAATGTGATCAGTGAAGTCGATCTCGATCTATAACTTTTCTTCAGAATAAACCTCTAAAAGTAGAAGCTTTGGCCGGAGAAGAAGGCGGCGGCGGCGGCTTCCGTTTCGCGAAAGTCGGAGAGAGGCGGCTGAAGAATATTTCTCGAAAAAGAGATTACAAGAAAGCTTTGAGAAAAACTTAGGGTTTGTCATTTTCTGATAGGACCTTTTATAGGAGAGACTAACAGTCATAATCGTTCTTAATGATGTACACGTGGACCAATCATGTCGCGTGATTTGAAAAATCCCGTCAGAAAAATGACTTAGAAAATTTTCAAAAAAATATGGCCAACTACACGAGTAAGTCAATAATTACTCGAGTAGTTGAATAGCTACTCGAGTATATGATGGGAAACATACTCGGGTAAATATAAACAGACTACTCGAGTATATAGAGATCAACTACTCGAGTATATAGACAGAACTACTCGAGTATACTAAGAGACCTACTCTAGTATATAGAGGAACTACTCGAGTACTGGAAGAGCTACTCGAGTATATTACATAACCTACTCGAGTACATGAAGTCCTACTCGAGTGGAATACTTAGAAAAATTCTGAAGAGTTCTGCTGGCAACTACTCGAGTAGTTGAACTAAACTACTCGAGAGGAAGTAACCTACTCGAGTAGGTGAAGGTTCTACTCGAGTAAAAGACTTAGAAAAATTCTGGAGTAGGGAAATTGCAAGGTACACGGGTAACACAAGAACTACTCGAGTAGGTAAAGTGAACTACTCGAGTATGTTTCTATCTACTCGAGTATGTAAAGTGAACTACTTGAGTATGTTTCTATCTACTCGAGTATGTGAGTAAACTTACTCGAGTATATGACTTAGTCTACTCGAGTAGATGACTTAGCTACTCGAGTATATGACTATATCTACTCGAGTACAAGATTCCTTTACTCGAGTAACTTATACCCAGACTACTCGAGTAGGTGAAAGCACTACTCGAGTAAAACACTTAGAAAATTTCTGATGTTGGAAAAATTGATTCTTCTAGAGTAGCCAACTCCCAATGCCTTTCCCATAGTCCAATAGCTTGAATATGAAGTGTATCCCAATAGAGAGACCACACATGAGTCAACACATTGGAATATGCAATGAGGGATTACATTGCACAGTTCCTGTGTTTGGTGACCCACTGTGGGCTGACATTGGCCTACACTTCCCAGTGAAACTCCTGCACACATATAGCTCAAACCAAGCATCAAATACAACTTAATTCATCTTAGTTCCAGGGTGACTTCATCAAATCTGGGTTCATGTGAATGAAATACCCAACAATCTCACCCTATTTGTTGAAGTCAGAACCCTTTACACTAAGGTGAATTATGGACATAAAAGAAACTAAGTAGAAAAATATGAGCAGGTAAGCAAAGGATAATGAAAAAGATAATTATACAGAATGAAGAATTGTATATATATATATATATAAGTTTCCAAAAAAAAAAATCAAGTCTACAATTGTCATTTCAATTTCTCATCATCTTTTTAGGTTTGGGCTTGGGATTGCTGTTTATCCATCTTCTCTTGTTGTCTCCTTAGGTAGCTGAAAGGCTTAGGAAAGTACTTAGGAGGCCTTGGAGGAGCAGCAGGGTTGTTTCTCCCAAACTCTCTATCATGGATCTTCCTTTTCAGCATAGACTTCTCATATAACTCCCATTCTTGGGAACTGTAGTGCATGTTCCTGTTCTCATTGTGATCCATGACCAACCTGAGTGTGTCCAAGATGAGAGACTTTGAAATTGGAGACCAGGCTTCAGCATGTTCAGGGGCCTTAGAAGGAGCTGTCCTGCTGGCAGAGGGGCCTTCACCATATTTCCTTTTCTTCTTGGTTCTGATCTCTGGAGGAGCTTGAAGGAATATATCAGCAGGATCGTCTTCCCAGCCTGGTACATAAGTATCTGGTGGAGCAACTGAGTCTCCAGGCCTGGGAGAGAAGGTGGGTTGTGGAGGAACAGCTGGAGCAGTAACATCTGTGGCCAGTGGGTTGAGATGATGGGGAATGATGTTTGGGTCAACTGCCAGATCTGGCAAGATCTGGTTGTGCATCCAGACAGCAGTATCATAGGTGTGAAATTTAACACTCTGTATCTGGGCAAGCACATCATCATGAATGGTCTTTATATGAGCTTCCCATTCAACTGTCTTCTGAGCAGTAGATTTTTCTACCTGTTCTTTGAGTTCTTTTATCAAGCCCTCCCCCTTTTTGATTTCAACAGATACTTTCTCTATGGTGTCATCTTTGAAGGTTCCAACCTCTTCACACATTTTCATCTTGTTGGCTTCAGTCCTCTTATCTAGCTTAATCTGATTGTTTGCCAAGGTTACACCTTGTTCCATGGCATTGCCAATACTAGTGATAGTATGGTCAAGAGCTTTACCACCAAGTTGGAACAGGTACTTTAGCTTGTCAGTGTTATGCTGAATTTCAGCAAGACCTCTGCTCATCTCAGTTTCAAGAGCAATGACCTTGTCAGTGACCACCTTTAGAGAGGTGTCAAAAGAATGTCTTTGTTCTTGAAGAAGAATGGTAATACTTTACAGCAAATCTGAGGAGGAGGAAACTGTAGCAGCAGCAGTAGAGGGAGCAGCAGTAGGGATAGGAGGTGTTACCCAGGGAGCTATTTCTTCAATGATCACTGAGCTGAGAGCTCTGGTGGTATTAGTGACAGCATCCAGTTCTTCTGTATCATGGGGAATGGAGAAGTCAAGGTTTCTGAGAGGGGCCTCAGCTGGCTCAGGAGAAGGCTCATCAGAAATGAGGATGGTGTCTGGCTCATCTGCTGGAGGAGGAGGAGAAGATGTTGGGGTTCTGGCTGGAGAATGGGCAGGAGACTGTGCGGGAGACAAGTCTTTGTGAAGTTCAGTGGTTGGAGCTGGAGGAGATAGAGGAGGAGGGGGAAGCACATCTTCAGTGAGCTCTACAATCATGGCATCTATGGCAGCAGCTGTGGACAGAAGAGTGTCTTGAGGGACTTGATCTGAGGAAATGGCTGGACTCTTTGGAGTATGAGGTAGGGATGGAATCTCTGGCTGAGGAGAGGGTGGCCTGACTAGGCTAGAGGGAGCAGGCTCCCCCTCACTTGGTGCACCAGAGGAGCTGGCCACATGATGAGGAGAGGGAGATGGAGTCCTGTCCTCTGCAGCTGGAACTTCTGAAATTTCTGAAACCTTTGCAGCTTGGGCAGAGTTCTTGAGCTTGAGATCCCATCTCTGAATTGAAGAGATGGAGACCTTCTTCATGTGGTGAAGAGGAGTCCCTTTTGAGAAGTTGAAAACTTCAGGATTGGTTTCATGAAGGAGCAGAGATATAATTCTTGCGTAGTTGGGGGATTTTATGCTATCCTTTATCTTATCCAGAATCAACATACCAAATTGGTACTTCTTGCGGCATACAATGACTTGCATTATATCGAAGTAGTATGAGGGAATTTCTCTGATTGAGTGAGTCTTGCACAGTAAGATTTTTCCAATGACATCAACCAAGAATTTGCCTTTTGCATTCATATCTGACCATTTGAAATATTGAGCATCAGTGGAAAAGCCACAGAAAAGCGCTGTCCGGTCGGAATCCTCAGCAACAAGGTGATCCTCTTCATCAACAATCGGTAAACGGAGAAGTTGAGAGACAGAGGTCTTGGTGAACTTTAGTTTCAAACCCTTGACTGTAGATTTTAGGACTTTGCCATTCCGTCGAACCTTGAGATTTGTGAAGAATTCTGCAACTGCGGGGAAGAGAATGCGACAGGGTTCTTGGAGTATGAAAGAGAGGTCCGGCGGTGTCGAGGAGGATGAGGAGGTTGTGGAAATCGTCGGAAAGTTCTGCAATACCGTCGGTGACGAGTTCGGAGCCGACGCCGATCTTGTGAGAAGTCGCCATGGATGCAACTGTCTGGAGGAAATTAGAGAGAGAGAAAGCTCTGCAACTTCGGCGGAGGCGAGTCGGCAGGGTAGACGAAGAGACAGAGTACTCGAGAGACAGAAAGATGTCGAGTAGGTTTGATGTTTTCGGAATTTCATATATATATATAACTCTTCAATTTCCGCAAATTAATTTAAATAAAGAGGCGGCATATAGCCTTGGGTGGCGAATAGAACAAATTTTGAAAAACTGGAAATCAGGACACGAGAGAGAGGAAGGCTACTCGAGTAGATAAAGGAGCTACTCGAGTAGGTCGACTGGAGCTACTCGAGTATGTAAGAAGAACTACCCGAGTAGAAAGGGACTTACTCGAGTAGGTGAGAGACTTACTCGAGTAGGTATTAACTTACTCGAGTAGGTCAGAAACTTACTCGAGTAGATCTTGACTTACTCGAGTAGGTCAGAAACGCACTCGAGTAGATCTTTAGGTACTCGAGTAGGTCAGTACGCATACTCGAGTAGGTTCTTTCATATACTCGAGTAGGTCTTTAGTTACTCGAGTATGTCTCATACTTCTCGAGTGGAATTTTGAAAAAGTTGAGAGAGAGTGGATTTTGTGACTAACCCTTTTGCAAATACTTGCTTCTTAGTCATTCAGCCTTCTTTAGTCCTCCTTGTTGAGCATCCCAAGCTCTGTCTTGAAGAACGAGAACTTGGTCTCGTCCAGTGGCTTGGTGAAGATATCTGCAACTTGCCTATCGGTAGGCACATATTGGAGATCTATGTCTCCATGCTCCACATGTTCTCGGATGAAGTGGTACCTTAGCTCAATGTGCTTTGTCCGGCTGCGACAGACTGGATTGTTGGCTATTGCAATTGCGCTGGAGGAGTCACAGTACAAGGGTATATCCTTGAACTGCAGGTTGTAGTCCTCGAACTGATTCTTTATCCATAGCAACTGTGCGCAACAGCTGCCTGCAGAGATATACTCTGACTCGGCCGTTGAGATTGCGACACAGTTCTGCTTCTTGCTACTCCAGGAAATTAGCCTTCTTCCGAAGAATTGGCAAGTCCCTGAGGTGCTTTTCCGGTCGTCTTTGCTCCCTGCAAAATCTGCATCTGAAAATCCAATTAGTTCGCTGTCATTACTTCTTGGGTACCATAAGCCAAGATTTGGTGTGCCTTTAAGATATCTCAGGATCCGCTTTGCAGCAGCGTAATGAGATTCCTTAGAGTTCACCTGAAATCTAGCACATACACATGTTGAGAACATTATGTCAGGCCTACTGGCAGTAAGGTAGAGCAAGGATCCAATTATGCTTCTGTACTTTGTTTCATCAAAAGGTTTCCCTTTCTCATCCTTGTCCAGAGACATAGTTGAACCCATTGGAGTCCTCATAGAGGTTGCGTTCTCCATTCCGAATTTCTTAATTAGCTCTTTGGTGAATTTGTTCTGTGAGATGAAAATTCCATCTTCAGATTGTTTCACTTGAAGCCCTAAGAAATACTTCAACTCGCCCATACTACTCATTTCAAACTTCCCTTGCATAAGTTTTGAGAATTTTTTGCAGAGGTTGTTATCTGTAGAGCCAAAGATAATGTCGTCGACATAGATTTGCACTAGCAAAATCTTGCCTTTTATTTCCCTAAGAAATAATGTCTTGTCTATCTTTCCCCTTGTGAACTTGTTCTCAAGTAGAAAGGTAGACAGCATTTCATACCAAGCTCGAGGAGCTTGTTTCAGACCATATAGGGCCTTGTGCAGGAAATAGACATGATCGGGAAAGTTAGGATCAACGAAACCTAGAGGTTGTTCCACATACACTTCCTCCTTTAAGTTACCATTCAGGAAGGCCGACTTCACGTCCATCTGATAGACGGTGAAGCCTTTGAAGGCAGCATATGCTAGGAACAACCTTATTGCCTCCAGCCTGGCCACTAGAGCATAGGTCTGGTTGAAGTCGATTCCTTCTTCTTGACGATATCCTTTAGCGACGAGTCTGGTCTTGTTCTTTATGATAGTCCCGTCTTCATCCATCTTGTTCCTAAAGACCCATTTTGTTCCAATGATGTTCTTTCCCTTGGGTCTTGGAACCAGTATCCATACATTGTAGCGCTTGAACTGATTTAGCTCTTCTTTCATTGTCATTATCCACGATGCATCTGAGTTTGCTTTCTCAAATTTATTTGGTTCAACCTGTGAGAGAAAACTCAAATGAAGATTCTCATTAGTCTTACCTCTCCGAGTTCTGACACCGTCCCGGGGATCTCCTATGATCTGGTCCATGGGGTGATCCTTCAGATGTCTGAGCTCTAGGGTCCTTGCATCTGGAATATCTTCAAGCACCGGAGTGATTTCTTCATCCTGGATGACTTCTTCATTTTGATCATCAGCCTCTCCAATGGGAGTGTGAGTGGTGATCTTAATGAACTTCTCGCCTTCTTCTTCGGACGGATCATCCAAGCTAGTTTCTTTCAGCTTTTCACCTGCATCTTCAATGAGCACACTAGACGGATTGCTTTGCAGCAAGCTCGTCTCATCAAATACAACATGTATCGATTCTTCCACCACCAGGGTTTTTCTATTGAAAATCCTGTATGCCTTACTATGGCTACTATATCCTACAAAAATACCTTCAAAGCTCTTTTCGCTGAACTTGGTGGTATGATACTTCCCATTGTTAAGTACGAAGCATTTGCAGCCAAAGATTCTAAAGTAAGAGACTGTTGGTTTTTTGCCTTTCAGAAGTTCGTAAGGAGTCTTATTGTGGTCTTTGTTTATGAGTGCTCGATTTTGCACGTGGCATGCAGTGTTGACGGCCTCGGCCCAGAAGTACTCCGGTAGTGAAGCATCACTCAACATGGTCCTGCAGGCCTCTATGAGTGTTCTATTCCTTCTCTCAGCCACTCCATTTTGTTGTGGAGTACGAGGAGAGGAAAACTCATGAAAGATACCTAAGCTTTCACAGAATTCTGTCATGGCCCCAGATTTGAACTCTGTTCCGTTGTCACTTCTGATTTTGACTATGGAGCAGTTGTATTCATTCTGGACTTGCCTGACAAAACTGGTAAAGATATCGAAGGTATCTGACTTGTGCTTCAGAAAGAACACCCACGCAAAGCGCGAGTAGTCATCAACAATTACCAATGTATATTCCTTGCCTCCCAAACTTCTAATCTGCAGTGGACCAAACAAGTTCATGTGCAATAGATGGAGACATCTGTTAGAGTCTTTGCCAACAGTGCTTTTAAAGGTAGCCCTTGTTTGCTTGCCTTTTACGCATGCATGACAAGGTCTGTCTTTGACGCATTTGACATTTGGGGCATCACGTATCAAGTTCATTGAAAATAGTTTATTAATTGTTTTGAAATTAATATGTGCTAGTCTCTTGTGCCATTGGTCACCAAGAGACGCACTATCTTTTGCCAAAAGACACACTGGTGTGGAGGAATCTATACAGATGAAGTTTAAACAAAAAATATTCCTGCTTCGAGTGACGGATAGAATCGTTTTCATATTGTCAACAGATTTTATCAAGCACTTATCAGCATGGAACTCAACTATGTATCCTTTGTCGCAGAGTTGGCTTATGCTAATGAGATTGTGTTCCAATCCTTCAACATAGGCCACATCCGAGAAGGATACATTGCCGTTAGTAATCATACCATAGCCTCTAGTACTTCCACGGTCTGAACCTCCAAAGATGACCTTTGGTCCGTTCACGACTGGAGTAAAGTTCTGAATGAGGCTTCTCGTCCCGGTCATATGCCGAGAGCATCCGCTGTCCAAGTACCAGATAGGCATTTTGTTGGCCTTTGGACATCCCTGCAATTACAATCAATTCGCCGTAGGAACCCAAACACGTTTGGGTCCTTGGTCTCGGGTTAGAGTGCTCCCCCTGCGAGTGTTGGCATTATGAGCGGTCTTTCTCATATTGCTGACATGAGGGGTTGCAGCGTTTCTGGAATTGAACCAGCAATCTATGGCAAAGTGACCAACCTTGCCACAGCACCAACAGTCAAATCTGTTGTACCTTTGCCTCAAGATCTCCTGCTTGACCTTCTGGAGCTTTGGTCTAGCAGGGGTAGCATTTTTGGAGGAAGATGCCTCATGGTGATGGCAATCACATGGCTTCTTCTCCTTTATAGGCTTTTCTACAGCAGGCTTTGTCTTTGGTGCGTTCTTGAAGTTATGCCCATGATTGAAAGGGCCATAGCTCTGAAGAACAACTTCTTCATAAGGTGCCTTAAAGACACTTTCGCCATAGTTTCGGGGTCGAGCCCATCCTTGATAGCGGGACTTTGGCTCTACATGAGTAGGCCTAACAAAGTGCCCGTATGATGAGTCAAAATCAAACTCATTTGTTGGAAAGATGACCTTTCTGAATGTGGTTTGATTCAGAGGGGCTTTTTCCTTTTCTTCGGCTGAGGCCTTTTTGGCGGCCTTATTTTTTCGTTGGTTCTTGTTTCTCCTAGAGGATTTACTAGGAGCTTCTTCATGGCCTAGTCCAGCTCCCTTGGCCTTTGCTGAGAATTCAGCAACGAATGGAAGAACCGTCTTGGGCTTAGAGAAACTCTCAACAAGTTTCCTTTCAGCCGCAAGTTCGGCTTCCAAACCTTTGATGATCTTCTCCTTCAGGTCAAGGTGCTCGAGAGCCTTGTTGTATTCTTCAATAGCATTATTGAGGTTTTCTTCGAGGGAGTCAGTCTTTGCGACTTTCTCTCTCAAGTTGCTCTCTTCGGCTTTTAGAGATTTGATCTCTTTAGCCTGAGTCTTCACGACTCGACGACATTTGTCGTAAGCCATGATTAACTCCTTATACTGGGCCATCAATTCTGACTCATCGTCAGAGGAGCTGCTCTCGCAATCATGTTCAGAGACTTCAGACTCTGAGAGAGGGGTGTGAGAGTTTACCTTCCCAGTGAACTGGGGCTCTTGTTCATCATCTGTTTGAGCCATTAGCCCAAAGTAAGCTTCTTCTTCTTCGCTTGACTCTGAGGAGTCGGAGTCGCTAAGAGTCTTGCTCCTTTTGGCTATGAGACTCTTCTCTTTCCTCTTCCTGTTGTGTGAGGATTTCTTATCTTCCCTTCTGCCACCCTCCTTCTTCTTGTGGGGGCAGTCAGCAATGACGTGACCTGGCTTATTGCAACAGTAGCAAATGATGTCAGTTGAAACGTATTTGTTCTGTTTAGTGTTATACCTGTCGTGGCTGCTTGAGCCTTTTCTTTGTCGATCGTCATCACGTCGCGATCTTCTGTGTGAGGCATCCTTGCCTTTCCATTGTTTCTTTTTATTAAGAAACTTCTTGAATTGCCTTGAGAGCAAGGAGAACTCTCCTTCAGATAGTTCAGAGCCTGAGGTGCTGGGCTCTGATGTTTCTTCTTCTTCATCAACTTCTGGAGCTGGAGCGGGGGAGGCAGCCTTAGTCTTTCTGGAGGTGTCTGCCTTCAGAGCGACAGATTTCTCCTTTAGAGCAGACCTGCCCTTCTCTTCTTCAGCTTTTCTTGTATTGATTTGGAGTTCATAGGACATAAGCTTTCCAAAGAGATTTTGCGGGTCCGTTTCAGCTAGCTTCCCGAACTCCCTGATGGCACATACCTTGTTATCCCATTCCTTGGTTAGGGATCTCAAGAATTTGTCGTTCAGTTCTCCGTTTGTGAAGACACGGCCATACACCCTTAGGCCATTTACAATCTTGAAGAAGTTCTCGAAGGTGTCGGTAATTGTTTCCTTGTTCCCTTGTCGGAACGCTTCATATTTTTGATTGAGGAGGGACCTCCGATCATCCCTTACTTCTTCAGTCCCTTCCATCAAAGTGACTAAGGAGTGCCACATCTCCTTAGCTGATTGACAGTGAATCAAGTTCTGCAGCATCGAGTCATCGACTGCACTTGCTATTATGTTTTTAGCTTTCTTGTCGAGAGAGACAAGTGCAATCTCATCTTTGTCGAGATCCATTAGCTTCTTGGTAACTCTCTTGGTAGGGTCGATAGTGGACATAGTCATGGGAACGTAAGGACCTTCTTCAACGATCATGAAGATCCTTGGATCCACAGCTTCATGAAAAATTTTATCCTTTCTTTCCACATGGGAAAGTTTTTTTGTTGCACAGAGGAAGCTTGGCGAAATCTTTGCCCTTGTCCATTTTATGGTAGTATCTTTCAGACAACAGATCAGGATCTGATCAAGGTGTTAGCCTTTTAACGATCAACCTCGCTTTGATACCAATTGAAAGAAAACTGTTGTCGACCTAAATCACCTAGAGGGGGGTGAATAGGTGGTTTGTGCGTCTTTTGCGGAATAAAAGTTAATTAGAGCACTGCACAGAAATATCTACCAATATCACAGACGACACAAGATGTATAGTGGTTCCCCAACCTTGGGTACATCCACTTTCCCTCACCGATCTAGCAATCAACTAGACTCGGCTACTCCACTATCTCGGATCAAAAATCGATCCTACCCTCGGAACAAAGTTCCTACAAACTCGATCCAACAAAACGGATCTACACCTCGGAAGATAGCACTTCCTACAAACTCGGAGTGAAAAAAAAACTCCTACACTCGGAGAAGATTTCTCCTACAAGATTAATAAAGTGTTTACAAGAATACAAACAGTAAATCACTCAGATCTGAAAGAAATGACCAGGATCTTCTTCTTTTCAACTTTGCAGCTTTTTCAGAAATCGGTGAAGAAGGTCTCGGCCTCGATCTGGATCTACTTCCTTTTACAGAAATCGAGAGAGAATGTGATCAGTGAAGTCGATCTCGATCTGTAACTTTTCTTCAGAATAAACCTCTGAAAGTAGAAGCTTTGGCCGGAGAAGAAGGCGGCGGCGGCGGCTTCCGTTTCGCGAAAGTCGGAGAGAGGCGGCTGAAGAATATTTCTCGAAAAAGAGATTACAAGAAAGCTTTGAGAAAAACTTAGGGTTTGTCATTTTCTGATAGGACCTTTTATAGGAGAGACTAACGGTCATAATCGGTCTTAATGATGTACACGTGGACCAATCATGTCGCGTGATTTGAAAAATCCCGTCAGAAAAATGACTTAGAAAATTTTCAGAAAAATATGGCCAACTACACGAGTAAGTCAATAACTACTCGAGTAGTTGAATAGCTACTCGAGTATATGATGGGAAACATACTCGGGTAAATATAAACAGACTACTCGAGTATATAGAGATCAACTACTCGAGTATATAGACAGAACTACTCGAGTATACTAAGAGACCTACTCGAGTATATAGAGGAACTACTCGAGTACTGGAAGAGCTACTCGAGTATATTACATAACCTACTCGAGTACATGAAGTCCTACTCGAGTGGAATACTTAGAAAAATTCTGAAGAGGTCTGCTGGCAACTACTCGAGTAGTTGAACTAAACTACTCGAGAGGAAGTAACCTACTCGAGTAGGTGAAGGTTCTACTCGAGTAAAAGACTTAGAAAAATTCTGGAGTAGGGAAATTGCAAGGTACACGGGTAACACAAGAACTACTCGAGTAGGTAAAGTGAACTACTCGAGTATGTTTCTATCTACTCGAGTATGTAAAGTGAACTACTCGAGTATGTTTCTATCTACTCGAGTATGTGAGTAAACTTACTCGAGTATATAACTTAGTCTACTCGAGTAGATGACTTAGCTACTCGAGTATATGATTATGTCTACTCGAGTACAAGATTCCTTTACTCTAGTAACTTATACCCAGACTACTCGAGTAGGTGAAAGCACTACTCGAGTAAAACACTTAGAAAATTTCTGATGTTGGAAAAATTGATTCTTCTAGAGTAGCCAACTCCCAATGCCTTTCCCATAGTCCAATAGCTTGAATATGAAGTGTATCCCAATAGAGAGACCACACATGAGTCAACACTTTGGAATATGCAATGAGGGATTACATTGCACAGTTCCTGTGTTTGGTGACCCACTGTGGGCTGACATTGGCCTACACTTCCCAGTGAAACTCCTGCACACATATAGCTCAAACCAAGCATCAAATACAACTTAATTCATCTTAGTTCCAGGGTGACTTCATCAAATCTGGGTTCATGTGAATGAAATACCCGACAGTTTTTGATGAAGCTAGACTCATTAACAATAAATTGCCTAGAAGTGTTTGCAGCTCCACAGGTGTAACTGAGAAGATGGACAAGCTTACTATTGCAGAAGGTCCTACTACAAGTCAGCAAGTAGAGGATGGTGGCTGCTGTCCAGGGGGAGTAAAAGATACTCATGTTGCTAAAGAAGACCAAGAGGAGCAGCTGAATGAAGAAGCTGAAGGTGTACAACCAGAAGACAGGCTGCCTCCAGCAAATAGGCATTTAAAAGATCATCCAGCCAATCAAATTATTGGAGATCTCAGACAAGGGGTACAAACAAGGAGCAGGAATCTAAGTTCATTTCTCTACTCCAGCTTTCTATCCCAAGTAGAGCCAAAGAAATTTGAAGAAGCAATCCTAGACCCTCATTGGAATGAGGCCATGCAAGAGGAGCTGAACCAGTTCAAAAGATGCAAGGTCTGGGAGCTTGTTCCTAAACCAAAGGGCCACAACATTATTGGAACTAAGTGGATCTTTAGGAACAAGTTGGATGAGAATGGAATTATTATAAAGAATAAAGCTAGACTAGTTGCAAAAGGATATAGGCAGGAAGAAGGTATTGATTTTGATCAAACCTTTGCTCCAGTAGCAAGATTGGAAGCAATAAGGATGTTCCTTGCCTATGCAACATTCCAAGGATTTAAGGTCTATCAAATGGATGTTAAGTCAGCTTTTCTGAATGGAAATCTGAAGGAAGAAGTCTATGTAGAGCAGTCATCAGGTTTTGTAGATTCTCTTAAACCTGATTATGTATATAGACTTAGGAAGGCTTTGTATGGGTCAAAATAAGCCCCTAGGGCTTGGTATGAAACCCTATCTAGTTTCCTTATTGAGAACAAGTTCTTAAGGGGGAAAATAAACAAGACTCTATTCCTTAGGGAATCCAGAGGTAAGATTATCTTAGTCCAAATATATGTAGATGACATCATATTTGGGTCTACAGAAAGTAGTCTTTGCAGAAAGTTTGCAAAACTAATGCATGGACAGTTTGAAATGAGCAATATGGGGGAACTTAAGTTCTTCTTGGGTCTCCAAGTTAGACAGACTGAGGATGGTTTATCCATATGCCAGTCTAAGTTCACCCTAGAATTGATAAGGAAGTATGGTATGGAATCATCCACTACCATGAAAACTCCTATGGGGTCAAGCATGTCTCTAAGCAAAGATGATGCAGGGAAACCTGTAGATGAAACTTTGTATAGAGGGATAGTTGGCTCCCTATTGTATTTGACTGCTAGTAGACCAGATATCATGTATGCTACATGTGTCTGTGCTAGGTACCAAACTTGCCCTAAAGAATCTCACTTAACAACAGTCAAAAGAATTTTAAGATATCTTAAGGGCACTCCTTATCTAGGCCTTTGGTACCCTAGGAATGGAGATTTTGAACTGACAGGTTATTCAAATGCAGACTTTGCAGATTGCAAGGAAGATAGAAAGAGTACCACAGGAACCTGTCAATTTCTAGGTGGAAGGCTGTTGTCTTGGAGTTGCAAGAAGCAGACCAGTGTGGCTATCTCCACAGCTGAGTCAGAGTATGTTGCTGCAGGAAGCTGCTGTGCACAACTACTATGGATACAACACCAGCTAGAAGATTATGGTATTCAAGTAAGTAGAACACCTTTATGTTATGATTCTACTACTGTCATTTCTATTGCAAATAATCCTGTCTCTCATAGTAGGACTAAGCACATAGAAATAAAATACCATTTTCTAAGAGAATATGTGGAAAAAGAAGATATTTCCCTAGAGTATGTTAAGACAGAAAATCAGTTAGCTGATATGTATACTAAACCCTTAGATGAAACCAAATTCAATAAATTTAAAATTAAATTAGGGATGATAAACATAGAATAGTTTACAAAAAGTTGGCTAAGTAAAATGGTGTCGACACACAGAGTTGTCTGTGTCAACATATAGAAGTGGTGTCGACACATATATAAGTGTCGACACATATATTATGTCGACTATACTTGTGTCGACACATAGTTGTCGAGACATTATAAGTAAATGTCGACACTTTTCAATAGTGTCAACACAATTTAAGTATTTTGACGCGCTTTTTCATCTTCGATTCTAGAAAGGTATAAATAGGTTTCCATCATTGTTTGTCGATACGCTCACCAAAGTTTCGAGACCAAACTTGCGTGTCGACATCTCTCTTCTCTAAATTCAAAATTTCTTCAAACCCTAATGGCGCCCAAGCTAGAAGAGAACATTAATGAAGGATATGAGCTCGTGCGACACGCCTTTGATGACGCGGAACCCAAAATCAAAGGTGTGGTAACCCTAATTGCCGAGACTGGATTGGAATACCTTGTATCAGAACCAATCAAGATCTGGAAGAAGGAGGTACTTGAATTTTTGAGTGCAGCTTCACTTGATGATACTGGACTCAGGATTAAGTCCAGAGTTCATGGAACCAAAGTCAAGGTCACACAAAAAAATCTAAGGAAGGTACTTCAACTACCAAGAAAAAAAGAGGAAGAAGATGTATCTGTTTCTAAGACTAGAGAGGCATTGAGATGGTGTGGACTGGATTCAAACCTGAAAATTGGATCAGTTTTCAACAGAAAATGGATGAACATTCAGGGAAAGTTTCTATCTGAAATAGTTGGCAAGGTCATCCTGAGCAAGCCTGGAGGACATGACAGAATTTCAGCTCATATGTTTAGTTTGATTACAAGGATTATCTTCAAACTTAAGACTGATTGATCAGTAGTTCTGTTTGATAAGATAAAAGAGAGCCTGAAGAAGCCCAATCTGGGTAGAATTATGAGTCTATACCTAGCTGGAAGTATTCCTGATGTGATGAACCAAGCTGCAGGTTCCGAGATAAACCACATGAGGAGAATGGATTTGAGAATTTTCTCTAGGTGGGATAGAGTATTGACAAAAGAAATGCCTACTCCAGAAAAGGACACACCTCAGAAGAGGAAGAAGAAGACAGCCATTGTGGCTCAAGAATCCTCCAGCAGCTCTGAAGAGCAAGTGTTCTTTACTCCTGATGATGAAGAGACTGGAAATGCTGGCCAGTCTCCAGCAAGACATGGAGATGCACATAGGCAGGGGGAGCTACCCTCAGCTAGCCCAATTCACTTGGATCTAATCCAGGGGGAGCCTCTACATGTGTAAGAGCCAACTCCACTAGAGAGTGGAAGGGCTACTCAAACCATACTAGAGGTAATCACTGAAATTAATCAATTAGATTTCACTATTGAGGATGAAATTTTGACTGATTCATTACCTAATGTTCATCAGCAAACACAGATACAACCTCAACCACAAGATGTTATCATGGAGGACACATCTGTTGCTGATAAAGTGGTTGATGAAATCAGAGATTCCCCAACCCATTCTCAACAGGAATTCACCTTAGAGGAGCTATTCCCTGATCTTGTACAGACAGACCTTGAGAGAGAAATAGCTGTTGTTGAGGGGGAGAAGGCAAATATTGAGGGGGAGCATATGGAGATTGTAGAGGAAACTGCAAGCAAGGAGACTGAGAAGCCAAGAGATGCTGAAGGGCTAACAAGGACTGAGGAGGCTTCACATCCTAGTCCTAAGGAAAGAGTAGACATAGTCAGCACATCTACTTCAGAGGATGAAGAGGCAGCTAGGGCCAAGAAAAGGAAGTTCCAGGTATTCAAGAGAAGAAGCCAGAACTATAAGAAAGCCCTACAGACAATTGCTCCACAGCCTGCCACCACTACTGATTATAGTTCTCTGATGGTAGCATTGCAAATCAAGCTGGATGAGCAAAGGCAAGCTCTAGAAAAATATGTGGATGAAGGGCATAAATCCCTGCAATTTGATCTGGCACAAGACATCAAATCAATCAGATTTGAAGTGAATCTCAACAAGAAAGAAATGACTGATTGTTTCCATAAAGGAGGCAATGCAGTGGTCTATCTGGCTACTCATCAAGAGAACCTCAAGAAACAAGTTGATGAACTTGTAGTGAAGCAAGGCTATGTCCTGGAAAACCAGATAAGGATGAATGATAATCTCACTGCTTCACATAATGTCATTATAACTGAAATGAAAAATATAGCTACTGCTCAGCCTACAGTAAGTGACACTGTCAAAGAAGAATTTGATAAGAAATTACAGGAGAGTCTCACTGCTGTGAAAACTGCCATTGAAGATTCTCAGAAAGCTATTTCTACCCAGCTTTAGAAGTTCAAACCTTTTTTATAAGGATGGAGTAAACTATTTGAATGCTCAAATAAGATTCCAGAAAGATGATCTTAGGGATCACATAGAGAGAGAAATCATAAAGGGGGAGGGGGTATTAGTCAAGGCAGGCTCTGATCATGCCAAATGGATTTCAAATTCCATCAGAGCCACCCTTGGATATCCACCTTTATGTGATGATGACAATGTGGCAGAGTCTGGAATCAATCCTGCATACTTTGGAGGAGAGCACGCTGAAGTGGCTCAAGTGATATATCCTCCTGCAGATTTTGATATGATACATCAGGAGGTACAGTCTATATATAGTCCTCCTGAGGGTAATTAGAATATCATTCTTGAGAAAGTTGTCCAGCCTGTGCTAGAGGCAATCTTAAAAGAGCAAGAGGTTTGTTAAAAGAACAAGTGGCCCAATTATCTAAGAAAAGATTCAGAGAGCAAGCTGAATTAAGGCCAGATTTTGAAGAATGGAGCCCCACATCCAGGAATATCATCTTGACTGCTTGGAAGGCTGCTAAGGATAATGTCCTGGATAGAGGCAAGTGGTATTCTGACCTGAAGTGGAGAAAACATTAGAATAGGCAAGAGGCCATTGTACAATATAGAAGAAAGGCTAAACTGGGAAAGCTACCTCCTAATGCACAGGAGCCTAGCAAGTATTTCCCTAAGCTTTATCACTATTTTGAAAGACAAAAGATAAAGGCTGAAGAGCTGAAAAAGAAAGATCTCAAAGGGAAGAAGCCTGCTGCTGCTGATGACAATGAAGCTCCAGTTCAAGCAAAAATCCAATCTGGAAAGGGGATTGTAATCAAGGAACCAGAGCAGCCATATGATAGCATTTTCTTAAGTTTACAATTTGTAATCATTTGTATTAAACTCTATGTTAACTTTTGATTAATGAAAATGTTGGAATTTGTAAGAACAAAGTTATGTGTTCAAATCTATTACATTAATTGTTCTGAGATAATTGTTTATACATGTTCTGTTCATGCATGTATAAGTATTTACCCTATCATATATTACTGTTTTACATCATACTGAGAATTTGTTATGTATGGTGTATATCATTGACTAAGGGTTATGACTTCTCCAAATAGGGGGAGATTGTTGGGTACATTGGAATATATGTACCTGATTTGAAGAAGCCTCACCCTACTCAATGATATACATCAAGATGTATTTGATGTGCTTTGAGTTTATTTGTGCAGGTTAAGTAACTGCAGGTTTGCAGGAAAAGTTTCTAAGTCCATGTGTCGACACCTAGAAGAAAAGTGTCGACACTTAAGAAGGCTTGTGTCGACACCTAGAGAAGCAGTGTCGACACTTGGAGTAATTGTGTCGACACCAGGAAGGCAGAGTCGACACCAGAAGAAAAGTGTCGACACATACAGGCAGTGTCGACACACAATGAAGAAATGTCTACATAATCAGTGTCGACACTTAGAAGCAGTGTCAACACCCAGAGAAACTTTGTCAACAGCAAATGTGTCGACACTAGGAGGCTGTGTCGACACTCAGCAAAACTTCAACAAAGTTCAAGTACATGTGTCGACACTAGGAGGCTGTGTCGACACTCAGCAAACTTCAACAAAGTTTAAGTACAAGTGTCGACACAAAGGAGATGTGTCGACACACAGCAAAGTCTCAACACATGAAGAATGTGTTGACACAAAGGAGATGTGTTGACACTCAGCAAAAGTTTCAACACAAAAGGCATGTGTCGACACAAAGAAGATGTGTCGACACTTAGCAAGTTTCAACACAAGAAGATGTGTCGACACAAAGGAGTTGTGTCGACACTTAGCAGAAATCAACTAAGTATTGAAGAAGAAGGACTTGTGTCGACACACAGGATCAGTGTCGACACATTCTGAAGAAGCAGTGTCGAGAAGCTATTACAACAACACAAGGAGTTGTGTCGACACCATGAAGGCTAGTGTCGACACTTAGTCTACTTGTATCGACACTTAGTCTATTTGTGTCGACACATAAAGACTATCTGTCTCGACACTTTCAGACAGTGACAGAGATTTCAAGAAGTGACTGGATGACTTGACAGTTGCCATTTCAACCGGTCAACTGCTACTGTCAGAGCTGTCAGAAGATCATTAGAAACCGGATCAGCCGGTCACCATAAAGAAAGCTTATATAAAGGCTTATTCCTTCAACAGAAGGAGGAGGATCAATGAAGCAATCAATGAAGTGAAAAACAACACAATAAGAAGAAGACCTTCAAGTGAAGATCTAAGAAGTTGGAGAGAGAGAGAGCTCCTTCTAAGAAGTGCAGTTGCTGAACCGGGCTGCTAAGTTAGATTCAGATTGAGATCTGAATCTCAAGATAGAAGTTGATCAAAGATCATCTTCAGGAGATTCAACCCTACTGTGTTCTAATTCAAGAAGCTTTGAAGAAAGTCAAGAGAGGTTGATCTCAGTCAAGTTCTTTCAAGAACTCATCAAGAAGCCAGTCAACTCATCTCTCTCTATCTGAGTTGTGGTCATATACTTTGTATTTTCTAATTTCTGTAGGATCTTGTATAGATCTGAGTTGTAAGCCTAAATCTATAAAGTCTGAGGTAGGGCATGTGAGCCTGAGTGTAAGAGAATCATTTCTCTGAGTGTAGGCCTTGTTGAAGGCTGAGGTAGGGCTGTTGTGCCTGAGTGTAGGTCTTGTTGAAGACTGAGTGGTAGGGCTTGGTGCCTGAGTTATAGGAGTGGGATCACTCTGAGTTGTAGGAACCTATTTGGGGTTCTAAGTTGTAAGATCTGAGGATCTGAGGAGAAGTGGAGAAGTTAGGCCGAATCTAGTACACTACTAGATAGGCGAAGGGGGAAAGTGGATGTACCCAGACCTTGGGAAACCACTATAAATCCTGTGTGCTCTCTGTGATTGTATGCCTTGTATGGTTGCTGTGTTGTGATACTTGTAAAACTGCAATTATTGTACTGTATTTCTGCCTTTAAAGTTTAAAAAGATATAGGTCACCTATTCACCCCCCCCCCCTATAGGTGATTAGGCAATGTTTCTTTCAGCTGACTTATGCTTATCAAGTTATGTTTCAAACCTTTTACATAAGTCACTTGAGTGATTGTTATAGAAATTGAAGAAATATTACCAAACACTTTTATGACCCCTTTTTCTGATCCACCAAAAATCACTTTGGGTCCATTTTTTATAGGAGTATAGTCCTTTAACATTCTTCTTGTTCCAGTCAAGTGCCTGGAACATCCACTGTCCAAGTACCATATAGGGGTATGGCAACTTGTACCCACCTGCAGCAAATAAAATTAATTTACCTTAGAACCCCAATTTTATTAGGTTCTAGGTTCATGTTAGAATGAAACTTGATATTCTTACCAGCAGCCTTCCTCACAGGTAAGCTGGCATTCTTCCTGACACTGGTGTTGTGCCAGCAATCCATGGCATAATGCCCTATCTTACCATATCACCAACACTCATATCTATTATACCTCTTTTTAGGTACAGTTTTAACAGCATTGTTGTCAGCTGTTCTTAACATTGTTGGTACAGTAGTTCTTTGCTTGAATGCTGGAGCTACACCCTTGTCATTTAGAATTTCAGGCTTACCAGAACCATGTATGATATCATGATCATATCTATTATTTGGCTGCCATACTTTTCTGAAGGAAATGGGGGGTTTGAAGGCTAGAGACTGTACTGGGGCTTTGCCTTTTCTTTTGGAATTGGCAGTCCTTGCATTTCCCTCAAAGCCCAATCCAATCTTACCCT
This sequence comes from Platanthera guangdongensis, assembly GCA_039583875.1. Classification (NCBI taxonomy): domain Eukaryota; kingdom Viridiplantae; phylum Streptophyta; class Magnoliopsida; order Asparagales; family Orchidaceae; genus Platanthera; species Platanthera guangdongensis. The sequence continues at coordinate 106,217,006 of CM077166.1, forward strand.
TTTAGGAATAAAGTCATCAATTAAAGGTAAAACTGATTTTGGCTTAGAGAACTTAGCCACCAGATCCTTTTCCTTCTGAAGTTTGACTTCCAAACTTTTGATTGGATCATTCTTGAATGTAATAGTACCCATCTGAATAACAGTTATGTTTTTCAGTTTGGCTACTTCATTCATCTTTAGATCCAGAAGTTTTTCTGAATCTAATGCAGCCAGCTTAAGATCAACAATTTCTTTGGCCTGTGCTTTATTAAGGATTCTGGTTTTCTTAAGTGCTTGCAGCAGGTCACCATATTCATCAATAAGTTGATGAACATCTCCTTCAGATTCAGATTCATCTATATCTCTTGATGTAGATGCTTCTGATTCTGAACCAGTATAGTAATCAGAATCTATTGAAGAATTGTTTACCTTACTAGGTCCAGGATGATCCTGGCACTGATCTTCTTCTATCAAGGCCATCAACCCTTTATAACAATGTTCTTCAATTTCATTTACTGAATCCAGCCACCTCAAGAATTCAGCCTCTTCTACATCCTCTTCAGTTGCCAACAGTCCTATATATGCTTCAGCTTCAGCTTCAACCTCAGAATCTGATGATGAAGAATCTGACCAACTTTTTTGCTTCTTTGCAACAAGGGATTTCTCCTTCTTGTCGTTGTTTTTTAGTTTCTTCTTATCATTAGATTCTTTCCTTTTGTTAGGACAATCAGCTACCACATGCCCTGGCCTGTCGCAGCAATAGCAAACAATCTTAGTTGAAGATAATTTACTAGGTTTAGAGCTATATCTGTCCTTCCTAGAGGATTTCTTTTTCTGATAGTAATCATCCTTGAATTGTGAGGATGATGGCTTGGATCTCCACTGTTTCTTCTTCAAAAACTTTTGAAATTATTTTGAGAAAGCTGCTAAGTCTTCATCAGTATTTGGACTATCTGATGTGTGACTGTCTGAACTTTCTGAAACAACTTCTATAGCTTTCCTAGGAGGTGATGGAGACACCCTCCTATCCTTTCTTATGGCTTCAGTCTTGAAAGCCACTGACTTATCTCTGTAATTAACTTTATTACTTTTCTCCTCCTCCTTTCTGACCATCAGCTGCATTTCATATGAAAGCGGTTTGCCAAATTATAACACTCTCATCTGTCGTATGGCATATAACAGAAGGTCCAGCTGGAACCCGACGCCATATACCATTAGATGCTCCAGGCACGATTGTCGGACGGAGGAAAGACACATGGGAAAAGACACGCTCGTGTCACACCTGACACGGCCGTGTCGGGTTCCTCGACACGCCCGTGTTCGGGGGAGTGTCACGCATAACCGCCACGGCAACGGACACGACCCAAAAGAACACGGGTAGGGACACAGGTAGGCACACGCTCGTTTCAAATGACACGCCCGTGTCACTTAGCCGTGTTTCTAGCCGTGTCCTTCTCGGGATGAAAACGGCCAAAAACACCAGCCAGACACGACCTTGGACACGCCCGTGTCCTAGGCCGTGTACCCTATACAGGCACCAAAATCCCCTTTTTCGCAACCGACTCAAATACAATTTTCGGGGCGTTACAAATCTCCCCCACTTAAGGATTTTCGTCCCGAAATTAAGTAAAGGTACACAAATCTAAATAATACCTGAGTGGAATAACTCGGGGTATTCCTCCAGCATAGCTTGCTCTCGCTCCCAAGAAAGTTCATCATGTCCGTAATTATCCCATCGGACTTTAACCATACGGATATCATTGTTGCGGAGTCGCTTGACTGCAACATCTTCAATACGTACTGGCTTGACCCTTGTTGTCAACTCATAATCAACCGGTACTTGATTATCCGCAATGATCTGCGAAGGTTCTTGCACTGCCTTACGTAACACCGATACGTGGAACACGTCATGTAGCCCACTCAATTCCGCCGACAGCTTCAATCTATACACCGCCTCGCCAACACGCTCCAGGATTTCAAATGGTCCAAGGTATCTCAGACTCAGCTTCTTCAAGCGTCGAACCCGCGATACACCCTTGAACGGCTTGATTTTTAGATACACCATGTCGCCAACACTGAACTCCACGTTCCTATGCTTGGCGTTGTAATACTTTGCCTGCCTGTCCTGAGCGATCTTCAACCTTTCCTGAATTGTCTATATCATTGAAGTGGCGTCTTCCACCGCTTGACGTTTGTACAACTTCCATTCTCCTGCCTCCAACCAAGACAACGGCGTACGACACTTCCTCCCGTACAAGGCTTCGAAAGGGGCCATTCCAATACTCGCATGAAAGTTGTTGATGTACGCAAACTCCACCATGTACATGTGATCTTCCCACTGCTTTCCAAAATCTAGGACGCACATGCGAAGCATGTCCTCCATAGTCCTGTTGACCCTCTCGGTCTGGCCATCCGTCTGTGGGTGAAAGGCTGTGCTGAACTTTAGCTTAGTACCCAACAGACTATGCACCAACCTCCAGTCATTCGAGATGAATCGTCCATCTCGATCACTAACAATACTGCGGGGCACACCATGCAATTGAACAATATTCTCCACATAGAGTTTGGCTAACTTTTCCACCGGATCTTCCTTCCTGACCGGGATAAAGTGCGACACCTTTGTCAACCTATCTACGACCACCCAAATGGCATCGTTTCCCTTCTGTGACTTCGGCAAACCGTGTACAAAATCCATAGATATGTCGTCAAATTTCCATTTTGGGATAGGGAGGGACTTCAAGAAACCTCCGGGCTTCTGGCATTCTGCCTTCACCAATGCACAAGTACGGCACTTGGCCACATAAAGTGCTACATCCTTCTTCAAACCTGGCCACCAGAATAATTTCTTCATGTCTCTATACATCTTGTGCTTCCCGGGTGGATCGAGTACTAGGAATGCATAGGCGACTGTCCTTCCTTAGCAACCCATCCTCAACAGCAAACTGGGAATTTGACCCATCCAAAGATTCTTCCAAGATTTGTTTCATGCTGTTATCCTGAACTAAAGCCCGTCGAACTCTATCAGCTAGGTCACACTGAACCTCTGTCCAAAACAGTTTCGCCTCAGCACTAGATTGCTTGTCGACGCAAGATATCTCCAAAGCCTCCAACTCATGGACCAATCTCTCATCATGTACCGATAACCAGTTGGCCTGCGCGGGAATCTTACGACTCAACGCATCCGCCACTGCATTTCCCTTCCCAGGCACATAATGTATCTTGAAGGTGTAGTCCCCTAAGAACTCCATCCACGTATGTTGCCTCATGTTCAGATCCTTTTGGTCCAACAGGTACTTCAAGCTCTTATGATCGATGTAAATATCGACCTTCACACCGTACAGGTAATGCCTCCAAAGCTTTAGAGCAAATATCACGACCGCTAACTCTAAGTCGTGGACCGGATAATTTCTCTCGTGAACCTTCAGTTGTCGTGAACCATAGGCTATCACTCTCCCATGTTGTAGCAGAACACAGCCCAAACCACAGCCCGAAGCATCACTATAGATATCGAACCCTTCGGTTCCACTTGGCGAACATAAAATAGGTGTCGTGGTCAACCTCCTCTTCAACTCTTCATAAGCATGTTCGCACTCCAGCGACCACACAAACTTTTAATCCTTCCTTGTCAACATCGTAAGTGGAAGTGCTATCCGTGAAAAGTTCTCTACGAAGCGCCTATAGTAGCCGGCAAGCCCCAGAAAGCTCTGGACTTCCGCCACCGTAGTCAAAGTAAGCCACCCCCGTATTGCCACTATCTTCGCTAGATCCACAATTATCCCTTCTACACTGACAACATGACCAAGGAACGCTATCGAGGATAACCAGAATTCACACTTGGAGAACTTAGCATACAACTGATTCCTTCTCAACGTCTCCAACACCATATGTAGATGATTGTAGTGGTCCTCCTCACACCGCGAGTACACTAGGATATCATCAATAAATACTATCACGAAGCGATCCAGGTACTCTATGAACGTCATGTTCATCAGATCCATAAACACGGATGGCGCATTAGTCAAACCAAACGGCATGACCGTGAACTCGTAATGCCCAAACCGCATACTGAATGCTGTCTTTGGGATGTCGCTCTCCCTTATCCTCAACTAGTAGTAACCGGACTTCAGATCTAACTTCGAATATACCATTGACCCAACCAACTGATCAAATAGATCGTCAATCCGGGGAATCAGATACTTATTCTTTTCCGTAAGCTCGTTCAATTCCCGATAGTCGATACAAAGTCGCAAGCTCCCATCTTTCTTCTTAACGAAAAGAACCGGTGCGCTCCAAGGTGACGAACTTGGACGCACATATCCTTGCTCTAGCAACTCTTGCAGTTGCACCTTCAACTCCGCCATCTCTCGCGCCGCTATCTGATATGGAGAGCGTGACACCGGTTTGGTACCGGGTACCAGCTCAATGGTAAAATCAATCTCCCGCTGAGGAGGGGCTCCTGGGAGATCATCTGGGAACACATCGGGATACTCGTACACAACTGGGATACTACCAAGACTTGGATTAGGCATCGAAGTCTGCAATAATGTGACAAACAGCTTTGCCCCAGACCGAACTGCCTTAACCACCTGAAGGGCTGACATCAAAATCTTACCCGACCCCTTCATGCCTGCAAAAGTAGTCTCCCGATCGGTGTTCAAACCCAACTTAACTTCCTTACGGTTGCAATCAATGCATGCACCCTGCTCCGAGAGCCAATTCATATCGAAGATTATGTCGAACTCTACAAACGGTAGAATCAACGCTCGCAAATCAAACTCTTGGTCTCCAATCTGAATCTTCACCACACAAATCCTATCCGCGCGCATTGAACACACATTGGGCAACAACACATCCAACTTGTCTTTTGCCATCGAGGACGGAACTCCGATGCGCGATATGAATTTTTCGGACAAGAAGGAATGTGATGCTCCCGTATCAAACAGGGCTCTCGCCGGAAACTCAAAGATCAACACAAAGCCTAGCACTAACAAAAGCAAGCTAACAAACAAAAGAGGTAACAACTATGAAAGTTAAACTACTGCAATTTAACTCATACATGTCAGCACGTCCGCCTGCTTTATGGCCTCTTGCAGACCAAGGTTGTAGACTCTAGGCTGGGCTAGAGCATGATGGGACGCGGTTGACTCCACCGCCTTCCCTTTCTCCTCATAAGTCGCTCCAGACTTCCTCTCGGACTTTGAACGTCCGCTCCAACACTCACGAGCAAAATGCCCCGTCTTCCAGCAGTTGTAGTAAGCTCATGGTACTCGACTTGTAGTTGCCCCCGACGCACCAGACGAAGGCGCTGAGTTCGAAGTCCTCCGCTTCTTGTTCCACTTGCGGAAACTTGACTTGGTATTTGGCACCTTGTACTCAGACTTCTTTTCTCCTGGGTCCTTCTTCTCTTGAACTTTCTTCGCAACCTTTTCCAACGAACGGGCCGAATTGACCAAGGCTAGGAAGCCTTGCGCCTTAGGCCCGGTAAGGAGTAACTGTAGGTCACCACGAAAACCCTCATAGAATCGGTTGGTCTTTCGTTCTTCTTCCATAAACATAGCCCTGGCATAACGACCCAATCTTGTGAACTCATGAAGATACTCGTCCACGCTTTTGGCTCCCTGAGTCAACCCAAGAAATTGGTTCTCCATCTCAAGTTTATGAGCGGAGGGTACAAATCTGGCTAGGAACAACCTCGAAAATTCCTCCATAGGCACATCAGCAAGCTGCCTTCCCACCAAGAGATGAAACTCCAACTCATCCCACCACATCCTCGCTTCACCCACCAAAAGGAAAGTCGCTATGGTGGTCTTCTGCCACTCCTCAGTTAACGTGGCTATCAGGACCCTCTTTATCGAAGAGAGCCAGTCCTCAGCTTGAGCTGGCGTTCCAAACCCATCGAACCTCGAAGGATTAAAGCCCATTACATGCTTAAGCTGCTTCTCCGTAGCTCTCCTCGGCTCTACCAGATCAACTGCCGTACGCTCCACCACTCTCGGCTCTGCCGCCCTAACCGGTTCGTGCTCATTCGCAGGAGTTACGTGATGTATTTGCCCTGCAGGTTGGGCATTTATCATTGCAAATACCGCCTCAGCCACCATCCTGATGGTTTCCGCTGAAGGAGGTGTTGTAGGCACGTCACTTAGTGCACTACTTTCCGCTGATTGCGGACGCTCTGACTGACCAGCACCACTCCTAGCTGCTTATAGTAGTAAAGACACACGATTAGACGACAAACAAATTGCTAAAAGCAATCATTGGAACACTCAGATTCCACAAAACAAGTGTATTTTTCATTCTTAAGTGGACATTCATGGGTTCTTTTTGATGTTATAACGATGACGCACACATGTGCTCACCACCCCTTAAAAGGATTCGCCCATGAATTCATTTAAGCCTGACCGTAACTAAAAGTCTGATACCAAATTGTAACACCCACATCCGTCGCATGACATATAACAGAAGTTCCAGCTGGAACCCGACGCCATATACCACAGATAGTCGAAAGGGTTACATAAGAATATTCAAACTATCCAATTAAGACTACATGTCCTACACAGAGCATTCTATCGGAAGCTTTTAAAGTTGAAAGAACCCAAAATTTAAATCCAATAAACATGAATGTCCACAACCACACTACTGGGATGAAACTCAAAATACACTGAAAGGGACATGGCCTTATGTCCTTACAATAGTTCACTTAATAAAAACATGTCTTACATACATCGGCTCGCAGGCCGGCCACACATGATAAAAATAAAAACAATTATTCGCTTTGGACTACTAGGGCTAGCACAGCAACATGGGCTCCAACCCGCTATTTGGTACTCGGCTCCGCAGCACCTACAAGCACATTCCACCGCACGGTGGCAAACAAAGCAACGGTCAGCCAAAAGCCGACCAAATTATAACGACCCCGCCCCTAACTTGGGACGGCGGTGCTCTTTCCCTACATAACATTAGCCCAATAAAATAATAAAGCGCAACTATACTACGCCATAGGTGTAGGCTCGCACGGCCAAACACCCTGTGCACTCAGGGCACATTAACGGTGAATCCGGTCAATTTTGTGGCTTCACCACCATCCCAAAGATGGCAACCAAGTGAGCATTTAGCCTTTCTGACCACCGTCTAAGGCTCCCGACTATGCCAACGGCCAGTCCCTTTTTCGGGTCTCTCGCACCGAACCACATAGCCTAAGTCTGATTCCACTTGCCCGTTGCTCGCGCCGCCTAGTCAATTTAAGTCCTACGCGCGGGCCAAGCTTCTCTCGGATCCTAAAGTTTTCCAAACAATCTCATAACCCAGTTATGATCAAGGCCGGTTCCCAGACCGCCAAGTTAGCAGAACACGTTTCCTCTCAGTTTTCCGGGTGCGCCTTGAAGCTAACCTCCAAGGATCCCTGCTGCAATCTACCATGTAGAAACCCAAAAACCCAAAGCACAGAGTCTTCTCCGGCAAAACATATCAAATGCAACATCACCGATCCAGACGATACACGTCTGGGTAGGCTTCACACACAATGCCTATGCCCGTACTTCGATTCTAGACACTATATGCAACACAAGGGGGACTATTCACATCAACCCCAAGGAACACCACGCACTCACCGCACACTCGCGGGAGCGGTGTTGAAGTTGGTGACCGGGCGGCCTGGCGGTTTGTATTGGCGGGTTGGAGACCGCGCGGTCTGGCGGTCTGTCTCAGCCGGCTTGGAGACTGGGCGGTCTGGCGGTCTACCTTGGCGATCTTCGTTTTCTCTCTGGTGGTAGCCGTGCGGTTAGCCCTGTTGTCTAACCGCGCGGTTTGTGCGGTTTGTCTTGTATAGTCCGCTTAGTCCTGTAATTTTTAGTCCCACATCTCTTATTTGTTTTCTCTCATCTCTCCTCCATTCTATATAAGGGAGGGCATACCTTTGTAATTGAGATCTTTTTTTTGGATAATAAAGTTTCAATTATTCAAAAGCTTATCCGCTTGTTCTCTACTTTTCGCTTCTTTTCGCTACTTTCTAACATGGTATCAGAGGACACAGTCATTTCCTCCTGATTCTGTGCGCTCTCTGTTGTTCGCGGCTTGTTTTCCGCATTCTGCGACTTATTCGCGGCTTGCCTTCTCTTCTGTCCGCGCGGCCTGTTTCTATCCGCGCGGCTTGTTTCTGACCGCTGCCCTGTTCGCGCGGCTTGCTTCTTCTTGGTTCTCTTTTCCTTCTACTATTCGTCGCAGCGACCTGTTTCCTTGTCGCCGCGCTCCTTGTTCTTTCTTGCCTCTCCGACTTCCTAGTCATTGCGGCCTTGTCTCTTCCCGCTGCGGACTTCTTCTCCCTGTCCGCCTCTGCTTTCCCTATTACCGCTTGTCTCTATTCTCGCGGTTTGCTGCTGTGATCTGCCTGACCGTGCGGGTTGTTCCTTTTTCACCCGCATCTTGGTCGCGGTCACCTGCTCTTCTCTTCTCTTCTGTTCGCTCGGCCTTCTCAGTCCGCGCGACCTCTTCCCCGCTGGGCCTTTGCCTGCTTTTTTTTCTCTCCGCTTGCTTCTCCGTCTGCCCGCGCGCCCTGTCCGCGCGGCTTGCCCCTTCTTTTTCGCGACCTTTTTCGCGATCTCCTCTATTCACCGTGCTCTACTTCTTGTTGCCTTCTACCCTCTCCTGCTTGCTAGTCGCCCCGGCCACATCTTTGGCCGTGCGACTTGTTCTCCTCTGTTCGCCCGACTTTTTCAGGCCGTGCGACTTCTTTCCCTCTGCTTTGCTCGTCTTCTTGGAAGCGGCCTTCCTAGCCGCCCGACCTGTGTTCTTGTCGCCCGGCTTGGTGCTCTTTTCTCTTCTCGCGGCTTGTTCCTCTTGTGGTTTGCTCCTCTCTTGCTTCCATGGCTTTCCTCTCCTCCAGCCTGTCCGCCTCCGTGGTCACCTCTTCTGGTAGTGCTCATGTTGTGACTCGCGGACGATGGCTCATCGACTCTGGTGCAACAAATCATATGACAGGCAACCCTCAATGTTTCTCTCTTCTTGACACACAGGCTCAGTTGCCCCCGGTCATTGTTGCTGATGGATCTCCCTCCCCGGTCCATGGGACGGGCATGGTTCAAGTCACTCCATCTCTCTGCTTGGCTGATACCCTCTATGTGCCCAAGTTTCCGTGCAATTTATTATCGGTTACTTATTTATGCAAGCAACTACGGTGTTCTGTCACATTCACCCCTACCTCTTGTGCTTTTCAGGATCCGGACTCCCAACGGATGATTGCTACCGGGACTGAGAGTGGTGACCTCTACTTCCTCGACAACGTTTCTGCTCTATCCGCCTTCTCCTCCTCCTCTACAAATCTTCTCCAATGGCATCTTCGCCTTGGACATGCTCCTCCCCGAATTCTACGACAGCTCCTGCCGCACCTCCCTCCTCATCATCCTCCTCTAAACTGTGATGCCTGTCAACTTGGCAAACATCACCGCTCCTCCTTCCCACCAACACAAAGTCGGGGCTCTTCCCATCCGTTCGACCTCGTTCACTCTGACATATGGGGTCCCGCTCCTAACCTCACCATCGGTCAGGGTAGTTCCTATTTTGTCACCTTCATTGATGATTTCTCTCGATGTACGTGGGTATATCTTCTCAAAGATCGCTCCGAGTTGTTCTCTGTTTGGACCTCCTTTTATTCTATGGTTAAAACTCAGTTTGCTACGTCTATTAAACTTCTTCGTTCTGACAATGCTAAGGAGTATCTTAGCCACGACTTCTCCTCCTTTTGTACTCACCATGGTGTTATTCGTCAAACCAGCTGTGTCTACACCTCACAACAAAATGGGGTGGCGGAACGCAAAAACCGTCACCTCCTTGATGTCGCTCACACTATGATGACTCAAATGCATGTTCCTCGCTCCTATTGGGGCTATGCTGTCCTCCTCTCCTGCTATCTCATCAATCGCCTTCCCTCCACTGTTCTCCACGGTGCTACCCCCTTCTCCATTCTTTATCCGGATAAGGATCCCTTTCCTCTTCCTCTACACATCTTTGGGTGCACCGCTTTTGTGCACTCTCCCGCTGCCACCCGTGATAAACTCTCACCACGTGCCACCAAATGTGTCTTTCTGGGCTACTCTCCCACTCAGAAAGGATATTGTTGCTTTGACCCTGTTACCCGCAAGCAATTTGTCTCTGCGGATGTCACCTTCTTTGCCAATGCATCTTACTTCTCTCCCGCTTCCTCTTCTACTCCTCCTGCTCCTACTTCTCCTACCAACCCATCCATTCCCTCTGCTCCCACTGATGTTCCACCCTCTCCACCCACTCCACCATCTTCCCCATCCTCCTCATCTCCACCCTCTACTCCACTTTCTCCCTCCACTCCGCTGCCATCTCTCTCTACTCCCGGGCCAGCTCTCTCCACCACGGATACTCCGGATACTGAGGCACCTGCTGACCTGGATCTCCCGATTGCTCTTCGCAAAGGGGTTCGGGCCTGTACCCATCATCCGCTTGCTGCAGTTGTTTCCTACGATCGTCTTACCCCTGCTCGCCGAGCTTTTGCACTGGCTATCTCAGCCACTGCCACCCCCCGTTCCTACTAGGAGGCCCTTACTATTCCTCACTGGAAAGTTGCCATGGATGAGGAGATTGCTACTCTCACTGAACGGGGTACATGGACCCTTGTTCCGCCTCCTTTCGGCACAGATGTTGTTGGTTGTCGCTGGGTCTTCGTGGTGAAGTTTCTCCCAGATGGCAGTGTGGATCGTTATAAGGCTCGCCTGGTTGCCAAGGGTTTTACCCAAACTTATGGGATTGATTACTTTGACACTTTCTCTCCCGTGGCTCGCCTCAGCACTATTCGGGTTCTTCTCTCTGTGGCTGTCAACAGGGATTGGCCCATCTCGCAGCTAGATGTTAAGAATGCCTTCCTCTATGGTGATCTGCAGGAAGATGTTTACATGGAGCAACCTCCTGGGTATGTTGCTCAGGGGGAGACACGGGTATGCCGGCTAAGGAAGGCTATCTATGGCCTCAAGCAGAGTCCTCGTGCCTGGTTTGACAAGTTCAGTGGCATTGTTGCGGCCATTGGTTTTACACGAAGCTCAGCAGATCACTCCTTGTTTGTTCGGAAAACCGCCTCTGGTCTTGTTGTTCTTGCGGTTTATGTTGATGACATTCTTCTTACTGGCGATGACCAGGATGGGGTATTGATGACCAAGAAACACCTTCGTCAACATCTGGTTACAAAAGATATGGGCTCCCCGAAATACTTTCTGGGGATTGAAATCTCTAGAAAGCCCAACTCCATGGTCCTTTCACAACGGAAGTATGCTCTTGATCTTTTAAAGGAGGCAGGACTCACTGGTGTTAAACCTGCACGTTGTCCTATGGCTGCTGGAGAAGACAAAACTTGGACAGATGACTCACCTCTTCTCTCTGATCTTACGAGATACCAGCGTCTGGTGGGCAAGCTCATATATCTTACGGTAACCAGACCTGACATCTCTTATGCTGTTGGCAAGGTGAGCCAGTTCATGCAAGCTCCGAGGGAGTGTCATCTACAATCTGCTCTGAGGATATTAGAGTATATTAAAGCTGCTCCAGGGAAAGGACTCCTATTTCAGAAGAATGGTCACCTAAGGGTTGAAGCTTACTCTGATTCTAGTTATGCGGATTACAAAGGGGACCGCAAATCGACTTCAGGTTTCTGCACATTTGTTGGGGGCAATCTTGTGAGTTGGAAGAGCAAGAAACAGTCTGTTGTTTCCAGGTCTAGTGCAGAGGCGGAATATCGTAGCATGGCATCGACTACATGTGAGTTGAAGTGGTTGAGGGCTCTCATGCTTGACTTAGGAGAGGTTTACAACTATCCTCTTCCTATGTTCTGTGACAATAAGGCCGTGATACACATTTCCAAAAATCCGGTCTTTCATGAGAGAACAAAACACATAGAAGTCGACTGTCATTTTATTCGGGAAGAAATATTGAAGAAACAGATTTGCACTCCATTCGTCACGTCCGACAACGAGTTGGAAGATGTCTTCACCAAGCCGGTGTCCGCTTCCTTTTTCCACATCTGCGACAAGCTGGGCATGATCGATATATATGCTCCAGCTTGAGGGGGAGTGTTGAAGTTGGTGACCGGGCGGCCTGGCGGTTTGTATTGGCGGGTTGGAGACCGCGTGGTCTGGCGGTCTGTCTCAACCGTCTTGGAGACTGGGCGGTCTACCCTGGCGGTCTTCGTTTTCTCTCTGGTGGTAGCCGTGCGGTTAGCCCTGTTGTCTAACCGCGCGGTTTGTGCGGTTTGTCTTGTATAGTCCGCTTAGTCCTGTAATTTTTAGTCCCACATCTCTTATTTGTTTTCTCTCATCTCTCCTCTATTCTATATAAGGGAGGGCATACCTTTGTAATAGAGATCTTTTTTTTGGATAATAAAGTTTCAATTATTCAAAAGCTTATCCGCTTGTTCTCTACTTTTCGCTTCTTTTCGCTACTTTCTAACAAGCGGGATTTCCTATGCAGAAAGAAAGAGATTCACATGCTCAAGTAGACAATCGTTACCCTTGTAGTCCGCTTTGGCGCCATGGAAAAACTACACGGATAGAACTCTTCGCAACGAACTTTCCTCCACAGATCCGCTTTCAGATTTCGAAAAGGTGCTCCGATGCTCCACCGGTGGCCGGAATCCCTTCCTTCTTCCTCCTCTTTCCACTCCTTGAGAGAGAGAATGGTTGGAGAGAAATGAAGGATTAACTCCCCTATTCCCGGCCTTAACAGAGCAGGAAACCATCTGGGCCATTGGATCTTAATTAAAGAAAACGAACGGCTCAGATCCGTTCAAAAATCTCCAGACCTGGGCCGAACACGGCTTGGCACACGGCCGTGTCTCAGGCCGTGTGCCTCGCTCCAGGCACGATCGTCGAACGGAGGAAAGACACACGGGAAAAGATACGCCCGTATCTCACCTGACACGCCCGTGTCGGGTTCCTCGACACGCCCGTGTTCGGGGGCGTGTCACGCATAATCTCCACGGCAACGGACACGACCCAAAAGAACACGGGTAGGTACACGGGTAGGCACACGCCCGTGTCAAATGACACGCCCATGTCACTTAGCCGTGTTTCTAGTCGTGTCCTTCTCGGGATGAAAACGGCCAAAAACACCAGCCAGACACGACCTTGGACACGCCCGTGTCCTAGACCGTGTACCCTATACAGGCACCAAAAATCCCCTTTTGCGCGACCGACTCAAATACAATTTTCGGGGCGTTACACAAATAATGTTGGAGGTGAAATTTCTGCCAGTCTGGCCACTTCCCTAATGACACATATCTTTGTGTCCCAGTCTTTAGTCAATGATCTCAGAAACTTATCATTTAATTCATATGTGCTGAATACTCTTCCTTGTGACATCAGTTCATTAACTATTCTGAAAAATTTCTTATAACATTCAGTTATGCTGTCTGTTTTAGATTGTCTAAACTTTCATACTCCTGATTCAGCATAGACTTTCTATCTTCTCTCATCTCTTCTGAACCCTCCATGTAGACAATAAGGGTGTCTCACATTTCTTTAGAGGTTTTACAATGGATCAAGTTTTGGAATGTTGAATCATCTATGACACTGACTATTATATTCTGTGCTCTCTTATCCATAGTTGCCAAGCTGATCTCATCCTTTGTCATTTCAGAATATTCCTTGGTGTCCTGAGATTTGCATCAAGAACTGAGACTTTAATTTGGATGAATGACCCTTCTTTGACTGTCATGTAGATTTTTGGATTTGAAGCTTCCATAAACAATCTAACTCTTTCTTTCCATATGCCAAAAATCTCTTTCCTGCATATGAGTAACTTCATGGAACCAAACTCCTTATGATTCTTTATGGAACCCATTTTGCCTAATAGATTTCTGCCTTGGAGATCTACTCATACTGTTAGGTCTATTCTTTAAGCAACCTCCCTCTGATGCCACTTGAAAGAATTGGTTTCAAGATGTTCTAAACACCTAGAGGGGGGGGGGGGTGAATAGGTTCAATTCTTTTTCTAACTTAGACAGATAATTCTATCTAGTTCAGCAAAGTATTCAGCAGAAAGTATAACACAGCATTCACATACACAACATTCACAGATTGCACACCAGTTTTATAGTGGTTCCCCAAATGATGGGTACATCCACTTTCCCCCTTCACCTATCTAGCAGTGTACTAGATTCGGCCTAACTTCCTTCCTTCTTCTCAGATCCGCAGATCTTACAGCTCAGAACCAAGAATGGTTCCTACAACTCAGAGTGAATCCACACTCCTACAACTCAGGTACAAGCCCTACCTCAGCCTCTTTTACAGGCCTACAACTCAGAGTGACACCCCACTCCTACAACTCAGGCAACAGCCCTACCTCAGCCTCTATCACAGGCCTACAACTTGGGGAACAGATTCCCCTACCTCAGGCACTCAGCCCTACCTCAGCCTTTATAATTTAGGCTTATAACTCAGAGATGTCAATCTCCTACACTCAGATCTATTATAGATCCTACAAGAATTAATCATGAAAAGTTGTTGATATCTTCAACCAGATTGAGAGAGAATTGGTTGAAGGCTTCTTGATCAGTTCTTGATAGAACTAATTTCTTAAGGATCAACCTGACTTAGCTTTCTTCAAAGCTTCTTGAATCTGAACACAATATGGTTGATCTTCTTGATGTTGGAGTTGATCTTCAATCAGCTTCCTTCAAAAATTAATCTGAATTCTTCTTTAGACTTGATCTGAATTCTTCAGGCAGACTGTTTAGAATCTGCATTCACTGGATGAGAACTTCTCTCCTTCTGTTTTTCTCTCTCTACAATCTGTTGACTGTTTCTTTCTCTTCTTCTGGATTCTCAATCCTTCATAGATAATAATTGATTGGCTTGAATAACTTCTCTCTATTCTGTATCTGTTGTTCTTGTGGTTGTTATTGTTCTCCTTTGCATTGTTGAGAGAGCACATCTATATATAAGCTTCATCCATGGTAACCGGCTGTTCCGGTTTCAAACAATCTTCTAACACCTCTGACAGATATGACAGCAATGTCAGTAATGACAGCTGGTCAGGTCTTCACTTGTATTACTTCAGTCCTTCATTGAACTTTGACTCAGCAGCAGAGAATGTCGACTGAATTCTTCATATGTGTCGACACACATAGTCCATGTGTCGACACAAGTCTTGTTGTTGTCAACACAGCTTCTGTGAAATGTGTCGACACAAGTTCTGTGTGTCGACTGTAACGTCCCCTGGGCCGTCCTTGGGCATCAGCCCACTAGGCCTCCGTTAGACCGTTATGGGGCTGCATCCCAAGCACCCCAACCACTCTCCCTCCACAGGCGGGTTGTTTGTGGCAACAACCTCCCTTTGACGAGCAAACTCGACAGTTAAGCTGGGCCGTATGGGGACTTCACAGGAGATCACCCATCCCAGTACTACTCTCGCCCAAGCACGCTTAACTATGGAGTTCCTTCACTTCTCATCACCAATTGATCTGCAGATCAATTGGTGATGAGAAGTGAAGGAACTCCATAGTTAAGCGTGCTTGGGCGAGAGTAGTACTGGGATGGGTGACCTACTGGGAAGTCCCCGTACGGCCCAGCTTAACTGTCGAGTTCGCTCGTCAAAGGGAGGCTGTGGCCACCAACAACCCTCCTGTGGAGGGAGAGAGGTTGGGGTGCTTGGGCTGTAGCCCGGTAACGGTCTAACGGAGGCCTAGTGGGCTGATGCCCATGGACGGCCCAGGGGACGTTACAATAAAAGTGCACTTTTATTGTAACAACCCTAGCCGATACAACGTGACAGTGTCACGGCTCCGCTCTAGGCGTCGCTACCGGGCTGCAGCCCAAGCACCCCAACCCCTCTCCCTCCACATGGCGGGTTGTTGGTGGCCACAGCCTCCCTTTGATGAGCGAACTCGACAGTTAAGCTGGGCCGTACGGGGACTTCCCAGGAGGTCACTCATCCCAGTACTACTCTCGCCCAAGCACGCTTAACTATGGAGTTCCTTCACTTCTCATCACCAATTGAGCTGCAGCTCAGTTGGTGATGAGAGTTGAAAGAACTCCATAGTTAAGCGTGCTCGGGCTGGAGTAGTATTGGGATGGGTGACCTCCTGGAAAGTCCCCGTACGGCCCAGCTTAACTTATCAAGTTCGCTCATCAAAGGGAGGATGTGGCCACCAACAACCCGCCTGTGGATGGAGAGGGGTTGGGGTGCTTGGGCTGCAGCCCGGTAGGGTCGCCTAGAGCGGAGCCGTGACGCTGTCATGTTGGATCGGCTAGGGGCCTTACAATAAAAAGTGCACTTTTATTGTAACGACCCTAGCCGATACAACATGACAGTGTCACGGCTCCGCTCTAGGCATCGCTACCGGGCTGCAGCCCAAGCACCCCAACCCCTCTCCCTCCACAGGCGGGTTGTTGGTGGCCACAGCCTCCCTTTGATGAGCGAACTCGATAGTTAAGCTGGGCCGTACGGGGACTTCCCAGGAGGTCACCCATCCCAGTACTACTTTCGCCCAGGCACACTTAACTATGGGATGAGAAGTGAAGAAACTCCATAGTTAAGCGTGCTTGGGCGAGAGTAGTACTGGGATGGGTGACCTCCTGGGAAGTCCCCGTACGACCCAGCTTAACTGTCGAGTTCGCTCATCAAAGGGAGGCTGTGGCCACCAACAACCCGCCTGTGGAGGGAGAGGGGTTGTGGTGCTTGGGCTGCAGCCCGGTAGCGATGCCTAGAGCGGAGCCGTGAACACTGTCACGTTGTATCGGCTAGGGTCGTTACATCGACACAAACACTCATTGTATTGACAAAGTTGGTGTCGAAAGAATTCTGGTGTGTGTCGACACAAGTTCTATGTGTCGACACAGTCATTGTCGACAGAATTCTGGAATGTGTAGACAGCTTCTCTGTGTGTCGACATAGCTCCTGATAATGTCAACACAGGTCTGGCCCTTAGTGTCGACACAACGTTGTCGACAGATTTTCTGTGTGTCGACACAAATTCTGGATGTCGACACAATCTGGCCCTTGGTGTCGACACAGCGTTGTCGACAGATTTTCTGTGTGTTGACACAAATTCTGGATGTCGACACAATCTGGCCCTTGATGTCGACACAGCCATTCCCAAGTGTCGACACTTGTACTTAAAAAATTTTCCTTTCCATTTTCTTAACCTGCACATGATAACTCAAAATAACATCAAATACAACTTGATGCATATTATTGAGTTAGGTGAGGCTTCTCCAAATCTGGTACATATTTTCCAATGTACCCAACAAACACATATGCATGTGCTCACCACCACTTAGAAGAATTCGACCACGAACTCGAATAAGGAAGACCGACACCAGAGTCTGATACTAACTTTATAACACAGAGTGCATTCTAGAGGAAGTAGTTTAAATGTTATAAATAGAACCCAACAACAACATGAATGTCCACTACTACAACTAGGAATGTAAAAAAAATACACAAATAAGGTCTTGGCCTTAAGGCCTTACATTGTTCAACTCAAATTAAAATCTCTTGTATCCATCGGCACGCAGGAAAACCACATATGAACAATAAAATAAGCAGGTAATTCGCTTTGGCCTTTGTGGGCCAGCTTAGCAATCATGGGCTCCAGCCCGCTATATCCCTCTTGGCTCGGCTGCACCTGCACGAAACATTCCACCGCACAGTGACAAACAAAAGCAACGATCAGCGCTAGCTGACCAAATTATAACGACCTCATCCCTCACCCGGGGTGGTGGTGCTCCTTCCTTGCAGACATTAGTATAATCATATATTGGCAATCAAAATGTGCAACTTAATCACCATACGCCACAGACGTTGGCACAAACGCCCAACGCCCCGTGCCCTTAGGGCATATTCTCGGTGCACAGGACCACAAGGGTAGCACCACCATTCTCTATGATGGTCAACAATGTTTGAGCTTTCAGTATCACAAGGGCCAAGGCCAGAGACAACGCCCTAATGCTACGATAAGTCATGTGCTTTACACATTGACCACTCCAAGTCGACCGACATAGGGGAGGGTACAGTTCAGCCATATCCTGTGCTCAAACTGTCCGGCTCACAGGCCTGACGCGGGTCAGCATCCCATTTACCTTTTCCACATGATCCAAAACTCTGTAAGGATCCTATGCTAGCACTCATGGCTATCAAAGCTGAGCAATTCAAGCTCACGCTCCACAAAACTAGCCCCCAGGTCTTCGAGAGACAGGCCATCACGGCCCCCAGGTCTCACAAGACAGGCCTAATAAAATAGCACACAGGTCTCCCAGAGACAGGCTTCTGCAAACGACCACAAGGTTTACAATAAACAAGCCTCAACAAAAAACACAATGCTCACTAGGAGCTACCACCAGCTTTAGCGCTACTGTCGCGCGGTAGGGGGTAGACTATCGATTTTCCCCCCAAATCGGGTGTTTCCCTGGAGTCTACATCGAGTATTCTCAACGCAGCAATCTGCACACTCCGTGACTCCAAAATCTACATAATAACCACCGAGTCTTCTCTGACATACAAAACATACAAACATCATCAATGCAGACCAACCTGTCCGGGTGGGCTTCATACAACATGCATATTCCGTACTTCGATTCTGGATCTAAATGCAAAACTAACGGGGATACACGGATCTACCCGCCGAGAGAACCACTTCCTTGTGTTCGTGGAGTGTCTACCCTCTAATGCCAAAAAGAAGGACGTCACATGTTCAAGGAAAAGGATCGTTACCCTAGAAGTTCGCTTAGACGCCAGAGGAGAAATTCTAGACGTATGAACATGACCGTTGCGGCTTTGCCTCCGTAGATCCGAACTCGCTTTGAGAATCCGAGTTCCGAATCTCAAACGACGGCGAAATCACCCTTCCGGCGCTACTGCTCCTCCTCCAAAAGATCCGGTCAAGTTCTCAACTCCAAAGGAAAATGAAGTGAAACGGCCGAACCAGTACTATAAACAAAGCTACCGCCGCGCAGTACCTAACTACCGCCGTGCAGTACCGTTAATCAACGCCTCGATTCGAGCCAACCGCCCAGGCCCTCCAATTACAGGACGAAAAGCGGCCACGCCGTTACAGCTTCGCTATCGTCGGGCATTAGGGTGTTAGCACCTCGCGGTAGCTAGCAACGATTACGACACGACCTCTCCTACTACCGCCACACGATAGCTACTACCGCCACACGGTAGAAACCCGAGCGCTTTGACAAATTAATTGACAAGCTACCGCCTACGGTAACGCTACCGCTGGACGATAGCTTCCCGAGAGCTCAGCCAAATAAATGGCTAACGCCGTGCGCTAACAACCTACCGCCGCGCGGTAGACTAGGCATTGAGTCACCTCGCCTCACTCAATGCTCTCGATGTCTGACACTATCCGCCACGCGGTATCATTCTACCGCCGTGCGGTACCCTCTCTTTCTGCGTACAAAAACTTGGGGTGTTAACATTGTAGGAGTGTTAAAGCACGTTGCTATATTGGTTGTCGTTTCAGTTTTTGACATTTGGTTGTTGTAAGGCCTTAAGACAATGTTTGGACTCCTATGGTTATGGATAACTTTTGAGCTGGTTGTGTGTTTCCGGTGTCTTGTTATCTGTATTTTTAGATGCATAGTTTTTTATATCACTTTATAATGCTCAAGCCGTGACGTCTGTATGTTATGGGGTCCCTGATCGGACCCATATTATATGGTCATTACAGGTGAGGTGTTACAGACCGCCACTCCTTCTATAGTACCTCACACTAGGGAAGGAGGAAACCGACAAGGGCGATGTCGAGCAAGGTCGGCTCGATTTGATTTCACCTTGAATCACTTCGAGGGTCTTGGTCGTAGTCTCATTGATACGATCCCATCACTTTAATTTTTGGAGTGCCTATCAATATATAGTTACAATCACTCTTGACTTCATAATAAATTGCCTTTGTAATTTTTTTTGTCAAAACAATCAAATTTGAAATTGAGGAGATAAAAGATGGTGTTTTGATATTTTTATATAATATTATAGAGTGAAAGGTACGAGGCTCCACCCCTACAATCGACCGCGACAGTATCCCGATCGCGATAGTGCACGAGACGAGCACAATATCCCGCTCGACAGTACTTCAACAACGACATTGCCCTGACTTGACGACACTCCCGCTGCTTGCGAACTCCCAAAATAAATACTCTGCTCGGGACTCATTTTTCCCGAGACAAATTTCTGTGTAATGCTTGATAGTGTAGGTGTGAGACCGTTTTTGTAAGCAAATTTATAGTTGTAATGCCACGACTGAAAAATGGTTTTGTATTATAAATTAGAAAGCTAATTTTGCCTGCAATTACAATTATAATTTACCAGTAAAATAATTTTGTATTTTTTTCTCACTATATATACATATGAGATCTTAAAATAACCATAAAAATACATAGATAAATATTCTGTGATTTATTTTTTTAAAATGAAGTATTTTGACCTAAAAAATGGTCCGCTCACGTTCCATTAGGTACGTTATACGCACAAAAAATTCTTTCGTCTTGAGATCACTTTTTTTTTTATTATAGGTAAGAATTTTTGCCAATATGAAAACACATATTTTAAAATAATAATAAAAAAATAATTAATGAAATTGGAATATCAATAATTAAGAGGTAAAATCAGAAATTGAATGTTTAACCAAATGATGCTTTTTTTCTTTTAATATAACGAGTGACAAGCACGACGCTCCCCCCTACGACCAACCACGACAGTATCCCGATCATGATAGTGCACGGGACGGGCACAATATCCCGCTTGACAGTACTTCGACATTGACATTGTCCTGACTTGACGACACTCCCGCTGCTTGCAAAATCCCAAAAGATATACTCTGCTCGCGGCTCGTTTTTCCCTTGTACATAGGTGTTTGAGAGCGTTTGTGAGGCAAAAATTTTCTGTGTAATGTTTGAGAGTGTAGGTGGGGGCCGTTTTTGTAGGCAAATTTACAGTTGTAACGCCATTTACGATCGTAAAATGGTTTTGTTCTTCTATAATTTTGCCTGTAACTCTAAAACATATACATATGAGATCTTAAAATGACCATCGAATGGATGTACTTTTAGGTACGTTACACG
This sequence comes from Platanthera guangdongensis, assembly GCA_039583875.1. Lineage (NCBI taxonomy): Eukaryota > Viridiplantae > Streptophyta > Magnoliopsida > Asparagales > Orchidaceae > Platanthera > Platanthera guangdongensis. The sequence goes on from CM077166.1 coordinate 106,238,059, forward strand.
TACAGAGGTTTGTAAGCAGTAGATAAGAATTTTTGTCTATATGAGAGCCCACATTTTAAAATTTAAAAAACAAATAAATTAATGAGATTAAAATTTGTGTAATTGAAAGAGATAAAATTTGGAATTAAATCAAAAGATGTTTTTTACATATTTGAAGACGAATTTACTAATATATGCATCATTAATCAGTGTTTGATTCAGCTGTGCTACTCAAAACACGTTAAATCAGTTTAAAAGCAGCAGTAAAGCATGGCATTTTTCTATTTTAAAGTACCCGAATTTCAGTCACATTTGGAGATAAAATCCTCTGCCAAGCAGAAGTGATATCAGTTCATATTGATGGCAGATGCAATGCAATCGATTATGTTTACGATGTCTAGATGCAGGAATATCACTCCTACAATCAAATACCAACACAGAGTCCTAAATAATCATAAATGTTAAAGACGAAATGACCCACAAATTTGCGGTATTCCTGTGCTTTCTGCTTAACAAGTACTAGATCTAAAAAGAGCAGCTAATTACGTTTTCAGCAGATCTTGTTACAATTGCTTTACGAAATTTCCTCGATCCTTCGGAACTCGGAAGCATCGATGGATGAGGGATCGGGGGAGGTAAAGTGCAAAAGTGCATTTTACCGTGAAGTGAGGGCATCTAACAGTTTGCGTTGGATGCCCGAACACATCTCAAAGCGAAATGAGATGCATTCGATTTGAAATGTGTGCGGGCATCCACTCGAGTCGTTGGATGCCCACACTTTACTGAAAAGTGCAGCGATACACTTTGCATCCCCGAGATCGGATGGGCCATAGGAGATTATGGAATTCGATAAGCACAGTGACTTATCAGAGACACAGTTTGACTTATCGTCCGGTCGATATCAAGCCTAGGAACTTATATATATTTATATATGGTAGTCCCCACTGCAAAAACCCGACATCTCTCTTCCCCAATTTCATCCTGTTCTTCTTATCGCTTCTGCTTTATCTTTCTCGCCTGCTCCTTCGAAGCCTTTACCCTGAGATTGTTTTTTTTTCTTCTTCATCTTGATTTCTGGGTCTCGAACCTCAATCAATCGGGGGGACGGGGTCTCTACCGATTGATCTGGGGTGTGATCCGAATCGGCAAATCAGGATCCAGCTGCAGCCGCCGGATCCCCGATCCAGTCCTGGTCGCGCCACCGGCTCTTGGCGATGAGTTCTCTGAGCAGGGAACTTGTGTTCCTTATACTACAGTTCTTGGATGAGGAGAAGTTCAAGGAGACGGTCCACAAGTAAGGAGTCCGCCAAAAGTTCTCTTCTAGGCTTTCTCTCCGCTCTGGATGTTTTGTTTTTCTTGACTGTTTTTGATTTCGCGTGTGTGGTTTACGAAGGTTGGAGCAGGAGTCGGGGTTTTTCTTCAACATGAAGCATTTTGAGGAGTCGGTGCTCGGTGGGGAGTGGGAAGAAGTCGAGAGGTACCTGTCAGGGTTCACTAAGGTGGACGATAACCGGTACTCGATGAAGATTTTCTTTGAGATTAGGAAGCAGAAGTATCTCGAAGCCTTGGATAAGTTCGCATTTTTACGTTTTCTTGTGGAGGTTTCTCGTATAAAATGACCATACTCGACTAGATTTTGATTTTCTGGGCGTTTTTGTGGCAGGAAAGAACGGGCTAAAGGCGTGGATATACTGGTGAAGGATCTCAAGGTCTTTGCTGCTTTTAATGAGGATCTTTTCAAGGAGATAACCCAGTTATTGACCCTTGATAATTTTAGGTATTCCCGTTGAATTCTTTTATTTTGCAGATGGTTAGGTTTTATGGTAATGCCCGCTCTGTATCTCATCACTATGCAGGCAGATTAATTTTTTTATCTTTTTTTGTAGGGAAAATGAACAGCTCTCCAAATACGGAGATACCAAATCAGCAAGGGCCGTCATGCTCTCCGAGCTCAAGAAATTGATCGAGGCCAATCCTTTGTTCCGTGAGAAGCTACAGTTCCCAAACCTTAAGAACTCCAGATTGAGGACGCTCATTAATCAAAGGTAGGATATTATTATAGACAAGTTCTCATTTCCCTTGAATCCATTGATTTGTCAGGGTTCTAACTGTTTTATTTTTTTGGATAGTTTGAATTGGCAGCATCAATTATGCAAGAATCCAAGGCCAAATCCAGATATCAAAACACTATTTTATGATCATTCCTGCTCTCAACCAAATGGTGCTCGAGTGGCATCTCCTGCTCCCCCAGTCATGAACGTTATGCCCAAGCAAGGAGGATTTCCTCAGCTAGGTCCTCATACTGTGGGTGGGGTAATAACAGTGAGTAGCAAACCTCTGAGCTTATTTGTATGATGGCATGGAATTAATGGTGTAAGAAGCAAGATGGATAGCTTATTTGTTTTTTTTTATCAGCCATTTCAGCCTCAAGTGACAACTCTTCCAACGCCTCTTGCTGGTTGGATGGCGAATGCGTCAAGTGCAACTCCCATGCCCCATCCAGCAATATCAGGTGGCCCTCTTGGCCTTGCTACAGCTCCAAGTGCAGGTGCTTAAGTAGTTCCTTAAAATCTTTTTTTATATATTTGCTTGTTTGTAGTTACATTATTTTAGAAACAAGACTGCAAGAGGAAGTTTTTTTTTGGATTGAATTATTCATCTCGCTCTCCCATCTTCTGTCGATCAACTTCCATATAGGAAGATATTTATTCTCTTGGTGATCGAGAACAACCGCCTCCTCCCCCGCTTTCTTGATGTCCCAGTATAACCATCCCATGAAAGGCATATCTCCGTCAGCTCTTCTTAAAATGTAAACCAATGGGGTGAATATAGCGTAAAAGAACTCCACAATGGCCTATAATCTTGTGCTCAACACTTTCGGTGCATCGAAACATGTGCTAAATAACAAAACTAGTGTTTTTCAAATAATATAACTAAAGTTCAACATAAAACACATTGTTAGTCAAAGTAACAATAAATTTACCTATTTTCCCCAGCACTCTTAACTGGTCTTGTTGCTTCTCACTTTGCAGATATATTTAGGCCCCTAAGTTGTACCTTTCTTCTCCAAGATACTCTGTAGAGATTGAAATGTTGTAGGGAATCTAGCCAGACTTGGTAAAACAAGTTCGTGGGAGTCCAGTTCTTTTGTCGACTTTCTTAACTTGTCGAGAGAGATGGTATGACTGTAATACCCTTTTTTCTTACGGTAGTTGCACTTGATATATTTTGTTTCATTTGCAATCAACTTCTCACCAAATGACCATATAACCACAGAAAGACACCTCATTTGATCCAGCAGAAGAAGTCGTTCTACAAAGTGCATATAACAAAAAATATAAATAATATAACAACAATTAGCATACCAACATTCTGTTAGAGTGTTAGGAAAAATAAGACTACATCAAAAAAATAATCCCCAAACTTCTTTAGATTATTAGTTCTTCAGTCATTATTCTAAGTTACTGCTTTTTATCTAACGACATTTTGCATCATCAATATTATACCATTATCAATTTATGATTCAAAGTAAAAGATCTAATGGCAAATTTGAAATGAAACCAATATTCTATTTATCCAACCAACATTCTATTTATCAGGCAAAAAGGTGGACTATGGACATTCATCATTCACCGCGACTACACATCATACATTGAAAACTGAAGTTAGATAACTAGATTTATTGTGGAATATCTTAAATCATCATATGCTATTGAGCAAAATAATAGAACAATTTACAACAACACTAAACACTCAAGCCTTTATCCCATTATAGTGGGGTCGACTATATGAATCCTTTGACGCCATTGTGCCCTATCTTTTGTCATAATCTCACTAATGCCTAAGTACATCATGTCTTTTTTATAGTTTCATGCCAAGTCTTCTAATTTATATAAGAAAACAAAGAACCAACCACCAAAGGAGTTGAGAGGCTTAGAGAGGAGAGAATAAGAGAGAGGGGAGCTCAGAGAGAAGATATCATTAGAGAGAAGTGAGTACCAAAAATAGGAACCACCCAGTGCTGCCACAGACACCAACAAAAGTAACCCTTACAAGCAAAAATTGCAGTGCATATACTAAAGTCAGAGAGGCATGTAGAAGAACTAGAAAGACCCACACAAACTAGTGTTATGACCTAGAAACCAGAGAGAAACAAAACCACTGAATTCAATCACGATCACAAAAAATTAGAGAGAAACGAAGCCTGTCACCAGAGGAGTAGAGAGGCTCAAGGAGGCGGGCATCAAAGATAAGAGATCTTAGAATGGATAGAGCTCAAAGAGAAGAGAGAGAATGTTAAGAGAGATGAAAGCTCATAGAGAAGTGAGATAATAAAAAAAATAGCTTAGAGAGAAGAGAGCACCAGAGCATAGAACCACATGAGTGTAGCTACAACAACCAACAAACACATACTTACTATGCAAATGCTGAAAGTGGAGAGGCAGTGAGAAGAACCAAAAAGAGCTGTAGGAGCTAGAAAGAAATGAAGCCGCATAATCCAGTCACAACTACAGAGATAACATATCAAACTTGTCGGAGCAAGCGAAGCTCAAAACACCGAGAGAAGAACGAAGAGAGAGAGAAATTGAGAGAGTAACATGAGCTCAAACTTGCTCGGGAGAGGAATAACTAGAGAGAGTCAAAGAAGAAAAAGCTTGGACGCAAAAACAATGGAGAATGTTTGGCTTAGCTCCGAGTTAACAAAAGCAATGGAGTTGTCAGTTAAAAAAAATCAATATTATAAAACGATGATATATTCCTCATTTTCTCGCCAAATATATCGCATCGGTCTGCTGGTGATATATTGGCCGATAAAATTGAAATAGATTTATTGGAGAGAAAAATAAAAAATGTATCATTTTTCATACAAAACCCTTATGCCGACCATGACACGTCGACTAATATCCACGACAATGAATAACATACATCCATAAAGGAAGCTGTCAATCTTAGGATAAAAGAAGGAACTTCTACGACAACATCAACCATTTTTATTTGATTGATATGAGTTGACATTAGTTCAACGTCAAGGTTCAACATTGATCTCCTACTTTGTTACCTGGTAGCTAGGAATCTATTGCAACAACTTCGACAAAGTTGAAATTGGACGATTTTTTAATCTGGTTTGGATTAAGGAGATTAGAAAGTATATCCTCTTCGCTTCTGAATCATGACAACTATGGAAGATATGAGAAGAAAGGCTACTAATGGGTCATGCCTAAATTTAACAAATAAAAAAAATAGAATGGTGATCCCAAGAGTTAGCCCTGATGACATAGTTGCATGCACTAGCAATGCAGTAAGTTTGATAATATAAAAGTTCTGGGCATAATAAAGGATTTCAACATTTGAAGAAGGACGTGAAATTTGTAAATTCACCTAATGATTAATGTGTTGCATTTGTTGTCAATGCCTCTTGTTTCGTCAAATCATCAATTCTGAACTTATGTACGCTTATTTTTATTCCATATCATACAAAAAATTTGTCTAATTTCTCTAAGTTTTTTTGGCAAACTTTACTTACCTGATGATTAGCCTTTTAATATTATGGGCGAAAGTGACATGAAAATTAACTTGTGGAATTAGAGTACTTGGAATTTGTGATGGGTGCGATTTGGGTTGAGGTGGAATCTCATCTCCAAGGCTTGATGTAGATGGTTATGGTTCCAACTTCAACAATTGTGCTCGAATGGTGTTCAAAGGAGCATTGGTAATAGGCTAATAGCTCAAGTGCACAAGATTAAACTTTGCTTATGACCTCTAGTATTGGTATGTTGGGATAAAACTAGAATGTATATGATAGGATATTATGGAAGTTACGCATTCTAAATGCAAGTTTCATTTCATGGAGATAAGTTTTCACAAAGACTAAATGTGATTGAAAAATAAAGTCACTTTCTCTAAAACTGACATTCAACCAAAGATTTAGATTTAGATTTTGTGCACACTAGTATATTGAGACTAGCCCGTTGACATCTTTTGAAGGAGCCTCCTATTATGTCACTTCCTGATTTTCATAAACAATTTCACTTGTAGGTAACATATTTACTTAAAATTAGTGTAATAATACGTTGACAGTGGAGTAAAGATACTATGTGATGCGGACCAGAGACGAGGACGAGCTTTGGGCCCATTTGGGGATGATTTGGCAACTTAACTTATATGGCGTGCCCAGATCGATGATCCGACTCCGTAGATGCGTCCGGATTTGTGTTGCGAATCATTTTCATATATAGCTTTGTACTTTTTGGTCTTTATTTCATATAGTTTTGACCCCGAGATCAATGTACAATCATAGCCGTTGATTCCGGATGCCCTAATTTTATTTCTTATAAATATGATATGTAGGGCTGCCATCATCTTCATTGCTGAAATTTGGAGACTCCTCATTTCCAGTGATCTCTCCGCGGTGCCAACTCCGTGGAACCCCTTGGTGACGACTCCTTGGGTAAGGTTTTGTATCTTGGTATTTTCCCTCCCACCACCCTCCTTTACTTTTTTTGCTGTACAACCTCTGCAAACAACCACCGCCCCTGCTTTTCCCATACATCCAGCCGGCCGCCTCCCTGAAAACCACACCTTCAACCTACTGTCTAGCATTCTACAAGCCGCCGACCACCATCTGGACCCCATCCAGCCACCCCAACCTCAGCCCAGCACAACCGCCACCTGCTACTCCTCCCAGAGCCGCCGGCCACCCTTTCCCCTCTAATAGGGCGCTGGCCTTGCTGTTTTCCTAGGCACAACTATCCGACCACCTCCAAAACAGGCTTACTTTCCTGTTTCCCCCCAGATCCGGTGCTACCACCCTCCTTAGCTGGCACCACCCTCCACCCATCCTTCCACCGCCCCTCCACCACTCAGATTTGGGACATTTCAGCCCAGATCTACTCTTCCCTACCCTCTATTTACTGCCAACTATTCTCCAACCCGTGGATCCACTTCCCAACACCCGATCATCGTCAAATCTGTCCAGTTCTGGGTATTTTAGCCTGGTTCCAGCCATCCCCCACCCCGATCCAACCCTCCTAATCCCCAACCAGCTTTTCCCTTACCCGGCCCGACCCACCAACCACCGGAACTCCTCTTTGAGCCCTCTAACGTTTAGATCTATTTCATTGACAACAACCTTAATATTTATGTTGTGTTTTGTATTGGTTTGTTCGGTTGTAAACATTGTTATGGTTTTGGATTATTACATGTTGCGATTTTCTGTTCATTATAATATTTTGCTCTCGGATTAATCTCTAACTGCAAGAAGGGTTTATTCACCGCATGCTTGTGCTTTGACCCTCCACGCGGGGGAAAGGCTAAGTTTGCTTCGCTCTAATTAAATATTTACCTTGCTGTGAATGATTTGCGTGGGATGTTGAAATTTATTTTTGAACATGTGATCCAACCGTTGGATTTGCATAACATGTAGGGTTAGGTCACCAAGTTTCCCGCCCGCCTATAGATTCGTCCTGTGTCAATTGGTATCAAAGTGAGGTTACACGCTCTCTTGATACACAATTGTAGAGTCTATAGGTTCTTCATTATGTGCAGGTATCACAATTATTCCGCTCCTCAATTTGGAGGTCTCGAGTCCACATGCACCCTCTCGCACCGAACCCCGTCAGGGAGATCCTCATGTTTCCCCGAAGATTATTCTCGATCGCAGCACACCACTTTTAGAGATCGTGTTGATCCGCCGACACGACCCCGCTACACTAGGGACGACCAATATGATGATTGTCGTCGTTCATATCCTTGTACACGTTCAGATCGTGTTCTCCCTTCAACACGACCTGATTACCTTAGGGATGTCTATTATGAGGATCGTCGCCTTGAGAGAGATCTTGAGATTCAGTTTCGTACTGTTTCCCCTCCCATTGACAGCTCATCGAGTTTCGTGTTTTTCAGTTATTGGCTAGTGGATATAAAGTATTATCTCGATTATTTTGAGTTATTTGGTGAGCGTCGCGGCAAGTTTGCGAGGCTTAGGCTCTTAGATCAGACGAGAGCTTACTGGTCTAGCGTTGAGAGGACCCGCGAGTGAGACCGTCTTCATCACGTCATTAGTTGGGTGGACATGAAGCGTACGTTGTGTCTGAGGTATCTGCATTCGTCGTATCGGAGTCGCTTGCTCGACCAATTATTTTCCCTTCAGCAAAGATCCATGTCGGTCGCTGAGTACACAGATTGCTTCGATGAGTTAGTTATGAGTAGTAATATCCGAGAGAACCCAACCATGACCATTTCCCGATTTCGGTCCGGGCTTCGATCTGACATTCGTACTAAGGTGATTTATCATAGCTCGAAGTCAATCGAGTTGACATATCAACTCGCCCTTCGTTATGAGCAGTTTTTGAGATCTGCACGAGCTAGTCGATTGGATCCTCACCTTGACCTCCGCAGTACGAGCTCCTCCCACACCGAGGACACCACTTTGCCTATCATTGTTTCGTCAGACATGACTAAAGTGATACCCGATACAGATTGCTCTCACCCCAGTGAGGTACTTAGTCCAGCGAGTGACCTATCTCTTATGCGTGACCCTTCTCTTGTGGCCCCAGGTGAGAGTGAGCCTGAGCGATCTATTGAGTCTGTAGTGTTGTGCCCCTCACCCATACCTCTTCTTTTACCATGCACCGAGTTAGTTAGCACTTCTACGATAGACCCGTTTCTTGACCCCGTGCTGACAGGCCCTTTGTGGGTAAGTTTATGTCTCTCTACCCTTCTCATTGTTCTGAGTCAGGACACGATCGAGGGCACAAAGCCTGGTGTTGAGCGCGCGACGAATAAATCCTTCCTGCAATTAGTGATTAATCCGAGAGCAAAATACTATAATGAACAAAAAATCTCAACAACAAGTAATAATCCAAAACAATAACAATGTTTACAACCGAACAAACCAATACAAAACACAACATAAATATTAGGGCTGCTGTCAATGAAATAGATCTGAATGTTGGAGGGCTCAAAGAGGGATTCCGGTGGTTGGTGGGCCGGATCGGGTAAGGGAAGGGCTGGTTGGGGATTAAGAGGGTTGGATCGGAGCAGGGGATGTCTGGAATTGGGCAAAAATACCCAGAACTGGATAGATTTGGCGATGATCGGATGTTTGGAAGTGGATCCACGGGTTGGAGAATAGGTGACATTAAATAGAGGGTAGGGAAAAGTAGATCTTGGCTGAAATGTTCCAAATCTGGGTGGAGGGGTGGTGACAACAAGGGTGGAGGGTGGTGGCGGCTAAGGAAGGTGGTGGTAATCGGATCTGGGGGGAAACATGAAAGTAAGCATGTTTTGGAGGTGGCCGGCTGGCTGTGCCTGGGAAAATAGCAAGGCCAGCAGCCTGTTGGAGGGGAAAGGGCGCCCGACGGCTCTGGGAGGAGTAGGAGGTGGCGGTTGTGCTGGGCTGAGGTTGGGGTGGCTGGATGGGGTCCAGATGGTTGCCGACGGCTTGTAGGAGGCTGGACAGCAGGTTGAAGGGGTGTTTTTCAGGGAGGCGGTTGGTTGGATGTGTGCGAAAAATAGGGGCGGTGGCTGTTTGCAGGGCTGGACAACAGAAAAAGAAAAGGAGGGGGGGAGGGGAGGACGAAAAATACTAAGATACAAAACCTTACCTCAAGGAGTCGTCATCAAAGGGTTTCACGGAGTCGACACCGCGAAGAGATCATCGAAAATGAGGAAAAGAAGTCTCCAAATTTCAGCAATGAAGATGACGACAACCCTACATATCCTATTTATATGAAATAAAATTATGGCACCCGGAATCAACAGCTATGAATGGTCATTGGTCTCGAGCACAAAACTACATGAAATAAAAACCAAAAAGTGCAAAGCTATATATGAAAATGATTCGCAACGCGAATCCGGACGCATCTACGGAATCAGATCGTCGATCCGGGCACGCCGTATATTGTAAGTCGTCAAATCAGACTCGAATGGGCCCAAAGCTCGTCCTTGTCTCTGGTTCACATCAATCTCTCCGGCTTGAAAGAATTCATCTCCCGATGAATAGTGATCAGAATCATCTCACTGTATGCTAGATAAAACTCGAAGAGGCCCACCAAAGGTTGTTCAAATGTTATTGCTGGAAAAGTGTCCTCGCCAATCAACTCCTCCGGACTGAAAGCTCCCATCTCCGATGAATGGAGACGGTCGTACTGAAATCAAAGTCCGGGGGCGAGTCGATCAAGCTCTGCTGGTAGCATCCAAGTGTCGTCGGTGGAGAGGCGTCTGCGCCAGCGGACCAGGTAGCGGCACACAAGACTGTTTGTAAAGAGGGCGGTCTCATGTGTAATGATCTCAGTGATAAGTTCGTCTCTCAACACACTAGTAGAAGGATCCGGTGGGATCCGAGGTGCCAATAGAGAATCCGTTGTGGACAAGATCCCTGGGTAAGTGGGGGGCAGCGATGGGATGAGCATGGGGCAATGAATGTGGCGGCAAGGGCTCATGGGTAGACTGGGTGGTGGGTGGAAAAATGGTGGTAAAGGCTCGGGAGGGCCGCCAAGATGTGGGCCCAAATACTTGCGAGGTGCAAAGTATGGAGTCAGGTCCTCGACATTGAACACAGTATGGGTACTCATGCTCGCGGTGATGTCCAGTTCATAAGTATTTGTCCTGATGCATCTCAAGACTGAGTAAGGACTCATTCGCCGAACGCTCAAACTTTTAGCAAGCTTCACGCGGAGCCTCACAATGCAGATTCTCACCATCACCTGCTCGCCTTCATGAAGTACCTGCACTTGCCAATGAACATCCGCATAGTATTTACAAGATTTATTATCAATATGGATAATTCGTCGAACCGACTCATAACACACATGCAAACGATGAACAAACAACACAACAGAGTCATGTAAATGATAACGAAACGACTCAACAGACTCGTGCAAATGATGCAAATGACACATGACCGACACAACACACTCTATGAAAAAATCTAATAATGACCCAAAAATTTATTACAGAAGGTGGCCTATTTGGAGGCTCTCTCGGGGGTGTGTAAAAAAACTCATCCAGTGTTAGACGAGTGTTCAGATGACCGTGAGAGACATCTATACTCAAATACGAGCTCGCAAAGAGCCAAATGTCTCTCGAAAAACATAACACATTAGGGGGCTCACCAAGAGGTGTGTACAAAAGTCATCGCGAATGAGACGACCACCTGAATGAAAATCATGTACGCTGACTAGAAGATGTGACTCTCGAATGTGGTGTGCATCCTCAAAAAGAAAGAGCTCGTCTGGGGGGGGGGGGGTCAACAGGTGGTGCATCCCAAAACTCGTCGAGAGTGCGATGTGTTTTTCCTCTCGGATTAATCTCTAATTGCAGGAAGAATTTATTCGCCGCGCGCTCGTGCTTTGGCCCTCCACGCGGAGGAAAGGTTAAGTTTGCTTCGCTCTAATTAAAATATTTGCCTTGCTGTGAATGATTTGCGTGAGATGTTGAAATTTATTTTCTAACATGTTGGTCTAATCGTCGGATTTGCATAACATGTAGAGTTAGGTCACTGAGCTTCCCGCCTGCCTATAGATTCGTCCTGCGTCACTATGTTATGGGTAAGTGACTTTGGCTTCACATCATGAAGCGGTTTAGCGAAACAAAGTGGTCAATTCCTCATTGTGGTAGGTGGATTGTTGCATTGATGAACCAACATGCTTTCATGAAGCTATACTGGTCAGACATTATGGATGCAAGATTATATGACAAGGAGTTGGACTCCTTACACAAAAATTCCACTGATTATTAACTAAGTTACCATAGGACAAAATTATTGTTTACAACAATTGACTCTATGGGATCAACGAGGAATTTAATGACAATAAAAGTTCAAGATAAGAGTGGTGGTGAAAGGATTTCAAGATAAGACTTGTGGTGTCTATCTCAATAATGTTTTTTGTCTAATTGTTAAACTAACACTATTCTATTATTGTTAAGCATCATGACATCAAAAATTTTGCATATTGAATAGTTAATGTCATAACTATATTCTTTCACGACGAGTTAGAGGACATCTAAATGCTACAACTTGAAAGTTTGAAGTTGATAAGGAAAGCATTGTGTGTAGGTTGGATACTAAAACGAATACCCTTATAGTTGTATCAAAAGTTTGATGGCTTTATGTATTAAATCGATTGTTCTAGAAGTGATGCAGATTATTGTTATTATACCAAAGGTTGCCTCTTATTGTTGATGTCATGTTGATTGCAGGATTAAATATCAAAGAGGATAACAAGTTTAAATAGTTGTTATCAAATGAGTTTGACATGAAAGTCAACATGAGAATCATACTGAATACATTGACAGTGTGTTGAGTGTGTTCAACATGATAAAAACAAAGCGTGTAAATACTTCGTTGTTGAGTCATTTCAAACTTTCTAAGAAGCAATCACATGACCCATATGAGGATATAACACACATTCCAAGGTACCTTATGCTTCAATTATTGGTTCGTTGTCTGATGTTGTGTACTAGATAAGATATTACTCATGGTGGAATATGTGAACTTAATATGGCAATTTAACATAAATAACACTAAAAGGTAGTTAATGTTGGATCGTAAGTCAATATCAGAGGAGTTTAATATGGTATCATGTCAACTATTCGATTTAAACAATTCTATCACAAAATTCAGATAAATAAATGCACAATGGAACCAAACAGAGTATTCCAAATTTAGTAATAAAAAGCTACACCCAAATGCCTATAACAGGGTTAGCACACAATTGACTTTACCCTGATTTCCACCAACATGGTGGATGATGATAGTATAATATTTTTGGATTTTCCCTAGATTACACCATCGAACCAACACTGACTCTCACTCCTACTACTATACATTAGTGCAATGGACTTAGCCTCACTCACATACAAAATATCCTAGGTCTACACCAACCAGTCGTCACCATTTTTGGATGAATTCACACACTACCATAGTTAGTCCCCATCTAGTCCTCCCAACACGGTAATTTAACACAATAAGAAGATATAATAAAATTAAGTAAAAAAACACCAACTAAAGAATATAAAGGAAATTCAACTATACTGTATTCTCCATTGAAAAATGCTTCATAACCGAGTTGAGGATGTGCTCTTAGCGGGAGAATGAAACTTGCTTCTTTTTACCTTCTCCTTATGCAATGACTTCCTATAATGAGTCATTCTCTTTAACTTCTAGGATATACCTTAAGAACTCATTCTTCAAGGTTAAATATGGACTAGGAAAATAAATGGACTAAAGTATTGAATCTCCAATAAAAAGTACATCTTACTTGATATTTTTTACTCATAAAACTCTTCAAACCATGACGTGAGGATTGTGAAAACATATGAATGGGATTAATAAATAAGCTGAGAACATTATTTATAGGATTTTGGAACAACATCAAACCATATCTTTGATTGAACTAAACTATTAGGTTCAAATTCTATGTATGATGTATCATATCGGTCTTCCGATTATGAACCGGCGACCCGATTGCTCCTGGTTCATCTTGGACTAGACTCTAGTGTATTCGACTTCTGATTCTATGCGGAGTTGTGATATCTCTAGGTTCCACTTGGCATGTACTGTATTATATCTGACTTCCAATCATGTTCTGGAGTCCTTACCTCCATGTTCCATCTGGTCTTGACTTTTTGTATTATTTCAAGCTCGCAATTATGTACCAAAGGCTTAATTTCTCCAAGTTGTGAAGTAACTAAAGTCTATGCTTTATATTGGGCTCCCAATTTCTCGACCATTCAAGGGACCTCAAACAATGGATTTAACCTTGTACGAGCACCTGGACAAGAGAAACAAATACCTCTAAAGACCAAACAAGTACTAGTGTTTGTGTTACGTGCCGGTGATTGTGGGGGAAGGTGGCGGAGATACAAGGGGAGTAAATCCTAGAATGAGAGAGGAGATGAGAAGAACTAGAGAGAGAAAGAGAGAAGCTTGAGAGAGAAAGAGAAACTTGCTTAATGCTTTTTCATACCACAAAGACCCCATGAGTTTCCCTTAAATAGAACCCCCAATGGCATGATCGTAAATACAACAAACGCCAGAATATTAAAATACGACGACTCTACACATACGATACGACTAATAATAATAATAATAAACTAATAGTATAAGATAACCAATGGAGGATCCGTAACAGTTTGCTATTTATCAAACACGACGAAGTTCATACGATCATCTCAACCACTTCCTTGATAGCAACGAACCTTGATTTCAGAGCTTAAAACAATATGAATAGCATGGAGAGAATATAGTTCAAGGCGCAAAAACAAACGGCAGAATGTGATATATATTGTATGAACAAGCACACATAAACTTCCCCTTTATCAAAGATCACCTTAAATCATATATCTGATTCATATAAGCCATTATCAACAATTAACTAAACACGATAACACAACTCATGCAACACTAGAGATAAGAAATGAGATCATGATCTACAAATCCAATCTCCATTCATGCACATATAAAGTCATTGGTCATGAAAACATGCAACACATTTTCTTCTATATGAGAATTAAATTAAATTTAATCTGTCCTCCATTGATGTATTTATTGAATACATTCCTTCCCCCATGTTGTTATTAGAAAAAGAGATAATGTCATGTAGGAATATTATTAACTACAATGAGAATTGCAAACAAAACAAGTTACATCATTTAAACAATACATATCAAATATTATTTGAGGAAGAGAACTGGCATCAAGATGAGAGGTTTGGACATAGTAGCATTTGAGAAAGTAGAAAGTATGATCACAATGACGATATCATATTCTACTAGAAGACATCGCGTGTATACGATGATTGACAAATGTGTTAGAAGTAGAAAGATTATAATCACGTTATGAATATATAGTCACAATCACATTAACTTCATTAAGTTGCGAATTCAATAAATCGCAATGAACACACAAATGAATATGTTCACACTCCACAATGTCTCGCAGATTTATCAAGGAGCAAAGTAGCGCTTGAGGGGAAAGTAGCTATTCATAAAAATGTATTAATTGGCAGTAGTTCTCCATGCAATGAAAATGTTGGAGCTACAACTCTATACCAAGGTGCTAACCCCCCAAAATTCTCCGCGGACTTGTCACGGACGGAGTGAAGTTTGAGGGAAGGTTGAATATAGATTTATTTATTAATTTTCAGCCCCCAAACTGTTCGATAGACCGAATGAAGGTATGGAGATATGCTAGACGTTTCGTTCTGAAGAAAGATACAACAACAACACACTCAAGCCTTTATCCCACTATAGTGGGGCTGGCTATATGGATCCTTTGTCGCCATTGCGCCCTATCTTTTGTCATAATCTCACTAATGCCTAAGTACATCATGTCTTTCCTTATAGTTTTATTCCAAGTCTTTATTGGTCTACCCCTCCCTCGTTTAACATGCCTAGTGGGTAGACTCTTACATTCTGAAGAAAAATACAAATCATACAATTCATTCAATAATTCTATAACGAATAACATCTTCAAAATACATGGAGGCATTTCAGTGGTAATTTTTTTGATCTCTTGCCAGGTAAAAATATAGTGATGGTATAAACATGCAAGAAACAATAATTTTGTTCTTGTAAAACAACTTTGGCTTCGTGAAGTGCTCGACAATAGACAACTAGAAGTCCATGTATACTAAAAGAAAATTCAGGTTTCGTATGAATGCTACAAAAAAAAAGTAGAGCCTGCTGCGTTCTCAAAAGCTAGACAATTTCAACAAATAAAATATTTCATGTAACAATAAGGATACGAATTGCAATTTCACTACAAGAAATATGGTCATGACATGATAGTTATTCATGAGAAAATTCATTCACATGATAGCATTGAGGGATCCTAGAGAGTGGTGGCTCGATAATTTTTTTTATCCTCTTAAAAATACTATTTTCTTTATAATGTTTCATAGTGAAAGAGAGAAAGCACACAAGAACAATGAAAATAGAAAGTTATAACCTAAATAAGAAAGACAACAACTAAACGTGGGACCCAATTACTCCAAGTTCAACCAGTATTGGACTATCTATATTAAATCAGGCTCCCAATTTTGTACTGGAGTCCTGATGATTCTAGGTTCCACTTGGCCTGAACTCTCTGTATTATATCGGGCTCTCATTTATGTACCGTCGTTCCGATCTTTCCAAGGTTGTGACTTGGTCCGGACTGTATGTTATATCGGGCTTCTGATATGTATTGAAATTCTGATTTCTACAAATTATGAAGTAGTCGGAGTCTCTGTATTTCAAGTTCATGATTCCTTGATCGGGGCTCGATTAGGTTTAGAGGATCTCCAATGTTAGATTTAACTACTCAAGAGCACCTGCACAAATCAGACAAATACCTCCACATGATCAAACAAGTACTAGTATTTGATATTTATAAGACACGACAGTGGTTAGGCCAACGTCTCAACAGTTAAGTGGGTATTATGATATATGCACATATTATGGTGGATGTTGTTTGACTTTTGGGGTCAGAAATCTAACACTAGAAACATAGATGTGGATTTAGGTGGAGTTTTTGATACACAACAGAGCACTATTGGTTTTGTCTATACATTAAGTGCACTATATTATTTGATTTTATCTCTCTGCCACTGATGTAGAGCATGAGGCATTACTGAAGCTATTACAAAGATGATTTTATTGGAAGTTTTCCTGCGCAAAATCGGAAAGGAACATGATGACATTGCTTTATTTTGTGAAATTAAAGTACTATACACTTGACAAACAATGCGTCATTCCATTTCAAACTCTAAAACAAGCTGCTACTAGGCGGTCTGGGCGAGCTGACTGAGGCAGACCGCAATCTCTGCAGGGAAAAAAGGGGCTATCGCCTGACGATAGCACTATCGCCGGGCGATGGCATGGTTAGCGAAGTTCTAGTCACGCGACCTCCAAATGCGAGTTGGAGGGCAGGCTGTGCCTTCTTGTCGTGTGGCTATCACCGGCGATATTATCACCGGCGTTAGCCGCAGAGGTCGTGCCCGCTAAGAGGTGAACCCTTTGCATGATTACTATGGTCATGGAGGCCTGACCGCCAAGTACGCAAGCTAGTCACCTTGGAGAAGATCGTTGATTTCTGAATAAACATGATCCCCACATTTTTTCGAGTTATGAAGTAAACTTTGAAAAATAGTACTTACCCACAAAAATCGTGATCCACCTCTTACAAACTGGCAGAGACAAGTGTATAAAGAGAAAGTTAAAGTACCCGATACCTCTCGTAAAAAGAACCTGCGAATATTTACTTTTTTCTTCTGCAAGGGAGAAGAGTTAGAGTAAAGCGTAAAAAGAATGTATTCTGCGAGTACCTGAAATGAACTCCTGAATACCTGAAGAGGACTTGTGAACATCTATTAACTTCTACAAAGAAGAGAAGTCGACATAGATGGAAAAACAACAGATATATCGAGTATCTGAAGAGAACTAGCGAATACTTGATAATCTCAGCAAAAGAGAAGTCAAAAGTAGGTAAATTTAAAATATAACGCGAGTACCTGAAGAGAACTCGCGAACACCTGCTAATCTCAGCAAAAGAGAAGTCAAAAACAGGTAAATTTAAAATATAACGCGAGTACCTGAAGATAACTCACAAACACCTGCTAATCTTTGCAAAAGAGAAGTCAAAATAGGTAAATTTAAAATATAACGCGAGTACCTGAAGAGAACTCGTGAACAACTGCTAATCTCTGCAAAAGAGAAGTCAAAAGCATGTAAATAAACTTATAACGCGAGTACCTGAAGAGAACTCGCGAACACCTGCTAATCTCTGCAAAAGAAAAGTCAAAAGCAGGTAAATAAACATATAATGCGAGTACCTGTAGAGAACTCGCGAAGACCTGTTAATTTCTGCAAAAGAGAATTTAAAATCAGGTAAATAAACATATAACACGAGTACCTGGAGAGAACTCGCGAACACCTGCTAATTTCTGCAAAGAGAAATCAAAAGTAGGTAAATTTAAAATATAATGCGATTAGCTCAAGAGAACTCGCGAACACCTGCTAATCTCAGTAAAAGAGAAGTCAAAAACAGGTAAATTTAAAATGTAATGCGATTATCTAAAAAACTCGCGAACATCTGCTAATCTCTACAACAAAAAGTCAAAAACAGATAAATTTATAATATAATGCGAGTACCTGAAGAGAACTAGGAGAATACCTGCTAATCTCTGCAAAAAAGAAGTCAAAAGTAGGTAAATAAACATATAACACAAGTACCTGGTTGAAATTCGCGAACACCGGCTAATTTCTGCAAAAGAGAAGTCAAAAGTAGATAAATTTAAAATATAACGCGAGTACATGAAGAGAACTTATGAACACATGCTAATCTCTGTAAAAGAGAAGTCAAAAACAAGTAAATTTAAAATATAATGCGAGTATCTGAAGAGAACTCGCGAACATCTACTAATCTCAGCAAAAAAAGTCAAAAGTAGATAAATTTAAAATATAACACAAGTACCTGAAGAGAACTCGCGAACAACTGCTAATCTTTGCAAAAGAGAAGTCAAAAGTAGGTAAATTCAACATATAACGCGAGTACCTATCTGTTAATCTGTTTAAAAGGGAATTCAAAAGCAGGTAAATTTAAAATATAACGCGAGTACCTAAAGAGAACTCACGAACACTTTCTAATATCTGCAAAAAAGAAGTCAAAAGCAAGTAAATTTACAATATAACGCGAGTACCTGAAGAGAACTCGCGAATATCTTCTAATCTTTACAAAAGAGAACTCAAAAGTAGATAAATTTAAAATATAACGTGAGTACATGAAGAGAACTCGCGCACACCAGCTAATCTCTGCAAAAAAAGTCAAAAACATGTAAATTTAAAATATAACGCGAGTATCTGAAGAAAACTCGTAAACACCTGTTAATATATGCAAAAGAGTTGTCAAAAACAGATAAATTTAAAATATAATGCGAGTATCTGAAGAGAACTCGCGAATACTTGTTAATCTCTGCAAAAGATAAGTCAAAAGCAGGTAAATTTAAAATATAATGCGTGTATCTGGAGAGAACCGACGAACACTTGATAATCTCTGCAAAAAACAAGTTAAAAGCATATATATTGTTTATAGATAAAAAGGACCAGTCGCTCTAAAAATACAACTTCCACGGTCTAAAAAAGTTCTAACCGCAGGATTTGCAGAAAGAGGAAATGGAAAAGTTACAGACTAAGGTGACCAAGTGGGCAGGTGCGTGCAGGACAACATTACTTTCCTCAAGTGTTCACAAAAGCTGTAACGCGTCCCTTTAAACACACGACAAAGTTGATCGATCGCGTAGACTTGAACGACTTGCAGAGTGTGTCAGATGTCGTTGGGGACAAAAAAAGATATATAGTCTAGGTTGATCAAGTGAGCAGGTGCGTGCGGGGCAGCATTGCTTTCCTCAAGTAATCATCAAAGCTGTAACAAAAATAAGAAAGCCAAATAGTATCCACACCTAATGTGAAGAGAAATAGTACCACTCAATCAGAGTAACAACCAAAAGGTGGGTTCAAAGCTAAATTTGAATTGGAGCGACCACAAAGAGTGGGTTCAATTGCCTTGTGAGAATTGGGCAATCACTAAAAAGTGTGTTTGATTACCTCAAGAAAATTTAGGCGACCACTGAAAAGTGGCTTTGATTGCCTTAAGAAAATTTAGGCGACCACTGAAAAGTGTTTTGATTGCCTTCCAATTTCCAAACCACATTCAATCATGTAAATAATTTGGAGGAGCAGGCTAGTATAGTTGAAAGAGCTTGTCATACCACTGATAAATCTTGAAATTAGTTCTAGCATTGAGTGAGTATTTAATAATGCTAGAGAGGATTTTACAATAAGATTTTTAGGTAATATATTCTCGCAGCTTACCTTCCGCTAGTAGTTTTTCAACAAGCTTATGAAGTGCTTAACATTTTTCTATATCATGACCAACACACATATGGTATTGACAAAATAAGTCCTTATGGCAGCTCCTATGGCCAGGTCGTAGGAGGGAAGCTCTCATAAAATGCGGCTCCTGCTGGATAATTTGAAGAATCTCTTTCATAGAAATAGTTAAGTTTGTATTCACGAGGAGGAGCATGGGGCTCGTTATCTAAGTCTGAGTTGATATATCAGAGTTATCAAGACATGACTATGATTGCTTTGATTGCAGAAGATGTTGAGATATCGTTCTGTTGACGATATAAAATTTCCTGTTCTGTTGACGATATAAAATTTCCTGTTGCAACTGAGCCATCAGGTTTAAATAAGATATATAGTTGGGATTCATAGTTTCACCTTCGATAAACCGATTTGCTATCTCGATAAGATCTCCGTAAGTCTTGGGCTCATTTTTGGTGACTTCAAATTTGAAAGGGCCTTGTCGGAGTCCGCTTATTAAGGCAAATTTGTAAAAGTCTTGATCAACATTGATGATATCAATGAAATTTCCAACATGATTTCCTTTTGTAATCGATTGATGAAATAGAGCAGTAGACTCGTTATCCTCTTGTTTGATCTGAAAAAGAGCTGCTGGACCTCTCTCTCTTCTTTAAGGTACCGAACCTTAAGAGAAATTCTCTTCGAAGACCCTCGAAACAAGTGATTGAATGAGGGGGGGGGGGACAAATTATAGAACCAATCCAATACTTGACCATCAAAAGACATGACGAGGAGCTTGTGTCTGATACCATTTTATATGGCTCTTAATGAAGGAACTTATTCAAAGGCTTGTAAATGAGAAATTAGATCGCTTATCCCAGAATAGACCGACAGTCGAGGCTCTCTAAAATCTCTTGAAACAACTTCCCAACAAATTTGATATGAAAAAGGGAGAAGGAACTTGCTCTTCTCCTGCAGGAAATGTTAGTTTATCAACTATACGAAGATAAGTACTCATGTTCATCTTTTGGAGCTCACGATGAGGGATGGGGAATTCTCCTTCCTCAGGTTGCAACAAACGTTCAACATGTCCAATAGAAGGCTCATGATTAATGGTTGATCTTAGATAGTAGGAGATTGTAGCTGCTACTTTGGAAAAGCATTTCTGGATGATTGGAAGGGTATCCAGGAGCATTTGGTGGAAGATCCATGAAAACAAGAATTGCCGAAAGAGAAAAACTTGCAATAATTTTTAAGCGGAGTTGAATTTGTACAATCTGAGTGCGCGAAATGAACTCGAACTGGGAATCCTGTTCCCCATTGGATAGATCTTCTCGAGCCGGTTCTGAAAAACTTTTAATTTCTGAAAACGGATAATCAGATCAAAAATTATGACCGTTTGAAGTTTGTGTATTTTGATCTCAATCCCACATCTTCATTGCAACTGCTATTCATCAACTACTCAATATCTGAAGGTCGCGTGTTCGTTTTGTTGATGCCAAAAATGTACCAAGTCAACGATGCACAATCTTAAGCGGCGAGGGAGATAACTACTGAGTAGCCGGTTACTTTGAGTCACGAATGAGGTAGTGAGAGAGATGTGAGAAGGGATGGCCGCGAGCATGCGTCATGACCAGACTTCGCCCGCCGCGACAAATGTCTCTCTTTCGACGGGCTTTCCATTTATTATAAAACCTATATTACAACTGAGGTTATGTCCAAATACATAAAAGAGGTATAAACAACATTATAAGAGAAGCTGGCGGGTAAAATGGAAGTCGTCCAGGTCGTCAAGTCGCTCCTAGAAGTCGTCGGGATAAACTGAAACCGCAGCCGAAGGTCAGGAGATGAACTGTTCTCTAGTCACGCTATCGCCGGGCGATAAATCTATTGCTGGACGATAGCCGCAGAGGCAACTGAGGTTGCCGGCTGCTGCCTGCGGTCTTCCCTAAAAGTACTGAGACCCAGGTCGCCAGCCTAGCCTCAAAGACAACCCAGGAGATTGGAAGTTTCCTGCTTGAGGATCTGAGTTGCCTGCCGAGGATCAAGCCGCCTGACTTCCTTTCTAACCGCCTAACCGCCGAGGCCGCCTGCAAGGCTAACCGTGGACTGAAGAGCGAACAGTTGCCGCTGAGGAGAGCGAATCCGCTATCGTCGGGCGATAACAAATAAGCTGCCTGGACGTTGTTCGGTTTTCCCCGAAGTCGTCGAGAGGGCTGTCCACCCTTCCAGGTCGCTTAGGCGCGAGTCACTAATCTCCCAAGTCTCCTGATGGTTGAGAGGACAAATCGCCACTACCCTGAGCGATCTGGCTATTTCTAGCCACATGTTTGGTCCTCCCGATTGCACTCCCCCTTTTGGAGAGGTCTGGAGGAATATTTATAGGCTCGAGGCAGGAATATTCCCTGGAAGAGGGAATATTTCCAGAAACAAGCTGCTATCAGGCGGTTTAGGCGAGCTGGCTGAGGCAGACCGCGACTTCTGCAGGGAAAAAAGGGGCTATCGCCCGGCTATAGCACTATCGTCGGGCTATAGCACTATCGCCGAGCGATAGCGCGATTAACAATGTTCTAGCCGCTCGACCTCCAGATGCGAGTTAGAGGGCAGGCCACGCCTTCTTGTTGCGCGGCTATCGCCGACAATAAGTCTTATCACTGGCATTAGCCGCAGAGGTCGCGCCCACTAAGAGGTGAATACTTTTCACGATTACTATGGTCACCTTGGAGAGGATCACCGATTTCTGCGTAAAAAACTAAGCATTCTCATCACCGCAGCTCCCGTTTTTTGCTCATGTACACAATTCACTGCCCAACACTCAAAACCATAGAGCATCTCTTGTCTAATTGCAGTACGCTAAAACTTGCCTTTAAGTTTTAATGGTACTTTACGATCACATAAGATCCCTGACGCGTTTCTCCACTTCAACCAACCTGCTTCGATTCTACGTGTATCATCTTTATCAATACCTCCATCGTTTTGAACTATCGATCCAAGATATTTAAAACATTCACTACGTTGAAATATCGTGATCACTCAACTTAAAAACGAAGTTATCCGTCCTTCTTGCACTGTTAAATTTAAGCTCCATATACTCTCTCTTTGCCCTGCTCAACCTGAAACTCTTTTTTTCTAAATTTAAGTTCCATATACTCCGTGCTCTGTTTCTATTATAGTGCATTATTGATTTTTAAAACTCAAAGTAAAAAAAATTATGTTAAGCATTTTAATGATATTTTTATTGGAATTAATAAATTTTGGTTAAATTTATTTTAAACATTGTTTTGGTTATCAGCCTAATTTGTTCCCTGACAAATTAGTTAATATGTAATGACAGCGCGCCACGACCGACTCGCGTGTATTCCCATAGGAGGAGGTGAACCACTGCCCTGACGAAAGATCAGAATCCGTGGTCGCGTCCGGTTGATCGTTTCGAGTCACTTTTATATTTTGTGTTTTTTATTCTGAGATGTATTTAATCCCAGATCGGTCCAAACAATCCTAGTCGTCCGATCAGAGTGATTTTTTTTCTTGTTGTAGTGTGCATTTAATAATCGAGTTTCTCATTTAGGGTTATATATAACCCGGCGGTTTGGGGAAGGGGGCATCGATGGTTTTTTGAGATTTGGGAACCGCCGGTCTTTGTTCGGCGTGAAGCCGATGCTCCTCCTCCGATGTAACGCTAATCTCTTCCCCTCTCCTGGCACGACTCCCGAAAACCCCACCTCCTCCTCCCCCACTCTCTCCGGTAAGCCCTTTCGCCTCCATATTCCTCCACCCTGCCCGGCCCGCAACTCCATAAAACTGCAGTCCCTATCCTCTCCCGTCAGCCCTCTCTCCACCCTCAGCCCTCACCGAATTCCATTTCCTGCACCTTAGCCGCTGCCCCTACCCTCTCCCGCCAACCCTCTCCCGCCAACCCTCTCCCCATCCGTAGCCCTACAGAATGTCTCCTGTACTTTATCCACTGCCCAGTCCCTCTCCCAACCTACAACCATTCCCCAAACATTCATGTGGAATCCTCTCATTAAACCCGACAGCCAAATCCCTCATTACCACAATTAAGGCCCCCACCTCTTTAATAGTTCCGATCCATACAACCCTCCTAACCCCCCTGATTCCATCCTCCTTTATTCCCCTATCGTGGTTCCACTTCAAAATAACCGGCCCCGACGCTACAGCAACCTTGGATGCCTTCCATACACTTCATCGCTGCCTGCATGTGTAAACTGTGGTAAAATCTTTCCTTTTATTGTTGTTTATTCTCCTGTACTCATATTGTGGTGGACTCTATTTTCATTGTACTACTAGTTCATATGTTGTGTGATTTGCATGACTTATTCTATTTGCGCTTCAAATTATTGCATCTCGTTCGTTTGCAAAATTAATATTTTGTTCTCTATTGATAATTAATTGTGACCGTGTCTGCCTCTACTGATAATCATATAAAATTTAGTTACTTGCATCAATTTTGGAGCGGGCCACTGAGTACTTGCATTACACCGCATTGAGATTAGGATTGTATTTAGAAGTCTCTTTCAAATCGACCTACCACTGCATCAAATTGGTGTCAGAGGGAGGTTAGGGTCATTTGCCTGTTACGTAGTGGTATGAATTATCTTCAGTCCTTGTCAAGTCACAGTCACACCGACGATAGGACCGCTAGTTTGCAGACTGACTTGACACCCATTGAGTTTCAACGGTTGGTTCTCAACCGATTTGATTGGATGAGGACACAATTCAAAACTCTTAGAGGTGATATTGCAAGGATTAACACAAGCTTTGATCAGTTAGAGACGCCTAGGAGTCGAGCGACTCCTCCCCCTGATGAGGAGCCTCATGAGGGTCCACGAAACGCTACACCCCCAGCAGAGTGGCGTGGTAGAGATATCCGTCGCCGAGATCCCCCACCCTTTGCAAAGGGGAATTATATGCAAGATCCTGGAAGGGACCCTCGCCCTCCTGACGAGCCTCGTCTTCCCCCACCTCGTCGTAGAGATCGAGCTCGATATGATTATGATCATGAGGATGAGTTTGGTGACTACCATGAGCCGCGCCATGGGATGACCCTGGGGGAAGGTAATGTCACCCGAT
The DNA here is from genome assembly GCA_039583875.1 of Platanthera guangdongensis. Taxonomy (NCBI): domain Eukaryota; kingdom Viridiplantae; phylum Streptophyta; class Magnoliopsida; order Asparagales; family Orchidaceae; genus Platanthera; species Platanthera guangdongensis. Next base: position 106,262,977 of record CM077166.1, read on the forward strand.
GTATTTGCATTGATGCGCCCTCCTTCGACGGTCACCTTGACCCGAATGCATTTAGTGTTTGGCTCATGGATATGAATCACTATTTTGACTGGTTTGAGATGAGCGACGAGAGGCGAGTGCTATTCGCCAAAATGAAATTGATCAGACAGGCAAAGACTTATTGGTCGAGTCTCGAGAGATCTCTTGAGCGGGATGGTTATTACCCCATCACCCGATGGGATGACATGAAGCAACACTTACAAGATAAGTACCTCCCCATATCATATCAAAATCAACTGTTAGATCAACTCTACGCGCTACGTCAGGGGACACCCTCTGTAGCAGATTATATGTCCCGATTTGACGAGTTGGTAGTTCGTGACGATATTATGGAGGAGCCCGTCTCCACAACATCATGCTTTCGTGCGGGGCTTAGAGCGGACATTTGGAGGGAATTACTTCCCCACAATATGAAGACAGTGGAGCAGTTCTTTCAGCTCGAGCTAGAGTACAAGCAGTATTTACGCACTGCTGGCTCGAGACAGGGCGTCACTCGACCCGACGCCACCACAGCTAGGAGACCCCATCCTGCCACGACTACTGACAACCCTCGCGCAGACGCAACAGAAAAAGCTATTGTTCCTGGAGGCCCCAATCCTGGGGGCGTCCAATGCTATCAGTGTTCAGGCAGAGGACACTTTACGTCGCAATGCCCTACTAGAAATTTACTGATTGAGGAGTTGGGTGTGCCCAGTACTGAGGCCGAGGACGTTGCAGTTGAGGAGGTTACTGTCGTTGTAGAGGATGGATGAGAGAGCGATACAGAGAGATTGCTAGAGGCGGGAGTCCTCCGACGCATCCTCCACCCCACGTGTTGAGGAGGATTGGCTCCGCATCACTATTTTTTCACATATTTCCCGAGCGCAGGAGGCCACTGCAAGCTCTCCATTGGTAGTGGGCGTTGCGTCAACATTATTACTAAGAAAAGACTTGAGAGGATGCAACTGACACCCGAGCCCCATCCCCATCCCCACCGAGTTTTGCGGGTGGATAATTCCATCATTCATGTCACGCAGCTGTGCCTGGTTCCGATACAATTAGCGTCTATCGAGGTCCAGGTTTGGTGCGATGTTATCCCTATGAATGTCGCTCACGTTCTTCTTGGGAGACCCTGGCTTTGCGATCGTGACGCCACGTGGTTTGGCCGGTCCAACACGTGCGTATTCTTCAACAAGGGTTGAAAGATTACTCTTACTCCAACTCAGCCCAGGGATCCTCCCAAGGTTAAGGTTGACTCGTCAGTTAGTGTGGGTCGTCGAGACCCCTACATGTCTTGAGGAGAGGAGATTTCCTGAGGGAGAGCCTATAGACTGGGGTCATGTTTATCGTAGCGGCCACGATGATGGCCGAGATCCCCATCGAGACTGAGATTACTGACCCAGATGTTCGACAAATGATGGATGACTTTAGCGATATTTTGCTCGAGGAGCTCCCCGATGAGCTTCCCCCACTGAGGGACATCAAACATGCGATTGACCTGATCCCTGGGGCATCTTTGCCCGATCTTCCACATTATCGCTTAAATTTGACTGAGCATGCCGAATTAAAATGACAAGTTGATGATCTTCTGCGGAAGAAGTTTATACGCGAGAGTTTGAGTTCATGTGCCGTACCAGCCCTTCTTACCCCGAAGAAGGACTAAAGCTGTCGCATGTGCATTGATTGCCGTGCCATAAATAAGATTACAGTGAAATATCGTTTTCTGATTCCCCGCCTCAATGATCTCCTGGATTTGATGTCTTATGCCCAGATCTTTTCGAAGATCAATTTTCGCAGTGGGTACCATCAGATTCGAGTTAGAGAGGGGGATGAGTGGAAAACGTCCTTCAAGACGAAGGATGGCTTGTACGAGTGGATGGTGATGACGTTCAGATTATCGAACGCACCCAGTACATTTATAAGGGTGATGACGCAGGTCTTGTTGCCCTACATGGGTAAAATTTTGGTAGTATATTTTGATGACGCATAGCGCTCTTATGTCATATTCTCCTGGTGTTCGTGCTCCTCCGAAAGGAGCATCTGTACATCAACTTGAAGAAGTGCTCGTTCCTGTCCACATCCGTTCATTTCTTGGGTTATGTAGTATCGACGTCTGGTATTTCTGTCGATCCTGACAAGGTCAGGGAGATTCGAGAGCGACCCACCCCTACGAACATACATGAGGCTCATAGTTTTCATGGACTTGCCACCTTTTATAGTAGGTTTGTTTGTGCCTTCAGTTCGATCATGAATTCCATTACGAGCTGCCTTCGTCAGATCGATTTTGTTTTGACGAATGCTGCTACTCGAGCCTTCGAGGAAATCAAGGTGAGACTGTCTACAACTCCCGTTTTACGATTGCCAGATTTCTCCAAGCCCTTTGAGGTAGCTTGTGACGCGTTGGGAGTTGGTATCAACGCAATCCTTAGTCAGGAAGGCCACCCGGTGGCCTACTTTAGCTAGAAGTTGAACGAGGCCCGACAAAAATATTCAAATTATGATCGGGAGTTCTATGTTATTGTGCAGACATTGCGTTATTGGCAACATTACCTCCTACACAAGAAGCTTATTTTATATTCAGACCATCAAGCACTCGACTCACAAAAGAAGTTGGGTCATCGATACGCCAAATGAGTGGAATATATGCAGGAGTTTCACTATGTTCTTAAGCACCGAGCGGGTGTTGAGAACAAACCGGCAACCGCCTTGAGTCGCCGAGTCAGCATTCTCCACACCATGCGCACCCGAGTTGTGGGATTCGAGCAAATGGTTTACGCTTATCCAGAGTGCCTTGATTTTGGGGACATCTACACAACATTTTCGAGGGACCCTCCCGATGTTCGAGAGGGATATTCAATCTCTGACGGGTATTTATTTATGGGTTCATGCCTATGCATACCTCAGACCTCCCTCCGAGATTTCCTTATTTAAGAGCTTCACGCAGGCGGAGCTGCGGGTCATTTCTGTTGAGATAGGAAAATTGCATTAGTTGAGGATCGCTTCTTCTGGCTCGGCCTGAAGAAAGACGTTACTAGAGTTGTGAGACATTGTCGAGTCTGCCAGACTGCAAAGTGGACTCGCCAGCCCACAAGACTACACTCCACTACCCATCCCTGAGAGGCCCTGGTCTGATATTAGTATGAATTTCATTCTCGGGTTCCATCGCACTTTGAGGTAGCTCGATTCCATTTTTGTTGTAGCGGTTCGTTTCTCTAAAATGACACATTTTATTCCTTACCGAAAGATCGTTGATGCCTCCCCCGTGGCGGCTTTATTCTTTAGAGAAGTGTTTAAGTATCATGGTCTCCCCACTTCCATAGTCTGATCGTGACGTACGATTCATGAGCCATTTTTTGGAAGACTTCATGGAAGAAGACGGATACGACCCTGAAGTTTTCCTCCGCCTACCACCCGCAGACGGATGGGCAAACCGTAGTCCTGGGACACTTCTCCGTTGCCTCGTGGGGGATAGTCCGGATAGTTGGGATTCTGTTCTCCCTATAGACGAGTTTGCGTATAATAGTTCTGTCAATAGGACTACGAGTTTGAGTCCATTTCATATTATGTTAGGATATGAGCCTAGGAAACCCATTGACTTAGTGGATATTCCCATAGGGCAAGGTCTAATGAGTCAGCCGAGTCCTTCATATAGCATGTGCATGCACTACACGAGTCGGTCCGTAAGATGATTGCAGCTAGTAATAATTATTATAAGGATCAAACATATCAGCACAGGCGAGAACAAATCTTTGAGGCGGGAAAACAAGTATTAATTCACATTCGATCTTAGAGGGTCCCGCAAGGACCAGCAAAAAAATTAAGCGCACACAGAATGAGCCCCTATACAGTCGTACGACGGATTGGTACGAACGCTTATGAGATATACATCCCTCGTAATAATTATTATAAGGATCAAACATATCAGCACAGGCGAGAACAAATCTTTGAGGCGGGAAAACAAGTATTAATTCACATTCGATCTTAGAGGGTCCCGCAAGGACCAGCAAAAAAATTAAGCGCACACAGAATGAGCCCCTATACAGTCGTACGACAGATTGGTACAAACGCTTATGAGATATACATCCCTCATGGTATGGGCATCAGCCGGGTATTCAACGTAGAAGATTTGACTCCTTACTGCGAGAAGTATGTGTACGTGGACCGCTTTACCACACCTCTACCCGAACCTTCATCTCCCATAGCCCCTCTACCTGAGCCTTCACCTCCTATTGCCTCCACTAGTCCCTCTTTGTTTCCACCAACGGCGTCACGCCATGCAGATCGCGTTGCACCATCGACGGTTCCATCGACACAGCCGCTGTCCGGAGATACATCATTACCAGACAGAGATACATCATTGCTAGACGGAGATACATCAGTGCCAGACAGAGATACATTAGTACCACCTACTTCTACAGACGACGTGCTTCAGATCATTGGTCACGACTTCTACACCGCGGACGGACGAGATATTGCGCGTTATCTTGTCCATTGGAGCAGCCGGTCCCTGCACGACGCTATATGGGTTTCTTCAGAGAAGCTTGAGAGACTCGTCCCACGGCTACACAACGAGTACGACCACCGCCACTCATCGGAGTTGAGTGTTTTTAAACCCGGGGGAGTTGACGGCGAGCCACGACCGACTCGCGTGTATTCCCGCAGGAGGCAGTGAACCACTGCCCTGACGAAAGATCAGAGTCCGTGGTCGCGCCCGGTTCATCGTTTCGAGTGACTTTTATATTTTGTGTTTTTTATTCTGAGATGTATTTAACCCCCGATCGGTTCAAACAATTCTAGCCGTCCCATCAGGGTGGTTTTATTTCTTGTTGTACTGTGCAGTTAGTAAGCGGTTTTTTTGGTTTTATATAACCCGAAGGCTTGGGGAAGGGGGCGTCAATTGTTTTCTGAGATTTGAGAACCACCGGTCTCTGTTCGGCGTGAAGCCGACGCTCCTTCGGTGTAATGCCGATCTCTTCCCCTCTCCTTGTGCGACTCCGGGAAACCCCACCTCCTTCCCCCTCCCTCTCTCCGGTAAGTCCTTCCGCCTCCATATTCGTCCACCCTGCCCGGCTTGCAACTCCTTAAAACCACTACCCCTATCCTCTCCCGTCAGCCCTCTCTCCACCCTCAGCTCATAGAGAATTCCATTTCCTGCACCTTTGCCACTGCCCCTACCCTCTCCCGCCAACCCTCTCCGCATCCGCAACCCCACAGAAAGTCTCCTGCACTTTATCCGCTGCCCAATCCCTCTCCCAACCTACAATCATTCCCCAAACTTTCCCGTAGAATCCTCTCATCAAACCCGACAGCCAAATCCCTCACCGCAATTAAGTTCCCCACCCCTTTAATTGCTTCGATCCATCCAACCCTCCTACCCCCCCCCCCCTCCCCCCAAGTCCATCCTCCTTAATTCCCCATCGTTGTTCCACTTGAAAACAGCCGGTCCCGACGCTACAACAACCTTGGATGCCTTCCACACCCTTCACCGCCGCCGCCTGCCTGTGTAAATTGTGGTAAAATCTTTCCTTTTATTGTTGTTTATTCTCCTGTACTCACTTGTATTGTGGTGGACTCTATTTTCATTGTGTTACTAGTTCATACGTTGTGTGATTTGCATGACTTATTCTTCTTGTGCTTTAAATTATCGCGTCTCGTTCGTTTGCAAAATTAATATTTTGTTCTCTGTTGATAATTAATTGTGACCGCGTCTGCCCCTGCTGATAATCGTATAAAATTTCGTTACTTGCTGCAATTTTGGAGGGGCCATTGAGCACTTGCATTACACCGCATTGAGGTTAGGATTTCATTTAGAAGTCTCTTTCAAATCGACCTACTACTGCATCACCTAACCTCTAAAGGACTAAAATGCAAATTACTGCGCTGCATTGATCTGTTTCTATAGCCTTCATTGGTTAAACATTCTGATTTAGTGGTAGTCTGACTCGAGATAAACACACTAAATGCGATTCTAAATGCAATGCAATATGATGTAATTGTAAGAGGAGATCCGCATAAAAATTGAATTCAGTAATTAATTATTATGAGAATAACATAAGCACAATCATTCATAAACTTTAATTAAGGAATAAACAATCTTTGTTTGCGAAGCGTCTGTGTAAATATTTTAAGCGCGTGTGGAATAGATCCTGTAAGTTATACAGAGTTCAGTACTAATAACAAATAATAAATACATCTACCACAGATAAGGGTGCCAAATACAAAAAAATAGAAAAATAAAAGTCCAAATACAACTTACACGTGCACCCAACGTTGCTGTAGAGTGGAGAAGGCGCCAGGAGAGGGTTTTCGACTGGTGGGGGGCGGGGGGACTCGGGTGGTGTATGTGATGGTTGGTTAAGTGATTGGTGGCTGTAAGGGCTCACGGTAGGTTTTTTTTTGGTTCTGGTGGTAAAGGGAAGCTTGCTGGATTGGCTTAAGAATAGTAAACAGGGGCAGTAGAAGGTAGATTCCAGTGGCTGGAAACCAAAATAGCAAGCTAGGAAGTTAGGGAGAGGCACATGAACTCGAATTTTGATGCAGAGAGGGAGTTCTGGGAAGTGGAGTTAACTGGGAGTGGCATAATGGGATTTTCGAGCTGCAACTAGTGAACAAGATCAAGATGGGAAGGGTTTTGGCTTTGGACTTACGGGACAGGGAAGAGACAGGGCTTTCTGGGTGGATCTGGATGTGGGATGCTGAAGAGAAGAGTGGAATCGTAGAGACATGGGTAGGGTTTATGGTGGATGAGCACAAGACGAGTGGGATGGACTTACCTTGGAGTTGCACCAAGGGGGTTCTTCCGACATCACATCAGAGAGAACCAAGACTGATGGTTTGCAAAAAACTGCAATTCAACCTTCATTACTCCAATCAATCGAAGTCTGCACTATTTAATCTGAAAACAAACTTAGGGAACCCAAATCAGACTACTCATATTGTATGGTTCGATTTGGTGTTGAATACAACTAAAAACATATAAAATAATATATCAAAATGGCTCGGAACGGCCATCCGGGCACAACCGTGGACTCGGATTGCCCGAACGGATAGCGGTTCACCGCCTCTTGCGGGAATAGACATGTATCAAGCGTGGCACACCATCAACTCCGCTCGGATTGAACGTATACATCTTCGGTGAGTGAAGCTTCAGAGCAAGTCTCTCGAGCTCCTCTGAAAAAAATTGTGTAGCATCATATAGCGGACTACTGCTCCAACTAATAAGATAATGTACCAGATCTCGCCCGCCTGCGGTATAGAAGTTGTAATCCATACTAATATCACTCCAAGGCCTCAACGAGACAGACAATGGAGTGTACAATCCTATGGGCTGACGAGATCCCTTTACAGTCTAACAGACTTGACAATGTCTAACAACTCGGGTAACGTTCTTCTTCAGGCCAGACCAGAAGAACCAATCCTCAACTAACGTAATCAACTTGTCTCGTCCGAAGTGTCCTGCTGCTCTGCCTGCTTGCAACTGTCAGATGTGGAAATCTCAGAAGTATGTCTGTGGAATGCAGAGGCGAGAGCCCGTGAATAAATACTGATCAGAGATCATCGTATAACTCTTACTATGGTCAGGAAGGTCCCTCGATAACGCAGCATAGATGTCACCAAAATCTGGGCACACCGGGTAATCGTAAACTAGACACTCAAAGCCCATAATTTAGGTTATCATGTTGTGGACGATGCTGACTCGGTGACTCAGTGCGTTAGCCGGTTTGTTTTTGACACCCCCGCGGTGTTCACGAACGTAATGATAATCGTGCATATATTTCACCCATTTCGCGCGGCGATGGCCTAATATCTTCTGCGAGTCGAGACACCTCAAGGCCCAATCATCAGAATGCAAAACAAACTCCTTGTGCATGAGATAGTGACACCAGATTCTAAGTGCTTGTACGATGACATTGAACTCCTGATCATAATTTGAGTACTTTTGTCGGGCGTCATTCAGTTTCTCATTGAAGTAAGTAACTGGATGATCTTCCTGATTAAGTACCGCGCCGATTCCAATTCCTGATGCATCACATGCGACCTCAAAGGCCTTGAAGAAATCAAGTAAGCGTAAGACAAGAGCGGAAGACAGGCTCTCCTAAATCTCTTTGAAAGCCCTAGTGGAGACCTTCATCCACACAAAATCACCCTTTCAGAGACAAGCTTGTAATGGGAGCCATAATTGAACTGAAGACGCAAACAAACCTCCTATAGAAGGTGGAAAGTCCATGAAAACTACGGGCCTTATGAATGTTCGTCGGAACGGGCCACTCACGAATCGGCTTGACCTTGTCTGGATCAACCGATATACCATAAGAAGAAACTATATACCCTAAAAAGTGAACAAACGCGGACAAGAATGAACACTTCTTTTAATTGATGTAGAGATGCTCCTTCCGTAGGAGCTCAAATACGTGGCGAATGCGGTGCAAGTGTTCGGTGTGACCCTGGTTGTATATTAATATATCATCATAATACACTACCATAAATTTGCCCATGTAGGGCCGCAGGACTAGTGTCATCACCCTTATGATTGTGCTAGATGTGTTTGATAGTCCAAACGACATTAGTAGCCACTCATATAGGCCATTCTTCGTTTTAAAGGTTGTCTTCCACTCATTCCCATCTATAAGTCTAATCTGATGCTATCCACTACGAAGGTCATTCTTCAAAAATATTTGGGCATCGACCATCGAGTCTAGGAGGTCGTTGAGGCGAGGAATGAGAAAAAAAATACTTCTTAGTGATTTTATTGATGTCACGACTATCAATGCACATGCGTCAGCTCTCGTCGTTCTTCAGGGTAATAAGGGCCGATACGGCACAAGAGCTCATACTCTCTTGTATGAATTTCTTCTGAAGAAGATCATCGACTTGCTTTTTCAGTTTGGCACGCTCAGTCGGATTGAAGCAAAAATGGGATAAATTGGGCAAAGATGTCCCTGGGACCAAATCGATCACAAGCTTGATGTTTCTCAATGGAGGAAGCTCACCATGGAGCTCCTCGGGCATAATATCTACATAGTTATTCAACAACTGACTTGACCTTGCCCTTGGTAGGTTCCCCGTGCTGGGTCGGGGGTAAGGGTAATCTTTCGTCCTTTATCAAAGAAAACATATACCATAACACGTGGCATCGTGGTCATACAACCAAGGTCGTCCAAGTAAAACGTGTGCAACGTCCATAGGGATAACGTCACACCAGACCTTGTCCTCAATGAACGTTAAGTAAATCGGCACCTGACATCGTTGTGTAACCTGGATGGTAGATTTGTCTACCCATAGGACACGTTAAGGATGCATATGTGGCTCGATAGTAAGCTGCATCCTCTCTATCCCTTTCTTGGAGATTATATTCACGCAACTACTACTATTAATAGCGAGCTTGCAGAGACCTCCTGCGCTTGAGAAATACGTGAAGAAAATTGTAGTGCATCGCCAATCCTCCTCGACACGTAGGATGTGCAGAAGGCGAAAAAGGACTCCTAACTCTAGCGACCTCTCAACGTTGCTCTCCCATCCCCCCTCTACAACTTTCGTAATCTCCTTGATGGCGGCATCCTCCGCCTCAGTGCTCGGCTTTCCCGATTCCTCAATTAGTAAATTCCTCGTCGGGCATTGCGCCACGATGTGTTTTTTTCCAGAACATTGATAAAATTGGACGTCCTTAGGTTTGTGGCCATCAGGGATGATAGCTTTCTCCGCTTCTACTGGAGTGCGAGGGGGGGGGGGGATAGTGACCATGGTTGGATTGGGTCTCCTAGCCATGGTGGGATTAAATCGAAAGGTGATCTGTATCGAACCTGCAGTGTGCAAATATCACTCGTAATCTAAAAAACCTGCTCAACCGTCTCAATCCTATGGGGAATCGGTTCCCTTCATATGTCAACCATAATTCTTGTCTGAAAATGTGATGCAGTGGAAATGGTTTCTTCTAGAATATCACTACAGATTGCTAGCTCGTCGAAACATGACATGTAATCCTCAATGAAAAGGCCCCCCGCCCCCCCGACTGGAGTGCATGTAACTGATGGTTTATCTTTTTGTCGTTGTTTCATCTCGTCCCATCTGGTGATGAGATGATATTCGTTCTGCTCAAGTGATCTCTCCAAGCTCGACTAATAAATTTTTTGCCTGGCCAATCAATTTTATCTTAGCGAACCGCACATTCCTCTTGTCACTCATCTCAAACTAGTCAAAATAGTGATCCATATCCATATGCCAATCGCTAAATGTCTTCGGATCTAGATGAACATCGGAGGAAGGTGCGTCAGTGGATACGCCAAGTTATATCAACCTCTTCTGGAGTCATCACACGGCGTGGCTCACGGTTGTGGTTGTACTGATCATCATAGTCATTGTTGTATCGTGCAGGTGGGGCTCGATCTCTACGAGCTGGTCGGTGTGCTGGACGAGGTGCATTGGGAGGGAAATGATTCCTCCCTGGGTCTTGTTGATACTCGTAACCACGGTGGAAATTCCCTCTCGTGGGAGGAGGGTAGTCTTGGTGAGGAATATCTTTACCACATCTCTCAGGAGGGGGTGTAACATCTCGGGGATCCTTGGGAGGCTCCTCGTCAGGGGAGGAGTCACTTGACCTTTAGGGGTCTCTAACTGATCGACCCTTATGTTAACCCTAGCGATGTCATCTCTATGGGGGTTGAACTGGGGCCCCAATCCGAGCAAATCGATCGACAATAAGTTTTTGAAATTCAGTGGACGTCATATCCGATTGTGAAATGACAGCCCTATCGTTGGTGAGATTATGGTTTGACATATATTGATGATAATCACTACCACTACGTAACATAAGTGACCCTAACGTAGGGGTCTGATACCAATTTAGTGTAGTGATAGGTAAACTCGATATAAACACATTAAATGCGATGCTAAATGAATGCGATATGATATTTAATGCTAGAGGAGGTCCACATAAAAATTGAATTCTGTAATTAATTATTATGAGACTAACAGAGGCGCAAGCAGCCGCAAACATTAATTAAGTAATAAAAAAGCTTTGTTCGCGAAGCGTCCGATGTGCAAATATTTTAAGCGCGTGCGGGACACTCTGCAAGTCATACAGAGTCCATTGCTAATAGCAAACAATAAAGACATCCATTATTGATAAGGATGCCAAATACAAAACAATAGAAAAATAAAATTCCAAATACAACTTTTGCGTGTAGGCGGTGGTAGATGACAGTTGATTGTGGGCATCCAAGGTCGCTGCATAGCGGAGACGGCGTTGGGAGAGGGTTTTGGACTGGTGGGGGGGGGGGGCTCGGGTGGTGTATGTGGTGGTTGGTTAAGTGACTGGTGGCTGTAGGGGCTCACTGTAGGGAGGTTTAGGGGCGGGTGGCAGAGGGAAGCTTGTTGGATTGGCTCAGGAATAGTAAACAAAAGGTTATGGGAGGTATATTCCAGTGGTTGGAAACCAAAATAGCAGGCTAAGCAGTTAGGGAGAGGCACAAGAAGTAGGATTGGGATGAAGGGAGGGAGTTCGGGGAAGTGGGGTTAACGTGGAGTGACAGAATGGGATTTTCAGGGTGCAACTAGTGAGGCAGGACCAAGATGAGATGGTTTCTGGGTGTGAACTTACGGGACAGGGACGGGACGGGGCTTTATGGGTGGATCCGGATTTGGTATGCTGAAGAGAAGAGGGGAAACGTGGGGGGGGGGGTGGGTTAGGGTTTACAGCGGATGAGCAGAGAGGGATGGACTTACCTTGGAGTCGCACCTGGGGGGGGGGGGGGGGGGTTCTTCCGGCGTCGCCCCACAGAGAACCGAGACCGACAATTTGCAAAAAACTGCAACTCAACCTTCAATACACCAATCAACCGGATCTTGCATTATTTAAACTTAAAACAAACTTAGGGCACCCGAGTCAGACAACTCATATTATCCGGTCCAATCTGGTGTTAACTACAACTCAAAACATATAAAATAATATATCAAAATGATTCGGAACGACCATCCGGGCAAAACCGTGGACTTGGATCACCGGAAAGAATAGACCTTTGTCGGGCGTAGCACGTCATCACATTCTCTCCTAAGTTCTATTACATGATCCTCCTCTCCGCTCTATCTTCCCTTTGGCAATAACTCATGCACTAGTGTATGCATTAGTAGCTGAAAAACAATGGCAGTGATAGGCAGGGACCACAATTAGTCAATGGAGGCTAAAACACAGTATGGTGGAGGAATGCGTAGCGAGTAAGCAGGTAGGCCGTGTGGTATAGTGTCATAAATAGGAGGTGGTGGTGGGTTCAAGCAATAGGTCTTGAGCAGTCCAACAAGTGGTAGGTTGCGATCATCTCTGTGATGCACTATGCTGTCATCTCCGCGAGGCGTTATTAGGTCGCATATGATCAGGCTTGTTGTTTCTTATCAGAAGTTACTAAAATGTGCTTTATTCTTGAGTTACCAGAAAAAAATAATAGATATTCAAGATTAAGGGAAAATTTTTGAAACCATTTCTTGCACTTATACTCATATTTGATTATATCATGGTACCTCTGATCTCTATGCGGCTCTGGACGTAGGTGCTTCTTACCTACCCACTCGATTTTGTGTTTCCTGATTTTATTTTTGTTTTATCAATTTATTTTCTCGTTGCTAGGGTGTATTTTACTTGATAGTTTTCCTTACAAATGACTTTGTAAACTGATGTCACTATCTGCCATTATGGATTTCTAAACATTGTACCCTTCCCATAGATAGTAGTATTTATTTTGAATTTCACACTGAAGACGAGATGATTCTCCATTATTTAACAGTGAAGACAAATTATGCCAAATGCAAAAAACAGTCTCATGCTCCTGTATTTACTTATAGCTTTTTGTTGATCATTGTAGTTGCTCACTTGAAGCGGCCTGTCACTCCTAGTAGCAATCCACCTGTAGACTATCACTCTGCCGATTCAGAACATGTTCTTAAAAGGTCACGTGCTGTGGGAATATCTGAGGAGGTAACTAATTGATTATCCTTTTTATATGCTATTACCAATTTATTGCAAATTTTAGAGTACTGGAGCAATTTTGTTATTTTTACAAGACACGATACTTCCTTAGAATTTCCTAATTTGTTGCAGGTTGCACTGTCTACTACTCACTTACCTGTAGGATATGCTAGTATTTCAAGGAACCAATACAATTCTGATGAGTTGCCAAAGAATGTAGCTGTGAATTTAAATCAGGGATCTACTGTCACGAGCTTAGATTTTCATCCTTCTCAACCAACCCTGCTTCTAGGTTAGAGCTTTGTTCACCGGAGCATTTTTTTGTACTTATGGCGGGTATGTTTGAGACCATGTAACTTGGAGGTTTGGCATTAACTATTGGCCTTTCTTTTCCAGTTGGCACCAATGTTGGTGATATTGCTGTGTGGGAGGTGTCCTCTAGAGAGAGACTTTGTCACAGGAATTTTAAAGTCTGGGAACTTTCAGCATGCTCGACACTCCTGCAGGTGTTCCAACTTTTAAGTTTTGTGCGGACCTTCTTGTTGTTTGTTTATACTACTAAACACATATTTTTCCATGCTATGATGAGCAGTCCACTTTGGTTAAAGATCCTTCCATATCTGTTAACCGGATTCTTTGGAGTCCAGATGGCAATCAATTTGGTTAGTTAAAAATGAAAATAGTCTTTTCCCTTTCTTCGCAAAGATTTTTTATCTATTACATACCAGATGTATCATGTATGCATTTTTCATAGCATTTATGGCTTGGAGAAATTTAGTTAATGATCATAAATGACAGTGGCAAAAATTAGTTAAGCATACTGTGGTGCTGAGTTATGAATCTTTTGGGCTGAACCTTTTTTCACTCAGGTGTTGCATATTCAAAGCACATCGTGCACTTGTACAATTACAATGGCCGTGATGATTTATTACAACACATGGAGGTACTTTTTATCACTTTTATTTCCCCACCTGGGTAATTGTTGTTCTTAATCTTCATTCATGTTTGGCTTTGTTTTTTTTCTTTTTCTTTTTGTTGTGATGTGCTTGATTATCAGATTGATGCTCATAGTGGTGGGGTAAATGATATTTCTTTCTCACAACCAAACAAGCAGTTGTGCGTTGTGACTTGCGGAGATGACAAAACTATCAAGGTTTCTATGATTTTTTCTAACAACGTGATTAGTCATAAAATGTTGGATGTTCCTATTCTCAATAGTCATGTATCTTCAGGTTTGGGATGCTATTACTGGTGTGGTACAATATACCTATGAAGGTCATGAGGCACCTGTTTACTCCATATGCCCACATTCAAAAGAAAATATTCATGTAATTTCCTGCCCATCTTTTAGTTATTGCTTGGTTGCTAGATGCAGACATTATTGGAATTTCTGAAATCATACTTAACCTTCTATCTCAAACATTCAGTTTATCTTCTCCACATCACTTGATGGGAAAATAAAGGCTTGGTTGTATGATAATGGGGGCTCAAGAGTGGATTACACCGCGCCTGGTCAATGGTGTACTACCATGGCTTATAGTGCCGATGGAACCAGGTTTTCTTATGGGAACTCATCAAATTTTAAAATATGTTACTTATAATTTTCATAATATGTTTTGTTAATTCTAATATTACTCTTATCAAAAAAAATATGAGTTTGTGTGTGTGCATGTTTAGGCTGTTCTCCTGTGGTACTAGTAAAGAAGGAGATTCATATATTGTTGAGTGGAATGAAAGTGAAGGGTCTGTAAAGAGAACATATTCTGGTTTTCGGAAAAGGTCAAATGGTGTCGTGCAATTTGATACAACAAAAAATCGATTTTTGGCTGCTGGAGATGATTTTATGGTTAAGTTCTGGGACATGGACAATACTAACCTTCTGACAACAACTGAGGCAGATGGTGGTTTATCGGTGATTAGTTTAATGGAGTTTTTTTTCCCTTTTTCATCTAATTTCACAATGTCCTATTTTAAGAAATCAATTGGTTTCGTGACAATCTTGCAGGCATCTCCATGTATCCGCTTCAACAAATTAGGTTCACTTTTAGCTGTTTCTACCAGTGACAATTGTATTAAAATATTAGCAAATGCTGAGGGATATCAACTGTTGCGTTCCTTTGAAAGTCGACTGTACAGTGCTGCGAGATCAGCTTCTGAGGCAAAGGTTATTTACTGCCATTTATTTGATACTCTGCACCATTGCATTGCTTATTGCTTTATTTTTCTTTCTACCCACTCATGCTAACTACATAAAACCTTTCTTATAACTTCAGCCACCTTTGGGGGCCGTCAGTGCTATGCCTGGTGTTTCCATGGCTGATCGTAGTAGCCTAGTAGCTCCTTGTGTTGGATTGGTAATATAGTTCATTCCTTGGTTGCTTGGTTTTTTGTATGTTCAATACCTTTTCAATAGTTTAGCCTTCCAATGATTCATCTTTTTGTTGAATATATTCTTATCATAAATATAAAGTCATTTTATATTGTTCGAGTTTAACTAGAATCTTTCAACATTGCTGTAGAGTGGTGATAACCGCGGCATATCTGATGTAAAACCCAAAATTATTGACGAGTCAGCAGAGAAATCCAAGATATGGAAACTTGCAGAAATCAACGAGCCATCTCAATGCTGTTCCCTTAGGCTTCCAGATAATTTACTAGCAGTAAAGGTGAGGATTTCTTGCTCATTCTTGTTTCATAGAAGTAAAAAAGATAAATAAATATTTGATAACCATTCTAGTTAGAGTATTTAAATTTGTTTCTTACACGACAAGAGTAATAATTGTTTCATTTTTTCATTTTTAGTATTTCAGTAGTTCTTATGGATGAATTTTCTGTAAAGTGTCTGCTTCATTTATGTTTTCATCAATTAAACTAGTTCGTACAAAATTTCATCAATGTTATGTCATTTCGATCTAGTCATCTGACTTATAATGTGATATGAAACATGATGGCAGCGACCCGTCTGCACGGACATGCCAGGTATGTACGCCTAAGGCAGCCCTGACTGGCTAGGAAGTGACCTAGTTGGTTTATTGGCAATGCGATTACAGATCATTGTTGCTTATTTATGTAATGCTCTCTTTTATAACTGGGATATGTGGACTTGCGTTATTTACACCTTTGCAATTGCCTTAACACATATATGTGAGTTTATATGCTTTTGGGATTATATTTGTATCATTTATGAAATTGCCTAAGGCTACGTTAAGGGTATTCTCTTGAGATTTCTCTCTGATCTTTTTTGCTTCTTCCTCTCCCCCCCCAAACAACTTCGTCATTGTAAACCAGTTGCGTCCCACACACAATCTCAGTTTCCAACAACAGTTTGCTCATTCACTCATTTTGTTTGCTTGCTTTCCCGTTGCTCCCGCGGTCCATTTCTTGCATCGACCTCGTCGACCTACTTCGCGGGCACGTCCTCTCTCTATCGTTGATCTCATCGACATAATCTGCACGATCCTCACTGACAGTCTATGTGTCAAACTCGCTGACCGACTACGCACACTAATATCCTCCCTATTCCGCTCTTCAACAACTCCATGTGTGGTGTCCTGCACCGCATGTACCCCGCCTCTTTCTGTTCGATCTATTTAGTGCATGCCCCGCACATGCGGGATGGACGATACTCCCGCCGAATCCTTCGAGAATTGAGAAAGAGGCTTGTTTCCCTTTAACATGTTGCCCTTCATTGAAGCCTTGTTGTGTCTCGTCATGGTGTAGCCTCCCTGCGCGGGTTTTCCCAGCCGTGTTCTCCGCACAGGCCGTAGTCCTCGCCGACCCACCAATCACAACATCACCTTGGTTCATGGCGTCGATGCAATTTCGGTCTGTCCGCACAGGTATGACCATGCCCAGAAGGACAAGATTCAGTGGTTGGTCATGGACATGCTAGCAGGGACTTGGTTTGCCTCAACTTCATCCCTTTCTTTAGTTCTGTCTTGGTTGTCTGCTAGAAGGATGGCAGTTAGTATTTCTTCGTCGACCATCATGAGTTGAACAAGCCCACCATTACTGACAAGTATCCCATCCCTATCATACATGAGTTATTGGACGGGCTCCACAATATATTTCTCTAAGTTGGACTTGCGAGCTGATTATCACCATATTCGGGTTTGCGAGGACATTCTCAAAATGGTATTCCATACTTATGATGGGCACTACTAGTTGGTCATGATGGGCACTACTAGTTTGTCATGTTGCTGTTTGACTAGACCTTCCTGGATACGATAAATGTTTCTAAAGTACATCTTGGTCTACCGTTCATCTTGGCAGGACCACCTTCGCCACCTTGAGGCGACGCTTACCATACTTCAACTTCATGGTTTCCTTATCAACTGAAAGAAGTGCTCGTATGGGCAGATGGAGCTTAGCTTCTTCAGCCACACCATTTCAGCTCATGGGTCTCCATGGACTGTGACATGCGATAGAATGAAAGAATCGAATTTGCCATTCACATTAATAATTGTGTATATATACATGTACAGAAGACGGTGCTCACAATACCCAAGGCGAGTCTAAGCTAAGTCTACCATAAGAATGTACAGTATATATAACACCCCCATCTAGCTCACATGAGATCATACACTGAGAGTTTGGACGATAGATATACATGTTTGGCCCGCGTCTGCGGTTTAGTCATCAAATCTGCAAGCTGTTGCTTAGAAGGAACAAAGGAGTAAGAGTGCCACAACCATATTACTCGCGTAGGAAGAAATCATCCACCCCGATATGCTTGAAGAGTGAGTGATTCACTGGGTTTATAGTAATCTGAATGGCACCGACGTTATCATAGTAGAGTGGAGTGAGATCTGGAAAAGAGACACCAAAGTCCTCAAGAAGCCAACAAAGCCAAATAATATTCTCAGCGGTGGTAACCATGACTCGAAGCTCAGCCTCAGTGCTATAACAAGAATCACCAGTCTGTTTCTTGATCTTCTATGCAATAAATGAAGAATCCAAGAACAAAAATAAACCAGTGGCAAATCGATGGGAAACAGAATCACTAGCCTAGGTAGCATCCGAGTAAGTATGGAGCTGTAGGGAACTACAACTGGAGAAGTAGAAATCATGAGAAGTCGTCGCCTGGAGATAGCACAAGAGCCGCAACAGTTGACCATAATGCACAAAGGTAGGCACTAACAAACCGTCTCAATACATGAACAACATGGGTAATGTCGGGCCAAGTAATGGTGAGGTAGACGAGACTCCCAACAAGGTGATGGTAGCGAGTAGGATCTGAGAGTGGAACTCATCATTCGGACATAGCTGAAGGTGAAGCACCATAAGAGTGTCCATTGTGCGAGAGTCAGAGGGAGAAGCCCGAACTATGAGATCTGATGTGTACCGCTGCTGAAAGAGCTAAAAATCACGGTCTGTAGAGCTGCCCTTAAGGCCCAAGAAGCAGCTTAGCTGTCCAAGGTTAGTCACATGAGAAGGATCTTCACCTGTAATAATCATATCATCCACATAAAGTAAGAGAAAAGTCCAACCACGAGAGGAGTGCACAAACAAAGTTGTGGATCATATGGACTCGGCTGAAAACCGACGGTTGTATTGGCCGAGCTGAAACATGCAAATCACGCGCATGACGTCTTCTTTTGCCCATAAAGAACTCGACTCAAGCGGCAGACAAAGGCTAGAGGAGAGGAGAGACCAAGAGGAGGATACATGTACACCTCATGTTGAAGACTACTATGAAGAAAGACATTCTTCACGTCGAGCTAGGAAGAGAGACCAGTGACTAACCGCTGTAACTGCAATAAGAGTATGAACCGTAGTCATATGAGCGATCGAAGAAAAGGTCTCTTCGTAGCCGTGTCCTTGTTCCTGCTGAAAACCACGGGCAACAAGTTGAGCCTTGTACCTCTCCATATAAGCATCTGCGAGTCTTGACTTTGAAGACCCACTTACAAGTAATAAGAACAACACGGGTGGGGGGGGGGGGTACAAACTCCCAAGTATGAGTGTGCTTAAGTGCCTCCAACTCAGTGACATGACAGCTTGCCACTCAGGTATCTTGGCAGCCTCACGATAGGAAGTCGGCTCTGGAGTACCATAGATAGTAGCAAGAAGGACATGCATGTACAATGGTAGTGTAGCAACTCTAAGGCGGTCAGGAGAGTGTCTTTTACGAAGTGGGTAACGACGATCTGGAAGATCATCCATAATACACTTACTGGAGCAGACAGACACCGAGTCCGGGGGCACTGGAGGCGAAAGGAATAGAAGGAGGACAACGAGGGTAGTGATATGGAAGAGATGGGTCATGATCCCAAATGGATAGCTCATCAGAGAGAGAAGTGTTACAAAGAGGATTGCGGAGATGATGGTGTAGATTGCGGCAATGGAGGATAAGGTGGAGAAGTAGTTTGCGACAAAGGAAGATGTGGACATACTAGAGGAGAGGATACTTAAGACGGGGAGATGGGAAGGGTGAAAAACTGCATGTCAGAGAGAGTAACAGATGAGTATGAGGTCGAAGGGACAAATGACACGAAGAAAGGATGAGACTCGTCAAAGGTGACATCACATGAGATGCGAAGTCGATGTGCAACAAACAACATGATCATAACATCGATAGCGCTTGTGCTCAGTACTGTATCCAAGAAAAACATAAGGAACAGACTGAGCATGGAGCTTGTTACACTGTTGTGTAAGGAGTATAACATAACACCGACTGCCAAAACACGAAGATGAGTTTAATGTGGGGGTTGAGAGTACATGCACTAGGAATCTGGCTCTGAAGGAAAGTGGAAGGCTGCAGGTTAGTAAGTTGATATCATTGAAAATAACCTTAGCTCGAAAATGAGGAGGAACGTGAGAGGAGATGAGAAGGGTGCGGGCTATATCAATAATGTGGCGATGCTTGCTTTCAACGATGTCATTCCGTGCGTGAACGCCGGGACATGCAAGCTTAGTGAGGTGTCAAGGGTAGCTAGCAGATCTCAAAAAGCATGAGAGAGGTACTCCCCTATAGTCGGAATTGAAAATACGTATGAAAGTAGAAAATTCGGTGCACACTATACCAGAAAAAGTAACATAAATAAAAAAAATTCTGAATGAGAATGCATACAGTAAACCCAACAATAATGTGAATAGTCATCAACAAATAGAACATGATACCAGTGTTCTCCTTTGGATACAAAAGGTACGTGACCCATATTTCAGAATGAATTAAATCAAAAGAATGCTGAGACCTAGACTCCCTAGATTGATAAGGGAGTTGTAGCTATTTACCAAGCTTACAACCCATATAAGAGTGAGATCGATCAATAGAAACACGACCAAGTAAACCACGACTGATGAGAGAAGCCAGACATGAACCACTAGGATGATCGAGACAGTGATGCCACTGAGAGAAGTCCATTGAAGGCAGACATAACGTAGTAGACACTGGTGGAAGTGGATGAAAGATGAAGACGATCAAGGACGTACACCCCGCTATGACGACGACCATCTCCAAGGAGTGCCCTGTTAAACTATCCTGCGCACGACATGCAAACTTATTAAAAATAACAAGACATTTGTGAGATGTGAGTTGACTAGCAGATAAAAGGTTCATGGATAACTTGCTTATGTGGGTAACATCAGGGACATGGAAATGACTGGTATGAAGGAGGCCACAACTGGTGATGAGAAGAATACTGCTATCTGCTACCATGATGCTGATGAAAGAAGAGATGAGATGACAGGACAAGAGGTGGGTGACATCATAGGTCACGTGAAAAGAGGTTTCAGAGTCAAGCAACCGGTCAGAGGGAGAGATACCTATTGGGGCGGAGTCAGCCAATTGAGAGGCAGAGGCGTCAAAAACATCCGGTGAGAGCACTAAAGGCAGAGGAGTGAGATAGTGAATCGTGGGAGAGTTGCTAGGAAATCTACTGGGCAAGCTCAGAAACAGAGAGTGACTGTGCAAAAGTAGAAAAGTGAATTGAAGGTGCACCAGGGTCACGTTACTGACCAGACTGTTGAGCACTATGAAGCTTGCGACACTCAAATTTGATCTGACCAAAACACTGACAGTAGTGGAACTAGACAAGCAGGCGACGAGGAGTACCAGTCAATAGAGGGCGCTGATGGAGGAGGATGAGAAACAAGGCGCACCAGAGCATTATAACCAGGCGAGCGTAACAGTGGAGCACTCACAAGAGAAGACTGTGGTATAAACTGGGGAGCTCCCAGAACAACACGCGACATCACTCCCGGAGGAGTAGCAATGTCCAAGGAGTGGAGACGAGTCTCCTCAGCAATCACCAAGGCCAAGGTATCGCTGAGAGACGGCGGATGATCTCGATGCAAAAACTGTGTTCGAACAGGACCGATCTCGGGGCATGGGCCCATAAAAAAGTCATACATACACTGAAAATTGCAATCTCGAGATGCAGCAACACACTGAGTGCAAGTAATGCAGGGGAATGTGCCATCTCATCACACTAATAACAGAGGTCCAGGAGCTCATCAAAGAAACCTTGTACAGACTGATTACGCTGGCAGTAGACATTAATTGTCTGAAATATGGAGTACCGCAGAGCCTGACTAAATGGAAGGTAGATGCGACACCAGTGATACCACATCCCCTTGGTCGTAGGTAACTCGTAGACGGTGATGCGAATGTGGAGCTCGTAGGACTGACAGATGACGACTATCGTACGAGTCATCAGAGGGCCACCTCGCCCAGTCGGAGCACTTGGTGGATGTGGTTGTACTGACAGTGGAAGAGAGGGAGTTCGCCGGACTGGCATTCGGTGGGGTGTTCGCAGGATTGGCAGCCAGTGGGAGCCGAGCAGGCTCGATTCCGTCAATGTGGTCCTATAGATTAAGACCATGCAGGATCACTCCGATGGTGGAAGACCATGCCTTGTTGTTCCGCCTGTCAAGGATGACATCAACCTTTTCAAGATAAGCAGATGAGGAGTAAGACGATGCCAACGAACCAAAGGAAAATAGAGGTGGTCGCCTAGGTCAGGCGGGCTGTAGGAGGCAACGAAGATCGGCTTGCTGCGACTTGCAGGAGGCAGCGAAGACCGGATGGCTTTGCGCTGTAGAAGGCATCAAAGATGGACGGGCTACAGATGGGACAAAGGAGGACGGGGCTGCGAAAATAGCCAGAGGAGGAGGCTTGTGACCTTCGACTGTTCGACAAAAAACGACGAAGGTGCCACACCCTACTCGCACGACGCAAGAGAGATCATCGGGCTGCAGATACTAGCGGGAGCAGGAAGGAGGAGGCACAAGACCTGTGGCTGTTATGCAGACCGATGCTCGACGAGCTGGAAGAAGATGAGCACAAAAACAATGGCAGAAATGTGCGCGGAACGAGACAAGCGCAACATGTGGAAACGTAGCTCTGATTACCATGATAAAATGAAAGGATCGAATCTTCCATTCACATTAACAATAATGTATATACATCTACATGTACAAGAGAGGATGCTCACAATACCCAAGGTGAGCTTAAGCTAAGTTTACCATATGAATGCACAGTATATCTAACAAGTTTGAGGAAGTTCTGTGTTGGTCTAACCCGGGTTCGTTAGTAGCATCTGAAGCTTTTTGGGCCTCCCCGACTGCTACCGCCTCATCATCCGGGATTATGGCACATTGGCTTGCCCTTATAACACCCTTTAGAATACCAACAACTTGCATTTATCTTGGTCTCCTGCAGTGACTATCGTGTTCTCCTCCCTTCAAAGGTCATTGGTCGAGGCATCGATCTTGGCGATACCTGATTTTTCTCAACTATTCGCATTGGAGTGTGTCTCTTGGGGCACATGCATTGGGACGATGCTGATGCAAGCTAACCCCCAATGGTGTATTTTAGCTGCTCGTTTCCCCCTTTGTGCACCATCATTCAACATATGAAAATGAGTTGGTGTCCCTTGTCTTCGTAGTTCAGCATTGGAGACCTTACCTCTTGGGACTACCATTCATGGTCTATACCGACTATCTCACAGTTTCTGCTTCCTTCTCAGTTAGAAAATTGCCATGCCATCACAACAGATTTGGAGCGCCAAACTTTTTGAATTTGATTTCACGGCAGAGTTTCGTCCAGGGAATTTCAACAAGGTTGCATATGCTCCTTGTTAGTTCGAATCCGCCTCTTTATCATCCGTGTCCAGGACAATCTGGGAAGGTGTGATGATCATACAATAAGAGGTTCTTGCAGTTTCCATTCTCCGCATACAACAACCAACCCTACGACCCACTCACCAATCTTGTTAGTGGGGGGGGGGGGGGTCAGCTTTTATTCACCTTTTCTAGTTGCATTCCTCAGTTTCTTACAGAGTTTCACACCATGCTTACCACTGGCCATGCCGACTCCTTTCATACCTACCTTCGGTTGGCCGCCTCCATATACTGGTTACGCATGTTTCGTCAAGTGAGGGTCTTTGTGGCGGCCCGCCTCCCGTGCCAAAGGGCTAAGTACGAGACCAGCTTTCCAAATGGGTTATTGCAATCCTTACCCATTTCTGAACAGATTTGGCCATTTGGGAAAACATAGTTTTGTATTTCATCACTTAGATATCACAGTCTAAGGGGTTTGATTGTATTGTGATGTTGTTGGGCAGATTATCTAAGTATGGTGACTTGCGTCTCCGCCACCCATTTATGCACTAATTGTCATCGAGGCCTTCATCATGGAGATCATGCGTCTGTTTGGTTTTCCCTAGTCGATTCCGAGTGTTTGAGACCCCTTGTTTTCAAACACTTTATGGCAGGCCCTCTTCAATCTGTTGGGGGTACAACTTTGCAAGAGCCCCGCCTATTTCCTCCAAACTGACAGACAACCAAAATGTTGAATAGGTGTTTGGAGATTACCAATTTATTGTTGGGTTTTGCTAGACGTCACAACAGTTGTGCACGCAATGGAAATAAAGAACAAAAAGACCAAAAAAGTTCGGATCTGACAATATTCATGAATCAAAAAGTAAAGCATGTTGTAATTAAAATTACCTTTGAGGGATTGAGTCTATACTCAACCAAGATGCTCTAGAAAATTCAGCCGGCCACTTAGCGGCTCGAGCCTTGAGCGCAGAAAGTGTATCCGCTCCTCTACAAAAAATCCACACGATCAGGAGAACCCGCAGCCACTTGTCGAACAAACACTAGGTCGGGAGAGGACACTCAGCGTCTCCACAGACTGCTAGATCTGTTAGAGGTGAGGCGGTGACGACACTTGTCGGGATCGGCGACAGCGACGGGATTGGCAGAACGGCTTCCGTCGGGCTTTTAGGGTTTCAGTCTTTTCGCTCAGTTCGGCTCTTGTGCTGGACAAAGATATCACACTACACGCTAAAACCCTAAAACTGTTCCTATTTATACCCAAAGAATAAAGAGAAGAGTTCCTGCTATCCGCAGATCCAAGACTTAGAATCTAGAATTTCGGCCGGACAACCCTTGTCTCAACGAATCGTCGAGTATCTATAGCATACACGACGAATCGTCGAGTATCATCATATACTCGACAAATCGTCGAGTATCCATAGGATACACGACAAACTCAACACCATCCTCAGCTGAATCAATGCTTGACTCTGCGAAGGCGTCGAGTGGACTCAACACTCTCAACGTTTTCTGCGCCATTCTCGACGAATCGTTAAATGGCGTTGAGTGCACTCAACACCAAAAGCCAGATTCGTCGAATGACATTGAGTGCACTCAACACATTCAACGCCTAAGTGCCAGATTTGTCAAGTAAACACTTTACTCGACGAAGGCGTTGAGTGAGCTCAACGCACTCAACACCTGAGACCTAGACTCGTCGAAACAACTCCTTGACTCAACGAATCGTCGAGTATACTCAACACACTTAACACTTAAGTGTCATACTCGTCGAATCAACACTTTGACTCGACGAATCGCCGAATATACTCAACACACTCAACGCCGCCATTCGATGAGTTAACGCTTAACTCGACGAAGGCGCTGACTGGTCTCAAAGCACTCGACGCTTTTAGCCTGATTGAGTCAAGTCTTTTCAACTCATCATATGAGCTATATCATACAAATCAAATCTCCCAATTTCTCCACAATCTTATGTGCGACCCTGATAAACATATACTGAGTTGGCAGTGAGGCCACATGCTTGATCAGTTTCAGATCACAATGGTAACACCAACTGTTATTATCAGCCTTGAGATTGAGTTAAGTTGCTGAGCTGGGTGGGGAATATTCTGACATATTGTGATTGCGCATGCCGACGAGACGCGCACATGCCGACGGCACATAGTGGGGAGTGTACACGCAGATGCAAAAGATGGCGGACTCGTCTGAAGGAGATTCCAATGACGCGCCTATGTTATGATTATCTTATTTGTATTCTGTTATGTTGTATGCTTTACTTTTGGAACATGTACTTTTGTTATCCGCACCCGACACTTATAAGGGGTTGTGTTGTACTCTTTTGATTTTCTTTGGATGAAAGTGTTTTAGGGTTGCTCCCTAGAGTTCTACTCTCAATCTCTTCCCTCTCTTTCTCTCCTTACCTTCTTCGACCCTCCCCCTCGCCAGAATCCTCTCTCGGGAACGTATCACAACACCTCCACATGCATGAGACCTTTTCATGCAGTGGGACAATATTTCGGTTGGATCGCCAAAGCTTAGCAATATTTTGACCTCAACTACACACCGAAGCACGACAAGGTGTCTACGACTGTGATTGGCCTGGACGGCTCAGCCCTTCACTGGGCTCGGCGGCTCCGCCAATCCAACCCGTGCCTCTCCTGGCCCTAGCTTAAGCTGGAGATGATCTTTAATGACACCCTCTACTCCGACTTCTCTATCAAGTAGTTGTGTGACGTCCGCCAGAATGTCGGCCTAGGTGACTATATTGATGTGTTTTGTCGCCTTGGTCACCCACGTCCCCGGATTGCCACCCAACCATTACCTGGGCTTTTTCATGCAGGGGCTGCTGCCCCATATCTGCTCCTATCTTCGCACGCACCATCCGGGCTCGGTCTCCAATGCATTTGACATAGCACGTCTGATGGAGGCCAACCTCGCCACCTGGGCGCCTGCGCCTGCAGCTAATCACCACCTACCTCGGTCCCCCTGGCAACCACCTACCTCGACGGCCCCGCAGAGGGGGGGGGGGAGACCTGGCCCCCACGGTTCCCCAACGCATTTCCAATAATGCCTACAACGACTGCCACAATAAGGGCTTGTGTTTCCGATGCTGTCATGCCTACTCTTCTACGTATGTGTGTTATGTGAAGGAGTTCCACGCCTTCATCGGCGACGTCGATCCTGATGTTACCCTGGCCGAATTTGAGGCCCTAAATATCTCAACGAAAGTTACGCCTTTCAACTCCACCACGACTATATTCCATCACCTAAAGTTATCCTGTGCGTTGGAGTGCGGGATCTCTGGCTAGCAGACCATATAGCTCTCGAGCACGCTGCGGGATCGCCCGATCATCACGGTGGACAGTGGCGCAAGCCACAACCTCATGGCTAAGCGCCTGGTGCAGCAGCTCCGTTTTCCCTTACTTTCCTCCCCAAATTTTTCGGTTTGCCTGGGCAATGGGAGACGTCGACCGACTCATGACCATTTCACTGCCTTGTCTGTCTCCGCGGGGTCATGTTCCGTAATTGCGAACTTCTACGCATTCGGCCTATGCGGTATTGACGCCATTTTGGGGGTGGCTTGGCTCCTCATGCTCGACAATGTACGCGTTAATTGGTCGACTATGACCATGCAGTTCCTCTACGGGGCCAGCCATGTCGCCTCGACGGTGATTCCGCTTTGCGGTCTTCCTCTACACGATCCAGGGGACCACAAACGTCAGACTCTCCGCGGGGCTCTAGTCCCTCTCGGGTCCGTCCAATGTGCCTTTCCCTTCCCCGACGGACCTCCTTGTGCTTCCCACTGCGCTCATCGACATCATCCAGCCTCTGCCAGGATTGCACTAGCCCGACCGTGCAAATTCCCTCCAGCCTAGGACCACAACAGTTTCAGTGCATCAATTCCGTTCAGACCATGGCAGGAAGGATGGAATTGAGCCTCTGGTGCAGGAGATGCTGATGGGGGGGACTTACTTGTTCTGGTGCGAGCCCATGTTTAGCCCGGTTTTTCTGCTCCGGAAGAAAGACGACGGTGCCATCTATCCGACCGAGATACTTGATCTCCGCTACCACCTTCAGGGGGACTATAGTTTGCAGGAGGTCCTTATTGCTGGGTTTTCCCGCCTGGAGTCCTAATCCATATGACTACCCTGGGATGTCTTTTGTCGCTCCTCTGACTAGTTCCTTGAGGACAAGACATATTTTCCCGACAACATTATTATGGTTGTTCATGTCAATGTGACTCGCGCACGCCGACGAGACACCGTGGCGAGTCTTCCCGCAGAGGCAGACAATGATGGACCCGTCTAGAGGAGGAGAGACCGAAGATGCGCGTATGACATGATTATCTTATTTGTATTCTGTCTTTGGATGAAAGTGTTTTAGGGTTGCTCCCTAGAGTTCTCCTCTCAATCTCTTCCCCTCTCTTTCTCTTATTGCCTTCTCCGGCCCTTCCCCTTGCCAGAATCCTCTCTCGAGAACGTATCACAACACCTCCGCATGCCTGAGACCTTTTCAGGCAGTGTACAAAGGTCCTTTGCCCTCCATCCTTCATCACTTACCGGGTGATGCTAAGTGGTGGCATTGCCAACTAGCTTATGTGACAAGGGCTAGATCCTACAATTACTCCAACATCACATTCAATTGGTGTAACACATGATGAACTCCTCGACTAATAGACACTGCTAGGAAGTGCAGTTCAGCGTATGCAAGTAGTGTTTGTCAAACTATGATTGTATCACCGGGCTTTAGTGGCCAATCGACCACATCAAAAGCTCTCTGCCAACTTCTATGGCCCTATCTAGATTACGGACCACATAGGTGCAATTACATGTGAACTCCGACTTTCGGCTGCTCGTTGCATCCACCAAGTATTTAACGTTTCCTTGAAGATAATGGGCGACCATGCCGGTGATGACATTATTCGTGCAGCTCACAAATCCTGATGCCATGTGGTGGGACCGTGGGGGCATCATTGATCACCGTTTTGTGCCACATGATGGAGATTTGGTTGAAAAGGTTCGAGTCATTGACAGCTCCAATATCACATTCCACAAGCACAACACAAGATTAGGGTTGTTATCTTTTGTTTTATCTCCAATCTTGCTTCTTTTTTCCTCTTCTTTCCCCTAAATTTCTAATTCCAGGCGTCTCTAATCCTAGGAGGTAACATAATGCCTAACTTTTCTGCAAGTATCGTTTTGGTCCTACTATCAAACAGTAATTAAGTCATGGAAGCCTTGGGTTTTTATTGTCATTTCCTTAAATTTTACAGGTAGAAGAAGACTTGAGTGCTGTTGTATGCAACATGTCTCTCATGAATTTAATTTTATTATAATTTTTTCTCGATAAACTTTTAAGTTAAGACCTCTTTGAAATTTAATTTGGATAACTCAAATTTTAATTGTTCTTATATTTATTTTGGTTTGTTTAATGATGAAGTAAAACTAGACCAATCTAAATACATAATTTTTTTTATTTTTTTAATATAAAAAATGCGCCTATATGAAAAATTGCAAATTTAATGAATGGATGATTTATTTCACTAAACAAAGGAGGAAGCATATTTAAATTGAAATTAAATTTAAGTAAACTATTTATTGGTTTTTATTAAATAATTGTTTGTGAAGGGGAGCCTTCACGCATTGGTTGAGGTGTTACCGTGTGACCTTGAGGTCACAGGTTTGATTCCCGGAAGCAGTGTCTTCCAAAAATGCATGGTAAGGATTGCCTACATTTTACTTTTGTGGTGGGACCCTTCCTCGGACCCTCGCTGCGCGAGGATGCCTTTGTGCACCAGGCTGCCCTTTTTATTCAATGATTGTTTGTGATTCAATACCTAACCATTTAATTTTAGGAAAAAACTGATCGCTTCATTTGTGAAGAAGATAGGTTGTTGATATATAAGTTCTCAAGGGTTTCATTCTCATAATATTATAAGCCACCCTCCCAAAGTCATGTAAGTATTAAAGGGTTTCATACTCATAATAGTATAAGCAAGGTTGCAGATGTCGGACTCATGTCGGTTTGAGTTTTTTATGTCGGATGTCGGATTGCGGGAGATATATCGGGGACATTTCATAATGTCGGATTATAATATTATAATTATATATATATATGTATATTTCATAATATTTTCATTTATTAATTAAGTTGTAATTATTTTATCTAATCAAATGTAAACTAAAATTCATATAAGAAAGTAAAACTAATAACAATCATCTAATAAATTTATAATAAAAAGAAACATTGCATACTTTTTATCATGTAATACAACATCACAAAATCATATTAAACTAAAAATATAATTGTACCTTATTCCCAAAATGTGTGTGCACTACTCCACAAAATCTGCTACTCTAAAATAAATCTATATATTGTTTTCCTGCAATTAATGAATGGACATATGAGTAAGGAGTAAACTATATTAAAGATTAAAACATGACAAAAAGAATTAAGTTAATACAACTCACCTAAATAATATCAAGATTCTTGATCTGTTGGATAATCCTCGAAAGTGTAAATCATTAATGCATCATCAATGTCCTCAGAACTCTCATCCTCTTCCCTCTCCGACATAAGCCGTTTTCCTTTTGATTTTACCATATATACTTGTTTTAAAGTCGGCCTTGCACTTCTCCTAGAAGTAGATCCCACATCAACATCTACAATGTCCCAATCTGAGTCCAAGTCAACCTTTCTACAGGAAACACTTTGTTATGATCATCATCATCTACAACATCATTAGCAGGACCCGCTAACTACTCAGTAATCTTTCCTTCATCAATACTCTTTGCAGACAATGAGTCTCGAGATGGATCAGAATATGTAGACTTTAGCTTAGAATTGAATTTCACAAATACAAGATCATTCAATCTTTGGCTTTCTAGTCTATTTCTCTTTTGGAATGAATCTAAATATAATATACATAAACATTAAAATTGTTATCATTTTAAGATATTTTTGAAATATCATCTTAAAATTTATATTTAGAAGTAAATTACCATCTCAAAAGTGCTCCAACTCCTTTCACAATCGAAGGAACTAGTTGTCAAATTTAAGATTCTCATGACCATAGTTCTCAAATTTGGAGTTTCAATTTCATAGAACTTCTACCAATGAGCTTATAGAAAAATAACAAATTATTATACTAGTCAATTCAAAAAGTAATGCTATAATTATTTGGTAAAAAATGAGAAAGATAATATACCTGGATTGAACCCTAATAGTACTTTTTGCCTCTTTGCTATGTCCTGGTCAAATAATCATTGCTCTAGTTGATAAACTTCAATCTCAGTAGCAATGACATCTTGCATAGAAGGATCATGAGAGTACATTCTATTGAGGCATTCAATAAACCCACCCATAAACTTTGAGTCTCCATCTATCTCTTCCCTATTTGGGTAGTAGAAGAAGGGATTCAAAAAATAGTCTGTTAGATGTAGTGAACTGCTCATCTTAGTCTCCAATTTTCTATCTATCAACGTCCATATAGGAAGATATTTACTCTCCTTAAAGTCAAGAGCAGCAACAATCTCCTCTCTAGCCTTCTTCATTTTACCATACAACCATCCCATTGAAGGTGCGTCTCCATCAGCTCTTCTAAGAACTTTCACCAATAGGGAAAATATAAGAAGGGCAAGCTCAACATTCACACAAAAAGTACCACCCAAAACTGTAGTTGTAGCTTACAATTCAAGAATCAAGATAACATTAGAAACATATTAATCATAGAACTAATATTTGAAATAAACTACTAAGATACCTGTTTACCCGCATCACTGCCAGATAATTTGGTAGCATCCCACCTTGCTGATGTAAACATCTTCCACAAATGTCTCTTCTTCTCATTGATGCTCTGTAACGAAAGAAATGTTGTGGCAAATCTGGTAACTCCATGGCGCACAAGATCATGGGACTCCAAGTTTTTTGTAATATCTCTGAACATGTCAAGGGAGATAGTATGACCATATATAAACACTGACAATTGACGTCCAAATGCAATATCATTTTTTTATTTGCTTTAATCTTGCAATGTCCTGCAGATGCAATTTGATAGTGTGTGCAACACATGAAGTCCAAATGAGCCTTGACCTCTTCAAAGCCATCAACCTTGATGCATCCATGTTATTGGATGCATTATCTATCGCAACTTGTATAATACTCTCCTCTTTTGGGCCATCTGGACTGACAATCGCCTCATCCACAAAATCATAAATAAATTTTTCATCATGTGTGGATGACGATACATTTTTGGACAGCCAAAATGCCATCCCAGCAATAGTGTGCACCACTATGTTCATGATGTTTCTTCCCTTTCTATCTGTCCATGCATCCGTAAGAATGCTGCAGCCATGCACCCTACAGGTTTGAGTGAATGTAATTAGCATCTCCTTCATCCGTTGTACCTCCATCTTCAAAAATTTCTCTCTCATCTCATATGGGGTTGGACCCTTCATCCCTGGCCCACACAGCCCAACTGCATGCAACGCCTGTTGGAAAGATGCATCATACACGACATTGAAAGGAATGCCTGGCTCGTATGCCCACATAGCAATATACACGCACACATCATCTCTAGCTTTTTTCTTGTACTTGCTATCAATGGTGGTTTGCACCATTTTTCTGGTCTCGACGCTTTGAGGTTGGACAAAGTGATCCATAGGCCCTTTAGTACCTACACTTGCATAAAGGCTCCTTTGTGTGGCTTCTTCAACAACTACCTCTTCCAACAACTACCTCTTCCAACAACTACCTCTTCCAACAACTATCTAATCCTCCAACAACTACCTCTTCCAAAGCTGTTTACAATCTTTCAGTCTTAAACTTTTGGGTTGCTTGTGCAATGTGTAAATATCCCTCAACCTTTTCTTTAACATCAGCTGGTACCGTCGGGCAAGCCTTAATGTTGCCCCATATCCCCCCCCAACTGATGCTTCAAGCGAGTAATTCCACCATTCACAATTTGTTTGCAATATATGCATCGTATTCTATTGGTATCATTAGGAGTCACCTTCTCCCCAAATGCCCAACAAGGATCTCGACCTACTATGGAGGAAGAACTTGGAATCTTGCTAGAAACTTTTGATGAATTCATTCTACACAAAAAGAATTATAAAAAATTAAAAAATGCAACATCAGTGATATTTTATATATAGATGACAACAATATTGATGCCATTATTAATCAATGATCATTGATCAGTCTAAAAGCATAGCTGAATAATTTTTTTTCACATCATATGTTGCCACAATGCCACAAATCTGCAATCATAGAGGACGAGGGAAGAGACAAATATAGAGAAATAGAAAGAGAGAGATTATGAATAGATACAACCACATGGCTAAAATGCCACAATGCCAGTCGACTGCCATAAGGATTGACCACAACCACAATGCCATAATGCCAATCGACTGCCATAAGGATTTTTTCACAGCTATAATACCACAATGCCACAATGTCACAATGCCAACCAGCTCTCATAAGAATTTGCCACTGCCACAAGGCCTACAATGCCAGAATGCCAGTTGACTGCCATAGGGTCTGCTGGACTTAGCACAACAACAATTCCATAATTCCAGCCCACTGTCATAAGGCTTTGCCACACCAACAATGTCACACGGCCCACACCAACAATGCTAGAATCAACCGAGATGGATGAGAGAAAAAGAGGAAGAGATCAGAGAAGTAGAGGAAGAATGAAGAGGGAAATAATCAGCCGAGAAGAAAAATAACCTAATTAACAAATAACGCAATTGCAAATTTACTGGAAAATGAAAATAACCTAATGCAGCAGATAAAAGGAAAACCAGATGCAGCCAAAGGTGCACATAAAAACCGGTCCCAACCAGTCCGGTTGGGACCGGACCGGTTGGGACCGGACAGAGACCGGTCCCAGTTAGGACCGGTCCGGTCCCGGACCGGTCCAGTGGTCCCTGCCAGTCCCTCTAAAAAGGGTAAAAACCGGTCCCGGACCGGGACGGTAAAAGACCGGTCTTTTACCGGTCCAGGTCCGGGACCAGTTTCGGGACCAGTTTCGGGACCGGTCGGGATCGGCTAAAAGAGCCGTTAAGGCTCTTTTAATAGAGCCGTTAAGGCTCTTTTAATAGAGCCGTTAAGGCTCTTTTAATAGAGCCGTTAAGGCTCTTTTAATAGAGCCGTTAACGGCTCTTTTAATAGAGCCGTTAACGGCTCTTTTAATGAGCCTGAAGAGCCGTTTGGCTCTATAATTTTAAAAAAAAATATTTTTTTTTTATTTAAACCCCCCCTCTCATTTTTCTTTCTTTCTCTCTCTCACTCTCTCTCTCACTCTCTCTCTCACTCTCTCTCTCACTCATATTCGTGTTAAATGACTTACTCCTCCTCCATGCCGGCGTCCTCCTCAGCGTCCGTCGATCATGAGATCGTTGAGCACCGGCATAAAGCGGCGGTATGGGATAACTTCGATAAAGTGCGGATCGACGGCGAAATTAAGGCGAAGTGCAAACTTTGCGCGAAGCTTATGGCCGCTAATAGTAGCAACACAACGCTCGCCCGACACAAGAAATCGTGTCTTTCCAAACAAGCCTCGTCGGAGGCCAACCAAGCTCAAATTTCGACGACCGGGCACATTTGGACGTATGTCCAAGCTCGGCAACGGGAGCGACAAATGGAGAATGTCATCAAAAGCGGACTTCCGTTCAACCACTACGACAACGACGAAATGACGTCTTACATACACGAAGCACTCCAACCAAAATATCAACAGGTAAGTCGTACTACAACTCGACGTGATGCTTTACAAGCTTACCTGCAATCAAAATTATATTTACACAAATTTTTTGAAACATTCGACGTTTGAGTTAGTTTAACGAGCGACGTTTGGACTAGCGGTTTAGTTGACGAACTTTCTTATATTTGCATAACTTGTCACTGGGTTTCGATCTCGATAGTTGAGAATTAAATAAACGTATAATTTGTTTTGAAGGTTTTGAATATCCGCACACCGGTAAAGCTATTTATCAGGTGATTATTATGTGTATTAGAGATTTTAAAATAAAAGATAAAATTTTAAGTATTTCGTTTAATAACGCCTCGAGTAATAATATGACTATTAAATATTTGATTAATGATTTGAAACCTATGCTAGATGATATTTTTTTTCACACGTTGCGTATGTCACGTTCTTAATTTAATTGTGCAAGATAGTTTAACTTTTATGAAAAATTATGTTATTAAAATACGTACTATGTTACGAGTTATTTATAATTCAAAACGACGAAAACAAGATTTCAAAAAATTTGTTATAACACAGGGTAAAAATTTTTTGGGTCCATCTTATGATATGCCGGTACGATGGAATTCCACGTACAAAATATTAAAACGGGCTTTGTCACAGAAATCATTATTGATAGAATTTTATAATAGTGTAGAAGAATCACATGATTTAGATGCGTCAGATTGAGCTATAATCGAAGATTACGTAAATTTATTAGAAAGTTTTTATCGGGCAACAACTATTTTATCTGGCGTTTATTATCCTACTAGCTCGCTTGTTATTGAAATTTTTTTATTAATTACTGAAACGTTTAAAACTTACAAAATTAACTCAATGTAGCGTCCGTTAATATTACTAATGGAGGAAAAGTTTTTAAAATATTATACGCATATGCCACCTATGTTTTCTTGTGCTGCGGCTTTAAACCCTTTAATGGGTGTAGACGAGGTTGAAAATTTTATAGAGGAAATTAATCGAAATTTAGAGTTAAACGAATCTTCTAGTGATTTTCACAACGTTATTGTTCCAAAATTTAATTCTGATTTTACTCGCCTATATAATTATTACGATCAATTATATGGATTGCGAGCTCGCGAGGAATCCACTGCCCCTCGAACAAAAGATATTTTAAAAAATAGATTTTTAGAATTAGCTTCGAAGAAAAAACAACGAACTTCGAGTACTTTAAACAAATTAGGTTTATATAGCAAAACACAGTTTCAAGATTTTATGACCGCGTACGAAATAGAAAATTTTGATATTTTAAAATGGTGGAAAATTAAATGTAATAATTATCCTATTTTGGCCTTAATGGCCCGTGATTTACTAACCATCCAAGCTAGTATGGTAGCTTCGGAGTCTGCATTTTCTTTGAGTGACACGATTCTGAATGAGCGAAGGAGCCGTTTGACCGAAGAATCTTTGGAGATTTGCATTTGCTACAAGGACCATTTGTACGCTTTGAGTAGGAGACAACACGTCTCGTAAATTGAAGACAGTGAGTCTGAAGTTGAAGACGAGCTTAATAACTTAAATCTGGGGAGCGCCGCAGAATAATGACGTTGAAGTTGAAGACGAGATCAAAATCAAACGCGACTCCGGAGTTGAAGACAAGTTCAAGGCTCAACTCAAAATTTTGAATTTGTATTTTGTAATATAATTTCAAATTTAATAAAAATGTTCGTATTTTGATTTTGTATTATAATTTGTAATTTGTATTTTGATTTTGTAGTTTTATTTCAAATTTAATAAAAAATTTTATTTATTTTGCAATTTTGCATTTCAAAATATTACATGTTAATATGTTATTTAATTAAATCATTAAAATTGAAATATAATAATATAAAAAAAATAATTAAAATAATTAATTTAATTAACCGGTCCCGGTCTGGGACCGGTTAGGAGCGGTTAGGACCGGTCCTTCCGGTCCCGATTTTCAAAGGAAAAACCGGTCCCAGACCGAGACCGGTTTGGGCAGGACCGGTCCGGGACTGGTGTCCCAAAAGATCGGTCCTGCCCAGGACCGGTCCTGGACCGGGACCGGGGTCTTTATGTGCAGGCCTAGATGCAGCAGATAAAAGAGGACTAGAGCCGAAAAGAAGGAAGAAGAAGAATGATTTACGGTGCCGAAAACCATGCGGGAAATTAACAAATATAACTTAAAAATAAAGATAAAACTCATAGTGCCGATGAGACGAGTCACAAAAGAGGAGAGGAGATGAGATAGAAGAATTGTCGAGAACCAGTGCTGATAAAAAGACGGCCGACGAAAGACGACCGATGACAAAGTCCAAACAACCAGAAGTACACAGTCCGGGTTCGAGAATCACTAGAGAATCACTGAACCAGAGAGCCGTCAGCCGAGAGAGTAAGAAATCACGAGAGAGGGAGATTAGGGCAAGCTAGATGGAAGGAGGCGGAAAGTGATGAGTCGGGGTGGATGAGAAATAATAAGTATTAAGTTATAAACTTATAAAGTTATAATTAATTAATTATAAAATCATTAACTTATTAAGTATTAAATAAATCAAACTATTATACGATAACATTTTAAAACGCCACAACCGCTATAAGCCGCCATAACCCGAAATAACGGGCCGACATGTCCGACATGTCGAATGTGTAGAAATGGAGAAAGCCAACCTTGTATATATGTCCACTAGGTACAAATACAAAGAATAAGTACATATATATAGATGAGAGAAAGAGAGAGAAAAGTCCTATACACAATGTGGGACTAAAGAGAGGAGAGAAAAACAATAAATGCTATACAAATGAGCCTAGTTTAAGTGGGCTTTTCCAACACTCCCCCGCAAGCTGGAGCGTATAGGTCATATGCACCCAGCTTGGACAAACACTGGTAGAACAGGGTGCTTGATAAGGCCTTTGTGAGGATGTCGGCAACTTGATCAGTTCCTGGAACATGCTTCAATTCAAGTTTCTTCAATTGAACCTTCTCACGAACAAAGTGACAGTCAACCTCGATATGTTTTGTGCGCTCATGAAACACCAGATTCTTTGCGATGTGTATGGCGGCTTGACTATCACAAAATAGAACAGCAGAGGAGGGGAGTTTTACTGCTAGGTCAGTAAGGAGACTTTCAAGCCATGTGAGTTCTGAGACAACCGAGGCCATCGATCGATATTCAGCTTCTGCAGAGGAACGGGCTACCACAGCTTGTTTCTTACTCTTCCACGTAATAAGATGACCACCAAAATAAGTACAGAACCCACTAGTTGACCTTCGATCGTCCAGGGAACCCGCATAGTCGGCATCAGAATAGGCAACCAATGCGGGAGCAGAGTCAGAGGTTTTGTAAACCAGCCCTTGACCCGGAGCTCCCTTAAGGTATCGAAGAATCCGTTCAACCGCTTGAAGATGAGAAGCCCGGGGGGCATGCATGAACCGACTGACAACCCCAACTGCAAATGATATATCCGGCCTCGTGACTGTTAGATAGATCAACTTTCCCACAAGGCGTCGATAGTATTCCGGGTTCGGAAGCAGCAAATCGTCATCCGAAGCGTGAGCGCATAGTTTGTGATTTGCCTCCATCGGGGTACAAGCTGGCTTGCAGCCAGACTGACCAGCATCTTTGAGAAGATCGAGGCAGTACTTTCGTTGGGAGAGCACCAACCCGTCCGGCCGCCCGGCAATCTCGAGACCCAGGAAGTAGCGAAGTTTCCCCAGGTCTTTAGTTTGAAAAACAGTGCTCAGATGTTGTTTGACGTCTTGAATCCCCTTTGAGTCATCCCCAGTGAGAAGGATGTCATCAACATAAACCAACAGAAGGACGGTGCCAGTGGCCCGGTGTCGGGTAAAAAGGGAGAAATCTACAGAACTCCGAGTGAACCCCATGTCCCGAACCACCTTGCTAAACTTGTCAAACCATGCCCGAGGGGACTATTTGAGACCATAAATTGACTTTTTGAGAAGACATACCCGAGACTCCCCCGTGGTCTCAAACCCGGGCGGTTGGCGCATGTAGACGGTTTCCTGAAGGTCACCATTTAAAAAGGCGTTCTTGATGTCGAGCTGATGAAGGGGCCAGTGGCGGTGCACCGCGACGGAGAGAAGAACGCGGACAGTGTTGAGCTTGGCCACCGGAGAGAAGGTTTCCTCATAATCGAGGCCCTCCTGTTGTGTGAAGCCACGGGCCACAAGACGGGCCTTCAGTCGGGCAATAGTGCCATCCGGAGCATGCTTGATGACGAACACCCATTTACACCCAACAGGGTGCTGACCGGGAGGTAAGGGAACCAAGACCCAGGTCTGGTTGGCCCAGAGGGCCGTCATTTCTTCGTCCATGGCAGCCCGCCAGCCAGGATGGTGAAGCGCCTCCTGCACAGAGTTAGGGACCGAAACAAAGGATAATGAGATGACAAAGTGAAGAAGAGAGGGAGAGAGACGATGGAGAGAGACGTAATTCGCCATTGGATGAGCGGTAGTGACGGGAGCCGGAGCAGCAGGGAGCAGAGCACCAGAGGGCGAAGCCGACTGCAGAGGGGCAACGGGATGAGGAGAGCGACGAGAGTAGACCCGGATAACCGGGGGTGGTGGACGGACAGGAGGTAGGGAAGGCAGAGAGGATGAGGAGTGAGGAGCAGGAATGACAGGACGAACGACGGGAGCTGGACTCAGAGCGACATCGAGAGCAGGGAAGAATGGAATATCTTCACGAAAAATCACGTCAGACGAGACAGTAACCTTGCGGGTAGCAGGCGAATAACAGACATAACCCTTCTGAGTGCGCGAGTACCCCACAAAGATATGCTTGGTGGCACGAGGGTCCAATTTGTCTGTGGAGGGACCGAGGTGGTGAACGTAGCAGGTACACCCAAACACCCGGGGAGGAACGGGAAAATGCGGAGTTGTGGGAAAGAGGAGGCTGAAGGGAGTAGCATACTGGAGGACGGAAGACGGGAGACGGTTGATGAGGAAGCAAGCCGTGGAGAGCGCGTAGTTCCAGTATGGTTTGGGAACCTGCATTTGAAGCATAAGTGAGCGAGCGACATCAAGAAGGTTACAATTCTTGCGCTCGGCGACACCATTCTGTTGTGGAGTGTACGGACACGAGGTTTGGTGAATAATGCCGAACTCAGAGCAGAGAGTGGCAAAGGTATGACTGGTGTACTCCCGCGCATTGTCAGTACGAATAGTGCGAATAGGCGCAGAGAACTGAGTGCGAGTCTCAAGTATGAAAGCCCGGAATACGCGGGGAAGTTCAGAGCGATCCCGAAGGAGATATAACCACGTCATGCGAGAGTAATCATCAATAAAAGTAAGAAAATACCGATAGCCAGAAATACTAGTAAATTTGTACGGACCCCATATATCGGAGTGTACTAAAATAAAAGGAGCGGAGCTCCGAGTACAATGAGGAGGGAACGATGAACGGGGCTGTTTGCCCAAAATACATGTGTCGCAGCGAAAAGCAGGGAGAGTAACATCAGGAAGAGCCTTCCGGAGGACTGGAAGAGGAGCATGTCCCAGACGACGATGCCAATCCGAAGAGGAGATAGATGCGAGGACAGTGGGAGAGTCGTCAAGAAGATAGAGCCCATTCTGTAGCCGTCCTCTACCAATGATAGTCCGCGTCTGCTGATCCTGTATGAGAAAAAAAGAAGTAAATGTCACGGAGTAATTAGAATCAGTAGTAAGGCGACCAACAGAGAGTAAATTGAAAGGAGAGCCCGGAACATGTAGAACCGAGCGCAGGAGGAGAGAAGAGGTGAGAGAAATATCAGCACATCCAGAGACTGGAACCGATGCCCCATTAGCGACAGTAATGTACTTCGGGTGAGGTGAAGACAAGTACTGAGGTGGCCTAACAGAGGTGATATGATGAGTGGCACCAGAATCAAGGATCCAGCGCGTGCCAGAGGATAGGCAGGCGATACCTTCATTGGAGATAGAGGCAGCAGAGGCAACCGAGGCAGGCGGACGGCTGAGCAAGCCATGAAGATGCTGGAGCTGAAGACGAACCTCGTCGAGATCAGTACGAGAGGAGGCAGAGTCGGTAGTAGCAGCAGAGGCTTGCGGACGAGGAGGTCGGCCATGTTTGCGATAGCATGTGGCCTCAAGATGGCCATCTTTACCGCAGAACGAGCACTTAGGCCTAGACCGGCCACCTCGACCCCGGCCGCGAGAGTCAGAGCGGCCACCACGGGCAGAAAAGGGAAGAGGCAATAAGGGAGCTGGTGCCTGTTGAACAAGGGCCGGAGAAGGAAGTCCGGGAACATCCGGAGGCGGGAGACTTTGAGAAGCATTGAGCACACATCGGAAAAAGATGGTGTAACGGTAGAGGAGAGGATGTGAGCCCGGACACTGTGAAGATGAGGTGGTACCCGGGCCATCATCATGGCGATACCCACAGCTTCCTTTTGGGTACGTTGAGCAGCAAGATCTAAAGTGGGAGGCTGATGGTGGATCCAAGCCTCAACCAGAGACCGGGCCTGAGCAACAAAGGACGTCAGGTCGGTTGCGCCACTGCTATCAAGGGCCTGGAGAGCAGTGATGATATCATATAGATGGTGGAGACTATCCTTGTCAGAGTAGAGGGTGTGGAGCTCGTCCCACATGCCTTTGGCCGTCTCATGATACATGGCCAGGCGATAAGATTCACCATCAAGAGAGTTGAGAAGCCAAGTCTGCACACGCCCATCATTGCGTAACCATTCCTCAGTAGGGATACCGATAACGGTCTGAGTCAAGTGATGAAGGAACCCCTTTGACTGAAGGACACGGCGAACCGAGTGTGCCCATTCCACAAAGTTCTTCTTGCCAGTGAGCGAAATTGTAGTGATCCGAAGCTCGTCGCGGACTTCCTGGAGAGAGGCCAGGCGTTCAGGAGGAGGAACTGCCGTGCCGACTGAGTCCGCAGATGTAGACATGGGGGCGACCTGGATGAGGTCGCGGCGAGCTGGAGGAGGCCGCGGCGAGCTGGAGGAGGCCGCGACGAGCTGGAGGAGGCGGAAAGACAGCGGACTGGATGAGGTCGCGGCGAGCTGGAGGAGGCCGCGGCGAGCTGGAGGAGACCGCGGCGGACTGGAGGAGGCAGCGGCGGACTGGAGGAAGCCGCGTTGTGCACAGAGACGCTCAGCAAGGAGAGGACTGGAGGAGACCGCGGCGGACTGGAGGAGGCCGCGGTGAGCACAGACGCTCCGCAAGGAGCGGGCTAAGAGAGGCCGCGGCGGATTGAAGAGGCCGAGGCGGACTGGATCAGACCGCGGCGGACTGGATCAGACAGCGGCGGACTGTAGCGAGCAGAGAAGAGAGGACAAGCCGGGGAAGCAAGAGAGCGACCGCAGCGGGCTGGACCAGTCCGCAAGACTGAAAGAACGCAGAGAGGCGGGCCCGCGGCGGACAGGGAAAAGAACTTGGCCGCCTGAAGAGGAAGGAGAGCAGCCGCAAGCAGGGGAGAAGTGCGGACAAAAGGAGGCCGCGGCGCTTACGGCGGACGAAAGATACCAAGAAGAGGAGGCGAATACCGAGTTCGCAGCGGACAAAAGGAGACCGAGGGATTGAGGTCGCCGAGGTCGCGCCGGACAAGAAGAGGCCGCAGCGGACTAGGGGAAGCAGTGGACCCCACAGGATCCGAGAGAGGGCTATAAAGAGGGGGCCAGAGGAGGAAGGAAGAGGAGTGGTTCCACGGGAGGAGAGGAAGCGGTCTGGACAAGGGAGGCCGCATGTGTGATGCGACTAGGAGGTGCGGACACACACACGCAGGCCGCAGAGATCGCAGGCCGCAGGGCGGATAGGAAAGGGAGTCCGCAGGAGTCCGGAACCTCCCTCTGATACCATGTAGAAATGGAGAAAGCCAACCTTGTATATATGTCCACTTGGTACAAATACAAAGAATGAGTACATATATATAGATGAGAGAAAGAGAGAGAAAAGTCCTATACACAATGTGGGACTAAAGAGAGGAGAGAAAAACAATAAATGTTATACAAATGGGCCTAGTTTAAGTGGGCTTTTCCAACAGAATGCAATTCTGGAAAACGCAAAAAAGACCATTTACAGCGGTAACGTTGTGATTCCACCCAAAAAATGACACGTCGGCCGACATGTCGGCCGCAATTTACAAGCTTGAGTATAAGTCTTGCTATATGATATTAAAACCTCCAAATGTATCTTGTCTCTCGTCCTTGCAAAATCTTGGCTTCGACAAATTTGAGCGTCATTATTTTGAATCTCTTCTCAATAGAATTCAATAGAATATCCAACTGTGCGATTGCTGATATCCCTTCTCCGTCGAAGAGATCCGCTAGCCTCGATGATTTCGTCTACCTAGCATTGTATCTGTGAAGTTGTTGACTCCCCTTGTTTTAATCTCCTAGTGTCCAATGTTGCTCAATCAATGTCATTTTTGTCGACTATTAGCACCATTGCTGGCTCCTACTGCTTTCATGTTCACTGCCACATTATTGTTGACAAGTATCATTATTTGATGTGATAACAGTTTTTTGTGCCTTTATCATTGCGATTATTCTTTTTGGATATCATGGACACGGGCAATCATATCAAATAAACTTCTCAATTTGTAGATTCATGAGGAAAACTATGTTGGGTGGAGTTAGGTAGTGTACAGAATAAAGTGAACCATTTGATCATCTTTAGATAATTTATGATGATGTGACTATCTTTAGATAATTTATGATGATACTCCCGATGCTGAAAGTCTTCACTATTCTTTAGATTCTCAACTACTTATCTCAATGTGACAAGACTATGACAAGGCATGTTATTGAGTTAATTGTTATTTGAATAGTTTAACTAATTGATGCCCGTGTTCGCCAACCTTGTTGAGATGAAGCAACAACAAAAATACTGGGGTTTGTTTTTCCTCATGTTTAGTACTCGCCCAGAGTTTCAAGCAACCACATCGCAGCTTATGATCAGTGATGCTACATATGTAGGAGCATCCTTTGATCGATATATGGGCCTTGCGAAGACCCTAATGTTGTGAATTCCTATGCTCCTGCCTCATTTTTGAATCTAGTGTCTATTTATTTTTACACTGATCCCCAATTTTGGCCTAAGATGAGGATGAGGACTAGTTGGTGATGTCGACTCATTGGTGATGCCATTGAGGAGTTGCGACATGAGTCCTGATATGAAGCCATTGGTGAATGAAGGATTGCTGAATTTTTGGCGTTGGGCTTCATTTCCAATATAATTAGTTAATATATTAATTAATTAATACAATTTAAGAATTAAATGATTAATCAATTAATAACCTCATAGCAGAAGGAAATAATTGTGGCTGGCGACTTTGGAAGGGTGATGCCAGATCGGGGTAGCTCAGAAAAATTGCCGTCATTGAAGGTGGAAGATGACGGCTGCTGGTGCGGATGAGCTTTGTTGGAAGGAGGATGCACAGTCCTTCAAGAAGGTGGACACATGCTGGTTTCTTGCCGATTGCCGCAAACTGCTCGCGTTGGAGGATGCATGCTGGTTTCCTACAAATCACTGGATGGGAACGAGTTTGCTAGAGGTTGCTGGATGGGGACGAATTTACTGGAGGGGTTAAGTGCTAAAAATGTTGCGAGGCCCACTTTAGGAAGAAATCCCTGGCACAACGGCCTCGACAATGACACTGATAGGAGAAGACCAACATGGGTTTACTATGGGATTCAATGCTTCTATTCTGCGATGGATGGATCGAGAACCAAGAAGGCTGCTACTGCTCGATATGTTTTTGACGAGGGAGAAGTCGACTAACTCGTATTCTATCTCAGAAAGAAAGACGCCGCCAACCTGCTAGAGTCACTCGTCGTTGTTTTCCCGCGGTCACTCTCTACCAGAAAGGAGAAAGGATCAGGATCTTTCGTGCCAGATTAGGGCGCTACTGCTTGGGTTAGCTTTCTTTTTGAGGATTCCGTTCAGCTACTGTTCAAGGGAGTGAGGATCACGACTCTAATAAGGGTCGTGGAGCTCTGGAAATGTTGCTACATCGTTTGCGAAAGAGATGATGAAAACCAAATAGTTTTGATACCAAGATGTCATGTGCTTATTTCGGTGGTTTGTTGGAGGTAGTGGAGGGGAGGAGATACAAGAGTTAACCCTAGAATGGGAAGAAGATGAGAAATGGGGAGTAGGGAGAGAAGGATAGAGTTACACTCAACACTCAAGCCTTTATCCCACTATAGTGAGGTTGGCTATATGGATCCTTTGTTGCCATTATGCCCTATGTTTTGTCATAATCTCACTAATGCCTAAGTACATCATGTCTTTCCTTATAATTTCATTCCAAGTCTTTATTGGTCTACCCCTCCCTCGTTTAACATGCCTATTGACTAGACTCTCGCAACGCCTAACAAAAGATAAATACCCAATATAATTCTTTGATACCCAATACATGACGCAAGAGCCCCCTTATATAATACCTCGATGGTATAGGCAAAATACCCAATATAAAGAGATGTGTGAACATTAAAACACTTAGACACTAATAACTCGATTTGACTCACACAACTCGACTCAATACGACTTGAAAGATACAACTTGACTTATACATAAAGGCTCGTAATAATGTAATTGCTTGATAACTGACGGCGTGGGACCCCTAAGTCGCGTTGGCTTATACAATGGTTGGTGTGGTGCATCAATCATCATGAAGATAAATACGGGGAGAAACATGACTACCATGAGGATGCACTTACATCTCACTATACTTTAGTTTCTTCAATTGCATCTATTGCTCTTCCCATCAATTCCTTTAGGAGAAAAAGGGTGCCTCTCAACCGTTGAATTGACTTCATTGCATCAACTTCTATCACTAGAAATACATAATATTGTTTCACTTTTGACACATATCACTTTTATCTCACACTGGTTCTTAAATAGTTTACTCGACCACTTCCAGTCATATGTCTAAGGACCTTCTATTCTTTGTTGAATATTTGATCTCAACTATTTAGTAATGATTTTATTCTCATTTTGGCATGAGCGAAGAGAACTAAGCCAAATGACAGTTATTGATTTTTCGAGA
The DNA here is from genome assembly GCA_039583875.1 of Platanthera guangdongensis. Lineage (NCBI taxonomy): Eukaryota > Viridiplantae > Streptophyta > Magnoliopsida > Asparagales > Orchidaceae > Platanthera > Platanthera guangdongensis. The sequence goes on from CM077166.1 coordinate 106,307,765, forward strand.
GCGAAAGATACTATCATGGATGCAGATACTATCTGATGCAGCAAGTGTCTACAGATGGCCGACGACTGAAGCCCCAACTCAATTTGCAATGCAAACGACGAAACAACACATGCGAATGAAGTTACGAAGGTGCAAACTGTCTTGTTCCAGATCATTAAACATGTAATTAAAATTTATTAAAGCAATTAGCAACAATTCACACAATCGGATAACATGCAATGAGCAGTAAAAAACAATTACAATTACCAACGAGATAAGACACAATTCCATTCAAGTGCACCGAATACGCTCCACAAGTTACACCACGAATACGAATACAACTACTTATAAAGTTAAAACCCAAGGCAAGAGTTTTTACCAAAGTAAACAATGAAAAGAGATACAACATCCATACCTAATTTTACTTGTGCATGTGGTGGATTGATTAGGGACGGGAAGTCGACGACGTTGTTGTCGATCTCGGCTCGGGATTGGGTTCCCCAAGTGGGTTGCGGGAGGGTTTTGTTAAAGATCTGGAGGTTAGGTTGGGGGGAAGGAGTGCGGGTAGTATCACTGGGAGGGGGTGTTGGTTGGATGAATGGGGGGGATCAGGACTAAAAAGGGGCGCGAGAGAGTTGCTAGGCGAAAAGTCGGGGCTAGGGATATGGTGGATAGGGGGTGAAATGGTCGGAGGATGAGTTCCAGGTTGGGAAAGGGGGGAATAGCGGTGGCTACCAACTAGGGAAGCGGGTCTAGGGTAGTGGGGTCTTTCCGGCGTGGGAGAAATGGAGACTGGCGACGGGTGGCTAGTGGTGGGTTGGAGGTGGCCGGGTCTTAGAGAAGGGGGGGGGGGGGGGACGGGGCTGGAAGAGGAACGCCAGAGAAGAAAGTCTGTAGGGGAGGCGAGGTTTATCGAAAAGGAGGGAGGGAGGCCGCAGGACGTGCACGGGGTGCCGCTCTACTTCATGATGCAGACCTGCCAGTTGTTATACAAGCAACTCCGATCCCTAGACAAGCCACACAAATGAGTATATATAGGGGAAGAAGGAAAAATAAGAGTAGGGCACCCTGATCGGACGAATAATCGGGTGCCAAATACAACATAAATGTAACATATAATATATAAATCTGACTCGAAATGACCATCCGGGCGCATCCACGAACTAGGATCGTCCAAACGGGTCGCCGAACACTGCCTCATGTGGGAATAGACGCGTGAGTATCGTCGATCACTGTCAATTCCCCCTGACTTGAAAGCAATCATCTCCGGTGAGTGTAGACAGTTGTACTCTCGATATAAGTTCGTGGCGAGTCTCTCGAGCTGCTCAGCAGAAATCCAAGTATCGTCGGAAACCTGGCGGGCGAGCCAATGAACCAAGTAATGCAGGACCATCCGACCGCCCGTCGTAGTGAAGTCGTGACGAATAATCTGTATGGCCTCTCCGACAGGCGCAGACGACTGTCGAAGTGATGTATCTCCGTCTGAAAGTGGTACAACTGGAACTGCCGGCTGGATGTTGTGGTCCTCAGAGTGGCGCTCAACCGTCTGTGATTGCCTGGGTAAGGTGTGTATAGAGGTGCCAGAGAGGGGTGGGGAAAGCTGTGGATCAGGAGTAGCTGGAGACAGTGGGTCCACATACACTCGCTTCTCGTAGTAAGAAGTTAAATCCTCCACGTTGAACACCCGGTGAATTCCCATTGTCGGTGGGATATCAACCTCATATGCGTTTGTACCAATCCATTAAGTGACTGTATATGGACACATTTGACGAGCACTTAACTTCTTTGCTGCCCCTTGCAGAAGCCTCTCAAGTCAAAGGTGAATCATAACCCGTTCTCCAACGTCATAAACTTACTCCCTCCTGTGCAGATCAATCTGAGCTTTATAAATTTCATACTAGTTGCGACCTTTCTTCGGACTGTCTCGTGAAGTGCATGTATGAGCTGAATGAATGACTCGACAGACTTATGCAGACGATGAACCCAAAAGATGACATGCTCGTATAAATGATGCATGAGAAACATGACAGGAACGGTACATAGACATACAACAAGCTCCATGCGGCCAAGGTTCCCTAAAACTAGATGTTTATCAAGGGGTTCGTCGGGAGTGTAATTAAACTCAGTGAGAGTGCGATGAGTGTCAGAAGTGTGAGACACCAACGCTCAAATACGAACTCATATGGTCACTAATATATCTCAAGAAACGTGATGCATCAAGCAGCTCACCAGGAGGTACATATGAAAATTCGTCGCGAAGACGACGATCACCTGAGTGAGCAGCCGAGACATCAATAATAGGGTGTGACACTCGAGTGCGGCGAGTGCCGCTGATACAAAAGAATCATCTGGTGGGTCAGCGGGTGGTATGCCTAAGAACTCATCACGAGTGGGGTTGGTCTTACGTTCAATTCTCAGTACATCGGGAGGGTACTCAAGTATGCCTAAGAAGTTCCCTACATACTCTTTGCTACACTCAAGACCCGCTCTCCAAAGCAAAATAAGGGATGAGAATTGGAGAGATGTCAATACGACAACGCTCACAGATGATTCACACATCGGAATGTCAACCTCATTGGGAAGTGTCGGTTTATCAGGTGGCTTGTTGGGGGATCATTAAAGAACCTGTCAGTAGGGTCATGATCCTCCAAGTGAATACTACTAACAAGGGTAGTGTCCCCACAAACGGGGGGGGGGGGGGGGGATCGCTAAGAAATTGACACAGGGCTCAAGTCTCTCGGTCATGACTTCACACAAAATAAGGCTAAGGGAAGAGTGAGAAGAATTCATACTCAAGTGGAGGTTAGCTGCCATGGTGTCAAGAAAGGGGTCTCTAACTAAGGGGGTAACATGACCAAAATGAGGTATAGAAGATGTATAGACCATCACAGTGTCACTGGGTTGCTCGACCTCACTCTCATGGCCAAACTCGTGATCAAACTCACTAGACGTGCTAAAGGCACTCCCAATCCGCAATACAAGGCCATGTTCAGACTCTCCCTCAAAATCATGTGGAACTGGAGGCTCATCAAGGGGAGTACCAAAAATCAGAAGGCGAATCGCTCACGTCTATGTGAATACTACCTGCATCGGGTGTTTGACTTAAATCCTGATGTGTCACTCTTTAGGTTCCCCCTAGGGCAGATTCCAAGCGATCAATTTGAGCATGCATGACATCAAATTGATCAAGAACCAATTGCCGAAATTCGGCTTTCAGGTATCTCTATTGGTGGAGCACTTGGGCGATCCAAACGTGTGCAGTTATCCACATATTGGTGACCTCTATAGGGTTCCACACAGTCATCAAAATGCTCACCTCTAATCGACCCACAACGTGTCAGAGGGTGAATATTATCCCTATGAACGCGGGGCGAAGGGAGAGACTGCTCATCAGAATTGTACGACGATCTGTCTGGTGGAGCTCAACGAAGATGCTCAACTCTATTAACATCATGTCGTGGCGTGATATAGTGACGATAACGTGAAATGTTAGAATCATAGCAATCGTCTCTAGTAAATCGTGATGAAGGGTCGACACGATATCTAAAATGAGCCGAATGCGAATACGGATGTTCATCGTAATGATATGTCATGAGATACTACATATAGACTCCACTATTGCGTATCAATGCGGCGCTAACATAACCTGGCTCTGATACCAAATGATGCATCATGAGTCTACAGATGGAAGACGTCCGAAGCTCCAACTTAAAATCCAATGCAAACGACGACACAACACATGCGAATAAAGTTACGAAGGTGCAAACTGTCCGGTTCCAGATCATTAAACATGTAATTAAAATTTATTAAAGCAATTAGCAACAATTCACACAATCGGTTAACAAGCAATGAGTAGTAAAAAAACAATTACAATTATCAACGAGATAAGTCGTAATTCCATTCAAGTGCGCCGAATACACTCCACAAGTTACACCACGAATACGAATATAACTACTTATAAAGTTAAAACCCAAGGCAAGAGTTTTTACCAAAGTAAACAATGAAAAAAGATACAACATCCATACCTAAATTTACTCGTGCATGTGGCGGCTTGATTAGGGACGGGGAGTCGACGGCGGTGTTGTCGATCTCAGCTCGGGATTGGGTTGTCCAAGTGGGTTGCGAGAGGGTTTTGTTGAATATCTGGGAGGGGGTGCGAGTTGGCTGATTGGGGGGGGGGAATCGGGATTGAGGAGGGGCGCAAGAGAGTTGCCAGGCAGATGGTCTGGGCTGGGGGTATGGGGGACCAGGGGTGAGATGGCCGGAGGATGAGTTCCGGGGTTGGGAAAGGGGGGAGTAGCAGTGGCTACGGGCTAGGGAAGCGGGGTTTGTGTCTTTCCAGTGTGGGAGAAACGAGCCTGGCGGTGGGTGGTTGAGTGGTGGGCTGGAGGTGTCCGAGTCTTAGAGAAGAGGGGGGGAACGGGGCTGGAAGAGGAATGTCGAGGAAGAAAGGCTGCAAGGGAGGCAGGGCTTACCGGAAAGGAGAGGGAGGGAGGCCGCAGGACGTGCGCGGGGGAGCCGCTCGACTTCACGATGCAGACCAGTCAGTTGATATACAAGCAACTACGATCCCTAGGCTAGCCGCACAAATCAGTATATATAGGGGAAGAGGGAAAAACAAGAATGGACATCCTAATCGGACGGCTAATATCGTCCGGGACGATCGGTGCCAAATACAACATAAAAGTAACATATAATATATAAATATGAATCGGAAAGACCATCCGGGCGCATCCGCGGACTAGGATCGCCCACACGGGTCGCCGAACACCGCCTCCTGCTGAAATAGATGCGTGAGTGCCGTCGATCACCATCACTATCACTAGTTATTTTGTGGAATCTTATAAAGTTCAAATGACTAGACTTAGCATAGTCGTGAGCTATGAGAAATCCTTTATCCTAGCTGACAAAAGGAGATGGAATCGGTGGTGATACTTGTTTGAATCAACTAAGGTTGAGTGACTCAGGTTAAAATTGATACTCACATTGTGGAGGAATGCACTACGTGACAAAATTAACCATACTTGTGACACTCAAAGAGTGAAGTGAATGGAGATTCTTAAGGCCCAACCTTGGTATGGGTAATGATGATTTTTTTCATTTCTTGGAGTTCATGATCCTATTCTGATTCATTTTATTTTACTTTATTTTATATATTTCTACTTTAATATTATTGTTTATTTTAAGAATTTTGATAAAACTTGATAAATAGAAATGGACATTGATGAACACGATAGTTTGAAGAGTTGGTGATAATGTGCCTTCCCATCATGTATGGTGTGGAAAAATATGGAAAATGAGAGAAATAAAATAATAAAATAATTAATTTCTCATGCCTTTACATACAAGAATTTGTACATTTATATTGGAAGAGAGAGGGGAGCAGTAATCTCATTCTAAGATGTGAGAGTAATTCCTATAAAAGTAGTGAACTCTAGATGGGCCTTGTTATGGGTCTGTATACATATTTTATTCAACACTTTCTCGCAAGCTCGAGCATATAGATCGTAAGCATCAAGCTTGGACAAGAATTGGTAACATAACAGACGTGGTAAGGCCTTGGTAAGAATATCAGCAACTTGCACATCAATAGAGACATGTTTCAGTTCCAGTTTCTTCAGTTGAACCTTCTCTCGAATGAAGTGACAATCAACTTCCATTTTTTGGTACGTTCATGAAATGCGGAATTTTTGACAATATGTATAGCAGCTTAGCTGTCACAAAAGAAAGTGGTTGGTGAGGAGAGTTTTACACCCATGTCAGTTATGAGGCTTTCTAATCATGTAAGTTCATACACAACATAGACCATTGAACGATACTGAGCTTCAACAGATAAGCGAGCAACCACAAACTACTTACTGCACCAGGTGATGATTTGTCCTCTGAATTATATACAATATTCACATGTGGAACGACAATCATCCGAAGAGTCAGCATAGTCAGCATCAGAATAGGCGATAAGAGATAAGGTAGAAGAAGACTTGTATACAATCCCTTGTCTAGGAGTGGTAGGATAAGATCAACTTCCTGGAGGTGAGATATTCGTGGAGCTTGCATGTATCAACTTACATGCGGTTGATGAGGTACCAAACTGTAGATACCGCAAAATGCCAATAGAGTTTGAGAACCTGCATTTGGAACATAAGAGAACGAGCGACCTCAATGAAGTGACGTTTCTTGCGTTTAACTACTTCAGTTTGTTGGGAGGGGGGTATACACACATGAGGTTTGATGAATGATATCAAACTCAACACATAAATTAGTAAACACATGAGGTTTGATGAATGATATCAAACTCAACACATAAATTAGTAAACGCATGTGATGCAGTGGTAGACCGGCTAAAATTGAAGGACTCTAAAATACGAACTAAGGATTATGAGATCAATGGACCGTGCACGTGCAAACATGAGAGCAACCCAAGTAGATCAACAAGCAAGTGATAAAACTTTAACAAAAAGACTGAGAACACGACATCCACAGTTTTGAGCAATTATTAACGTAAGAGCCTTTTATAACTTGCCAACGAACGAGGCGCGATTCGATCAAGCGTGCCGGTAGAGATCCAACAAGTCAAACAACATATCAATACAATAGCATATAATGACTCCACAAGCAAACTACAACAATAGTTCAAAACCTAGCATCCAAATGAGAGAAATAAAATGCCATATGCCTTGATTAGCTCGTGCATGCGGCGGCTCGGCTTGGGGATGAAGTACCGTGGGCGGGATGTTTCAGTTGTGCTGGTGGATCCTCGAAGGGCTGCGGGTGGTAAGGGATGGGTGGATTAAGGCTATTGGGAACATGGGGGACGAGATCCTTGGAGGTGGATCTAGGTTTGGGCCAGGTGTGGGCTTGTGGGCTTGTGGAGGGAAAACGGGGAAGGAGAGAGGCGGCTCTGGATGGAGGCGGGGCGGACTGTGGCGGTACAACGAGGGCTGCAAGAGGGGGGGGGGAGGCTAGACCTTGACGGAGACGGCGGATCTGGAGGAGGCGGGGTGGATCTGGGCGGGACGGCGCAGGGCTGTAAGAAATGGAAGAGGGGGAGCTAGACCTGAACCAGGACCTGGGCGGGGGGGGGGGGGGGGGGGATCTGGGCGGCACCGCTCTTCGGAATCCACCGAAGAAGAAGACCGAGAGTTGCAGCACCGGCAACTTCGATCCCAAAAACCGGACACCAACAAGCACTTAAATAAGAAAAAGCTAAAGCAAAACTAGGGCTTCCGATCGGACGGTTATAAATGTTCGGTCCGATCGGGGGCTAAATATCTCAAAATATAAAAAACTAATATATCAAATTTGCTCGGAACGACCCTCCGGGCGCATCCGCGAACTCGGATCGCCCAGCCGGGTTGTCAATCACCGCCTCCTGCGGGAATAGACGCGCGCGTGTCGTCGATCGCCATCAACTCCCCCTGAATTGAAAGCGCTCATCTCTGGTGAGTGAAGATGATCATACCCTCGGCGCAAGTCCGGGGCGAGTCTCTCGAGCTCCTCAACAGCAATCCAAGAGTCGTCAGAAGTCGGGCGGGCAGACCAATGGACCAAGTACCACAGGACCGTCAACCCGCCCATCGTCGTGAAGTCATGGACAACGATCTGCAGTGTATTTCCGGTAGGCGACTGTCGTAGTGATGTATCTCCGTCAGAACGAGGTGCCATTGGAACTGTCAGCTGTAGAGGGGAATCCTCCGAGCGGTGCTCAATCGTCCGCAACGGCCTGGGCGTGGTGGGCGTAGGTGCACTGGAGGGGTGAGCGTCAGGCTGGGGCTCAAGGGCCGGTGGAGATTACGGATCCGCGTACACTCGCTCCTCATAATATGGGGTCAGATCCTCTACATTGAACACCCGGTGAATCCCCATTGCTGGCGGTTTGTCAACTTCATATGCGTTCGTACTAATCCGTCGAGTGACAGTGTAGGGGCCCATCCGACGAGCACTTAACTTTTTCGCAGCCCCTTGGGGGGACCTCTCAGGACGAAGGCGTATCATAACTTGCTCCCCTACGTCAAATGTTTGCTCTCTCCTGTGCAGATCGGCCTGAGCCTTGTAGTTTTCATTACTGGCCGCAATCTTCCTTCAGATTGTCTCATGTAGTGTGTGTATATGCTGGATGAACGACTCAGAGGACTCACTAGGTCGGGCTCCTAACGAGACGTCCACTAGGTCAATGGGTTTCCTAGGCTCATAACCTAATATGACATGGAATGGACTCAGACCCGTGGTCCTATTGACCGAACTATTGAATGCAAACTCCGCAATAGGCAGGACCAAATCCCAGGTGGTCGGACTATCCCGAACTAGACAACGCAACATGGTTGCAAGGCTTCGGTTGACAACTTCAGTCTGTCCATCCGTCTGTGGGTGGTAGGCGGTGGAGAACTTCAGTGTCGTGCCGGTCTTCTTCCACAATGTATTCCAAAAATAACTCGTGAAGCGAACGTCACGATCGGAGACAATAGAAGTGGGCAGCCCATGGTACTTGAATACTTCCCTGAAGAACAGGGCTACCACGTGGGGGGCGTTGTACGTCTTATGACAAGGAATGAAGTGGGCCATCTTCGAAAAGCTGTCCACGACGACGAAGATCGATTCGAACTTCCGCGGAGTGCGGGGGAGTCCAAGTACAAAGTCTAGACTGATGTCTGCCCAGGGCCGGTGAGGAATAGGCAACAAAGTGTATAGGCCTGTGGGCTGTCGAGTTCCCTTCGCCGTATGGCAGATTCGACAATGTCGGACGACCCGCGTGACGTCCCTCTTCAGGCCAAGACAAAATAAGCGATTCTCAACTAACGCAATCGTCTTATCCCGCCCAAAGTGCTCCGCGGCTCCACCCGCGTGAAGATCCCAGATGAGAAAATCCTGAAGAGAAGTCTGGGGTATACAAAGGCGAGACCCAAAAAACAGGTAGCCCTCAGAAATGATAAAACCCTCGCGAGGCTCGGGTGGGTCCTTAGATAGGGCAGAGAAGATACCACCAAAATCAGGGCACTCGGGGTAGTCCTGGCAAACACGCTCAAATCCCTCAACTCGCGCGTCCATGGTATGGAGGATGGTTGCTCGGCGACTCAACGCATCGGCCGGCTTTGTTCTCAACACCAGCGCGGTGTTTGAGAACGTAGTGGTACTCCTGCATGAACTCCACCCACTTCGCGTGTCAGTGTCCTAACTTCTTTTGTGAATCCAGGTATCGCAGGGATTGATGGTCAGAGTACAGGTCAAACTCCTTGTGTAGGATATAGTGGCGCCAATATCGGAGCCCCTGTACGACAGCGTAGAATTTCCGATCATAATTGGAGTATTTCTGTCGGGCGTCATTCAGTTTCTCACTAAAGTAAGCAACTGGATGACCCTCCCGACTCAGTACTCCCCCAATGCCTACCCAGGTCGCGTCGCAAGCCACCTCGAAAGCCTTGGAAAAATCCGGAAGGCACAATACGGGGGCAGTCGCTAGCCTTTGCTTGATGCTCTCAAAGGCTCTGGTAGCTGCTGCAGTCCAGGCGAAATCTCCTTTGCGGAGGCAACTCGTAATAGGGGACATGATCGAACTAAACCCCTAAACAAACCTCTGGTAAAAGGTAGCGAGGCCGTGGAAGTTCCGGGCATCGTGGATATTGGTCGGGACGGGCCACTCGCGAATAGACTTGACCTTTTCGGGGTCAACGGAGATGTCGTACTGTGAGACGATGTATCATAAGAACTGTATCGAGGATGTCAGGAATGACCACTTCTTCAAATTGATGTACAAATGCTCCTTTCGAAGGAGATCAAATACCAATCGAATGCGGTCCAGGTGCTCCGTGCGGTCCTGGCTAAAGATCAGTATGTCGTCAAAATAGACCACCAGGAACTTGCCCATGTAGGGCCGTAGGATCCGCGTCATCACCCTCATGAACGTGCTCGGCGTGTTCGACAGTCTGAACGGCATAACCAACCATTCATACAGACCATCCTTCATCTTAAAGGCTGCATTCCACTCGTCACCCTCTCGTACCCTGATCTGATGGTATCCACTCCACAGGTCGATCTTCGAAAATATTTGGGCACCAGCCATCGCATTTAGGAGGTCGTCGAGACGGGGAATCGGAAAACGATATTTCACTGTTATCTTATTGATGACCCGACTATCGATACACATGCGCCAACTCCCGTCCTTCTTAGGGGTAAGGAGGGCTGGAACGACACACAGGCTCAAACTCTCCCGAATAAAGTTCTTCCTAAGAAGATCGTCAATTTGTCGCTTCAATTCAGCATGCTCTGTCGGATTTAGGCGATAGTGGGGCAGGTTGGGCAAAGATGCCCCCGGGACTAAATCAATTGCATGTGGATATCCCTCATAGGGGGAGCTCATCGAGGAGCTCCTCTGGCATGATGTCAATATATTCGGCTAGCTGGTGCCGAATGTCCGGGTCCACACTCTCCACAGCTGTGGTGTCGCCAGAGGTCAAGGCGGCGGCCACCACAAACATGACTCCCGAGTCTAAACTCTCACGAAGAAAATCGCCCCTCAGAACGTGCACTAGTCTAGTCGACCCCGCACTAATAGATGACTCGACTTGGCCCTTGGCGGGATCCCTGGGCTGGGTCGGAGTGAGGGTGATCTTTCGTCCCTTGTCAAAGAAGACACACGTGTTGGAGCGGCCATAACACGTGGCGTCACAATCGTAAGGCCAGGGGCGGCCCAGGAGAGCATGTGCGACGTCCATCGGGATGACGTCACACCAAACCTTGTCTTCAATGGACGCTAGGCGGACCGACACAAGACATCTCTGCGTGAACTGAATGGCCGACTTGTCCACCCAGTGGACTCGGTAAGGATGCGGGTGGGGCTCGGCGGAAAGCTGCATCCTCTCTAAACCCTTCTTCGCTTCGATGTTCACACAACTACCGCTATCTATGACGAGCTTGTAGGGGCCCGCCCGCACTCTGAAAATAAGTGTAGAATATCGAGGTACGTCGCCAATCTTTCTCAGTACGGGGTGCGTGGAGGAGTCAGCGGATGACTCCCAACTCTAACGATCTCTCCGCGTCGCTCTCCCAACCGTCCTCGACCCCCGCTGTAATTTCTTCCACTATAGCATCGTCAACTTCAACACTCGCGTCATCGTCACCCTCCATCAGGAGGTTCCTCGTAGGACACTGTGCAACAATGTGTCTGTTGAAGCCAAAATTGACCTCTGTGGAGTTCGGGGTCCCAAAAGAGGGGTGACCTCTGTGGAGTTCGGGGAACGTCACAGACCAAAGACTTGGGAAACTAGGAACAGTCCCTCGACTCTAGCGTGGAGGTCCCACCTCACACCCGGAAGACCTTTGAAGTCTCCCCCTCACTAGCCAATGCGGAGCTATGTGCATTGGAGGAAGAAAGCAAACGGGTTTTGTGGCCGAAATGCAATGCCTTCCAAGACACCTCTAAGGGTCTATTTATAGTTTTTCCAATCCCATGGACCAAAATGTCAGAAATACCCTCACGCCAAATAGGCCTTGGGCCAATAGAAAACACCCACACCGGGGGCAAAGAGTTAATTCCACCCCGAGGGTAAAACGGTAAAAACATGGTCAAAAGAGATCCAAAGGCGGGAGGAGTCATACCCCCCATCACCCCGGGCACCCGAGATGAGCAGGTGACCCCCGAAGAACTGGGGAGCAGGGGGCAGGGGAGAGACCCCGGCCCCCGGCCGGTCTCGCCCCGCCAGGCCGCGGGGCAGAGGCGAGAGCCCGTCCCCGGGCCACGGGGCAGGACAAGAGCCCGGCACCGGGCCGGTCTCGCCCCGCCAGGCCGCGGGGCAGGGCAAGAGCCCGGCACCGGGCCGGTCTCGCCCCGCCAGGCCGTGGGGCAGGGCGAGAGCCCGTCCCCGGGACGGTCTCGCCCCGCCAGGCTGCGGGGCAGGGAAAGAGCCCGACCCCGGGCCGGTCTCGCCCCGCCAGTCCGCGGGGCAGGGCGAGAGCCCGGCCCCGGGCCGGTCTCGCCCCGCCAGGCCGCGTGGCTGGGGGAGAACCAGCCCCCGGGCCGGTCTCGCCCCGCCAGGCCGCGGGGCTGGGGGAGAACCCGGCCTCCGGCTGGTCCCGCTGCTCCTACCTCGCACCTATCAGGCCGGAGCAGGTGTCCGCCAACTTGCCGCACCCGCCCTCCCGAAAAGGGGCCAGCCACCTGGGGAGAGGCAGATTTTTCCTCCCCCTACCAGTACATTCGAAGGGCTAGGCCTAAATTGTCCACAAAGAGTGCAAACCACACAGAAAGCTTAAAAACTCATACCTTGTCCTGCGCCTGCCGGGAGGACCCCCACTCTGCGAATACGGTGTTGTACACAATCCCCGCTCTTTTCGAGGTTGGCACAAGCTCGGAAAGAAACATCCAACACAACGTATTCGCTGAGTGATCTACTTAGAGCCGAAAATACTTGGCCTCCCCGAGGAGTCAACCTGTCAAGCCAGCTAATGGGATCCTGGGTGACGAGACGGCCTCGGGGGAAAAAACGCTTAACCTCCCGGAGGGGTCAACCTGCCATGCCAGCTGATGGGAGCCTGGGTGGCGAGACCCCCTCTGGGTAAAAAACACTCAACCTCCCGGACGGGTCAACCTGTCATGGCAGCTTGATGGGAGCCTGGGCTGGACTCACTACAACATAAGAAAAATCCTGTATTTGGGTTGCATGATCCCCCCGACTCAGCCCTGACAGAGTCCTGTATTTTTCTTATGTTGTAGTGAGTCCAGCCCCCGACCAGCTGAGTCGGGGGGATCATGTAACCCAAATATTTCCCCGTTTGAGGATGTTGGATTTGGTAGAGTTCGAGTGACACTCCTAGTTTCCCACCCCCGAGAGGATCTCCTCATCCAGGCTCCCACTGGCTGGATGGGTCGAATGTGCCTCGGGGAGATCAAGCCCCACCCCCGAGAGGATCTCCTCATCCAGGCTCTCACTAGCTGGATGGGTCGAATGTGCCTCGGGGAGATTAAGCCCCACCCTCGAAACCGGCCCGGGGCCGGGCTCTCGCCCTGCCCCGCGGCCTGGCGGGGCGAGACTGGCCCGGGGCCGGGTTCTCGCCCTGCCCCGCGGCCTGGCGGGGCGAGATCGGCCCGGGGGCGGGCTCTCGCCCAGCCCCGCGGCCTGGCGGGGTGAGACCGTCCCGGGGTCGGGCTCTCGCCCTGCCCCGCGGCCTGGCAGGGCGAGACCGGCCCGCGGCCAGGCTCTCTCCTGCCCCGCGGCCTGGCGGGGCGAGACCGTCCCGGGGCCGGGCTCTCGCCCTGCCCCGCGGACTGGCGGGGCGAGACCGGCCCGGGGCCAGGCTCTCGCCCTGCCCCGCGGCCTGGCGGGGCGAGACCCGCCCGGGGCCGGGCTCTCGCCCTGCCCCACGGCCGGGCGCGGCGAGACCGGCACGGGGCCGGGCTCTCGCCCTGCCCCGCGGCCTGGCGGGGCGAGACCGGCCCGGGACCGGGCTCTCGCCCTGCCCCGCGGCCCGGGGCCGGGGTCTCGCCCCTGCCCCGCGGCCTCGCGCGGCGAGACAGGCCGGGGGTCGGGGTCTCGCCACTGCCCCCTGCTCCCCAGTTCTTCGGGGGTCACCTGCTCGTCTCGGGTGCCCGGGGAGATTGGGGGTATGGCTCCTCCCGCCCTTGGATCTCTTTTGACCATGTTTTTACCGTTTTACCCTCGGGGTGGAATTACCTCTTTGCCCCCCGGTGTGGGTGTTTTCTATTGGCCCAAGGCCTATTTGGCGTGAGAGTATTTCTGACATTTTGGTTCATGGGATTGTGAAAACTATAAATAGACCCTTAGAGGTGTCTTGGAAGGCATTGCATTTCAGCCACAAAACCTCTTTGCTTTCTTCCTCCAAGACACCTAGCTCAGCATTGGTTAGGGAGGGAGAGACTTCAAAAGTCTTTCGGGTGTGAGGTGGGACCTCCACGCTAGAGCCGATGGTCTGTTCCTAGTTTCCCAAGTCTTCGGTTCGTGACGTTCCCCCGAGTGTAGTAGGTGTGAGGTCACCCCTCTTTTGGGACCCCGAACTCCACAGATATCAATTTTGGCTTCAACAGTGCCCGCAGCCCGAGCATCGATAACACTGTTCGGGTCTGGGTCTTGGGGCGGTCGGGATGATAGCCTTGTCCTTCGCATCTGAGGGAGCACGAGCTGAGGCGTCTGAGCGATGAGTGGTCTGCCTCGATCCTGTGAGGCGCAGGTAGTTCTCATACTCGAGTGCGAGTTGGAACACGTGCTCGACCGTCTCTATGCGGTGTGGTATAAGCTCTCTCCGAATCTCAGCTCGAAGTTCCGCTCTAAATTAGGAAGCGGTCGCAATAGGCTCCTCCAAAATGTCGCTTCTCACTACTAACTCATCAAATCGTGTCATGTACTCGACAACGGAAAGTGACCCCTGCCGCAACACGTAGATTTGGTCGAGGAGTTGATCACGATATGATGCGGGGAGGTACTTTTCCCTCAATCGCCGCTTCATCTCATCCCATCGGGTAACGAGATAATATCCATCCCTCTCGAGCGACCTCTCCACACTAATCCAGAACATCTTGGCTTGACCAAGAAGCTTCATTTTAGCAAACCGAACTCGCCGTTCGTCATTCATCTCATACCAATCAAAGAAGTGGCCCATGTCTAGGATCCAGCCACAAAAGGCCTTCGGGTCCAGGTGACCGTCGAAGGAGGGTGCATCATTTCGGAGGCGTCGGATGAGGTCGTCCTCAACCGAGGTGCGCTCTCGGCGAGGTGCCACATACTCATCACGTGGATCGTCAGAGTCGTACTCGTGTCGTGCGGGTGGGCCACGCCCATATCGGGCCGGTGGTAGGCGTGGCTCGTAGGGTGGCTGAGGGTTACCCCTCGGGGCGGGGTCGCGACGGTAATCATGTACCAGCTCAGGGGTCCGTCTCCGTGCAGCGGGGTCCCGACGTGGTGGCTCTCTACCTCGCCGATCAGGTGGCGGCGGGGCGTCCCGTCGGTCTTCCAGGGGTTCCTCATAACGGGGTGCTAGGGCTGGACCTCTAAGGGCTCCTATCTGATCGACTCTAGTGCTGACCCTAGCAATCTCGTTTTTAAGGGTGGCGAACTGCTCGAGGATTAAGCACTGGAACTCGGGGGCCCGATCATCAGTGACGATTTGGTCAGACATCGGGGCTCGAAACAACCTACCACTACGGAGCATGCAAATGTGACTTGAAGCCTCGCTTTGATACCAAATGATGAAGTGGTAGACCGGCTAAAATTAAAGGACTCTAAAATGCGAACTAAGGAGTATGAGATCAATGGACCGTGCGCGTACAAACATGAGAGCAACCCAAGTAGATCAACAAGCAAGTGATAAAACTTTAACAAAAAGACTCAGAACACGACATCCATAGTTTTGAGCAATTTTTAACGTAAGAGCCTTTTATAACTTGCTGACGAGCGAGGCGTGATTCGATCAAGCGTGCCGGTAGAGATCCAACAAGTCAAACAACATATCAATACAATAACATATAAAGATTCCACAACCAATCTACAACAATAGTTCAAAACCTAACATCCAAATGAGAGAAATAAAATGTCATATACCTTGATTATCTCGTGCATGCGGCAGCTCGGCTTGGGGATGAAGTATCGTTGGCGGGATGTTTCAGTTGTGTTGGTGGATCCTCGGAGGGCTGCAGGTGGCAAGGAATGGGTGGATTAGGGCTATTGGGAACGTGGGGGACGAGATCCTTGGAGGTGGATCTAGGTTTGGGCCGGGTGCGGGCTGTGGGGCTTGTGGAGGGAAAACAGGGAAGGAGAGAGGCTGCTTTGGATGGAGGCAGGGCGGACTGTGGCCGGACGACGAGGGATGCAAGAGGGGGGGGGGGATAGGCTCGACCTTGACGGAGACGACGGATCTGGAGGAGGCGGGGTGGATCTGGACGGGACGGCGCAGGGCTGTAAGAAATGAAGAGGGGGAGCTAGACCTGAACGGGGACGGCAGATCTGTGGGAGGCGGGGCGGATCTGGGCGGCACCGCTCTTCGGAATCCACCGAAGAAGAAGACCGAGAGTTGCAGCACGGGCAACTTCGATCCCAAAAACCGGACACCAACAAGCACTTAAATAAGAAAAAGCTAAAGCAAAACTAGGGCTTCCGATCGGACGGCTATAAATGTTCGGTCCGATCGGGGCTAAATATCTCAAAAAAAATAAAAAAACAAATGGATCAAATTTGCTCGGAACGACCCTCCGGCCGCATCCGCGAACTCGGATCGCCCAGTCGGGTTGTCGATCACCGCCTCCTGCGGGAATAGACGCGCGCGTGTCATCGATCGCCATCAACATCACTCGTATATTCATGTGCATTGTCAGTTCAAAAAGTTTTAAGCATGCTGAAAAACAGGGTACGATTATCAGTGATTCAGAGCAATCATGAAGTAAATATAATCAGGTCTTGCGTGAGTAATTATCAATAAAGGTAAGAAAGGATAACCTGAAACACTTGTTGTTTTATAAGTTGCCCAAATATCAGAATTAACTAAAACAAAAGGAGCATTGCATTGAGTACAATGAAGAGAAAAAATGAACAATGTTTGTCAAAGATACATGACTCGCATGTGAAGTCTTTGAGGGATAGTGCAGGAAGAACGTTCTTGAGAATTGGGATAGAAGCATGTCCTAGATGTCAGTGCCACTCAACAGTGCTAATAGAGGAATGAATTGAAGGAGGGATGTACAGAGTGTAGAGCCCATTCGACATTTGCCCTTTACCAATGATAGTCTGCGTCCGCTGATCCTGCAACAAAAGAGGTGGATTAAAAAGTTACATATCCGTCAAGGTCTTGAGTTAGACCACTAATTAAGAGATGATTAAAGGGAGAGCCCGAAACATAAAAAACTGAACGAAGAAAATGGAGGGAGTAAGGGGTACGTCAGCTGATCCAGAAATCATGTTGGTCTCACTATTGGCTATAATGATGTACTTGAGGTTCTTAGAGTCCAAGTATTGTGGAGGTTGCTTTGGAGTAATATTGTGGGTTACTCCGGAATCCATAATCCAAGTTGGACTATGAGAGAGACAGAAGATACCGTCCTTGGAAATAGATGCAATAGAGCCAGGGGAACGGCTGTTCATCACCTAAAGTTGTTGGAGTAGGGTGCGCGAAGTATCTATATTTGTTTGAGTGTTGGTCGGAGCATTGACGGTAATGGAGGCATGCGGGTGCGGTGGCACACCATGCTTACGATAACATGTGGCCTCTAGATGACCATCCCTTCCACACTAGGTACACTTAGAGGCAATCACAACTGTTTCTACCCTACCTTGAGAGGAGGCGCGACCTCCACGAACGAATGGAGTGGGGTGAGATATAGAAGATTGATGGAGCAAAGTCGGCGAGAGAGTCCTCGGAGCATCGGGGGGGGGGGGGGTGGCCTTTAAAAACATGGAGCACACATCCATGAGAGAAGGAATGGTGGAGGAGGATAGGATCTGAGCCTAGATGCTATGGGAATGAGGCGGAATATGGACCATCATCATGGTGATGTCAATCGCTTCTTGCTGAGCACGTTGGGCTACGAGATCTACTTTTGGTGGCTGATGCTGAATCCAGACCTCGATTAGAGTTTTGGATCGCGCTATAAAAGAGGTTAAGTCTCCATCCACCCCTGAGTCGAGAGATGATCTCAAATAGGTGTGTAAGTTATCCTTGCTAGAATAAAGGGAGTGAAAATCCTCCCCCATGACTTTGTCGGTCTCATGATACATGGCTATACAATATGGTTCACTGCCCAGCAAGTTTAGAATGCAAGTTTGGACATGACCATTATCATAGAGCCATTCCTCGGTGGGCGTAGTAGGATTACCCTTGATTAGATGATGGAGGCTTTTTGTATGAAGAGCATGAAGAACGGAGGGCACCCACTCAACAAAGTTCTTCTTTCCACAAGAGAGATAATGGTGATCCGAAGATCATCACGAACTTCAGTTAGGGGATCCACAACACGGGCCAAAAGTGATGGGGCATCATTCAAGGACATGAAAGTACTCGAGGAGCGCAACAAAAGCCGCCAGGAAGAAGGTCTGAGGGTGCGGTCACGCCGAGGACCATAGTAGAAGCCACCAGAAGCAAGCAGTAGCAGTTAAGAGGACGGTAAGGAGTGCTCTCAGGATCTTATGGACATGAAGAGGCTAGCGGATATGAAGTAGCAAACAGTCATGGCGCAGCTTGGTGGATAAGAAGAAGCTAAACGATCAGAGGGAGCTCGTGGTATTCTTGCGGACAAGATGCAACGTGCAGACTGGAAACAACTTGCAAACAGGAGGCTACTTGCAGACAAGATGCAGCGTGCAGACTGGAAACAACATGCGAACAGGAGGCTACTTGCAGACAAGATGCAGCGTGCAGACAGGAGGCTGCAATAGCTTGGCGGTCAGAGGGAGCTCGTGGGATTCTTGTGGACAAGATGCAGCGTGCGGACTGGAAACACAACACTGACAAGATGCTGCTTGGCAGATAGATGAAGATGCAAGGGAACTCGCGGACAGGAGCCGCAAGAAGAACAGGGGGAAAAGCTCGACAATCGGACATACATTCGGGAGAACGGGTCGAGCAGAAGCCCTGCGATATGAGCGGTTTGGCAAGTTGAGCTATCCAACGACCTGGGCGGGTAGAGACGAGACTAGAGAAGAGCGCAATCTCTGGGAGAAGCAACAATAGGGAGCTCGACGTCAGAGAGATCGCAGGAGTGCTCACGACGAACAGAGCGATTAAAAGGAGTGGTCACGACAAACTCCGGATGGGTGGGATCCAGTTGGCAGCGGGGAGAAACTATAGAAGCTAAAGTGAGTGAAGGATTTGTTGTGGAGATTTTGAGCTAGAGGAGAGGACAAAAAATCTAGATCGCACAGTTGCACCCACCCCGTGGCTAGGCTTGGAGATCTGGGAGAGAAGAAAATTTAGGATCCGTTTCCCTCTAATACCATCTGAAAAAATACGGAAAACGAGAGAAATAAAATAATAAGTTTATTAATTTCCCACACATATCTTTACATACAAGAATTTCTACACGTTTATAGGAAGAGAGAGGGGAGCAATAATCTCATTCTAAGATGTGAGACTAATTCCTATAGAAGTAGTGAGCTCTAGCCGATCCTTGTTATGGGGCTTTATACATATTTTATTCAACACATGCAATTAAGCTTTAATTTGTTTTTGATTGCCAATTTGATCATTTTCTTAGTTCTTGCATACGTTGTCGGGTTAGAGTATCATCTTCTTGGCATTTTTCTCTTGCCTTTCTTTAAGTCACTGTAAAAATGAACTTTGGGTTCTTGGAGTAAGTTGCGGGTTAGAATATCATCTTCTACGCATTTTATTTAATTGTATTAAAGTTTTTCAATTAAAGTTCATACCTAAGTCTCTCATGTAATATTTTGGTGGATTTGTTTTGTTCTTTAAATCAGGTATTTTATCTATGTTATTACTCACGAATTTTAGTCAATCTCGTAGATGATGTGTTGCTAGTTGTCCAGGCATAATGCGGTTAATCCATTATTTTAAACTGTCTTCATGATGAGGCTAGTTTCCTTCCCTATGCTGATTTTTAAACCTCCTTTCTTGAATTTCAGATTGCCAGGTTGATTTACACCAACTCAGGTCATGCAGTTTTGGCATTAACATCTAATGCCGTTCACAAGCTATGGAAATGGCAGAAGACCGATCGAAATGTCACTGTGAAGGTAAGGTCTAATATATATATGTCCTCACTTTGAATGACTAATTTTTCCTCTATGCTTCCATAAAAAGGAAAATGCTTAAATTCTTTATTGATGAACTTATTCATAACTTACGTAGTTAAACCATTATTTATAGTACAGACATAGGCAGTACCTTATTCAAGACCACAATCAATGATCTCTTTTAAAAAAAATCCTCTTTTTAAAAAAGTATCATCCAAAAAATAGAAGGCACTGCCCTATGTCTGTACAATATATAATGGTTTAACTACGTAAGTTATGAATAAAATCATCAATTATGAATTCAATAAGTTATGAATAAATTCATAAATAAGGAATTTAAGTATTTTTCACTTGCAAGTCCTTTTCACTTTCAATGATTATAGTTTCCCCTCTATGGTTCCATAAAAAAGTGAAAATACTTAAATTCTCTATTTATAAACTTATTGAATTCTTTATTGATGAATTTATACATAACTTATGTAGTTAAAACATTATTTATAGTACATACGTAGGCAGTCCCTCATTCAAGACCACAATGATATTAGAAAAAACCTTTTTAAAATAGTATCATCCAAAAATATAATGTACGTCTGTCTGTACTATAAATAATGGTGTAACTACATAAGTTATGAATATGTTCATCAATACAGAGTTCAATAAGTTTTGAAAAAGTTCATCAATAAAGATTTCAATAAGTTATGAATAAGTTCATAAATAAAGAATTTAAGTATTTTTTTCACTTTTTATGGAAGCATAGAGGGGTAACTATAATCATTCAAAGTATATATAAGTCATGAGTAGACCAGCTTCTCCATTTTTCTATACCTGACGGTCCTGACTAAAATTTCCTCTTCAGGCAACTGCAGCTGTGGCGCCTCATATATGGCAACCTACAAGTGGCATATTGATGACTAATGAAATCAGTGATACAAACCCTGAAGAAGCTATTCACTGCTTCGCACTGTCCAAGAATGATTCATATGTTATGTCTGCATCTGGTGGGAAGATATCCCTCTTCAATATGATGTCATTCAAGGTGACTTGCCTCAATCATAAAACCCTATTTCCCCCTTAACATTAGTGTCAAATAAATTTGATGCAGGTGACCATGAATATAGATGCATAGGTACTTATGTATGTGCGAAGGGACTTATGGCGACATAAAAGGAATGTGAATTTGAAGATCAAAGAGAAAATATTATTTCGAAGTGTTAGATCTTCTTCCCAATGAACTCACAACCTATTGTTTTAGACGAGAACATGTTTTCTCGCTAACTTGGTGTTGTATCTTTGTCGCTCCTTGTCCCCCGATACCATCATTGATTGCCTGCTCCAATCGTTGAGTTCTTTGAAACATTTATCTTCAACACGTCGCCTTCAAGCATTGAGTTCTTTGCGCCCTATTTTCATACTCCATTCATTCTAGACTCTCATATATAACCTGATCCTACGTAACAACCTCCACATTCAATATGATATCATTCAAGGTGACTTACCTTATGCTTAAGACTCTATTTTACCCTCTATCATCAATAACATTAGTGTGTTAGGGGTCTCATGCCATTAGTTATCTAACGGTTACATTATTACGAATCTGTCGGTATTGAGTTGAGTTGTATTAACTGAGTGTATGAGTCGAGTTGGAGTCGAGATGTAGGAATCGAGTCATAGTTACAGGTTATTAGCGTCTTAATGTTTTTAATGTTTCACACATTTTTCTTTAGATGAGATGTTTACGCCCATGCCATCGGGGTGCTATATATATAGGCCCATAAGGTCATGTAGAGATCATCAAGAATTAAATCAATTTCTCTTTTCTCTCTCAAGTTCTTCTCCCTCTCTCTCTAGTTAGAATTAAATCAATTTCTAGGGTTTAGGGTTGAGCACGGCTCCCCTTCTTCTTCCTCCCCCGCATTCTCCGCGAGTAGAGCTCGGCTTCCCTTTGTATCTCCGCCCCCACCGCCATCTCCGCCCAAGCCCCAAAGTTGGCCCATAACATAGTGTCAAGTACATCTAGTTAGGAGGTACTTGAGCATGTTTGGAGCTACCTAAAGTGACGAAAGAGAAGTGTGAATAGAAGAGCAACAAGAGATTATTATTTTAAAATGTTATGACTTCCAATACGAAGTCACAACCGCCAGTCTAGACAAGAATATATTTTCTCACTAACGTATCAGATCTTTGTTGCTGCTTGGCATTCCTTCTTTGGCACCAGTCCCAGTTGTCTGGTTCAATTGTTGAGTTCTTTGACTCATTGTTCCTCTTTGTAGCGTCTCCTTTTTCCATCGTTGAGTTCTCTGCAATTGCCTGCTAATTTTAGAGTCTTGTATGTAATCAGAGCTTACATAACAACCTCTACGTAGCCTCATGCCTTAATGCATGACTTCTATCAGAAATGATTCAAAATTGAATTGGCATCACCATGGACTTGCATACATGTGTAGATAAAACTTCCCCGTGGTCTATCGTTGCTTGCTTCTGGTGACATTTTTACATCCTCATCAAAGTTGGCATTGTTCACTCTTTCCTCAAACGCGAATGTCATATTGTGGTTGTGTTTTCCTCTAAATTGTTTGAACAAATCTATATTAGAATTCTTTTATTCTTGATACTGCGTCAGATATCAGGGTTCAAGACAAGGCTGTCTACTTATGTCAAGAGAATTATGCACAAGTTTATCAACTCTATTCCCAAATCGCACAAAAAACTTATGCCGAGCTGTTTGTTATTCATTATTACTCTAATGTTTTCAAGTTAACAGAGCACGATTACTTCAATTTGTCGTTTTCAAATGTGTTGAATATATGAAAGTGATTGCGTATAGATGATTTACTTTGGATATTCACATGACTTCATTGGTTGAATTAAGAATTCGATCTGATTAGGGTGTAAATATTGGGACTTCAATCTATCTTATTCATTGCCATGACTTTCAATTTGTTTCAACATCAATAATCGGATTATTAGTACTCTCTTACTCAGACCATACTTATATGGTCGTATCACCATCAAAATACACGTCACCTACATCTTAATATATTTTAATTAATTTTACATCTATATTTTTGTATCTAGAAAAATATAGTTGTGATTTATTTTATTTGAGTTTATGTCATGTTCATGGTATTGTGTGATGATGTTGTCTATATGGTGTTCTTATAGGATCCAAGTACTGAATATGTAATTGTAAAAGGCAAACATGAAATAAATTCTAATCTGACTTTAATATAACCATTCATTTACCTCCACCTCATTAAAACCAAACTCAGTTCGAAGCCCTTGCACGACTACCTTCCACTATTTTAACAATAACTTCTTAATCAAACTCTAAATTTGATAAACCCAGCTTGGCTTTTTCTTGACTTCCATATCTACAACTTTGATGTTTACCATTTCTCATAAGTCATCTCTTATGTCCTTCCTTCTAATAGCCTTCAGAATCAAAAAGTTATTTCATGCCAAAAATCTTAATTTACTTTTGTCATCCGATGTGGAATCTACCTCTTCCTTGATGAAAACTGACATTTTGATATTGCAATGCTATGAACATCATCTTTTAAATTTTCCCAACCTTTGAGATATTATTAATGAGTCAAAAGAACCATCTTTTCCACTTCCACCATCAATAAGCTACAAGATGAATATTATTCCTAAACCCTTAAGCTTCCACCTTCCCAAAGTCAATGACAATTTAGAAACTACCCTAAAATGTTTCATCTGCCACTTTGAAATGTGTCCTCTCCATATCTTGATCTACTCAGACAAGGCCAACAATATTAGTGTTATATGTGTGAAAAAGGATAAGTTTATAGATAGAATTGAATTATTGTATCATCGTGAACAAAAAATGGGAGTTGCGGAGATGAGAATGCTTAGGTGGATGTGTGGACACACGAGATTGGATAGAATTATGAATGATAGTATCAGGTATAAGACATGGGTAGCACCAATTGTAGAGAAGATGCGAGAAGCTCGTCTAAGATGGTTTGGACACGTACAAAGGATACCATTAAAGGCACCTATTAGGCGTTGTCAAAGTCTAGTCACTAGGCATGCTAAACGAGGGAGGGGCAGACCAATAAAGACTTGAAATGAAACTGTAAGGAAAGACATGATGTACTTAGGCATTAGTGAGATTATGACAAAATTTAAGGCACAATGGTGACAAAGGATCCATATAGCCGACCCCACTATAGTGGGATAAAGGCTTGAGTGTTGTTGTTATTGTATCATCGTGCACGAGCTTATTTTTGTTAATCTCTTTTCTCTAGTAAATAATCTCTAGAGTCAGTGTGACGACATCTCTTTATAAAAGGTCTGATAGAAAACGGTGGTGTGAACTCACTGTGAAGCACGAGTTTTGTGTCTGTTCAGGGCCGATTGGTTATCTGCCATATTTAGCGTCTTTAGATCGACGACCCGATTTTGCGGATGCGTCTGAATTTTTGTTTACATATTTTTTTCATATATTACTGTCATTTTCAGCGTTTATTTAGTGACATTGCACAATTGACACCCTCGACAATCATAGCTATTGATGTTAGGGTTCCCAAAACGTCCTTTTATTGTAAATATGAGTAGGGATGCAACCATTTTGGTAAATTGCTGATTTTGGAGAAAACGGCTTCACGAAATATGGCGATCTATCGTGGTGCGATGTCACGAAGCCCTAAGGTGGGATTCTTAGGTTTGTATCTTGTATTTCCTCCCACCAACATCATACTCTCCCCCAAAACCCCCACCATAAACAACATCAGCCCCTCCACCAAAAACCCTACAACACGTTACTCAAGCCAGCCTCAATAATCCTATATTTGTTTCCCTCCAGGAAACCAAGCCTCTCCCTCTCTTTTGTTTTCCTCCTTGGAATATTTGTCCTTCCTCTTTCCGTCACGGAAAAACAACTGTTGTTTTCTCCGCAGTCTTTTTTTCCACCATCGCTGCCCTTTTGGTCCACTGTCGCTGCCTCCTTTTTACTGCCAGGAGAAGCCCAATTGCTGCTGACCTTTTATCCTAGGAAAAATCCATTGAAGCTATTTGTTTTCGCCTCAGGGAATCCACACATCAGCCACTGAAACCCTTCAGTTTTTCCCAGGACGTTTACGCCATAGCCCCCACTGTTCTCCCAAAAAACTTGTGTGTCAACCTCCAACCAGACCCCCATCCGACTTCCTCCTTTTTTCTGCCCTGCATGAATCTTCCACAGCTCCTAGGAAACCTCACTTGGGCTTTCAATCTTCCTTATCCAGGCCTCATCTGATAACCCCACCTTTCCCCTCACCTCCACCTCATATAACACCACACAACATTCCTTCCTCCTCGGGGTAGCCATCAACCACCCGTGAATCATTACATCTCCAAACCACGACTACTCCCCTTACTTAGTGAGTGTTTTATTATTGTATGAAGTTTTTGTTTTCAAAATTAATATGGTATTATGAACTTTGCTCTTTTGGATCTATTAAATTGTGGAATTTTGTTCTCGGATAGCTTGTTCCTGCACGAAAGTCTAAGTTTGCTTTACCGAAAAGGAATACATTTCTTCTCTTTAATTATCACTTGAGATTTAATTATTTATTGCTTCCTTTGTTCTCTATGTCACGTTCTATTTTTATACTACTTATAAAAGAACTACATATTTGCACCTTACTTAGGGTTGTTTGTTAATCACACACAACCACATGTCCCACCCTTCATTAGACAGTGTTTAAGTTTGCATAAATTTTCGCATGACATGTAGGGTTAAGGTATCATTTGTCTACCACCTATAGATTTCTCCCGCTTTAAATGATATCAGAGCTAGGTTTCAAGCATTATTTTGATACGCAGTTATTAAGTTTATAGGTTCCGTTCTATAGCATACTATTATCGCTACCCCTCGCCTTCGCTTGAGAGGCATCCTTATTATTACTATGAATGTCCTCCTGTGTGGCACACCACTTAAGGAGATCGTGTTGATCCTACAACGTGATTCCTCTATTCGCGAGACGATCAATACAATGAGAGATCGTCATGTCGTCATCCTTACACCTCACCATGGTAGAGTTGAGTATCATTCGGGCCATCATTGCTACACATATCCTTTATTTCAGGGACCCGAGTCTATATGTAAGCGACCACCACCTCACCTTTGTCGGGATAACATCCACCCATGAGCACGATCTGTTCATGTTAGGACTCATTGTCTAGATGACCCTCAAGAGCCCTATAAAGGTCAGTATTGCTAGGATCCATCACATTTCAAGACTCTCCTAGTGTTCTGAAAATAGTGATACCTCAGGAAGAATTTCAATGGTTAGTTCTTGATAAATTTGATCGCATGGATGCTCTTTTTGATCGTTTGAGGTTGAGGACTTCCTGAGGAGGAATCAATAGGAGAAAGCCTAGTAATTTAGGTCAAGTCATCAATGTCTCCAGTAGTGCTCCCACTAACATGAGAAACCCGACACCCTATTTTGATTCATCTTGTCCGGATGAGACTTAGTTCCCACTTGATTTTGGAGTCGATTCCGATCATGATCTTATGTTACAAGTGGAGAGCAACATTAGTTTGACATTCATACTTAGTGAGGACGAGCGGCCCAGTGACACTATGATGGTATAACCCTTCTCTACACCTAATTTAGATATTTTCCTCTTAGGATAGAGATCCATTCCTTGACACTCTACCTAGGGACGCCCCCTGAGGATGAGTTCTTCCCTTGTCATGGTCCCGAGCCACATCCCAATCGAGACACGAGAGCCTAGTGTTGACCTCATGGTGTGTGCCTCACCCGCTAATGAGGATATTACCTTTATCGACGATACCCATCTGGAGGATCATTTTACTATTATTTACTTCATTGTTGAACCTCCCGATGAGCCACCACTCCCTGGGAAAGGTCAAGGATCTAACATTGATTTTGTTGTTGGTACCCTATTTATTTTCGTAGACACTATTGTTGGTGATTGTTCTCTTTTGGAGAATCATCTTGTCATTATTGACTCCCTTGGGAAACCCTTTGTTGAGTCTCTGAGAGATCCATTTGACAAGCCTCCCTTCCTAGGGAGCACTCACCTTAGTATGCATGGCTTGGGCCTTCGCACGAGTGAGCTTTACGTTCGAGATAATTTTTCTTATATATGTCTTGGAGTCATCTAACGGGCCTTATCATTTGAGAGACACCCGACACACCCCTGCGTTGCATTCTTTTGTCACCATATGTGTCAGCCCTTTGGGTAATGAGATTATTCACAATGAATTTTTCTATCTACCATTGGGGGAGCCTACCGATGACTCACAACCATTGGGATGTATTTGGCATCCCAGAGTTCTGCAGATTAGTACCGATGTCTTAAGAAATCATTTAGGTATTTGTTTCCCACTCGGTGAATTTTTCTACATTTCATCGAACGAGGCTCCTGATAGGCCACCCACCCCATTTTAGAAATATTCAGACCATTGTCAGGTTTTCCCCTAAAAAGTGTGTCGAATATGTTGTGTTTCGTTGGCATCATTCACATAATTTGCATAAGTCTGAGAAGTCCATTGTTCATCATTTGCATGTGCTACATGAGTCGGTCCGACGAAGGATCAGTACTGATAATGAATCTCATAAATCTCATGCAGATAATTACAAGAGGGAGCAAATATTTCATGAGGGCAGACAGGTGATGGTACGATTTCGCGCTGAGAGGCTCCCTCGAGGGCCTACTAAAATTTTGTGCGTCAGGAGAATGAGTCCCTATACACTCACGAGATGGATCAAAGCAAATGCCTACAAGCTTGATATCCCTAAGAGTATGGATATCCATCCCACATCTAATATTGAGGACCGGACGCCACAATGCTACGAGTCTTCCGAGTATGTGGACTTGTAATGTGGAGACGTACCGGAGGCTATACTACCACATCCCCAGTCCTACACCATGTCTACTCTTGAGTCCCACCCGTCTTTGGGTCAGTCGCCTTTGGTTTCGCCGCCTGCAACAACGATCAGATCGAGAATACCAATACAACATTGAATTCTTGAGAGCATTACTGATACTGTATCCTACACGTACACGGCGACACCTGACAGACAAATACGAGAGTACAAGGGAGGGGATGCTTTATCATCGACGATACTTGTACAACCTCTAATGGACTACATTGATTCTTACCTGACATACATTGAAAAGATTCCGATCTCTATTCATCAGGAGATGAATTTTTTCAAACCGTTGAGAATGATAGAGAACGGTGGTGTGAATCCGTTGTGGAGCACGAGTTTTGGGTCTTTTGGGGGCTGATTGGACATCTGCCATATTTAACATTTCCGGATCAACCATTTGACTCCGTGGATACAACTGGATTTTTGTTTACATATTTTTTTTCATATATTACTATCATTTTCGGAATTTATTTTAGTGAGATCAGAAAATTGACACGCTCGACCAATCATAGTCGTTGATGTTAGGGGTGCCGTAAATGTCCTTTTATTATAAATAA
Source organism: Platanthera guangdongensis (assembly GCA_039583875.1). Lineage (NCBI taxonomy): Eukaryota > Viridiplantae > Streptophyta > Magnoliopsida > Asparagales > Orchidaceae > Platanthera > Platanthera guangdongensis. The sequence continues at coordinate 106,335,899 of CM077166.1, forward strand.
GAGTAGGGGGCAGCCATTTTGGTTCATTGCTGATTTTGGATAAAACGACTTCTCGGAATCTAGCGATCTATCGTGGCGTGACGTACTGACGTCGCAAAGACCTAAGGTGGACTCCTTAGGTTTGTACATTGTATCCTTTGTTTCCCCTCCCACTGCACTCACCCTCTTCCCCAAACCCCTCACCATAAACCACTTCAGCCCCTCCACCGAAAACCCTACATCACGTAACTCAAACCACTCACTAAATCTGTTTCTATTCCCCTCCAGGAAACCAAGCCTCTGCCTCTCTTTTGTATTCCTCCCTGAAATATCTCTCCTTCCTCCTCCCCTGAGTCCCCTCACGAAAAATCAACCGATGTTTTCTCCCAGGGAAGGCCCACTGATGGTCTCTTTTGCCCACCATTGCTTCCCCTTTTGTCCACTGTCACTGCCTCCTTTTTCCTGCCAGGAGAAGCCCAATTGCTGCTTCCCTTTTATCCTATGAAATGGCCATTGAAACTCTTTGTTTTCACCACAGGGAATCCATGCATCAGCCACTGAAACCCCTCAGATTTTCCTAGGAAGTTCACGCCCCAACCCCCACTGTTCTCCCAGAAAACTCACGCATCAACCTCCAGTCAACCCCCATCCGACTGCCAACTTTTCCTCCCCTGCAAGAACCTTCCATCAGCTCCTAGGTAATCTCACTTGGGCTTTCAATCTTCCCCACACAGGCCCCATCTGATAGCCTCTTTTTTCCCCTCACCGCTGTCCTATTCAACACCAAACATCATTCCTTCATCCTCCGGACAACAACACAAGTCATCGAATCTCCAAAATACACCCTTGGTGATTGTTTTATTGCTGTATGGAGTGTTTGTTTTCATGACTGAATTTGATATTGTAAACCTTGCTCTTTTGGATTTATTGAATTGTGGAATTTTGTTCTGGGATATCTTGTCCTTACAAGAATTATTCGTCACTCTCTCTCACTTTGAACCTCCATGCTAAGAGAAGCCTAAGCTTGTTTTTCCTAAAATAAATAAATTACTTCGCTTAAATTATCGTTTGAGATTTAATTATTCATTGGTTGATTTGTTCTCTCCGTTGCGTCCATTTTTATAGTACATATATGAGAGTTACATATTTCTACCTCACTTAGGGTTGTTTGTTAGTCGCACATCCACGTGTCCCACCCTTCATTCGACGATGTTTAGGTTTATTGAAGTCATTGCATGAATTTTCGCATTGCATGTAGGGTTAAGGTATCATTTGTCCGCCACCTATAAATTTGTCCTGCATCAGTTTATAATATAGTAGCAAAGTTGTCTTGCAAAGTACCACCAATGGTCATTGAGTTCAGTTGAATGGACAAAACACAGGTGACCATATGCCATCACAAAAAATCCTTTGTTTCTCTACTAATGTCAGTTAAAATTATCAAGCTATATTTGTATTCTTGTCTTAGATGTTTCATATCTAAGTTGACTATAGTCATGCTATTTAAAGTTTACTAAACTATATTTGTTGTCATGTGCTAGTTGTTCTCGTGTCTAAGTTGTCTAAAATTATGCTAGCTAACGTTTACCAACTATGTTTGTTGTCATATTCTATTCATTTTTGTGTCTAGGTTGTCTAAAGTTGAAAGTTTTTATTTGATTTTTACGTTCTTTAGACCTATACTTGAAGTTGTGTTTATTTTGTCTTTAACTGCCCTTCAGATCCACCACCGCTTCCGTTGCATTGATTCATCTTGATCCAAACAACAAGGACTGGTAGACTAGAAGGTATTTCTGTGGCTACTACTAGATCATAGCGGCACAACAGAAGCGTGGTGGGCCCATAACCTACAGGTCATAAGATCGAATCCTAATTCCTCTCCTCGGGAATTAAGCACAACGAGGGGATCTTATTATACACCACCTCCAATCTGGTACAAAGAAGGGAATAACAGAAGAGTAGAGGTATGAACGTCTCAATGCGCTTCTGCCATTCTCTCATAACACTACTGTGAGAAAAATTAAATAACAAGTTTTGCATTCCTCAAAAAGTTAAATTACATGAGTATGACCCTGTATTTATCGGGAAAAGAAAGAAAGGGAATATACAACAGACGATGCAGGACTAAAATACAATAGGCGGTTAAAAATTTTTTCAGACCGCTAAGATCAAGCGGTTAGGCAGTGTGCTTGCTCCACATAAGTAACCTCCTGTCTCTACATAGCCTGCTGACACTGCACCGACCAGCAGTCCGCTCAACACAGGCGGACAGATGCATAAGACCGCTAAACTCCAGGTCAGCTCTCTTGATCATCAGGCCACAACACCTGCCTGTACCCGCAGCTTCAGCTTTGCCTTTATCCGCAACTTCAGCTTCTCAGACCGCTCTTTCTATCCGCAGCGACTATAAATCCTTGTCCGCTAATCCACAACAGGGTTGAATGATTCCCAACTGGCTAGAATACTGACCAGACCGCCAGAGGCAGTCCGTAAAGCAGCGAAACCAGACCGCCGAGGCTAACCGCTACTATCCATCCACCAGGCCGCCAAGACAGTCCGCAATACAACAGAACCAAACAGCCAGAACGCAAAGCTACTAGAACGCCTTGATCAAGTCGCCAAACCGCCAGGTCGCCCGACCAAACCGCCAGACCGCCAGGATCCATAAAATCTAACACTCCCTCTCAAGCTGGAGTATATATGTCAACCATGCTCAGCTTGTCACAGACATCTGAAGAGAGGCAAGACACATGTTTGGTAAAGATGTTTGCAAGCCTCATGTCAGAAGTGATAAAATAAGTACATATCTGATTCTTCAAAATCTCCTGACGAGTGGTAGTTAACTTCAATGTGTTTTGTTCTTTCATGAAAAACTAGATTCTTTGATATGTGCATAGCAGTCTAGTTATCACAAAACATGGGCAAAAGATGATCATATATCTCCCCCAAGTCAAGCATAAGGGCACACAACCATTTCAACTCGCAAACAGTCGATGTCATGCTTCAGTACTTAGATTCAACGCTTGATCGTGACACAACAGATTGTTTATTGTTTTGCAGCTGACAAGGTTTCCTCCCACAAAGGTGCAAAAATCAGAAGTAGACTTTCTATCTTCTTTATTGTCAGCATAGCTAGTATCAGAATATGCTTCTACCTTCAGATGATTTTGTCTTTGAAATAATAACCTCTTCCATGGACACCCTTACGCATACTCCAAAATTTTTAAGGCGAATCAAAGATGACACTCTGGGAACTTACATAAATTGATTGATCTTCCCTACATCATAACAAATGTCAGGTTTGGTAACAGTCAGATACATGAGCTTTCCCACGAGTCGCATGTACATAGTACTATTTGAAAAAAGAGGAGAATCCTCTGTCCAACTTTTGTCATCACCAACGGCCATAGGGCAGCGAACATGTCTTGCCCCAAGAAGACCAGTTTCTTTCAAAATATCTAGCGCATACTTCCATTGTGAAAGCACCATAGCATTGTGTTTCCGCAAAATTTCTATCCCAAGGAAGTACTTAGGAGAGCTCATATCCTTTGTAACAAAATATTGTCGAATATATTTCTTTGCTAGATCAATTCCTTCATTATCATCACCAGTGATGAGAATATCATCCATATAGACATCAAATACCACAAGCTCTTTAGTAGTCTTGCAAACAAAAAGAGAGTGATCAGCAGAGTTTCGAGTGAAGCCAACAAGAGAGACAACCTTGCCGAACTTGTCGAACTAGGCCCGTGGGCTTTGCTTTAGACCATAGATTGCCTTTCATAACTTGCATACCCAGGACTCCCCCTGAGCAACATACCCAGGAGATTGCTCCATGTAAACCACCTCTTGTAGATCAGCATACAGGAAGACATTATTCACTTCTAATTGATACATCTCCCAATCTTTGTTAACCGCTACAGGGAACAGAACACGGATCATGCTGATGCGAGCCACTGGGGAGGTGTCAAAAAAGTCCACACCATATGTTTGAGTAAAACCTTTGGTAACAAGCCTAGCCTTATAACGGTCGATAGTGTCATCTGGGTGAAATTTGATGATAAAGACCCACCGACAACCTACCACATCCACACCTAGAGGAATATGGATAATAGTCCAAGTACCCCTTTTGGTTGAGATCTTCATTTTTTCATCCATGACAGCTTTCCAATGCGGAACAAAAAGAGCCTCCTGATAGTTAAGCAGGACAACATTTGCCGAGAGAGTAAGGACAAATCTCCTTCTACCTGGGGATAAACGAGCATAGTATACAACATCATGAATGGAATGTTTACTACACGTTAACCCCACCCCCCCCCCCCCCCCCCCCCCCCCCCCATCCCACCTCCTTGCCAGCAGAGTTTCCCAACAAGAGAGACAACCTTGCCGAACTTGTCGAACTAGGAAGGGACTCCCCGAGCAACATACCCAGGAGATTGCTCCATGTAAACCACCTGTAGATCAGCATACAGGATAGTCCGATCATGCTGATGCGAGCCACTGGGGAGGTGTCAAAAAGTCCACACCATATGTTTGAGTAAAACCTTTGGTAACAAGCCTAGCCTTATAACGGTCGATAGTGTCATCTGGGTGAAATTTGATGATAAAGACCCACCGACAACCTACCACATCCACACCTAGAGGAATATGGATAAGAGTCCAAGTACCCCTTTTGGTTGAGATCTTCATTTTTTCATCCATGACAGCTTTCCAATGCGGAACTGTCAGTAGTGACTCCAAAGAGCATAGTACAGAATCAGAGGACAAGAGGCACTGGAGGAACTGGTAGTGGGCAAGACAGAATCAGAAGACAAAGGCGAATATGGAGGAACTGGTATGGGAAGAGGAGTCAACGACGTAGGAGGGACAAAAACAAGGTGGAGCAGAACAATAGGAAGAGACGGTGAAACATCAGACGGTGAGGAAGTAGAAGCTTGAGAAATATAAGACATATTGTACAACCCCGTATCGGGCGAGCGGGGTGAACCAGGAACCAGGTCGGCCGGCTCAGATCACCCAGGCCCCAGGCGGGCTCGGGTTCGACCGCGAGCTCGGCATTCGCCGAGCTAAGCCAAGATTCGTCGAGCTGAGGTCGACTAATGGAGGTCGACCGATAGGCGAGCTCGCCGTCCCAACTCGCGCTCGCGCAAAAGAGCTCGGCAACAGCAGGCGAGCAGGATCTGCCGAGGTGGCCAGGCTCCCCAGCTCGCCCAGATCTATGAGGTACTTTTTACTGTTTTGCCCCCGCTGGTCTGCCCATAGCCCTTCAAAACATCGGAGTTTATCTGTTGGCAGACCCAACCAAGGGTATTTTGGTGACTTCAGATCAGTTCAGTTTGGTTATTGACAGTTCAAATTCTGAAACTTATAAATAGGACCCAAGGGGTACCCCAGGAGGCACGCTTCCTGTGCTCTCTTGCTCCAACTTTCAAGTGCTTTCTGAGGGTACCTTAGCCCGGCCTTTGGCTAAGGAGGGGAAGCGTTCTCAGATCTTCCGGGTGTGTGGTGGGTCCTCCACGCTGAGCCCTCGTGTCAGTTCTTTCCTGTTTTCCTTTGTTATTTTGCTTGCAGGAGCGAAGTAGGTGCGCGATCACCCCTTCCCCAAGGGTGAACTCCACAAGAGACCGTTTTTCGGTTTCAACATTTTGGTGCGGTGAGCGTGGTCAGTACAGAAAAGCTTCAGCGTGCTCGATGACAGGAGGACAGGGACCTGACAGGTTGAGCTCGCCTCCCCCCACCTCTGGCCACGGTGGGGATGTTTGAAGATTTCAGGAATGAGGTGCTGGGCCTTGTCAAGTTCGCACTCGGCACGCGGGCCGAGTGTTCGACTCCAACAGTTCAGATCGCAGCCACCCCCTCCCTGGGTGAGGACGCTCCCGACAGGAGAGCTGGGAAGGAAGTGGTCGAGGAGGGCCGGGGGTGCGAGTTCCCCTAGGGCGCGAGCTCTTTCCCTGCTCGGCAGGTAGAGGCCGGCTCGGCGAGCTGAGTCCGCGAGATGCGCCAGCTCGCCCAGTAGAGGGAGGCAGCCCCTTAAGCGAGTTGGTCTCTTCAGCTCCAGTTCCAGAGGGGTTCAGGGAACCCGAGATGTCCTACTACACCGGGAAGGGAGACCCGGTCCAACACGTCTAATGGTTTGAGGACGTGGTCTCGATCCGGCAGATGTCGGACGACTTCAAATGCCGACTCTTCGCCATCACTCTCAAGGAGAAGACAAGGGAGTGGTTCCACCAGCTACCGGCCAGCTCCATCTACTGCTTCGAGGACCTACGTCGGGGGTTCATGCTGAGGTTCAATACCTCGAAGAGGAGGAAGGAGTCGGAGTCCCTGTTCCACATCAAACAGGGAGTGAATGAGACGCTGGGGAGCTACGCGGACCGGTTTCAGGAGGAGGTCACCCAGGTTCAGGAGATGTCGGGCCATAGTTTGATGATGGCTTTCACCCTGGGCCTGCAGCAGGGTTTCTTCAGGATGGAGTTGAAGAGAGTACCCCCCCCTCTCCTACGAGGAGCTGATGGAGAGGGCGGCGAGAGAAGTTGACGGGGAGGCGTCAAATCCGGAGTTTGCCCGGAAGCTGGCCAGGTGGGCCACGGAGGAAGAGAAGGAGCCAAGAGGAGGAAGAGGGCAGGAGGAGAGGAGAGGAGAGCCCCGACAGAGGGAGCAGAAGCAGCCCCCGGGGCAGCATCAGCCCAGGTGGGGGCGTCAGGAGCCTGATCATCGGCTGGGCTGGAGGCCCGAGTGGCAAGGGCAAGGGCCGCAGAGAGGATACCAAGGGAGGGACCGCCACCAAGGGGGGAAAGATCAATTCCACCCCCCGGGTTGGAGGCGGGAGCAGAGGCCTCGACTCCCCGATCAAGAAGAGGTTATGGCCATAGCCATAGTATATAGGAGGAGAGTAGCAAGGAGGAGAAGGAGAGAAGTTAGGGTGGAGTTACCCTACTGCGACTTCCATCAGGAGGAAGGACCACGCACACAACCAGTCCCCGAGACTTCTCTCATGAAATGAGGGGAAATAGGGTTCAGCAGCAGCAGCAGACAGTTGGATGTGATGCTGGCGCAGGAGGATACCTTAGAACCCGTTCGGGCGGGGTAGGAGGACCGTTTCCGCGAAGACCGGGGTGGGATGCGGTCGTGGACTCCGGAGGACGAGTATCCAGCAGTTAGGAAGTCGAGGAGGTCACGGGGGAGGTGGACCGGCGGACCGGGTGGATGGGGGAGGAGGATCAGAGTGATCCACGGGGGGGGGGGGGGGGGGGGTTGAGGCTTCCCTGAAGGCGAGCCTCCACACCATGTATCGTCGGAGCGTTGGCTCCACATCCCAAATCCCGCCCCCAGAGGAGAGGATCACCTTCTCAAGGAGCGATATGGAGGATCATGAGGATCCTTTTTGCGATTCGCTGGTCATCCAGACGGCCATCAAAAACTTTACCGTCTACAGGATCCTCGTTGATAACGGAAGCTCCATCAATGTCATCTTTAAGAAGGCGTTTGACGCGATGAAGGTTGAGGCAAAGAGGGTGTTGGCCTCGGATGGGCCCTTGTTCGGATTTTCAGGGGAGAGGAAGGAAGTGGAGGGAGTAGGCCTCCATGCCACCCTGGGGGGGGGGGGGGGCAGTCCAGGAACTGCAGGTTCGTTATCGTGGATGCCCCCAACAGCTACAACGCCATCTTCGGGAGGTCCCTTATCAGTGCCTTCCGCTGCGTCCCCTCATCGTTCCATCAATGTTGAAGTTCAATGCAGAGGGGATTCAGGTCAGGGTCAGGGGGGACCCCAAGGTGGCGCGAGAGTGCTACGTCACCACCGTGAACTCCATCTCTTGGCAGGAGGGAGCCGAGGAGATGGAGCGAAGGATGGAGGAGGTGGAGCAGGAGGCTGGCAGGGAGGAGCTGGAAGAGAAGAGCTGCACCGAGGTTGAGGTAGCAAGAGGAGATTGAGAGGAGTCGGCCGAGGCAATGGCCGTGGAAGAAGAAGTGGAGGCGGAGGTCCTCGTCCCAGAGGAGAGGGATGTTGAAGAATGGGGGGAGCAGTCCAGGCTAGAGGCTGCGGAAGAGGTGGTGGAGCTGGAGGTCCTCAGCCGAGAAGGCAGGGTGGAGAAGGTCCGCGTTAGCGGAGGGCTGACCCCGGAGGCTCAGGGCAGGATGCTGGAGTGCATCCAGAAGAACATGGACATCTTCGCATGGAGCGCCGCGGAGATGCCAGGGGTTGACGCAGATGTGTCTTGCCACCGCCTCAACTTGGACCCGGGAACACGCCCCGTCCAACAAAAGAAGAGGTCCACCGCGGACAAGCTGGCAGAGCCCATCAGGGAGGAGGTGGCGAAAATCCCCATGGTCGGCTTCATATCCGAGATCCAATACCCCGGCTGGGTCTCAAATGTAGTCATGGTGAAAAAAGGGGACGGCCGGTGGCGTATGTGTATCGACTTCTCCTTGCTTAATAAATCTTGTCCGAAGGACTGTTATCCCTTGCCTCGGATCGACGCGCTGGTTGACTCAGTCGTTGGTTTTTCTGTAATGAGTTTTCTAGATGCATTTTCAGGTTATCATCAAATCAGGATGCACCCCCGGACGTCAAGGATGTCTCGTTCATCACGGGGGATGGATGCTACTTTTACAAGATGATGCCCTCGGGCTAAAGAATGTAGGGGCGACCTATCAGAAAATGATGGATAGGGTCTTCAAAGAACAGAGGGGGAGGAACCTGGAGGTGTACGTGGATGATCTCATGATCAAGAGTCAGGATGTGTACTCTCACCTCCAGGACCTGGAGGAGACCTTTGCTACCCAGCGCAAGTACAAGATGCGGTTGAACCCCCAAAAGTGTCTTCGGGGCTAGCAGGGGAAAGTTCTTGGGGCACCTCCTCACCCCTGCAGGGTCGAGCCGAATTCCGATAAGGTCAAGGCTATCATGGAGTTGGGGTCGCCGTGGAACACTAAGGAGGTGCAGCGACTGACGGGGAAGCTGGCAGGGCTAAGTAGGTTCCTCTCCCGGATTGGGGAGAAGTGCTCCCCCTTCTTCAAAACACTTAGGGGGGCCAAAAATTCGAGTGGACCAAGGAGTGCGAGGAGGCATTCCAGGCCCTCAAGATGCAGTTGACTCGGGCTCCGCTGCTCCAAGGGCCAAAGGAGGGGGAGGACCTGTTTTTATATCTCAGGGTCGGGGCGGAGGCCTTAAGCTCTGTCCTAGTTCGTGAAGAAGGGAAGAAACAGCTCCCTATATATTACGTGAGCAGGGTCCTGAGGAAGGCCGAGCTCCGGTATCCGATTTTGGAGAAGCTGGCCTTCGCCCTGGTCATCTCAGCCCGAAGGCTGCGACCCTATTTCCAGGCACACTCAATCCGAGTGGTGACTGACCATCCCCTCCGCAACATCTTTGAGCGGGTGGAGCATTCTGGCAAGTTGGCCAAGTGGTCGGTGGAGTTGAGTGAGTTCAACATCTCCTTCGTCCCCCGCCTCTCGATCAAAGCTCATGCGATGACCGACTTCTTGGTCGATTATGTGATTGAAGTGGCGGAGGAAGAGCTCACTCGTCCGACTCCTTGGAAGATAAAAGTAGATGGCGCCTCGGGGAGGCATTCCCTAGTGGTAGGGGTGATCTTGGAGAGTCCCCAGGGAACTAGAATTGAGCAGACAGTGGTGGTGCACTTTCCCATCACCAACAACCAGGCCGAGTATGAGGCCGTGATAGCAAGGCTGCGCCTGGCCAGGGAGCTGGGGGGTGTTGGACGTGGAGGTCCTTACTGACTCCATGGTGGTAGCTTCCCAGATCAACGGGGAGTTCGAGGCGAGAGAGCCTACCCTGCAGCTACACTTAGCCAAAGTAAAGGGGATCATTGGCGCGTTCCAAACTTTTTCCATCCAGCACGTGCCCCGGGAGGAGAATGAGCAGGTCGACCAACTAGCGAAGCATGGTCCCCGGATGGGGGGGACTATCACCGATCTATTCCGCCCTTCCATCGAAGAGGGGGAGCTCATGGAGATAGATCAGCGGCCTTCGCGGATGGACCCGGTCATAACTTTCCTTTCCACGGGAGAGTATCCGGAGGTGGTGGACAAAAAGAAGCTCAGGTACAAGTCGGCATACTATCTCCTCCGGGACGGGCGGTTGTATATGAAGACTCTCTCGGGGATGATGGCTCGATGCGTGGCCGAGGGGGAAGTACAAAGAATCTTGGAAGAAGTCCACTCCGGGGAGTGTGGGAGTCACTCCGGGAGTCGGACCCTGGAAGGGAGGATTATCAGGCAGGGGTACTTCTGGCCCACCCTGGACCGCGATGCGACGGAGTTCGCAAGAAGATGCCACAAGTGCCAGCTGTTTGCCCCCCTCCAGCTACAACCAGCTCAGCGACTCAAGAGTATCACAGCCCCCTGGCCCTTTGCCATTTGGGGAATGGATTTGGTCGGACCGTTCCCCCAGGCCAATGAGCAGAGGAGATTCCTACTGGTAATGATCGATTATTTCTCCAAGTAGTTGGAAGTGAAGGCGCTGACCAAGGTTACTTCCCAGGTCATCAGGAATTTCGTTTGGGGGGAGATCATCTGCCGCCATGGGCTGCCCCAGGCCATTGTCACGAACAATGGGCCCCAGTTCTCCAGCACGGAGATTACCAGTTTCTGCGAGCAGCTTGAGATCGACCTCAGGTTCGCCTCGGTCCACCACCCCAGGAGCAACGGGCAGGTGGAGGCCGCCAACAAGATCATTATCAACCTTCTAAAAAAGAAAGTGAAAAATCTGAAGGGGAGCTGGGTGGAACAGATTCCCGCGGTTCTCTGGGCCTTGAGGACCACCCCCAACACAGCTACAGGAGAGACCCCCTTCAAGATCCCTCATGGGTGCGAGGCAGTGCTCCCCGTGGAATTTGAAGTTCAAACACCTCGAGTTGTTGCGGCCGAGGAAGGCATGGAAGAATGGCAGGCTGAGAACGAGGAAGAGCTGCGGCTCTCCCTTGACATGGTGGAAGAACTGCGGGACCTTTCCGCCGTCCGACAAGAAGAGATGAAGAGGAGGATGACCAAGTACTTTGACAAACACGTCAGAGTCAAGCAATTTGTGGAGGGGGACTTGGTGCTAAAGAAAGTAGATGCGGCAGGGAGGTCGGCAGCCGTGGGGAAGTTCAACCCCAGCTGGGAAGGTCCATTTATTGTAAAAGAGGCTTTAAGATCGGGGGGGTATCGACTCCAAAATGTGGAGGGCGAGACCCTGAGTCTCACCTGGAGTGGTGACGACTTGAAACATGTAAGCGATGCTTTGATTTTTAATAAAAGTTCTTTAACACATCAATGCTGTCAGAATAAGTTTGCATGAAAAAGTGAAGTGTATTTAGATCTCGAGCAGATCCCGCTGTCAGGCTCTCATCTAGCTGGCAGGGCTGGAAGTCACTCGATGGTGTCAGCCTTGGACCCCGAGCAGATCCCGCTGTCAGGCTCTCACCTAGCTGGCAGGGCTGGAAGTCACTCGATGGTGTCAGCCTTGGACACCGAGCAGATCCCGCTGTCACGCTCTCACCTAGCTGGCAGGGCTGGAAGTCACTCGGTGTCATCCTTATATCTCGAGCAGATCCCGCTGTCAGGCTCTCACCTAGCTGGCAGGGCTGGAAGTCACTCGATGGTGTCAGCGTTGGACCCCGAGCAGATCCCGCTGTCAGACTCTCACTTAGCTGGCAGGGCTGGAAGTCACTCGGTGTCATCCTTAGACCTCGAGCAGATCCCGCTGTCAGGCTCTCACCTAGCTGGCAGGGCTGGAAGTCACTCGATGTTGCTAGCCTTGGACCCCGAGCAGATCCCGCTGTCAGGCTCTCACCTAGCTGGCAGGGCTGGAAGTCACTCGGTGTCATCCTTAGACCTCTAGTAGATCCCGCTGTCAGGCTCTCACCTAGCTGGCAGGGCTGGAAGTCACTCGATGGTGTCAGCCTTCGACCTCGAGCAGATCCCGCTGTCAGGCTCTCACCTAGCTGGTAGGGCTGGAAGTCACTCGGTGTCATCCTTAGACCTCGAGCAGATCCCGCTGTCAGGCTCTCAGCTAGCTGGCAGGGCTTGAACTCAATCGATGGTGTCAGCGTTGGACCCCGAGCAGATCCCGCTGTCAGGCTCTCACCTAGCTGACAGGGCTGGAAGTCACTCGGTGTCATCCTTAGACCTCGAGCAGATCTCGCTGTCAGGCTCTCACCTAGCTGGCAGGGCTGGAAGTCACTCGATGGTGTCTGCCTTGGACCCCGAGTAGATCTCACTGTCAGACTCTCACCTAGCTGGCAGGGCTGGAAGTCACTCGGTGTCATCCTTAGACCTCGAGCAGATCCCGCTGTCAGGCTCTCACCTAGCTGACAGAGCTGGAAGTCACTCGATGGTGTCAGCCTTGGACCCCGAGCAGATCCCGCTGTCAGGCTCTCACCTAGCTGGCAGCGCTGGAAGTCACTCGGTGTCATCCTTAGACCCCGAGCAGATCCCGCTGTCAGGCTCTCATCTAGCTGTCAGGGCTGGAAGTCACTCGATAGTGTCATCCTTGGACCCCGACCAGATCCCGCTGTCAGACTCTCATCTAGCTAACAGGGCTGGAGGTCTCTCCAGGAAGTCCTGCACCCCCCAGGTAATGCCTAACAAACCTGGCCCTTCTAAGATTAAGAGAGGGGAGCTCGGCAGGGGGAAGTTCGGGCTCGCCAATTCAGCTCGGCCTCGGCAGAAGGGTGGCGAGCCAGGCCCTTGGACCTCGCCGAAGGGAGGCGAATCCCGCCAGGACACCTCGCCCCCCGCTATGTTTTACTTGGGAAAATTCGGAGAATTTGGTCTTATATTGATAAGGTTATGAGCTGCTCGCGAGCGAGCTAGGGCGAGTCCTGAGAATGGGCGAGCTCACAAAATGTACTCTCAGCGGCGAGTCCTAACGTCTATCCTACTCGCTACGCCCATCTATGCGAGGTCGCTGGGGAATGTGCTCGCAGGCAAACAGGGCACGGCAGAGAAATCCAGCAAAGGATAAAAAATATATATACATATAGTGATATAGTTATAGTGGACACAGAAGGTATTAAAAATGTTCTTTTATTAAGTAATGATATTTACAGGTCGAGCTCGCCTCGGCGAGATTACAAAAAAGGGGGAAGAAAGAAATTTGCAGGATTAGCCCTCGCCCCCTTCGCCGGATTGACGATCCTCCTCCCCTCCACCGGATGGGTCCTGGAAGGTTTTCCCAAAGAGCGCGTCCAGGCTGTCCTCCTTCTCGCTGGGCGGCGTCGCCGGGAACAAGCTCTGCATCAGGTCCCTGGTTGAGATCTCCTCACACCCCACCACCAGCACCCCAGTGTCCTTCATCATCTGGAGGGTACACTCGGCGGCCTGGATGGAGTTGATCCGCAACCTCTCGGCTTGGTCGGCCTCGCCAAAGATCCTCGACCTCTTATAGGGGAGGGTAGGATCGGCGTCGCTGGCCGGGAAGAAGATCTCCGCCTGGCGGCGGACCTCGCGGATGAGGTTCTGATTCTCCTCCTTCAGCCTCACATTCGCCCCCTCCAGCTCGGCAAGCCGGGCGCGCAGCTGGCCGATCTCCTCCTCCTGCTCGCCATTGTGAGCCCGCAACTCCCCGGCAGCCTTGGCATCCTGATGAGAAAGGAAAATTCGTTAACGACAACGCAAAATATTTAAGAAAAAGAGGGAAGAGGAAGCCTGATACTCACCAACCCGCCGGCGGCCTGGGCGAGAAAACCCTCAGCGATGCCGAGCTGCCTCGCCTGATCAGCGACCTTGTCTTTGGCAACGTCGCGGGCTTGCTCGGCTTTTTGGAGTTGGTTGCTGAGGCCGAAGTTGCGGCGGACCAACATATGATGGAGCTCCATGACTCGCAGGTGGGCCTGCAGGCCCTCATGGCCGAGTTGTCGCAGGTTCATGCCCTTGTAGGCCTCGACGTCCTCCCGGCCATAGAGGCCGAAGTCGAGGGCGTAAGCGTGACCGGTGGAGGGCTCGCTGTCATGCCAAGATGGGTGAAGGGTGGAGATGGAAACCCGGTGGGCCAGCTCGTCCTACTGCACCATGGGCTCGCCCGCCGAGTCTTTCCACCGCCTCCCAAAGCTGAAGAGGGGATGTTCTTTCGGCGCGCCGAGCTCGCGAGCCGTCCTCTTCGCCGAAGGAGGTGGAGAGATCGCCGCAGGGGGAGCGGAGGCCTCGCCACCCTTCCGCCCCTTGCTGGTGACTTCCTTCAATGGGCTCTCCGGCGACGCGTTGGGGACGACTTCAGGCGAGCTCATGTATTTGGGGCTGGATTGATGTTGTTGATGTTGTTTGCCCCGCGGAGCCAGCAAGGCTCTCTTCATCTTTTGGGTAGTTGTTGGCGATGGGGCGGGCTACACCCCGCATCCTCAGGCCACCTCTTGCTGGAAGAGGGTTTGGAGAAGGCCGCCTCGTCTCGGCAGGCCGCCGCCGCTGCCTTCTCGCGAGCGAGAGGGTCCAGGTACAACCCCGAGTCCGCAAATGGCGGGTTCACGGGAATTAGCCGCTCCCCTGCAAGAAAACTTGGAAAACTTAGAGGAATTTCGTTGGCAAATGTGGCGAGCTGAGCAGCAGAGTAGACAGTACTTTCGTCGGGCAGGACGGGGCGGAGTGCGTTGAGGCCCCTTCGCAGGAAGGCGACCTCAAAGTCCTTGTGGAGGAAGTACTTGTGGAGGTCGGCATCATTGCCGGACACGGCCGGCGGGCGGTAGACCTCCTCGCCCTTCTGCTGGGGAGAGTAAGGGATGTTGCCGAGATCGCCCTTGATGAAGGCGATCTTGGTCATCCAATTGTGGTGTTTGTTCGCGATCTTGCGAACCTTGATCAGCGAGCCCCCGAAGTAGGCGACCCCATCCGTCGTCGCCTTGTAGGAAAAGAGCTTCCTGAACACAGTCAGGTTGAACTCTATCCTCTCGCCGGAGGTAGATCGCTAACGCCACCATCATGACGATGGCATTGGAATTCAGCTGCGCGGGCACCGCGTCGTAGCACTTCAAAATCTGCCGGATCTCCGGCCAGAGAGGGAGGCGCAACCCCACCTCAAAGTGCGAGATGGGGAAGACGAGCTCGTCATCATAAAAAGTGTTGATGGCCTCCCCCTGCCTCGGCCGGCGCGCCTCGAAGCCTGGCGGCACATGGTCGCGATCAAATTCAGCGAGCTCGGCCTCGCTTGTGTGTCCCTCAAAAAAGCAGTAGTCAGTGAAGTGCTGGACGCACTTGGAGCGGCCGTCGGCGTCAGGGTTGGTCTTGCCCATCCTCGCAGAAGAAGGGGTGGGGCGCGAGTAAGAAAGACAAAAGAAGAGAGAGAAAGAGCAAACAGTTACGGCAGTAGTACGGGGGTTGGTGGGGGGGGGTGGCCTATTTATAGAAAAAGTATTCTGAGGGCCAAGTTGTCCAATCGTCCCAGCTCGTCGTCCAAGCTCGCCGTCCAAGCTCGCCAACCCCCAACTCGCCGACTTCCAACGCGCTTCAACCAAGGCTAAGCCAAATAAGAAGCAATATGATTACTATTATTCAAACACAAAGCACATTTAAGAATGTTTGTGGTTACTTATTACAGCGATATAGCGCCGGAAGAGAGAGAAAGAGAATAAAGAAGCAGGGCGCGCGGGCGGGGAGGGGGGGGGGCATCCAGGTGGCGAGTACCGGTCGCTCGGCAAGGGAGTCGCCTTCTATCTTCCCCGGCCTCGCGTCCCCCGTCCCCCAGACTGCCGCGCGCGGAGCAGCTCTCGAATCCTCCCCTAATTCCTCTGCGCCACCGAGGGGCCCTTGTCGATCTCGTCTAGGAGCCGGGAAGGAAACATCAACTCGCCAGCCCGGCCGCCTCGCACCTCGTTAGCAAGCCGAACATAGTCTCGCTGCAGCGCCTCGTTGATTTCCTGCACCTCGCGCAGCCCGCACACCAGTTTCTTGAATAGCTTGACCCCCCTGCTGGTCAGCTCGCCTTGCTCCACTTCAGGACCTAGGTAAGAGTCCAGTGAGCTCGGGGAGGGGAGGGGAGAGTAATGGGCTACCCACGAAGACTCCTCGGCAGCGGATTGGCTGGGGGGAGCTGCGAAGACGGGAATATTAGCAATGGGAGGTGTGCTGGAAAATTGCATAAGAATCCAAGGTCAAGTTTACCTGACGAACTCGGCATCCCCAAGGAGGTGCGGGGAGGGACGAACCTCAGGTCCTTCCCATGCCCTTGGCCACGCACTCCCGGTGAGAGAAGTTCAAATCCCGGGATGGGGATGGTCTCCACGGCCGCCTCCGTGGTCACAACTGCTCGCTGAGGAGAGGGGGCACGCACCGGCGAGTTCGGCCTCTGCGCGTCCAGCCCCAAAGTCCCGAAAGGAGGCGATGGATCCCGGGGGAGATTTTTCGGAGTTCTGAATCGCGAGTCGCCGATGATGTCTTCGACTCGCGGGGCGGGGTCTCGAGGCGTGGCGCCTCCGCCGCCATCCAGCAGGCTATCTGGGCCATCGCAAAGGTCAACAATGTTTTTGCCCTTGTCATGAGCAGGCAAGTTTGAGGAGCCGGCGCCATGATCCAGGATTGTGGTCAAGACAGCGAGAATGGGCTCGGCTGTCGGGGGAAAAAGCTTCGCCCTCTTGGCGGAGTCGGGCTCGGCCGAGCCGCTCTGCGGCACAACGGCTAGGACCGCTGTCAGGGCGGCCACACGAGCAGCTGAGGTATGGCGAGCGCGCGCGATCCGCTCTTGAATCTCCTTTGGGATCGACATCTTGGCAGTGTTTAAAGCAAAGGGAAGGTCAAAAGTCAAGCAGGTATGCCGGTGTATATATATAGCCGCAGGTGGACCCCACCCGAAGATTCCCTCCAGTCCACCCCGCGCTCGCCGAACGCTTGGGGTTGGATGTTTCTTTCCGAGCTTTGTCAAGCTCAATAAGAGCGGAGATTGTGTCCAACCCCGTATCCGGCGAGCGGGGTGAACCAGGAACCAGGCCGGCCGGCTCAGATCACCGAGGCCCTAGGCGAGCTCGGCAGAGAAACCCGAGCCCGAGCTCGGCGTTCGTCGACCGCGAGCTCGGCATTCGCCGAGCTAAGCCAAGATTCGTCGAGTTGAGATCGACTAATGGAGGCCGACCGATAGGCGAGCTCGCCGTTCCAAGTCGCTCTCGCGCAAAAGAGCTCGACAACAGCAAGCGAGCAGGATTTGCCGAGATGGCCGGACTCCCCAGCTCTCCCCAATCTATGAGGTACTTTTTACTGTTTTGCCCCCGCTGGTCTGCCCATAGCCCTTCAAAACAGTGGAGTTTGGCTGTTGGCAGACCCAACCAAGGGTATTTTGGTAACTTCAGATCAGTTCAGTTTGGTTATTGGCAGTTCAAATTCTGAAACCTATAAATAGGACCCAAGGGGTACCCCAAGAGGCACGCTTCCTGTGCTCTCTTGCTCCAGCTTTTAAGTGCTTTCTAAGGGTACCTTAGCTCGGCCTTTGGCTAAGGAGGGGAAGCGCTCTCAGATCTTCCGGGTGTGTGGTGAGTCCTCCACGCCGAGCCCTTGGGTCAGTTCTTTCTTGTTTTCCTTTGTTATTTTGCTTGCAGGAGCGAAGTAGGTGCGCGATCACCCCTTCCCCAAGGGTGAACTCCACAAGAGACCGTTTTTCGGTTTCAACACATGTCTTCAAAAAATGTAACATCAATAGAAATAAACTATTTCCTGAGCAGATGATCAAAACACCGGTATCCCTTTAAGATCGGATAGTAGCCCAAAAAGGCGCATTTTACTGAGCGAGGTGAAAGCTTGTCACGATCAGGAGAAGGAGAATGCACAAACGCTATGCAGCCAAAACACGAAGAGGTAAAGAAAAAGTGGAGCTTTTGGATGTAAAACAAAAAAGGGAGTATTGCCCTCAAAAATCGATGAGGGAATACAGTTGATGAGAAAACAATAATGAAGCACAACATGTGCCAAGTACGATCGGGGAACATTCATCTGTGTGAGCAGAATGTGAGTAACATCCAAAAGATGTCGATTTTTGCGCTCAGCAACCCCATTTTACTGAGACGTGTAAGGACAACTAGTTTGATGAACGATGCCCCAATGCATGCAAAAATCGGAAAACTGCTGACTAAGATATTGCCGAACATTATCATTGCAAAAAATTTTAAGAGAAACATCAGATTGAGTTTTTATGTCATTATAAAAGGCCGTAAACTAGTTCAGAACATTTTCGTAAAAGATACAGTCAGGTACAACGAGAAAAATCATCAACAAAAGTAACAAAATATAAACTCCCCCTAGCAACAGTCCTAACAAGAGCATGACCCCAAACATCTGAATGAACATGTTCAAAAGGACAAGAAGAACTCCGTCCTTTTCTTGCGGGAAAGGAAGAATGATGATGCTTGACAAGTTGGCCGGACTCACTGTTCAAAGAGGAGTCCTCCTTAGGCAGATCCGGTAGGAGTTGGTAGATGAGACGAGGAGGAGGATGACTAAGACGAAGTTGTCATTGCAAAAAAGAAGTGGAGAAAGTTAAGTCATTGTCAAAGAAAAAGAGTCTATTCTTTCAGTCTCAGTAACAATCTTTTCCTTGAAACGTGGATCCTGAAAAAACAAGTAGTAGATTTAAAGGTAACTGTGCAGATCAGCTACTTACAGAGAGTAAGAACAAAGAGTAAATTGCATGGAAAAGACGGGATGTAAAGTGTGTCCTCAAGCCGCAGAGTCGGAGTGACACAGACTGTACCAGTCCCGCAAACTAGTGACGGCTTGTCGTCCGCAACAAAAATGGGGTGATACCGATCATGCTTGTCCAAGCAAGAGAATAAATCAAGGTCACCAGTCATATGATTAGTAGCTCCCAAATAAATCAACCACTTACCCTGAGTGACAACATTAGCACTGCGCGAAGAAGAGGCAATGGATGTGGACTTCTTAGTGTTGTCTCCCGTAGACGACCAAAGATGAGGATATTTAGCCCAACAACGATCAACAAGATGACCCGTCTTGCCATAATGTGAGCATACATGACGAGACACACCTCACCCACTAGTATGACCTCCACGACCACTAGAATTACCATAGCGAACCTGATGAGCAAAGGTTTCAAGAGTGGGTGGGGAGGCAAGAGAGGGCGTTGAATAAGAGTGGTAACAGCTGCAATACGAGCAACAGTAGCATCAAGAGCGGGAGAATCAACTTCGCAAAGAATTTGTTGTCGTATCATGTCATAAAAGTCCGGAAGGCGAATAAGATAACACACAACCAGAAGCTCCTGAAAGTATTTGTGCTGCTCAGCCAGATCAGCGGAGAACGAACGATGTTGTAGAATTTCAGCGTCAAGAGCTTGCCGCTCCTCATAGGCAGCAACATGAGTCAAAGTAGGGCGGGCAAACAGATCAGCATATAACGTGTATATGCGCGAGGCCTGAGCGTCATTTGAATATAGAGCAGCAAGATGCGTTCGAGCGACTTTAACTTTCTCATCATGCCAAATAACAGGGAGACAGTCATCAGAGGGACTATTGACAAGCCACGCCCTGAACAAGACATCATTAACTTCCCAGTCATCAAAGGCAGTAGATCCACGTGCTGGGGGGTCATTGGTGAGATGATTGTGTTTGCGTTGGGACCTCAACAAGAACACAAATGAAATGCTCCAGTCTGGATAATTCGAGTCGGTCAACTTCGAAGCAGTTCCAAGATTGCCAGAAGGAATAGAAATAGCTTGGGCGGTTTGAGAAGTGGATACAGGTAAACCAAAAGAGTACTCGATATCTGCCATGAAGAAGACAGCTAGAAAAAAGGACGCGCGGTTAAATTGAAAACACAACAGGCGAATAGAGAGAAAAGACCGGAATCCACAGAAATCGAAGAAACCGCAGAACGCGGGTGGTTAAAAAACCAGAATCCGCAAGGAGCAAAAAAGAACAAAGCGGGCGGTTAGAAAATCTGAAATCGTAAGGTTCACAGAAGTACAAACCTTGCGGTTAGAAAACCTGAAATCGCATGGATTGGGAGAGCTCTGATATCATGTGAGAAAAATTAAATAACAAGCTTTGCATTTCTCAAAAAAGTTAAATTACAAGAGTATGCTCCTCTATTTATAGGGAGAAGAAAGAGAGGGAATATACAACAGACGATGTGAGACTAAAATACAATAGGCGGATATGAGGTTATATTTTTTTCAGACCACTAAGACCGAGCGGTTAGGCAGTATGCCTGCTCCACATAAGTAACCGCCTGTCTCTACATAGCCCGCTGCCACTGCACCGATCAGCAGTCCGTTCAACACAGGCAGACAAATGCATAAGAGTATAAGACCTCCAAACTCCAGGTCAGCTCCCTTGATCATCATGCCGCAACACCTGTCTGTACCCGCAACTTCAACTTTGCCTCTATCCGCAGCTTCAGCTGCTCAGACTGCTCCTTCTATCCGCATCGAGTAGAACTCCTTGTCCACCAAACCCACAACAAGGTTGAATGATTCTCAGCTGGCTAGAATACTGACCAGACCGCCAGAGGCAGTCCGTAAAACAGCGGAACCAGACCGCCAGGGCTAACCACCACTATCAATCCACCAGGCTGCCAAGGCAGTCCGCAATACAGCCGAAACAGACCGCCAAGGCTAACCGCCAGACCGCAAAGCTACCAGACCGTCTTGATCAGGCCGCCAAACCGCCAGGTCGCCCGACCAAATCGCCAGACTGCCAAGATCCATAAAATCTAACAACTACAAACCAACGATGGTGCTCAGAGAATCACAATCACACCACAAACATAGTACACTATAAAGCAGTAGTAGAAGAACTACTAGCCAAAAAATAACAATTACATAGTAGATCACAAAAACATAAATAAATATGCCAAACTGGATAAACACTAATATACAAAATATTATAAATCTATACAAAATATTATAAATCTATAAACCCAGTGAGCTAATTATTTGACTGATGATGTTATTAATGGTAGCCATCATTCTTTGTAAGCCTTCTATCCCCACGTCATGTCCACGTTAAGTCCATATTATTGCGCTAAAGCATTCACCCAAGCGAACCCCCATCATCAAAATTCATGGTGCTTGCATATGGGTGCCGTCTTGAAACATTCATGGCAGAATAGTTAAATAGTTATTATTAATTAATTGGTTAATTTTGATTATTTATTAATTGGTATTAATTAAATTAATTATAATAAGTAATATTAAGTTGTACTATCTTATTATGTGTGTCGTGCCTCATCTTTATAAGGGGGAGTGGTTTGTGAGTGGTTCTTATCTTGGATGTATGCAAGAAATTATGGTTACTCACTAAGTTTTCTCTCTTGTCTTCGTTTTCTTCTCTTTAACCACCGCCAGCCTTCCCTTTGTTGAATTCTTCTATAGAATTTGTATTACACGTTATGTTCACATCATAGTTTCTGAAACCGATGTATAGTTCATGTTGAACCCAAATGGCTTACACTTAAACAAACAACAACTAGACAAGGACACACATTGACGTTCAACCATGATGCTATCCATGTGTCACTATCCTAATCCTCTGGTGTGCCGCTAGCAGGGACAGTCGACCCACCACATACATTCACATGCATTGTTATTTCAAACATGCATAGTACACTATAATTTAATACCAAATAGGGGAGACGATCAACCAGCTACCCTACCCAACCAATACATCCCCACCTCTACCAACTCCCAATCTCAATAATTTTTTATGTATATTCAACTTAATTTATGTGCGATAAATGCATCAGTTTAGACATCTATGTTCAACTTAATTTAAGTGTGATAAACACATCAAATTAGACATCCATATTCAACTTAATTTAAATGTGATAAACACATCAAATTTAACATCCTAACCTCTTCCCAAACCTAAAATAGGATTTAGGGTTATAAGTGCGATAAACACATCAAATTACACATCCTAACCGCTTCCAGACCTTAAATAGGGTTTGGGGCTATCCGTCGTGTATGCTTGGCAGACATGACTATGATCTCAAAATCCATCACGCCCTAATTAAATATTATTAAAATAGGTGATGTTATTGGCGTTGGTTCAACTATTCTACTCTAAATCCGAGTATGTAATCAAAGCATTTGATTTCTTCTCCCTCGTAAGGTTCGCTGATTATCTCCATCGCACGATCGTCGTTGATTTCGTCACACAATCCACCGTCGGTTTCATCACCGGATTTAATATTATTTATCATCGCGTGATCATTGTTATTTTGATCGCGTGCATTAATATAATTTATTGTTGCATGATTGTCATTATTTTGATCGCGCGCATACAATATTATTTGTCGTCACACGATCGTTATTATTTCAATTGCACGATACAATATTGTTTACCGCCGCACAATCATTGTTATTCGGATCACGCGGTTCAATATTATTTTCCGTTGCACGAACGTCGTTATTTTTATCTCGCGTTTTAATATTATTTTTCCATCGTTGATTAATCTTATGAACCACTAACAGTTCAACAGTGGTTTACAGTATGCGACATGACGGTTAAAGATTTACGTTGTTCTAATTATTTCTCTTGCACGAGCTCAATTGTCGTGAATATTTTCCTTTACCGACAATGATGGCTTGAGGGTCACCGGATATGAGTTCTTAGACACTCTACAACTCCGAGAGGGCCTTCTGGAAACAAGGTTGCTCTTGCTGTCTGTAAACAAAACCCTAAACGCCATTAACATAAAGCTCTAATGGAAGAAACCTAGATCTAAGGTTCAAAGGGTGGAGGGAAAGTACTCACCGGGTGCCCATGCATGCCACCAAATCACCACGGAGGCAACATTTGTGCATCACTCCTGTCCATGGTTGGATCACGCGGGTGGTCGCCGAAGGGGCGTCAGTCTCTTTGAGTGTGCTGCCCTTTGTTGATTTGGAGAGTTGAAGTTCACAAGTGGAGCTTCAGAAGAGAAAAGCTTGTCGGAGAATGTGGAGAGCCGGAGGCTCTCAATTTCTTGGAGAAGCTCGCTAGAAATGGGGCTGCTCTTGATTTGACTTAGAAGAGGGTTGTTTTTGCCTTTTGGAGTAGAAAAGGTGGGGCTCGGATCTTGGAGGTAGAGAGCTCACGGGAGCTAGATGGAGCTACTCATCGACCTTTACAGGAGAAGAGGACGAGCTCTGAGATAGAGAGATGACGCTCTCATGTATGGACAATGCTAGGAACTGCTCAGCCATGGAGGTGAGCTCAATTTTCAGCCTTTGGAGGAGAAGAGCTTGAGTAGGGCTTGACTTAAAGAGATCTCGCTGGAGAGGGAGGTAGTAGTCCAGAGGAGGTCAAGAAGGAGATTGTCGCTGGTCTCATTTCAGTCGACTTTGCAAGGAGGCGTGGGGCGACAACTGCTAGTTGTGAGGTTGGAGAGGTGATGAGGCATTGCCGAAATGGAGAGGTGCTCGCCGGCATTGGAGATCAAGAAGGATCGAGGGTAGGGTTAGCGAGGGTGGCTGAGTGTAGATATTTGCTAGAGGAGGATGGGATCTTGAAAATGGAGGAAGGAGAGAAGATGAATAGTTAACTTAAAACCTAGAAAGCATCAGTATGAGTTTCGGTATTGGGTACGATACGTATCTAACACGATGGTACAAAAAATTTAAAAACAAGGATACAAGTATAGCGGGATACGTTGTATTAAAAATAATAAATATATGTGTATATATCACAAATGTAATTTTAAATGCTCAAAACATTAAAACATGAAACATAAATAATCAATTGAAGTACAAGTCGAGAACTAATACAATATAACATGAAGTTTTTAGACATAAAATATTCATAATCATTTCAAATTTAACAGTATTCATCACTCATTTTCTTCTTCCACCGTATTGTTGGAAGTATAAGAGAAGAAAGAATAAGAAGAGGAAGAAGAAGAGGAGGAAGAAGAGGAAGAAGAAGAGTGGGAAGAATAAGAAGAGGACGAAGAGCTTTCGAGTTACGATAGTTACGACCTAAGGGATCTTTAGCGACAGCGGCAACAGGATCAACAAAGGAAACAAGAGAGGCAGCGGGATACAAGAGCGGCAGCGTGATACATGAGCGGCAACGAGATCTTTAGCAGCATCGGTAGCAAGATCGGCATCGGGATCTGCATCAGAAGCAGCAGTGGGTCGATGGAAAAATGAACAAAGAAAAACCTAAAAGCGCGATATTACTGGTGTCCGCGCGTATGGTGCACGTACCCATACCAAAAACGCACCTGGTACGGATACGAGCCTATTAATGTTGTATCCGTGCTTCATAGATACACATGTATATAGTAAAAACAAAATAATAAAATTTAAATCAAATTCTTTAGTTGTAACGAAAAAAACTTTAATATGAAGCACATTTTGTTACTATAATAAATGAACACCTCTAGTTATATTAATTGGTCACAAAAAAATTTCTTCTAAAAGACATTCATGTGTCTTTTGTTTACTTTAGAAAAACACACATATCACAATATGCAAAACGATTTGTGAAGTCAAGTGTATCTATAGACTAGAGTAACATGTGTATCAGTAAAGTACCGGGTACGTAACGGTACCGGATATGTATCTGGTACGAGTACGTGGTCATCAAAGAAGTACTGGTGCTTCATAGCTTAAAACTAAATTATATATATATATATATATATATATATATATATATATATATATATATATATATATATATATATATATATACTAGCATCTTCGAACGGGCTTCGCCCGTTCTCGATGCGGCGCTGCGGGCTTCGCTCGCAACCAGGCGGGCTTCGCCCGCAACCAGGCGGGCTTCGCCCGCAACCACGGGGCTTCGCCCGCAACCAGGCGGGCTTCGCCCGCAACCACGCGGGCTTCGCCCGCAACCACGCGGGCTTCGCCCGCAACCACGCGGGCTTCGCCCGCAACCACGCGGGCTTCGCCCGCAACCACGCGGGCTTCGCCCGCAACCACGCGGGCTTCGCCCGCAACCACGCGGGCTTCGCCCGCAACCACGCGGGCTTCGCCCGCAACCACGCGGGCTTCGCCCGCAACCACGCGGGCTTCGCCCGCAACCACGCGGGCTTCGCCCGCAACCACGCGGGCTTCGCCCGCAACCACGCGGGCTTCGCCCGCAACCACGCGGGCTTCGCCCGCAACCACGCGGGCTTCGCCCGCAACCACGCGGGCTTCGCCCGCAACCACGCGGGCTTCGCCCGCAACCACGCGGGCTTCGCCCGCAACCTGGCCGGCTTCGCCCGCTCTCGATGCGGCGTTGCGGGCTTCGCCCGCATCAAGGCGGGTTGCGCCCGCATCCATGAGGGTTGTGCCTGCCTATGAGCAGTTTCAAATCACGATAAATGATGCTCGTGGAAAACCCTCAGGCTCAAGTCATGCTCCGCCCGTACGACCATGCACGATAATACTCGACCAGCGACGCCAGGATTCACCGGCCCTCGGCGGGCTTCACCCGCAACATATACATATGAGTACTCAAAATGTCCGTAAAAATATATAAATTAAGATTATAATTTTATTTTGTAAAAAAATGTACGGGTTGACTTAAAAAAATTTATTTCTTTACCTCTCTCTCTCTCTTCCTATTTCTGTCATTTCCGCCCTCTTTTCTTCCACCATTTACATCTAGTTCTCTCCCCTCTCTTCTTCCACCATTTAAATTATATATATATACTAGCATCTTCGAACGGGCTTCGCCCGTTCTCGATGCGGCGCTGCGGGCTTCGCTCGCAACCATGCGGGCTTCGCCCGCAACCAGGCGGGCTTCGCCCGCAACCAGGCGGGCTTCGCCCCCAACCAGGCGGGCTTCGCCCCCAACCAGGCGGGCTTCGCCCCCAACCAGGCGGGCTTCGCCCCCAACCAGGCGGGCTTCGCCCCCAACCAGGCGGGCTTCGCCCCCAACCAGGCGGGCTTCGCCCGCAACCTGCCGGGCTTCGCCCGCAACCTGCCGGGCTTCGCCCGCAACCTGCCGGGCTTCGCCCGCAACCTGCCGGGCTTCTCCCGTTCTCGATGCGGCGTTGCGGGCTTCGCCCGCATCAAGGCGGGTTGCGCCCGCATCCATGAGGGTTGTGCCTGCCTATGAGCAGTTTCAAATCACGATAGACGACGCTCGTGGAAAACCCTAAGGCTCAAGTCATGCTCCGCCCGTACGACCATGCACGATAATACTCGACCAGCGACGCCAGGATTCACCGGCCCTCGGCGGGCTTCGCCCGCAACATATACATATGCGTACTCAAAATGTCCGTAAAAATATATAAATTAAGATTATAATTTTATTTTGTAAAAAAAATGTACGGTTTGACTTAAAAAATTTTATTTCTTTACCTCTCTCTCTCTCTCTTCCTATTTCTCTCATTTCCGCCCTCTTTTCTTCCACCATTTACATCTAGTTCTCTCCCCTCTCTCTTCTCTCTCTTCCCCCACTCTTCAACTTTTTTCAACAGATGATATTAATTTTTGAGATGATCTAATGACTTGCATTGAAAGTATGATGTGCTTTCAAATATCTATATTGCTTTATATATATACATATATATATATAAGTGACAGACACGGGACACCGCCCCTATCCCCATTTGCGACAGTACCTACGTCGCCATAGTATCCCGACCGTGACAACCCCCTTCCCCCACCTATGCAGCCGCGGCAGTACAATTTTAAGTTTGAATCTAATCTGAACGGTCAAAGATAAGAATAGTTGGTAATAAACAAGAGAAATTTCTGAACATGACTTCAAAATCAACTGAACGCTATAATGTAAAGGAACAAGATAACACAGAAAAAGTTTATAATTTGTTAAATGAAGAGGATAAACATATTGCTCATATCTGCTATACACCACTAAGTTTGGCAAAAGATGGATGGAAGTGAAAGAAGAAATACATTTTGGACCTAGAGAATTTTAGGAAATAATTAATTGGGCAATCGAACTACAAAAGTGCAGAGGAGTCAGAAGAATGAAAATTTCAGATCTTTGGGGAAATTGAATGAAGAAGGAGATTGTGCAGCAATTTTGGAAATAGAGAGCTACAAAAAAGTGACACATACATGGTAGGGAAGGCAACCTCCATCCACGGAGGACATGTTACAACGAATTGGGCCCTGAATGTAGCTTCGTCTTTCCCAACACCAATCTGGCAAAACTTTATTGAAGAGTAGCGGCTAAAAATGCTCTAGTTTGAGGGAAATAAGAGGGGAATTTACTGATCGATGTACCACCATGTGTGGGTTCTCATGCCTATTGGCGTCGTCGACACCGTGGAAACCACGTTCTCCCAGGATCATGATAAGTTGAAGGTGCCCCTCTCTCTCCGCTCCATATCTCACCTCCACTCTCCCATTCTTACTCTATTTTATACACATGCGAGAGATCGAAGAGGGTAACGATCTCCGATGAAGAGATCTGCTTCATGGTGGTGAGGAAAACACCGTTTCTTGTCACTGGTAGAAACAGAGGAAATGGTAGAGGGTGTTGATTGTCATTCCCAGAACTGACAAGGAGAACGATTCCAATAGAGAATTAGTTTCTTGTGGATGTTGGAGACTCCGTTTCCTACTTGCACGTCGATCTGTAGATTGAATGTAGGAGAGGATACAACACCAAGAATGCGGCGGGTAGAGGTTCCACAGAGATTGGGAGCAAGGGGCAGACAAAACGGGTTAGGGATGAGGCTATTTTTTATTTCTTCTGATAGGTTTGGAGAAGGCAA
Source organism: Platanthera guangdongensis (assembly GCA_039583875.1). Taxonomy (NCBI): domain Eukaryota; kingdom Viridiplantae; phylum Streptophyta; class Magnoliopsida; order Asparagales; family Orchidaceae; genus Platanthera; species Platanthera guangdongensis. The sequence goes on from CM077166.1 coordinate 106,363,496, forward strand.
AATTATCGATATGAACTTAAAAATTTAAATTTTGTAGAAAATTTTAGTGGTTTAGATATGTAATTAAATTTAAAAACGGTGGTATAATGGGAATAAGCAATGTTGCGCCAAAGAGGATTTTTTTCTTTATATAATAGTATGTATATATCACAATAACTTAATATTTAATAATATGCGGCCTTCTTTCATCCCCACTTAAACCCTCGTAATTTTCTCTACGGGAATCGAAATCTGTCCTGGATGGGCTCGTTACTACCGTCTCCTTGACACATACCCATTGAAATGATCCGATATCAATTCCGAGTTTGTTGGCTCATTTTATTCTTCCCGGAGAATTTGCGGGTTTAGTGACTCAAAAACCGCTCTTTACGATGTCGGAATCGCACAATGTCGTATTGTCGATACAAGTCTAACGAAACTGAGTGGGATCAATTCTAAGTCCGTTTACTCGATTCCACCTTTTCAGGTAATTATGATACTTGAAAACCGTGTTCTAACGTTAAATTCTCTGATATTCATCAGAATTGGGTTTGGATGATTTCGTTGGACTCTATTGACGTTACGTGTCTAATTACACCAACTGAGGCCGATTTTGAGGTTATTTGCTCAAGTTTCACTATTTGGGTAAATACGTTACTTAAAACTGCGTCGACCCATCAATTTTTTCAATACTCGTTGGAATTGAGCGCGATCGACTCCGTTCGACTCGTATATAGACTTTACGAGTCTATGCTAACTGAAATTGATTCTAAGGTCATTTACTCAAAAAGTCATATTTGAGGCGCCACAAAGCTCGTCGCGGCCTGTTTCGGTAAACTTCATAAATAGACATTGGAATATGATGAAACAAACATCGTTGAGTTCATATTGATCTCACGATTACAATGCCACTGACCGAAATCCATTCTGGATTCAAATGCTCAAAAAGCCTATTTGAGTCAATGCAACTCAAGTTTCGTGGTGAACCCATTTTAATCAGTTCTCCTGGCCATCAAGTTCTCATAGGCCTAGGGTCCTCAAAAGTGGTCGATTGAACCTGCTTGGTCCCCTAGGTGGTTCAATTAGGGGTGAAACTGGTGCGGTTTGGTGCGGTTTGGTGCGGTTTGAGCCTAAACCGCAACCGCACCAAAGAGTGCCGGTTTTGGATTTTACAAAACCGAATCGTATCCAAACCATGCAATGTTATGAGTTATGAAGTTACGTGTTATGGGTTGTTGTGAGTCTCGAGTACCGAGCTTCTTATTATCATTATTATTAGTGTCTTTATGTTATGTTAGGGGGAGAGTGTTAGGTGAGTGTTAGAGTCATTATTATGTTGTAGCCTATATAAAGACTTTGGGTGTAACAACCTCATCCGTTCATATAATATATACCACAAAACAGACGATGAAGCTACGAAGTGATACCAGAGTAGCGCAGCGCACCTAACACATTGCATTCTAGCAGAAGCCTATACACTTGAACTCCTCTCTTGATTGTCCAACATATAAAACTGTACATTTTATCGATTATAGGAATGTCTTACAACACATAGAAATAGTTGGCCTTATGACCTTACAGGGGTTTCAAACAGTGGCCCAAACATTGGCACGCAGGCCGACCACATGAAAAGAAAACATAACATGTACATCTACCCTTCGAGGGCTAGCAGCGGCAGCAGCAAAAGCAGTAGGGACTTCAGCCCTTATGCGTCCTGCTCGGTTCTCCAGCACCTGCACATGGACATTCCACCCAAGGGTGGTAAACAGAGGCAACGGTCAGCATTCAGCTGACCAAATTATAATGACCCTACCCCTTTTTCGGGACAGTGGTATCCTTCCTTGCAGGCATAGCATATCACAAGCATGTATATATATCTCATATAATGTGCTTTCACGCACACATGCCATCACAACCGTCAGCCACCCAGCCCAACGGTCTGTGTACTCAGGGCACCTTCTTGGTGTACTGGCAAATCAGTTGCCCACCACCGTATCAGAGTCACAGCCCAACGACAACTCATTTGAGCATTTACTCCATGGCGTGCAGCCGAAGTTTTATAGTCTTAGTGAACCGGGATTGGCCCATAGCCCCCCATTGTATCACGACACGTAGGCCTAAGACTCTTGTTATGCGCTCCAACAGACCGCACCTTCTGGTCTCACGTCGGACGGACATAACGCAGGTCGGATTCTCCACCCCCCGTTGCTCAAATCGCCTTGTCATCACCGAGCACGGCGTACTCGCGGCTAAATAAAGGCGCGGGTAGGTCTCACCGATCCTGTTCTGGCATTCAAGCCTGGGTATTTCTATTACACCCATTCATCTCACAACATTAGCGGGTCTTTCCTGGGCACACCAGTACTTCCTGCTACTCTCTTCGCAGGTGGACACCGCAAATATCACAAATGTCAGGGGTCTTTCCTGGCTACCATGCCAGTACTTCTTGTTACTCTCTTCACAGGTGGACTCCCTATGAACATAAGCATTACAAAGGGTATTTCCTGGAATTCCAATCCAGTACTTCCTGCTACTTCCTTTCACAGGTCGAACCCAATAGCACAAGCAGCACAAACATTATACGGGTATTTTCCTGTACTACCACTCCAGTACTTCCTGCTACTTTCTTTCACAGGTCCAACCCGTTGACTCCTAAACTACGCGTTTATCACGGAGTCTTCTCCGGTTCGTATGCAACATCACCAATCAAGATCAACCTGTCCAGATGGGTTTCACACAGCATGCCTATTCCGTACTTCATTTCCGGATCTATATGCCAACAAAGGAGATTTCATGAATCAACCCAAAGACTCCCAAAATCAGCCACCTTTTAGTGGGGGAATCACATACATATGCCAAAAAGGAAGCCTTCACATGGCTAGGAAGAAAGGTCGTTACCCTTGAAGACCGTTTCGGTGCCATGAGTTCCAAGCTGGCTCGAGCGACTCACAAGAGCTTTTCCTCCGCAACGTCGGCCTCGGATCTCTCGTCGGCCAACCGCAGCACCACCGGTGATCAGCCCCCTCTCCTCCGCCTCCTTCTTCCTCTCTCTTTCTCTCTAGAAGTGTAGTAAGAGAAAGTCAAAAGCCAAATGAGTTTCCCCAACCCATTCTCGGCCTTAAGAAGACAGGGAGGCCTCTCAGCCCTTGGATCCAGGCTGAAGGAATGGATGACCACGATTTCACCAAAAATCATAAATTTTGCCTGACGCGGCCTGTGACACGCCCGTGTCCCAGGCCGTGTGCCTCAAGCGGTGCTCAACCGACTTATCCAAACAAGGGACACGCCCATGTGACACGCCCGTGTCACGGGCCGTGTCACCCGACACGCCTTCAGACACGCCCCTATCTGTGGCCGTGTTCATCAGGCTGAAAAATCTCAAAATCACCTGAGACTCACACGGCCTGTGACACGCCCGTGTCCCAGGCCGTGTGCCCATACACGGCACTCGACACGCCCCAGCTCAAATTCGTCGGGCTGAGTTCGTCGACCGCGCTGACACGCCCTGTGACACGCCCGTGTCACAGGCCGTGTCCTAAGCACTCGACGATCGTCGACCAAATTTTGTCGACCACTCGTCGACTGTTCCTCCCGAACACTCGTCGACGCAGGACACGCTCTGGGACACGCCCGTGTCCCATGCCGTGTCACCCCAAAAAACTTGCCTGCTGAAAAATGGGTTGTTACATTGGGTGTGTTGTTGAAGGCAAGCAATGATAAAGTTCTAATTCCCATCTTCTTTGTGAGATCTTGGTGGCTCTCTCCTCCGACGAGCAACACCTCTTAGGCAGCTGCGGTCACGGCTCCGTAGTATCTCCGCCATCGCCGTCTCCACCTCCGGCTACCTCCGAACTAGGCTCGTAACAACTTTGTATTAGAGCTTATCGGTTCCTTCTCTACCGAACCACACAAACACTTCCCCATCTGTCGAAGCCTCCAGCAAGGCCACTGCTTCACTGTTTTCCCTGCTTCCTCCGGCCCAACGGTGTTTTTTAGCTTCTTACTCGAGCCCACCTGCTTAAACGAACACTTTCCGTCCAGCCTTCTTCATCGTCGACGCCCTTCGCCGCAACACCAATCAGCGCCGTTGTTGCCATTATCGACACCTTCGCTCGAGTCCTACAGCAATCCTTAGCGTCGACTGGTCAGCGACACTCCTCATCCAGCGAACCCCTACGCGACTCCCAGTGTCGCTACACTTGCAAACTGGCGACTTCCAACACTGCACGCGACCCTCTACTATTTCCCAGCGGCATCCCTGAGCCCACTACTTCGTCCTCGAGCAGCCCGTCTCCATCCGACATTTCCCATCCTGTCTTTTATTTTTATTTTTATTATATCTTCTCCCCTCTTCCATTTTAATTTGGCCACGTGCCCGGAGTCCCTCCTGCTTTTCATTGCCTCGAGTGTACAACCCAGTGTTTTCCGAGTAGGTTCACCAGGCAAAATGAGCGGACCAAGGCGACCTGTCCGCGCCAGAACATCATGCGGGCGGGTTCAGAACAGCCAGCTCGCTCTCGCCGAAGTTAGGCGAGCGAGCAGCGCGAGCCGGCACAACCAGCCCGCGTCCGCCCAGGGTTCGACGGCCCGGATCGGGTTTTCGCCGGAGCGAGCTCGAGCGGAGCTTGCAGTTCGTCGAGTGGGGCTCGACATTCGTCGAACGGAGCTCTAGGTTCTTCGAGCTGACCTCGTCGAACAAAGCTCGACGAGCTCAAGTCTTCTAGAATTCCTTCTGTAGTAATAATCCCAGACCGCCTCGGGCGAGTGAAGGTATCATAGGGCTACTCGCCCAGCTATTTTGTGAGACTTCGTCCAGACTTTACCCCTGCTGCCGCCCTTCTGGCTTTGGCGTTGAGTGACGTTGCTCCACTCAATGCTCTCGACGTCCTCCTGGCTTTGGCGTTGAGTGACGTTGCTCCACTCAACGCTCTTGACGCCCTCCTGGCTTTGGCGTTGAGTGATGTTGCTCCACTCAACGCTCTCGACGCCCTCCCGGCTTTGGCGTTGAGTGACGTTGCTCCACTCAACCCGCTCGACGCCCTCCTGGTTTTGGCGTTGAGTGACGTTGCTCCACTCAACGCTCTCGGCACCCTTCTGGCTTTGGCGTTGAGTGACGTTGCTCCACTCAACGCTCTCGACGCCCTCCTAGCTTTGGCGTTGAGTGACGTTGCTCCACTCAATGCTCTCGGAGCCCTTCTGGCTTTGGCGTTGAGTGACGTTGCTCCACTCAACGCTTTCGGCGCCCTCCTGACTTTGGCGTTGAGTGACGTTGCTCCACTCAACGCTCTCGGCGCCCTCCTGGCTTTGACGTTGAGTGACGTTGCTCCACTCAACACTCTCGGCGCCCTTCTGGCTTTGGCGTTGAGTGATGTTGCTCCACTCAACGCTCTCGACGCCCTTCTGGCGTTGGCGTTGTGTGATGATGCTTCCCTCGCCCAGTTTCCTATGAGATATTTTTCTTACCATTTTACCCTTGCCAGGGGTGCGAATAGCTTAATAGAACGACGGAGTTACGCTGTTAGCAGACCCAGTTGGGCTGCACATAGCTGTTCAAAACAGCAGAGATTGGCTATTGGCAGGTCGTTTTCAGAAATCTATAAATAAGACTCAAGGGGCACCTCAGAAGGGACGCTTATCAATATTCGGATCTTCTTGCGCTTTTTGAGGTAGCCTTAGCTCGACCATTGACTAAGGTCGGGAAGCGCTCTAAGATTTTCCGGGTGTGTGGTGGGACCTCCACGCCGAGCCCTTGGGTCAGTTTCCATTTCGTTTTGTTGTTTGGCTTGCAGGAGAGAAGTAGGTGCGCGATCACCCCTTCCCCATGGGTGAACTCCATAAGAGACCGAGTTTTCGGTTTCAACATTTTGGTGCGGTAAGCGTGGAGAGTGGTCAGCATAGAAAATCTCCAGCAGGCTCGATGACGGGAGGACAAGGCTCAGATAGGTCCGACTCGCCGCCCCCGCCACCCCTGGCCACAGTGGGAATGTTTGAAGACTTCAGGAACGTGATACTCAGCCTCGTCAAGTTCTCACTCGGTGCGCGGGCCGAGTGCTCGACTCCAGCTATTCCAATTGTTGCCGCCCCGTCTCTGGGCGAGGACGCTCCCGGCAGGCGAGTTGGGAAGGAGGTCACCGAAGAAGGAAGGGGATGCGAGCTCCCCGGGCGCGTGCTTTTCCCCGGCTCGGCAGGCGGAGGCCGGTTCAGCGACATGGGCACGCGGGATCCTCCGGCTCGCCCGGCAGGGGGAGGCAGCCCCTTTAGCAAGCTGGTCTCTTCTGCCCCAGTTCCGGAGGGGTTCAGGGAACCCGAAATGTCTTACTACACCGGGAAGGGAGACCCGGTGCAGCACATCCAGTGGTTCGAGGACGTGCTCTCGATCCGGCAAATGTCGGATGGGTTCAAGTGCCGGCTCTTCGCCATCACCCTCAAGGAGAAGGCGAGGGAGTGGTTTCACCAGTTGCCGGCCAGCTCCATTTACTGTTTCGAGGACCTGCGCCGGGGGTTCATGTTGAGGTTCACCACCTCGAAGAGGAGGAAGGAGTCGGAGTCCCTGTTCCACATCAAGCAGGGAGTGAATGAGACGTTGGGGAGTTACGTCGATCGGTTCTAGGAGGAGGTCACCCAGGTCCAGGAGATGTCGGGTCATAGTCTGATGATGACCTTCACCCTGGGATTGCAACATGGTTTCTTCAGGATGGAGCTGAAGAGAGTACCGCCCATCTCCTACGAGGAGCTGATGGAGAGGGTGGCGAGAGAGGCCGACGAGGAGGCGTCAAATCCGGAGTTTGCCTGGAAGCTAGCCAGGTGGGCCACAGAGGAAGAGAAGGAGCCGAGAGGCAGAAGGGCGCAGGAAGAGAGGAGAGCTGAGCCCCGACAGAGGGAGCAGAGGCAACTCCACGGGCAACAGCAGCCCAGGTGGGGGCGTCAGGAGCCGGACCGTCGGTTGGGCTGGAGGCCCTAGTGGCAAGACCAGGGGCCACAGAGAGGATACCAGGGAAGCGACCACCACCAGGGGGGCCAGGATCAGTTCCCCCCCGGGTTGGAGGCAGGCGCAAAGACCTTCGCTCCCCAATCAAGATCAGGTTATGGCCATAGCCATGGGGGAAAGGAGGAGAGCGGCACGAAGGAGGAGAAGAGAGGTCAGGGTGGAGTTGCACTACTGCGACTTCCACCAAGAGGAAGGGTACGCCACGGGCACGTGCCCGGAGTTCCTCGAGATGAGAGGAAACAGGGAGCAGCAACAACAACAGGGGCGCTAGGAGGTGAGGGTTGAGGAGGTCCTGTCTCGGGCGGAGGAGGATCGGTGTGAAGACCGGACAGATGTCGGGACCCGGGCAGGGATCAGAGTGATCCAATGGGGGGTGGGGGTAGAGGCCTCTCGGAGGGCGAGCCTCCACACCATGTACCGTCGGAGCGTTGGCTCCACTTCCCAGACCCCACCCCCGGAAGAGAAGATTACCTTCTCAAGGAGTGATATGTCGGATCATGAGGATCCCTTCTGCGATGTGCTGGTCATCCAGACGGCCATCGAGAATTTTACCGTCTCCCGGATCCTCATTGACAATGGAAGCTCCGTCAACGTCATCTTCAAGAATGCGTTCGATGGAATGAAGGTGGAGGCAAAGAGGGTGCTGGCTTCGGATGGCCCCTTGTTTGGGTTCTCGGGGAGAGGAAGTAGGTAGAAGGAGGAGTGTGGCTCCATGTCTCCCTGGGGGGGCAGTCCCGGAACTGCTGATTCGTCATCGTGGATGCCCCCAGCAGCTACAACGCCATCTTTGGAAGGCCCCTCATCAGCGCCTTCCGCTGCGTCCCCTCATCCTTCCATCAATGCCTGAAGTTTAATGCCGAGGGGATCCAGGTCCGGGTGCGGGGTGATCCCAAAATAGCAAGAGAGTGCTACGTCACCGTCGTAAACTCTATCTCCTAGCAAGAGGGGGCTGAGGGGATGGAGCGGAGAATGGAGGTGGAGCAGGAGGCTGACAGGGAGGAGATGGAGGTGGAGAGCTGCACCGAGGTAGAGGTGGCAGGAGGAGGCCAGGAGGGGTTGACCGAAGCAATGGTCGTGGAGGGAGTAGAAGAGGAGGTTCTTGTCCCGGAAGAGAGGGACGTCGGAGAATGGGGGTAGCAGTCCAGGCTGGAGGCTGCAGAAGAGGTGGTGGAGATGGAGGTTCTCACCCTAGGAGGAAGGGTGGAGAAGGTTCGCGTCAGCGAGGGGCTGACCCCGGAGGCTCCGGGCAGGATGCTGGCATGCATCCAAAAGAATGTGGAGATCTTCGCATGGAGCGTCGCGGAGATGGCGGGGGTTGACGCGGACGTGGCTTGCCATCGCCTCAACCTGGACTCGGGAACACGCCCCGTCCAGCAGAAGAAGAGGTCCACCACGGACAAGCTGGACGAGCCCATCATAGAGGAGGTGACCAAATTTCTCAAGGCCGGCTTTGTATCCGAAATACAATACCCCGACTGGGTCTCCAATGTTGTCATGGTTAAAAAAGAGACGTCCGGTGGCGTATGTGTGTTGACTTTTCTTTGCTTAATAAATCATGCTCTAAGGACTGTTATCCCTTGCCTCGGATCGACGCGCTGGTTGACTCAGCCATCGGCTTTTCTGTAATGAGTTTCTTAGATGCGTTTTCATGTTACCACCAGATCCGGATGCACCCCCCGGACGTCAAGGACGTCTCATTCATCACGGGGGATGAGTGCTACTGCTACAAAATGATGCCCTTTGGGCTGAAAAATGCAGGAGCTACATACCAAAAAATGATGGACAGGGTCTTCCGGGAACAGAATGGGAGGAACCTGGAGGTGTACGTGGACAACCTCATGATCAAGAGTCAGGATGTGGACTCTCACCTTCGGGACTTGGAAGAAACCTTCGCCACTCTGCGCAAGTATAAGATATGGTTGAACCCCCTGAAGTGCGTCTTCGGGGCCAGCAGAGGAAAGTTCTTGGGGCATCTCCTCACCCTCGCAGGGGTCGAGCCAAATCCGGATAAGGTCAAGGCTATCATGGAGTTGGGGTCACCGCGAAATGCTATTTGCGTCGTTGCAACTAGCAAATTGAGCCGGTTGATAGGGAAGCTAGCAGGATTGAGCCAGTTCCTCTCCCGGGCCGGGCAGAAGTGCTCCCCATTCTTCAAAACACTAAGGGGAGGTCAAAAATTTGAGTGGACCAAGGAGTGCGATGAGGCATTCCAAGCTCTTAAGATGCAGTTGATGCAGTCTCCGTTGCTTCAAGGGCCGCAAGAGGGGGATGACCTATTTCTGTATCTCGGGGTCGGAGCGGAGGCCTTGAGCTCTGTCCTGGTGCGTGAAGAGGGGAAGAGGCAGCTCCCCATATACTATGTGAGTCGGGTCCTGAGGAAGGCCGAGCTCCGATATCTGATTTTCTATCCCAAACCTTACTGCCAAGCACACTCCATCCGAAGGCCTTCGCCCTGATCATCTCAGACCGAAGGCTCCAACCTTACTTCCAAGCATACTCCATCCGAGTGGTGACTGATCATCCCCTACGCAACATCTTCGAGGGGGTGGAGCATTCGGGCAGGTTGACCAAGTGGTCGGTAGAGTTGAGCGAGTTCGACATCTCCTTCGTTCCTCGCCTCTCGATCAAGGCCCAAGCAATGGCCGACTTTTTGGCCGATTGCGTGATCGAGGTGGTGCAGGAGGAGCTCACTCGTCCGACTCAATGGAATGTGAAGGTAGATGGCGCTTCAGGGAGGCATTCCCTAGGGATAGAGGTGATCTTGGAGAGCCCCCAGGGAACTAGAATCGAACAAACGATAGTGGTGCATTTCCCCATCACCAACAACCAGGCCGAGTAGGAGGCCGTAATAGCGGGGCTGCGCCTGGACAGAGAGTTGGGGGTGCTCGACGTGGAGGTCCTCACTGACTCCATGGTGGTAGCTTCCCAGATCAACAGGGAGTTTGAGGCGAGAGAGCCTATCCTACGGCTATACTTTGCCAAAGTGAAGGGGATCATTGACACATTCCAAACCTTCTCTATCCGACACGTCCCCCGGGAGGAGAACGAGCAAGTCGATCAGCTGGCAAAACATGGCCCCCGGGTGGGGGGTACCATCACCGATCTGTTTCGCCCTTCCATTGAGGAGGGAGAACTGATGGAAGTGGATCAGCGCTCCTCGTGGATGAACCCGATTGCAACTTTCCTCTCCACGGGAGAGTATCCGGAGGGGGTGGACAAGAAGAAGCTCATGTACAAATCAGCATACTATCTCCTTCAGGACAGACAATTGTATAGGAAGACTCTCTCAGGGATGCCAGGCCGAGAGGAAAGTACAAAGGATCTTGGAAGAAACTCACTTCGGGGAGTGTGGGAGTCATTTCGGGAGTCGAACCCTGGAAGGGAGGATCGTCAGGCAGGGATACTTCAGGCCAACCCTGGGCCACAATGCTGCAGAATTCGCGAGGAGATGTCACAAGTGCCAGCTGTTTGCCCCCCTCCAACTACAGCCGACTCAGCGACTCAAGAGTATCACGGCCCCTTGGCCCTTTGCAATTTGGGGAATGAATTTGGTCGGATCATTCCCCCAGGGCAGTGGGCAGAGAAGGTTCCTGTTGGTGATGATAGATTATTTCTCTAAGTGCCTGGAGGTGAAGGCGCTGGCCAAAGTGACCTCCCAAGTCATCAGAAACTTTGTTTGGGGGGAAGATCATCTGCCGCCATGGGCTGCCCCAGGCCATTGTTACGGACAACGGGCCTCAGTTCGCTAGCGCAGAATTCACTAGCTTCTGCGAGCAGCTCGGGATTGACCTCAGGTTTGCCTCGGTCCACCACCCCAGGAGCAACGAGCAGGTGGAGGCCGCGAATAAGATCATTGTGAACCTCCTAAAGAAGAAAGTAGAGAACCTGAAAGGGAGCTGGGTGGAGCAGCTTCCCTCGGTTCTCTGGGCCCTGAGGACCACCCCCAACACAGCCACATGGGAGACCCCTTTCAAGCTCTCCCATGGATGTGAGGCAGTACTCCCCGTAGAATTTGAAGTTCAAATGCCTCGGGTTGTCACGACAAAGGAAGACAGGAAAGAATGACAGGCCGAGAACGAGGAGGGGATGCGACTCTCCCTTGATATGGTAAGGGGGCTGCGTGACCTCTCCGCCATCCGACAAGAAGAAGTGAAGATGAGAATGGCCAAGTACTTTGACAAACATGTCAGAGTCAAACAATTTGCGGAGGGGGACTTGGTCCTGAAAAAGGTGGATGCAGCAGAAAGATCGACAACCGTGGGGAAGCTCAGCCCCAATTGGGAAGATCCGTACATTGTGAAAGAAACGTTAAGATCGGGAGGGTATCGTCTCCAAAATGTGGAGGGCGAGACCCTAAATCTCACCTGAAGCGGTGACGACTTGAAACGTTTTTATCCTTGAAATATGTAAGTAATGACTTGTTGTTAGTAAAGCTTTGTGATGTGTTGATCCTGCTGCAGTAACTCGCACGATAGGGTAAAGTATTCATTTGATAGACCACGAGCAGATCCCGCTGTCAGGCTCTCACTTAGCTGGCAGGGCTGGATGTCACTCAATGGTGTCTACCCGGACCCCGAGCAGATCCCGCTGTCAGGCTCTCACTTAGCTGGCAGGGCTGGATGTCACTCGAAGGTGTCTACCCGGACCCCGAGCAGATCCCGCTGCCAGGCTCTCACTTAGCTGACATGGCTGGATGTCACCCGATGGTGTCTACCCGGACCCCGAGAAGATGCCGCTGCCAGGCTCTCACTTAGCTGGCATGGCTGGATGTCACTCGAAGGTGTCTACCCGGACCCCGAGCAGATCCCGCTGTCAGGCTCTCACTTAGCTGGCAGGGATGGATGTCACTTGAAGGTGTCGACCCGGACCTCGAGAAGATCCCGCAGCTAGGCTCTCACTTAGTTGGCAGGGCTGGAAGTCACTCGATGGTGTCTACCCGGACCCCGAGCAGATCCCGCTGTCAGGATCTCACTTAGCTGGCATGGCTGAATGTCACTCGATGGCGTCTACCCGGATCCCGAGCAGATCCCGCTGTCAGGCTCTCACCTAGCTGGCAGGGCTGGATGTCACTCGTGTGCGTTTACCCGGACACCGAGCTGATCCTGCTGCCAGGCTCTCACTTAGATGGCAGGGCTGGATGTCACTCGAGTTCGTCTACCCAGGCCCCGAGCAGATCCCGCTGTCAGACTCTCACCTAGCTGACATGGATGGAGGTCACTCGTAAAAGTCCAATCCAGTTCCCCAACTGGCAAACAGTACAGGTCGAGACGAACGAAGCGACATTGGAAGTTGGAGGACCCCAGTCGTCCGAATGACTGGAAAGAAGTCACATGGCCAACGAGATAGGTCCCACGTGATCAACCGGCGCCCAAGATAACGGTCAAGGCGGCGAGACCCGGGCCGCGTCGCATAAGGGCCAGCTCGCGGGGAATCCGGCAGCCGGGGTGTGAGCCGAGACGGCTCGCCCCTCCTAGCAAGCAGGCAGGCGGCACAGATGGCTTGGGCTATGGAGGCGGCTCGCCTCTCGCGGGTCGGCTAACTAAGTCCCCCATGCCTCCCAATCTAAGTCCTTAGTAAGCAACGCGACCTCGTCTATAACACGGAAGAAAGAACTGCGAGTTGGAGTATCAAGACCGGCCGCGAATACAATAAGAGAAAATCTACATCGCACAAACATGGCAAGCAACAGTAACGTGTATATGCATAAAGCAAGCAAGGAATCGTTCACTGAAAAACAAAACTACAAAATCGGGACGTGTCCCACGCTTACATTATAACGAAAAGGAAATATATACATAAGGGGGGGACACGAGCTCCGGGGGACAAATCCTAGAGGCGCTGGAAGGACTTGCCTCCCAGATCCGGCACCGGGAGGAACAACGCCGGCACCACGTCGCTCACAGAGAGACCCGCGCCCTCGCTCTTGATGAGATCGGCCCTCCGTAGCATCTGGATTGTATACTTGGCCGCGCTGGCGCCGTTCTTCTGTATCATTTCTTCCAGTTCATACTCAGTATAATGCGCGAGCTGGCAGGCACTGCTTGATGACGGTGGGACAGCCGCCGCAGCCTCCAGCTCTTGCACCCGCGCCCGCAGCACTTCCCTCTCTTTCTCCAGAGCGGCGACGGCGGCGTCGGCTGCATCCGCCCTCTCCCTCTGCCGCTGCGCCTCTTCCTGGGCGAGGCGGCGGGCCTCCTCCTTCTCCTCTGCCAGCCTCTTGTGCGAGGGGGCGTTCCTCTCCAACTGAGTACAGCGCTGGCCGACCATGTGCGCCAGCTCCAGGCCGCGGAGCTGAGCCCGCGCGCTTTCATGCACCAGCACCCGCGTCGCCTCCTCATCATAGATGGCGGCGTCCTCCAGCGAGTAGAGGCCGAACGAGAAGTTGTAAGCCTCCCCGCTGATGGTCTCCTGCTCCAGCCAGCTCGACAGCAGGGTGGAGATCACCGCCCGATTCGACTCCTTGTCCCATAACAGGAGCGGGATGCCGAGCTCGTCCAGGCACTTCTCGCCGTAGCCAAAGTTGCGGTGCCCTCTCGACACTGGCTTCATGGCAGTCCGCGCCTCTTCCTGCTGCCCGGAGGTGTCAGCCGCCTCGCTTTGGGCGCCGCTGGCTGAAGCAGTCGCGGGGGCGGGATCCCTGGCCGGCTGGGTCGCTGGGGCTTTCCCTTTTATTTGGCCCGCGGTGGGCGCCTCGTCCGTAGCCTTCGCCTTCTTGGGCTGTGGCTGTGGAGGTTGTTCGCGGCTCTGCTGCTTCTGGACGGCAGACGCCGGAATCTCGCGCTGTGCGGCGTCTGCGACTTGAGCGCGGGCGAGCCCGCTGGGAACGACCTGAGCACTCTCGTATGGGGGTGCAGGGGAATGTCTCGCTCGCCTGCGCGAAGGGAAAGTTAAAGCGAACCATGGAAACAGAAAGGAAAAGCACTAGTGGCTTACCTCCACCAAGCGGGACTGGGACGAGGTTTTCCAGATTCCGGCGCAGGAAGGCGACCTCGAAGTTCTTCCCGGTGAAGAATCCGCACAAATCCGCTTCATGGCCCCCCAGGCTAGGGGGAGTAGCTTGCCTCGCTGAGTTGCACCGACGAGAAGGGGGCATTGCCGAAGTCCCCCTTGACGAACACAATCTTCTTAAGCCAATTATGGCTCTTGTTGACGGTCTCTCGAACCTTAATGTGGGCGCTGGAGAAATAGGCTGTCCCGTCCTTGTTCGCGCGGAAAAAGAATAACTTGCGGAAGACCGCGAGGTTGAACTCAACCGGCTCCTCCCGCAAGAAGCAGGCGAAACCGACCATGACTACTACGGAGTTCGGGTTCATTTGGTCGAGGACGACCCCAAAATATTTCAGTATCTGTCGCACCTCCGACCATAGAGGGAGCCGGAGGCCAGCCTTAAAGTGCTCCACCGGGATGGAGAGCTCTCCCTCCGTGAGGTCGTTTATCCTTTCTCCCTCCCCAGGTCGCCTCGCCACGAAACCTGGCGGTATGTAGTCGCTTATCGCCTCAAAGAACTCGCTCTCAGAAATGACGGCGGGGGGGAAGTCGTGCTCAGTAAAGGTCCAAGCACACTTGCCCCGCCCGTCCGCGTCGCCGCTGCCACCGCCCATTTCGCAAAAAGCTTGCTAAGCGGGTGAGGAAGTCCTCGCAAGAAGCGGGCGAGTCGGGATTCGCAAGGAGCCGACAGGGCCTATTTATAGAAAGGAAAAGGGCGGGAAAATCTTCCGCCGGCGGGAAAAGTGCGGATAGCAAAAAGAGGTCTGACGGTTCAACTTCTCGGCTCGCAGCCGCGCCACAGGGACCGTCCGGCAGCGAATTGTACCTACCCGTGTCCGCACAAGAGGCGGGCGAGCTGCGGCTCGCACCCGCCCGAAACCATAGGCGAGCCGGGGAGACTCGCAACCAGCGAGTTCCCGGCCCGCTCTCGCCAAGATCAGATAGGCGGGCTGGGCAAACCGATTCAACGATCTCGCGCCCGCTTAAAGAAGCGGTGGGCGAGCAAGAGGGGTTCATCCGTACCCACCCGAAGAAAACTAGATAACAACACAGTAGAAATAACGTGCGGCAGAAATTAAGCCCGCCGACGGGCGAGAGAAGTCTCAGATTATTACAGATTAAAATGTTTCAAGATGGGGAACCCTCCTGAGCGAGTTGGTTTAGAGTGCGGATGCGGTCCTTACCCGGCGATTGACCGCGGGGAGGGGGTAGGCGGGTCAGTACTGGATCCATTTCCACCTGCCCCGCCTCTGCGTCCCGGTTAGGGGCGGCACACGAGGATAGTGGTAATCACAAACCGCCACCAGCTCCTGCTGGGCCAGGCCGACTTGCTCCGTGGCGTGCCTTTGCCGCTCCTCGGCCCGCATAATATGCATGCCAGGAGAAGTAACCTCCTCCCCTTGAGCTGGGCGCCGCGCTCCCTACAGAGCCGCGAGCCGCGCCTCCGTTGCAGTTTGGTCCCGGTCAACCCTGTTGAAGATCTCCTGTAGCAGCAGAGTATGCTTCTGAAACAGCCGCGTCGCTTGTCTTTTCATCCCCGCTGCATCCGCCGGGTCGCTCAGGTACTCTGAAATCCCCTCCGTGTCAGGAGGAGGCGAATATCCCTCGCTCATCTCGGCATCGGAGGAGACCACATTATAACCTATGAAGAAAAAAGTCAGAGGGGACGAGCGATGACAAAACAGGTACAAACACGAGCTTACCAGGGGTCTCCACGTCGCCCGCACCGGTGGATGGTCGAGAAGAACCCGACCGTCCCTGGAAGAGTTCCCCTTCGAGAGCTGTAATGGATTTCCCTAACCAATCAGCGACCGCGGAGTGTCCGGAGGGGGGCGCCCCAAGCCCTAGGGGCTGGCGACCCGCTCGGTTGACAACGGGAGGGAATGATCCCCTTCCCCACCGAATCCCTCTTCACGTGGCGGCAGCTGCGGGAGGAGAGTTTAGAGGCAAGACGACGAATCAGACGGGAAGTGCGCATACCTGATGAACAGCCTCGGCGCCAGGCGCCGAGCTGGAACCCGGGGGGTCATTCGCCGGGGATCGCCTAACGATTTTTCCTTTTACCGGCCTAAAGATGGGGCCGGGAGACCCACACGCCAACCATGAGGCGGCTTCAAGGGCCTCTTCTTTCGTCTTTTGGCTCGCAGCTGCCAGTCGGGCTCGCACTTCCTCACTGACAGGGATGGTGCAGGTACAGTTCACTGAGAAAGGCAAAAGGGGGTAGGGATTTCCCTGGGGGCTCGGTGGTGTATTTATAGCTAGGGAGTGGGACCCACCAGAAGATTCCTCGACGGCTCAGCACAGCACTCACCGAACACGCATGTTGGATGATTCTTTTTGAGCTTGGTCAAACTCAAAAAGAGCGGTGATTGTGTATGTAGAGAAGGAAAAAGTCAACCTTGTATATATGTTCACTTGTATAAAATACAAAGAATGAGTACAAATATATAGATGAGAGAAAGAGAGCAAAGTCCTATACATGATGTGGGACTAAAGAGGAGAGAAAAACAATAAAAAAAACATAATGGGCCTAGACTAAATGGGCTTTTATAACACTCCCCCACAAGCTGGAGCGTATAGGTCATATGCACCCAGCTTGGACAAATACTGGTAAAACAAGGTACTTGATAAAGCCTTTGTGAGAATGCCAGCAATTTGATCAGTGCCTAGAACATGCTTTAATTGAAGTTTCTTCAATTGAACTTTCTCTCGAATAAAGTGACAGTCGACCTCGATATGTTTTGTGCGCTCGTGAAACACCGGATTCTTTGCTATGTGTATGGCGGCATGACTATCACAGAATAGAACAGCGAATGAACGAAGTTTTACTCCCAGGTCAGAAAGGAGGCTTTCAAGCCATGTGAGTTCTGAGACAACCGATGTCATCGATCGATATTCAGCTTCAGCGGAGGAACGAGCGACCACGGCTTGTTTCTTACTTTTCCATGTAATGAGATGACCACCAAAATAAGTACAAAACCCACTTGTTGACCTCTGATCATCCAGGGAACCGACATAATAGGCATCAGAATAAGAGACCAATGCGGGAGCTGAGTCGGAGGTTTTGTAAACAAGCTCTTGACCCAGAGCTGCTTTAAGGTATCAGAGAATCCGTTCAACCGTCTGGAGATGAGAAACCCGGGGGGCATGCATGAATCGATTGACAACCCCAACTGCAAACGATATATCAGGCCTCGTGACCGTTAGATATATCAACTTTCCCACAAGGCGTCGATAGTATTTCGGGCTCTGGAGAAGCAAATCATCATCAGAGGCATGAGCACATAGTTTGTGATTTGCCTCCATCGGGGTATTAGCTGGCTTGCAACCAGACTGGCCAGCGTCTTTGAGAAGATCGAGACAGTACTTCCGTTGGGAGAGGACGAGCCCGTTCGGCCGTCGTGTGATCTCAAGACCGAGAAAGTAGCGAAGATGCCCCAGGTCTTTGGTCTGAAACACGGTGCTCAGATGCTGTTTGACCTCTAGAATCCCCTTTGAGTCATCCCCAGTAAGTAGGATGTCATCAACATAAACCAACAGAAGGACTGTTCCAGTGGCCCGGTGTCGGGTGAATAGGGAGAAGTATGCGGAGCTCCGATTGAAACCCATGTCCCGAACCACCTTGCTGAACTTGTCAAACCACGCCCGAGGGGACTGTTTGAGACCATAGATGGATTTCTTGAGAAGACATACACGAGACTCCCCCGTGGTCTCAAACCCGGGCGGTTGGCGCATGTAAACGGTTTCCTGAAGATCTCCATTCAAAGAAGCATTCTTGATATCGAGCTGATGAAGGGGCCATTGGCGGTGCACAGTCACGGAGAGAAGAACCCGAACGGTGTTGAGCTTAGCCACCGGAGAGAAGGTTTCCTCATAATCAAGGTCCTCCTGCTGAGTGAAGCCACGGGCCACAAGTCGGGCCTTCAGTCGGGCAATAGTGCCATCCGGAGCATGTTTGATGACGAAAACCCATTTACACCCAACAGTGTGCTGACCAGGAGGTAAAGGGACAAGGACCCAGGTCTGGTTGGCCCAAAGAGCCGTCATTTCTTCATCCATGGCAGCCCGCCAGCCTGGATGTTGAAGCGTCTCCTGCACAGAGTTAGGGACAGAAACAAGGATAAAGAGGTGACAAAGTGAAGAAGTGGTGGTGAAAGGCGATGTAGAGAGAAGTAATTCGTCATCGGATGAGCGGTGGATGCGGGAGCCGGAGCAGCATGTAGCGGAGCATCAGAGGGCGAAGCCGACTGCAGGGGGCAACGGGATGAGGAGAGCGACGAGAATAGACCCGGATAACAGGTGGAGGTGGACGGACCGGAGGCGGTGTAGGAGGAGGAGAGGAGGAGGAACGGAGAGCAGGGATGACAGGACCAACGACGGGGTCTGGACCAGGAGCGATATCCAGAGCAGAAAAGAAGGGAAGATCTTCACGAAAAGTGACATCCGCAGAGACAGTCACCTTGCGGGTAGTAGGCGAATAACATACATAACCCTTTTGAGTGCGCGAGTAGCCTACAAAGATATGTTTGGTTGCACGGGGATCCAACTTGTCTGTTGAGGGACCGAGGTGGTGAACGTAGCAAGTACACCCAAAAATCTGGGGAGTAACAGGAAAAGGCGGAGTGGAGGGAAAGAGGAGGCCGAAAGGAGTAGCATACTTGAGGATGAAAGATGGTAGCCGGTTGATAAGAAAACAGTCCGTGGAGAGCGCAAATTTCCAGTACGGTTTGGTAACCTGCATTTGAAGCATAAGAGAGCGAGCTACATCAAGAAGGTGACGATTCTTGTGTTCGGCGACATCATTCTGTTGTGGAGTATACACACATGATGTTTGGTGAAGGATGCCGAACTCAGAGCAGAGGGTCGCGAAGTCATGACTAGTGTACTCGCGCGCATTGTCAGTACGAATAGTACGAATGAGCGCAGAGAATTGAGTGTGAGTTTCAAGAATGAATGCCCTGAAGACGCGGGGAAGCTCAGAACGATCGCGTAGGAGATATAACCACGTCATGCGAGAGTAATCATCAATAAAAGTAAGAAAGTAACGGTAGCCAGAAATACTAGTAATTTTGTACGGACCCCATATATCGGAGTGTACCAAAACAAAAGGAGCGGAGCTCCGAGTATAATGGGAAGAAAAAGATGAATGTGGTTGTTTGACAAAAATACATGTTTCACACTGAAATGCAGGAAGAGATACATCCGGGAGAGCCTTCTGGAGGACTGGAAGAGGAGCATGACCAAGACGTCGATGCCAATCCGATGAGGAGAGAGGCGAGGAGAGTAGGAGAGTCATCAAAAAGGTAGAGCCCGTTCTGCAGCCGCCCCCTACCAATGATAGTCCGCGTCTGCTGATCCTGTATCAGAAAAGAAGAGGAAGTAAAGGTCACAAAGCAATTAGAATCAGTAGTAAGGCGACCAACATAAAGTAAATTGAAAGAAGAGCCCGGAACGTGAAGAGCCCAGCGTAGGAGGAGAGAAGAGGTGAGAGGAATATCAGCACATCCAGAGACAGGGACAGATGCCCCATTGGCCACAGTAATGTACTTCGGGTGAGGTAAAGACAAGTACCGAGGCGGCCGAACAGAGGTGATGTGATGAGTGGCACCAGAATCGAGGATCCATCGCGGGTCAGAGGAGAGACATGCGATACCTTCATTGGAGATGGAGGCAGCGGGGGCAACCGAGGCAGGCGGGCGGATGAGTAGTCCATGAAGATGCTGGAGCTGAAGACGAACCTCGTCGAGGTCAGTACGAGTGGGAGAGGGGTCGGTGGCAGCAACAGAGGCCTGCAGACGAGGAGGGCGACCATGTTTGCGATAGCACGTGGCTTCAAGATGCCCGTCTTTGCCGCCGAACAAGCACTTAGGCCGAGGCCGTCCACCCCAACCACGTCCCCGAGAATCAGAGCGTCCTCCACGAGCGGAAGATGGAAGAGGCAATAAAGGAGCAGGGGCCTGCTGAACAAGGGCCGGAGAAGGAGGCACAGGCACATCCAGAGGCGGGGATACTTTGAGGAGCATCGAGCACACATCTAAGAAAGACGGGGTAACAGTAGAGGAGAGGATGTGAGCCCGTACACTGTGAAGATGATGCGGTACCCAAGCCATCATCATGGCGATGCCCGCAGCTTCCTTTTGGGCACGTTGGGCAGCAAGATCCAGAGTAGGAGGCTGATGTTGGATCCAAGCCTCGACCAGAGACCGAGCCTGAGCAACGAAGGAGGTCAGATCGGTCGCGCCACCGCTATCAAGGGCCTGGAGAGCAGTGATAATGTCATACAGATGGTGGAGACTATCCTTGCCAGAGTAAAGGGTATGGAGCTCGTCCCACATGCCCTTGGCCGTCTCATGGTACATGGCCAGGCGATAAGACTCGCCAGCAAGAGAATTAAGGATCCAGGTCTGCACACTACCATCATTGCGTAACCAATCATCAGTAGGAGTACCAGTAACGTCCTGGGTCAAGTGATGAAGAAACCTCTTGGATTGCAGGACACGGCGAACAGAGTGCGCCCATTCCACAAAATTTTTCTTGCCGGTCAGAGAGATTGTAGTAATACGAAGCTCATATCGCACTTCCGGGAGAGAGGCCGGGCGGTCAGCAGGAGGAACCGCCGTGCCGACAAAATCAGCAGAAGAGCCATGAAGAAGAGAAGCGGCTTAGGAGAACTGACCGGTCAACAAAGGAGACCGCGCGACTAGAGCTGAGACCGCCCAGTCACTATGGGAATACAACAGCTGCAGGAGGAGGCCGTGACCAAAGGCGGAGGCCGGGAGAGAGAGAAAGCCGCAACGGACAGAGACAAGCCGCGCGGATAGGAAAGAGGAGAAGACCGCGACCTAAATGCGGGAAGGCAACAGTCCGCGCGGTCTGGCTGAGCACAGCAGCGGTCGGAGAAACGGGAGGGCAGCAGCGTGCAGAGAGAAGAGACCGCGAGTAAAGAAGACTCAAGCGGAAAGAGAGAACAGAGCGCAGCAACCCAGAACAAACCGCAGCGAGTTGGAGCAGGCCGCAAGAGAGGCAAGCCGCAGCGAGCTGGATCAGGCCGCGAGAGAGGCAGGCCGCAGCGAGCTGGATCAGGCCGTAGCGAGCTGGACCAGGCCGCACCGAGATGAACAGGCTGCGAGAGCAGCAGGCCGCAGCGAGCTGGAACAGGCCGCGAGAGAAGCAGGACTCAGCGAGATGGAACAGGCCGCGAGAGAAACAGGCCGCAGCGTGTTGGAACAGGTCGCGAGAGATAGAGCGGTCTGGAGGAGAGATAGGGAGAGGTGGGCCCGACGAGAGAGGGGGGGAAGGCTATAAGATGCCTTGGGGAGGGGTGGAACCACGGAGAAGAAGAGGAAGCGAAAGAAGAGAAGCGGAGCGGACAGGGAGGCAGACCGCAGGAAACCGAGCGGGCAGCGGACAGAAGAACAGGCCGCAGGCAGGGAGGAAGACCACGCGGGTTGTGCGGTTTACGAAGAGGGAAGCCGCTCAAGGAGAATCGGTGGCTCTGATACCATGTAGAGAAGGAAAAAGCCAACCTTGTATATATGTTCACTTGTATAAAATACAAAGAATGAGTACAAATATATAGATGAGAGAAAGAGAGAGAAAGGTCCTATACATGATGTGGGACTAAAGAGGAGAGAGAAAAACAATAAAAAAAACATAATGGGTCTAGACTAAATGGGCTTTTCTAACAGTGTACAACCTCGTGTTCGCCGAGTGGGCCCGCCAGGCCAGGCGAGCGGACCAAGGCACCCCGCCCGCACCAGAACAACATGCGGGCAGGCACCGGATGGCCAGCTCGCTCTCGCCCAATCCAGACGGGCGAGCCGCGCGAGCTAGCCCTTCACCCCTCGCACTCGCCTTGAGTTCGTCGAGCAGAGTTTGGGCTCGACATTCGTCGAACTAATATTCGGGGTTGAGCTCGACGAGTCCAGATCAGCGAGCCTCCCTCCGGGGCTCCCGTAGCGACAATTGGAGACCAGGCCAGCCCGCTCTCCTACAGGCGACCTGACCGCCAGCCCGCCTCGGAACGGGCATCAGCGAGTCGCGGTGGCCTGGCTCGCGCTCTCCCAAGAAGAGAAGGCGAGCTGCGGGAGCCAGGTCGCACTCGCCTCATGGGAGTGGAGAGTAGTGACGAGTTGACCTCCATATCCTTGGAACCTGCCCAGTGGGGCCCAGGGGTAAAATTACCTGGATGCCCCTCCCACGGGTGCGAATAGCTTGTTAGAACAGCGGAGTTGCGCTGTTGGCAGACCTAGTTGGGCTGCACATAGCTGTTCAAAACGGCGGAGGTTGGCTATTTGCAGGCCGTTTTCAGAAATCTATAAATAGGACCCAATGAGCACCTCAGAAAGGACGCTTTCATGCTCACTTGCTCCCTAATCTTTTAGTGCTTTCTGAGGTAGCCTTAGCTCGGCCTTTGGCTAAGGAGGGGAAACGC
This sequence comes from Platanthera guangdongensis, assembly GCA_039583875.1. NCBI lineage: Eukaryota > Viridiplantae > Streptophyta > Magnoliopsida > Asparagales > Orchidaceae > Platanthera > Platanthera guangdongensis. The sequence continues at coordinate 106,385,884 of CM077166.1, forward strand.
TCCAAGATCTTCCCGGTGTGTGGTGGGTCCTCCACGCCGAGCCTTTGGTTCAGTTCTTCTTTGTTCCTTTTGTCATTTTGCTTGCAGGAGAGAAGTAGGTGCGCGATCACCCCTTCCCCAAGGGTGAACTCCACAAGAGACGAGTTTTCGGTTTCAACAAGCTCGTACTCAGTGTAGTGCACGAGCTGGCAGCCGCTGCTGGAGGGCGGCAGGAGAGCTGCTGCGGCTTCCATCTCTTGCACCCGCGCCTGTAGCACTTCCTTCTCTTCCTCCAAGACGGCGACGCCGACATCGGTTGCGTTCGCCCTCTCTCTCTGTCGCTCCGCCTCCTCCTGAGTGAGGCGGCGAGCCTCCTCCTTCTCGTCCACCAGCCTCTTGAGCGAGGGGGCGTTCTTGTCCATTTGAGTGCACCGCCGGCCTACCATGTGGGCTAGCTCCAGGCTACGGAGCTGGGCCCGCGCGCTCTCGTGGACCAGCACCCGCGTGGCCTCTTCGTCGTAGATGGTGGCGTCCTCACACGAGTAGAGGCCGAAGGAGAAGTTGTAGGCCTCCCCGCTGATGGTTTCCTGCTCCAGCCAGCTCGGCAACAGAGTGGAGATGATCGCCCGATTCGACTCCTTGTGCCACAGCAGAAGGGGAATGTCGAGCTCGTCTAGGCACCGCTCGCCAAGGCCAAAGTTACGGTGCCCCCTTGGCACCGGCTTCGGGGCAGGCGGCTCTTCGCCCTGCGGCCTGGAGGTGCCGGCCGCCTCCATAGGGGTGCCGCTGGCCGTAGCAGTCGCGGGGGCGGGGATCTTGGTCGGTTGGGCCGCTGGCGCCTTGCCTTTTCTTTCGGCCACGGTAGACGCAGCGCCCGTAGCCTTCACCTTCTTGGGCGGCGGCAGTGGAGGTTGTTTACGGCTGGGCCACTTCCGGACGGCAGATGCCGGGATCTCGCTTTGAGCGGCGGCTGTGGCTTTGGCGCGGGCAAGCTCGCCGGGGGAGACCCCTGCGCTCTTGTAAGGGGGTGCAGGGGGATGTCCCGCTCTCCTACGAGGAAGGAAAAGTTAAAACAGAAAAATTATCAAAGTAGAAAGGAGAAGCGCGAGTAGCTTACCTCCCCCGAGCGGGACGGGGGCGTGGTTGTCCAGATTCCGGCGCAGGAAGGCGACCTCAAAGTTCTTCCCGGCGAAGAACACGCACAGCTCCGCTTCATGGCCCCTCAGGCTAGGGGCGGTAGCTCGCCTCGCTGAGCTGTACCGGCGAGAAGGGGACGTTGCCGAAGTATCACTTGACGAACACAAATTTCTTGAGCCAATTATGGCTCTTATTGACGGTCTCCCGCAGCTTGACGTGACCGCTGGAGAAATAGGCGGTCCCGTCCTTGTTCGCACGGAAAGAGAACACCTTGCGGAAGACCGCGAGGCTGAACTCAACCCGCTCTTTCCGCAGGAAGCAGGCGAATCCGACCATGACAACTATGAAATTTAGGGTCATCTGGCCTGGGACGAGCTCGAAGTATTTCAGTATCTGGCGAACCTCCGACCATAGGGTAAGCTGAAGGCCCGCCTCAAAGTGCGCCAAGGGGATGACGAGCTCCCCTCCAGAGAAGTCGTTTATCTTTTCCCCCTCCCCTGGTCGCCTCGCCATGAAATCTGGAGGGACGTAGTCACCTGTGGCGTCGAAGAGTTCGCCTTCAGAAATGGCGGCTGGGGGAAAGTCGTGCTCGGAAAAGGTCCAAGCACACTTACCCCGCCCATCCACATCGACCGCTGCCGCCGCCCATTTCACAGAGTTTGTTAAGCGAGGTGATAAAGTTCTCGCAGGAGGCGGGCGAGTCGAGGGTTGCAGGAGGCAAAGGAGAAGGAGAAATCTTAAATGCGGTGAGTGAGAAAGAGCCGGCAAAGACTATTTATAAAAAGAAAAAAGGGCGGGAAAACATTCCGCTGGCGGGAAAAGTGCGGATACCAAAAAGTCTCCTGACGTTTCGACTTCCCGGCTCGCAACCGCGCTACGAAGACCGTTCGACAGCGGGTCTCGCCCGCCCCCGCCCGCGTAAGAGGCGGGAGGGTTGCGGCTCGCACTGGCCTGAAGCAATAGGCGAATCGCGCGGGTTCGCGATCGGCGGGCTCCCGGCCCGCTCCTTCCGAGATCAAATGAGCGGATTATGCGAGCCGACTCAACGACCTCGCACCTGCTTAAAAAAGCGAAAGGCGAGTTGGTGCGCCTCGTTCACATTCAACCCGAAAAATAATGGCAAACAAAATAAAAGGAACGCGCAACAAGCGTCGAGCCCATTGGCGGGCGAGAGAGTCAAATTATTACAGACATCAAAGGTGCTTTAGGATGAATAACCCTCATAAGCGAATCGGTTTAGAGTGTGGGTGCGTCCTGGCCCAGCGACCGACCGCGGGGAGGGGCAAGCGGATCAGTACCGGATCCATTGCCACCTGCCCCGCCCTCGAGTCCCAGATCGGGGCGACACACGACGATAGTGATACTCGCGAACCGCCACCAACTCCTGCTGGGCCAGGCCGACTTGCTCCGTGGCGTGCCTGAGCCGCTCCTCGACCCGCGTTATGTGCACCCCGGGAGAAGTGACCCCGTCCCTGTCAGTTGGGCTCCTCGTTCCCTCCAGGACTGCAAGCCGCTCCTTCGTTTCGGCCTTGTACTTGTCAACCCTATTGAAGACCTCCTGCAGCAGCAGCGTGTGCTTCTGGAACAGCCGCGTCACCTCTCTTCATCCCCGCTGCGTCCGTCGGATCTCCCAGATACTCGGAGATGTGATCTGTGTCAGGGGGAGGCGAATATCCCTCGCTCATCTCGGCTTCGGAGGAGGAAATCACGTTATAACCTGCGAAGGGATAGGTCAGAAAGAGCCGACGGAAACAGAGGCTCGAGTATGAGCTCACCGGTCGCCCGCACGTCGCCCGCACCAGCTGGTGGCCGAGAAGAGCCCGATCGGCCCTGGAAGAGTCCTTCCTCAAGAATCGCGAAGGATTTTCCCAACCCCGGAGGAATTGGCTTCCGGGAAGTCTCCAGAGGGGGATGTCCCAGGCCCGAGGGGCTGACGACCCGCTCGGTTGACAGCGGGAGGGAATGATCCCCTTCCCCACCGCCTCCATCCTCATGAGGCTGCACCTGCAGAAAGAGAAGTCAGAAGCAAAGCGACGAGTCAGGAGGGAGGTGCGCATACCTCGTGGGCCACCATGGTGCCCGCCGCCGAGCTGGAGCCCGGGAGGCCGTTTGTCGGGGACCGCCTGACGATTTTCCCTTTTACCGACCTGAAGAGGGGGCCGGGCGATCCACGGGCCAGCCATGGAGCGGCCTCGAGAGCCTCCTCCCTAGTCTTTTCCCTCGAGGCCGCAAGGCGAGCTCGCATCTCCTCGGACACAAGCATCGTGCAGCTGCAGCTCACTGAGAAGGCTAAAGAAGGCAGGATTTTTCCAAGGCTCCGATGACATATTTATAGCGTGAGGATGAGACCCACGAAGAGATTCCTTGACAGCTCAACAAAGCACTCACTGAACACGTGGGTTGGATGATTTTTTCCGAGCTTGGTCCAGCTCAAAACGAGCGGGGATTGTGTACAACCTCGTGTTCGCCGAGTGGGTCCACCAGGCAAGACGAGCGGACCAAGGTGACCTATCCGCGCCAGAACAACATGCGGGCGGGTTCAGAACAGCCAGCTCGCTCTCGCCGAAGTTAGGCGAGCGAGCAGCGCGAGCCGGCCCAACCCGCCCGCGTCCGCCCAGGGTTCGACAACCCGAATCGGGTTTTCGCCAGACCGAGCTCGGGCGGAGCTCGCCGTTCGTCGAGTGGGGCTCGACATTCGTCGAACGGAGCTCTAGGTTCTTCGAGCTGACCTCGTCGAACAAAGCTCAACGAGCTTAAGTCTTCTAGAATTTCTTTTGTAGTAATAATCTCAGACCGCCCCGGGCGAGTGAAGGTATCATAGGGCTACTCGCCCAGCTATTTTGTGAGACTTCGTCCAGACTTTACCCCCACTGGCGCCCTTCTGGCTTTGGCGTTGAGTGACGTCGCTCCACTCAACGCTCTCGACGACCTCCTGGCTTTGGCGTTGAGTGACGTTGCTCCACTCAACGCTCTCGCCGCCCTCCTGGCTTTGGCGTTGAGCGACGTTGCTCCACTCAACGCTCTCGTCGCCCTCCGGGCTTTGGTGTTGAGTGACGTTGCTCCACTCAACGCTCTCGGCACCCTTCTGTCTTTGGCGTTGAGTGACGTTACTCCACTCAACGCTCTCGGCGCCCTTCTGGCTTTGGCGTTGAGTGACGTTGCTCCATTCAACGCTCTCGACGTCCTCCTGGCTTTGGCGTTGAGTGACGTTGCTCCACTCAACGCTCTCGGCGCCCTTCTGACTTTGGCGTTGAGTGATGTTGCTCCACTCAACGCTCTCGACGCCCTTCTGGCTTTGACGTTGAGTGATGATGCTCCCCTCTCCTAGTTTCCTATGCGGTGTTTTTCTTTACCATTTTACCCTTGCCAGGGGTGCAAATAACCTAATAGAACGGCGGAGTTACGCTGTTAGCAGACCCAGTTGGGCTGCACATAGCTGTTCAAAACAACGGAGATTGGCTATTGGTAGATCGTTTTCAGAAATTTATAAATAAGACCCAAGGGGCACCTCAGAAGGCACACTTATCAGTATTCAGATCTTCTTGCGCTTTCTGAGGTAGCCTTAGCTTGACCATTGGCTAAGGAGGAGAAGCGCTCTAAGATCTTCCAGGTGTGTGGTGGAACCTCCACGTCGAGGCCTTGGGTCAGTTTCCATTTCTTTTTGTTGTTTAGCTTGCAATAGAGTAGGTGCGCGATCACCCATTTCCCAATGGTGAACTCCACAAGAGTCTGAATTCTCGGTTTCAACATCGAGCCCCTCCCCCCATCTGCTCTAGCCTTCCAGCCTTTACTTTTTCATCGAGCACAACAGTCCCTGCCACTGTCATTGCCTTGAGCCCTTCCCCACATCAGTTTTATTTTATTAAAACTATTAGCAATGGGCCCCACCCCCTTTTCCAAACCAGCAACCACAATTCTGATTTAAGCCCCTCGATCTGTCCTTCTCTAGCCACATTTCTAATTTCCAGCAGGCCCTTCTCTTTTGGTGCCAATATTGGGCTCCATCACGGCTCTCGTGGTCACTCCCAGCCATCTGACTCGGTGCAATCCAGCCGCATGGTCACCCTCTCTTCTTCTCGCTCTTCGTCCCGCACTATGGGGGACTCCTCAGACCAACTAAGTCAGATTGCGATCATGCTTCAAGCCGTCATGACACAACAAACTGTGCACACTGCTCTCGCTGACCGTCATCAGGAGGTCATTACTGCGCTCTCCAAGAACATCGATGGTGTGTCGATCGCCCCGACACGAACATGCAAGCAGCAGTCAGGCACAACTACTTCTCTGGAATGTCCCGCCGCCCCTGACCGTCCATGTGCTGTCTACGCACGTCCCCGCGCACCACGACGTTGCGATTGTATCACACGATACCAGATTGAAATTTCCAACTATGTTGGGAAAAGTGATTCCTCTAGGAGCGAGAACTCAGACAACAGATCAGATCCATTTAGGATTTTCTACATGCTCGATTCTGTTGTTTTATGGGCTTCTCGACGTCTCATCGACCGACCGAAGCTGATTTGGGACGACTTCTAGAGGCTCTGCAATTTGCGTTTTGGACCTCCTATCCACAATAACTCACTCGGCGCATTCACAAATCTACGACAAACGCGTATAGTGGACAAGTATCTGGAACAATTTCAGCTTCTCTTAGCGCATGTCTCTTTTACCCCGGATATGCAGGTCAACATTTTCATCGATGGACTTCGCGAGCGACTGGATGTTGAGTTTGACGCCCCTCCGGACTTAATGACTGCTATGAGTCTGGCCCGGCTCTGCGACCGTCGCCTTCAGCTGGCCTAGGAAGTCTATCCACCTGCCATCAACATTACTCAACAGGGTCGTATCGAGGGTCTCCCATCCACACCAGTCTGCAGATTATCTCGGGCTGAGATGCTGCACCGACGCGCTCAGGGATTATGTTTCAATTGAGACGAGCAGTACACTCGTGGCCACAAATGCAACCGACTTTTCTACCTGCACGTCGAGGATTCTGACGATGAGGGCATCAGATAAAGCTTGATGACAAGCTTTTGTTTCAAGGATGGGTGAGATGTTATGTGCTATGAGTTATGAAGTTGTGTTATGGGTTGTTGTGAGTCTCGAGCACCAAGCTCCTTCTTATCATTATTATTAGTGTTTTTATGTTATGTTAGGGGGGACTGGGGGAGTGTTAGGTGAATTTTAAAGTTATTATTATGTTGTTGCCTATATAAAGGCTGAGTGTGTTGTTGAAGGCAAGCAATGCTAAAGTTCTAATTCTCATCTTCTTTGTGAGATCTTAGTGGCTCTCTCCTCCGACGAGCAATCCCGCTTAGGCAGCCGCGGTCACGGCTCCGTAATATCTCCGCCATCGTCGTCTCCACCTTCAGTCACCTCTGAACTAGGCCCATAACACCATCAATCCTTAATACCTCACAAGATCATTTTTTATCAAATTGTTGCTAAAATATTACTCATAATATGGTACGTTCAATATGGTATTCCCGCTTATGTTATGCTCTAACTACTAAAATAAGTTTTTTTTTCATCTAAAAAACCCAGTACAAACAAAATCTCTGTTGATCAGGCTTGTATAAGTTCCCTTTGCAGACAGAGTTTTGTGAATTCAAATCTGGGATCTTTAGACTACAATAGACAATTGCATCAACCTAACCATTGTTCTGTTAGGAGATAAATGAAGTTGTATCGATGACTCAAACTCAAATTATCAAATCCAAACGAAAGTAACATAGATATCACTGCATAAAGCAAATTATAATCATTGCAATGCAAGCAAACACAACTCATAAATATACGAAACAGAAGTTTTGCGGAACTGAGAGCGCTGGAGGTAGAAGGCGCATCCGGCAGAGGCAGAAACAGTTTGTCGCGGAGCAGAGAGCGGCGTGATGAGAAGCCGCACCCGGTGGAGGTGATGATTGTGAGGCGCCAAACAGAGGGCAACGAGGATCTTTTTCCCTAAGATCTTCTCCGGCGAAGCCGTGATAGTGGAGGTGAGATGGGGTTCGCCGAGGAGGGATTGTGTGGTTATCTTGCACGCTAGGTAGAAGGAAGTCGGGAGTCGGGTTTCATGAGTGTTGCAGCAAGTTTAAACCCTCTCCCGACTTTTCTCTATTTGATCGGACGGTGCCAATCACCTTGTTTTGATTTTAAGGGCCAGATTTGATGGGATATTAAAAATATATATATTATTATAATCAATTTGGTGCGGTGCGGTTTATGCGGTTTTGTCAAAGCAATAACTGAACCACACTGCAGACTATGCGGTTTTCCAATAACCAAAATCACACCACAACCGAACCGGTGTGGTTCAAAAACGGTGTGGTACGGTGTTGCAGTGTTTTACGGTTTCGGTTTCTAAATTTCTGACCAAGGTTCAATTGGTCGGTCCAAGTTTTGGGATGTTACATCTTGCTAGTTTGTTTGAGATTTTCCTTGAAAGTTTTGTAATCATTCCTTTGACCCATACTATATTAACTTAGTTGTTGCAAAAAATTAATAGCAATTGTTAAAAAAATCTCCAAAATTACTTAACTCTTTAGTTGATGACTTATTCTTTTAAGTTTTATTTTAAGATCTTTTAATTGAACTTTGTCTAAATTTGATCCCACATTTGCATAAATTGTACATTTTATTAAGCCTCCTAGAATTCAAATTTTTCCTATAAGAGCAAGTTGTTCTTGGACATTTTTTTAGTTTTATGTCTTTCTATATGAAAATTTTAAAATTCACATGATATTGCATTAATCTAAAATGATTTTGTATTCACCACAAAATGTTCAGAAAATTTCAAAATCATTTGATTCCTAATTCCTAAACAAGTCTTGAAAGTTTATGATGCAGGACAATCCAATAGCTGGGCATAACAAATGATTATTAAATGCAGACACAATTCCGACTAGTAACTTTCAATAACGAGTCTTTATAAAAATTAATGCTCGATAAATCACCATGGTAAAGTTTTTTGAAGGAAAACAAAAAAAGTTGTATAAATGTTAGTGAACATGTAACTAAATTGCACAAGTGAATAAGAACATACAATGTCACAATACAATGTCACAAAAGTTTGTAGACAGGGGTCACAAACAAATATAATTAGAGTTGTGAATGGACACTAATTTCATCATAAAAAATGACTTCCAACTGGAAAGCTTATACAATTATGTAGCAGAGGGTTTAGTGGGTTTCCAACCAACTTTCAGGTAGCTAGATAAGAGGCAATGTACTAGGTTAAGGTCTCTGGGAAGCTCAGTTTGTTGAAGTGCTGCAGGACTGAACGACAAGGACAGCTACCGGAAGGGATCGTGGAGGCTATTAGGAGGTGGACGGAGGCTGGCCGTAGGTTGTAGAGGACTGGAGGAGGCTTGCAGTATGGAAGACCCAAAATGGGGTCTGGACAGTAGTTACCTGTATGGAAATGGTTGTGTTTTATGTGCAGACCAGTTGTTTGAGGTGCAGACAGGGGGCTTGAAGGGAATTAATTGAAATAGGAGGCATGGATAAGGCAAGGAGTGTCTGGAATGGCAGTTTGCTGTGCTGGTAGGAAGTTTTGGAGGGAGGCGAGACTAGCAGTGGATTTGGGATGGGGAGGCGAGAGTGAGGGTGGCTGGAACTCTTGGGTAGGGACAGTTGCTAGCTGGATGGAGAAGATTAGCATGAAATTAGAGGCTTCCTAGATCGGCAGTGAAAGATTCCTGCTGGGAGGGCTGTGCGGGGGGGGGGGGGGGGGGGGGGGGAGCGGGCGATGGCATTGAATTTGTATAAACACAAGTGCCTGTGTCAAATCATGTAATATAGTGTAAAAATATAAAGTGTCGATCTCTCGAACACAATTCTTATTCTAAGTTTGTGAATACTAGTAATGAACTTTTCTTCCGAGTCAAAGCAACTTAATAACTTTTGTTGAGATAAAAACTAATTTTCAATTGAAGTTTAAAGACCCACACAATCAAATGATTATGAGAAGTTCAGATTTTATATATTGATCCCTATATTAGCATGTCATTTTATTTAATAATGAGAATAAAGGATTTTGCTCTATCTTGTGAAAACCCACAAACTGCAATAAGCATCTCTCGATTTCACTATTGTGTATTTGTGTTATGCATATATAACTTCACAAAATACAATGATAGAACTTTTCACCTACATGAGCATTCAAATTCCACTCTCTTACACCTACGAATCGCAGCTCTCGCCTCTTGAATCACAGTAGAGATATAAAACAGTGAGTAATCTCTTACATCTAAGAAAGAGAAGAGAATTTAAGATAGAAAACAAAATCACGTAATTCAAATGCTAAGATCTCATGGCATAACCAACATTGTTCACAACATATAAAATCTGAAAAGAGATTAGTTACTCATAATAGAAATCTCACGAGAAAACATCATCTTCGTAGCATACTTCATGATAAAGTAATAGAATATGAAAATCCAAGCAAACCGAATAATCATGAGTGATATCTGTTGTTTCCGTCTTCACTTCCTAAAAGATCTTGATGATGAACTCCAAAACTCCTCTCTCAAATTTTGTGTTTCTCTCCTTTCCTTTGTTTCGTGCCCTGCCAATCTCCTTTTATAATGATGCCTCTATCCTTCCAAAAGGTACCTCTTTTAGTTTTGAAACTGCCTTTTTATATTTTGAATTTCAAAATTTGTAACTGCTTTGTTGCAACAAAATATATTTTGATGCAACAAATTTTTGAATTTGTGTAACCGCTCCAATAAGTGAAAAACTTGTTGCAACATAGTTATAATTATTTGTTGCAACATATTATTGAAAGTGTAACTGCTCCAATCAGACTATCAGAGAACAACTTGTTGCAACATAGTTGTATTTTTTGTTGAAACATATTTTTCCAGGCTTCAAATGGATTTAGCTACAATTCTTCAAGTTGAATACTTTAAAATTTCTACAATAAAAACATAAGAAAATGACGATAATTCCCAAACTTAAATCAAATATAAAATTACTTATATTTAACATATGTTAACCCCTGTTTATCAAATATGTTAAACAACTTGTTAAATATATGGATCTAAATAATCTCGTTTTGAAAAGTTATCAGTAGGAACGTGGGATCCAATTGTTGAGAGGATGATTGCGGGGATGGAAGGCATGTCGGGGGAGCAGGAGAAATGTGACGTGGGGATTAATCCAAGGGAATTAATTGGGGGGGGGGGGGGCGGGGGGGCTCTGTAACATAGTGGGAGGTTATGAATGGAGTAGTGTAGTGGGGAGGTGGATTGGAAAATGAGAGGAATATAATTGATGGTGGTGTAGGGGATTTGAGGCGGCGGCAGAAGCTTGACGGAGGTGGGAAGAGGTGGTTTTTCAGTAATCGCCAAAAAAACTTAAAAGAAGGGAATTTTGAGTGGTGGTGATGGTCTGAGGTGTTTTTAGGCGATCATTGGAAAATAAAAAATGGATAGAATTGGGAAGAAGTGTTAGTGGAGGGATTTTTGGAGGGGATTTTGAGGTAGTTGTGGTAGTCAGCTAATAGAGGTGGGGGATACCAATTGAGGTGGAAGAGGTGGCCGACCAAGGAGGTAGTTGCTAGGAGGGTGGTTAGCTAGATGGAGGGAGGAGGGGGGATAATGTTACGAGTTTCGTAATGTTTCCGGAGGAGAGGCCAGAGGTGGAGAAGTTGGTGGTGGTGGGGGATACAATGGAGCTCTTAATCGCGGCTGTCGAAGCAAGGTTGCTCGTTGGAGGAGAGAGACACCAAGATCTCACGCAAGGGACACGAACTACGTTTCATTAAGTCATACCTTAATACAAAGACTAAGGGTCTATTTATCGGACCCCGGGGTGACACACCCGTTAATACGAGTGAATATTAAAATATTAAAAGACACTATTAATAATATCACAGGGTACACTACCTACTAATAATACCATCACACAACTCGATATAACAAGTACATTGACCGTAACAGATAACTTCCAAGCTTCGGTTGGATTTTTCGGCTTCGACAACGCGTGATCAAAAGAAATATTCTTTTCTTCACTTAATCTTTCAATACTCTCCAAATGAACCCTATATCTCTACTTATAGACTAAGGGGTCATTATGAATGATCATAATTCTTCGATCATGATGTTCCTCAAATACATCAAAATAAAAATCAGAAAAATAGAAAAAATAACTAAAATCCACGGACTCTCGTTCCGCACAAAACAGACGGCTCCGATCATCGTGTAGTCCTACATGTCGCGACTCACGATCCCCCTCACTTTATTAGTTGTCTTTATATTTTTCTACATTTAATGTTTTTTGGGTCCAAGTTTAGATATTTCTTTATTCGCTGTCTTTGTATTTCTTGAGTATCTAACCTCAACAACTTAAAATACTAGAAGCTTTATTGGGCAACTAAAAATCTAAAGTTATTCCAACCCAAAAAAATGTCCTAAACTTATTCTCCACCTTAGCCAAACCCCTATTATCAAAGGGGTTCGTATATATTAGTAATTTTTGGAGTGTGAAAAATGAGGATTAATTCAATGAAAAGAGGCTCCCTCCTTTATGTTGGAGGAAAATACAAGAAGTGCAATAAATGAAAACAATACAAGAAAATAACGTAACTCGCACATAATTTTTTCAAATACGTTCGGACTTGACCCCTTTGTGAGAGCATCCGCTAGCTGTTGATTTTAAGGAACACATGGTGTGCTCACAACTCCTCTTTCTATATTCTCTTTGCTGAAGTGGCAATCAATCTCCACATGCTTTGTGCGGTCATGTTGGACAGGGTTGTGATCAATGCTAATGACGGCTTTGCTATCACACTAAAGTCTCATGATGTTTTTGTTTTTCATGCCAAGATCATTCAAAAAAGATTTAATCCACAATCCTCGCAAATTCCATGTGTCATAGCTCTGAATTCTTCCTCTGCACTTGTTGTGGCAACCACTATCATTGCCCGTGATAATGATATCATCTACAATGGTCACCTTATCTATTTATCTCATGCTCGTCCGGATATTTCGTATGATGTTGATGTCATCAGTCAGTTCATGCACTCACCCAAAACCCGTCACTTAGAAGCTTCCTACCAAATACTTCGGTATCTCAAGTCCTCTCCTGGATGATGGGGTCTGATGACACCAACATCATGCAAAATATCCAGATGAGTATGAGATAAATAGATAAGGCGACCATTGTAGATAAGTAGATATCAACTACCACTTCCCCTCATCTCTACCCAATCTGTGGTTGACTTCAATTGGGGTGTCAGCAGGTCTACACCCACTCATCCCATATGATTGGAGCAAGTCAAGGATGTACTTCCTGTGAGATATGAATATACCATGATTTGATTGGGCGACCTCAATTCCCAGGAAGTACTTGAGATTTCCCAAGTCTTTTACTTCAAACTCCTTTGTCAGTGTTTGTTTCAGAATCTGAATTTCTTCAATATCATTGCCCGTGATAATGATATCATCGACATAAACAATATGAGCAGTGATTCTCTCTTGTTTGTGCCTTATAAATAAAGTATGATCTGTATTGCTCTGGGAGTATCCAAATGTGACCATAACTCTATGTAATCTCCCAAACCAGACCTGAGGATGCTGTTTTAACCATATAAAGCTTTCTTCAACCTACATGTCTTTCCCCCAGATCCTGCCAGACAGTAATGACATGCAGACTTCTGCCATGCCCTATGAAGAAATGCATTTTTCACATCTAATTGATTCAAAGTCCACCCTTTGCGGACAACACACAAGAGCAAGACCCTTATAGAATTTATTTGCGTCACATGGGCAACGGTTTTTTATAGTCAATCCCCATGGCCTCAGTATATCCCCTAGCCACCAATTGAGCCTTGTATCGCTCAACAACACCTTAAAGGTTTTGCTTGACAGATAACACCCACGTACACCCTATCATGGTCTTGCCAGGTGGCAAAGGGACTAAGTCCCATGGTCTTGCCAGGTGGCAAAGGGACTAAGTCCCATGGTCTTGCCAGGTGGCAAAGGGACTAAGTCCCATGTGCAATTCTTTTCCAGGGACAACATCTCTTCACGCATAACATCTTGCCACTTTTGGTGAGCAATAACATTTTGCCAAGTTGAGGGGACATAAATGGAGAAGAGAGAGACAATAAAGAGTTTTTGTGAGGGAGATAATGTGTTATAGGACACAAAGTGGGACATCAGATGTTGGGTAGAGATACAGTTACCTTAAGTCCCCAAAGAAGGATCCGATGTTGGAGCGAGTAGCCTGAGAGATGTTGATGTACCTGAACCCTTTTTCCTTCGAGTATACATTTGTAAAGGAGGATCGGTCACAACAGTAGTAGGGGTAGGCACGGATGTAGACATGAAAGGCATATGCATTCTTGTCATGGCGAGGCCTAGGCGTCCAGTCGGCTGATTGTGGACAAGGCGTTGGACGCCTTGTTTTTTTAAGAAAAGGGGAATAGACTGCGGTTTTTATTAAAACCGTAGTCTATTCGACCTATAGACCACGGTTTTTTAAAAATCACTATATATACCTCATTTTAAATGAAATTGTTTGATTTTGAATTAGTTATTATTATAAACCACAGTTTATAGGTATAATTTATCGCGGTTATTATAATAATTGCAGTCTATTATGCTTATATACCGCGGTTATTATAATAACCGCAGTCTATTCTAACTATAGACTGCGGTTGTTAAAAAACCGCAATCTATAAGCATAATAGACTCTGGTTATTATAATAACCACAGTAAATTCTATCTTATAATCGTAAAACCCGAACTTTTTTTACTATTCACCGCAACTTTTTACAGCCGCTTCTCTGTGCGATTTTCTTGCGAAATTTCCTGCTTTGTTTACTTCGATCTAGTGATTGTGATTTTTCTTAAAAAATCCTAAGGTACTAGTACTAGACCACTATTGTGTTAACAATGTCGTGTCTTTTGTTCTTTTTATGTTTTTTGTTAGTACCATTCTATGAAGCTATGCCGGTGTTTCATGTTTCTCCATTCATTTTTCTGATGTTTCATGTTTCCCTGATTTCTGTGTAGATGCAATGGACTTGTGACTATCTATTAGTACCATTCTGTGAAGCCATGCCTTTTAATTTCTAAGTTAAAAAAAGACTGGATAGACAACAGTTTTTTATATAAACCGTTGTCTATCCCCACTATACACTGAGGTTTTTACAAAACCTGTATATACTGCCCTTGAGACTTTAGACTGCTGTTTATATATAAACTGTTGTCTATACACACTATACACTACTGTTTTTATAAAAACCGTAGTGTATAGTCTACCCTTGAGACTTTAGACAACGGTTTATATACAAACCGTTGTTTATCGACATTATACACTACGGTTTTTATAAAAACCGCAGTGTATAGTCTGCCTTTTAGGCTTTAGACGGCGGTTTATATATAAACCGCTGTCTAAAGCCTAAAGTACAGACTGTACACTGCGGTTTTTATAAAAATCACAATGTATAGTTTGCCTTAGTTTTTTTAAAAATATTTAGTTGTCGCCTTGCGACTTGCTCGCCTTATTATCGCCTAGATGTCAGCTTTATCGCCTAGGCGTCCAGGCGCCCGATGCTCACCTTGGTTCGCCTTGACATCGTGACAAGAATGGGCATAGGCACAGGAGGAGGAATAGGTATTGGGATGAGAGGAGGAATAGGTGGGGAAGAGAGCTCACTTCCATTGGATAAGACTCCCCTGAAGTGAGGACTCCCCCTGAAGTGAGGACTTGTAGTAAGACTCAGACTCCCGAAACGTGACGTCCATTGTAATGAAGGTCGTTCTGGAGGCTTGATGGAAGTATTTATATCCTTTCTGGGTAGGAGAATACTCAATAAAGATACACTTGAGGGCACGCGGATCAGATTTGGAACTGGGGCGCACATGGACAAAACACACACACCTAAAGATCTGAGGAAGGAGATGTGTGGGAGAGACAAAAAGTGCCTCAAGAGGAGATTTGTGGCTAAGACCACGAGTCGACAATCGATTAATAAGTTACGCCGTAGTAAGAACCACATCCCCCCAAACGTACTTAAGGAGGCACATCTTCACGAGAAGGTAGCAGGCTACTTATAAAAGATGACGATTATTATGCTCGGCGACCCAATTTTGAGCCGGATTGTAGACACAAGATGTCTAGTGTATAGTGCTCTAATCACTAAGATAACGCTCAAAGGAGGAGTCAACATACTCTCAACCATTATCACTGTGCAAAACTTTAATGACAGCGTTAAATTGCGTAGCCACCATCTTATGAAAACGTTGAAATAAGGAAAAAACATCATTTTTTGTTTTTTTTAAGTAGACCTACATACAACGAGAAAAACAATCAATAAACGTAACAAATCAATGGAAATTGGATATAGAGGCAACAAGGCAAGAACCTTAAACATCAGTATGAACCACAACAAAAGGAGAATCACTAGGAGTAGACATCTGGTTAAGAGATTCTCGATGATGTTTACACAGTGCACACACATCACATTTAAAAGTATTCAAAGACACATTTGATATATCCGGAAATAAAAGGTGCATAGTAGATGGAGAAGGATGGCCCGGGCGACAGTGCCAGGAATTCACAAAGGTCTGAGAAGCAGAAAGAGCCTTCAGAGTAGAGGCAGAGCTGGAGGGGTCAAGCAAGTATAGGCCATCATGTAATCTACCAATGTTAATCACCGCCTTGTCTCCAGGTCCTGAAAGACACACGAGGAGGGAAAAAAGTTACAGAACAATTCATAAAATTTGTAAGATGACAAATAGAAAGTAGGTTGCGGGTAAATTTAAGAACATGAAGCACCAAAGAGAGGGTGAGGGAGGAACACGGAATGAACCCTTTCCCGGCAATGAGTGACATGGATCCATCTACAATGTTCAGTTTGTCCCGCTACTAGACAAAGGAGTATATGACACAACTTGTAGCAGAACCAGACATGTGGTCTGTGGCGCCGGAATCAATGATCCACTGGGTGGAAGAGTAGGCGGTTGCAGAGTGAGCACCTGGAATCCCCTGGTGGGCATATGAAGAGCTGGCAGATGTAGATGAGTGTCCAAGCATGAAGCGGCCGAAGGCGTGAATTTTCTCAGTAGAAAGGACAGAAGAAACCTCAAGGTCAGCAGCTTCTCCAGAAGGGGCAGTATCATCAACAACATTTGAGAGATGGGCCAAGTTAGACGGAGAAGGGCGACCCAGAATGCGACCAAAACCACGGCTTCCACGATGGGAAGGACCCCCACACGGAGGAAAGCCGTGAAGCTTAAGGCAAGTATCCCGAGTTTGGCAGATTTTCCTACAATAATCACACATCAAATGGTCCTTGTCCATATACTTGGACCTACTGTCACGGATAGAGCGGCCACCGAGACTGAACCACGCGCCAAGAGTAGAGCCCTCAACAATAATGTCTGGCAGACGAATCTGTCGGCGATCATATTCTTGCTGAATCAAATTACACACCTCAGGTAAGGCAGAGGAGAGCAACCAAGAATTTGAACACTGATAAGATCATGGTCACGGTGGAGGCCATAAAGAAACTCGAAGATCCGGTTGCATTTCTCCCGAGCACGGACCAACACCTCATCCTCAGTGGAGACAAGAGTAAGTGAATCAAAAAGATCATACTCTTGGTAAAGCTGGGTAAACTTCAGGTAGTAGGTAGCGGGAGGACGATCCCCTTGGCGCAAGAGGAAAATCCATCGCCGCAATTGAAAAATCTGAGTGGCATTCCCACGACAGTAGGTAATTTCAGCACACTTCCAAATGTCAGCCGCAGTGTCCAAAAAATATGTAGTTGCGGGCAATAAACACCTACATAGAGTTGGTCAGCCAGGACATCACCAAGGAGTTCTCGTATTCCCATTGGGGCCTCTCAGAAGAGGTAGTAGTAGGTTTTCTAGTTGAAAGTCTTTGAATACAAGGGTAGCTAATCACTTAGGGGGGGTGGTGAATAGGTTATTAAGGTCTATTTGATTTTCTTTAGATTCCTTAAGCCTTTAATCGAGTTAGGCCTTGTTGTGAATGATTAGTTTAGCTTTCAAGAAATTCACACACAACACACCAGATATTTATAGTGGTTCCCCAGTATATGGGTACATCCACTGTCCCTCCCGTCTTTCTAACAAAATGTTAGATAAGACACTTCTTCAATAACTTGGCTCCACAGAGATTACAACACGATTCCACTGGATCACACAGTCTCCACAGAGACCTTGTGGTTATTAAGGTCTATTTGATTTTCTTTAGATTCCTTAAGCCTTTAACCGAGTTAGGCCTTGCTGTGAATGATTAGTTTAGCTTTCAAGAAATTCACACACAACACACCAGATATTTATAGTGGTTCCCCAGTATATGGGTACATCCACTGTCCCTCCCGTCTTTCTAACAGAATGTTAGATAAGACACTTCTTCAATAACTTGGCTCCACAGAGATTACAACACGATTCCACTGAATCACACAGTCTCCACAGAGACCTTCAACACAGGCACTCAGCCCAACCACACAGTAATCACCTGATCATCTACCACAGACATAAATGCCCCACAACACATGCTGAAACCACAGCCCTACCACACACAGATCTAAGACTGGATCCTGCCACTCAGATCTATCTCAGATCCTATACCCAGTCTTTATAACTTAGGCTTACAACATAAATCTCACCAGATCTAATTCTCAGCTTTTATAAACTAGGCTTACAACACAGATCTTAATCAGATCCTACAGAGATTGAATTTGATATTGAAATAGATTAGACTCCAGAGATTGATTCTCTGAGTCTACAACTTCTTGAACTGAGAGAATCTCAGCCCAATTTTCTTTTCAGCAACAAGGATGAAGATCTTCCAGAATTTGATTCTTGTGCTAGAATCGACTCAGAACCTAATTCTGATCGTGCTGATAAAGAAGGTAGATCAAGAAAGATGGTCTTCAATCAGCTAACCTGTTTTGACAGAAATTGAGCTGCTCTACCTCTCATTCTGTCCTGAGAAAACTTGATGGATTTTATCAAGTCCCCGACAACGGCGCCAAAAACTTGATGTGGTTAAAACTCCAAAAATTATTTAGAACCCGCGGCGCCCCGGATGGTTTATTTAGAAAAAGCGGATTTGGTTTTATTTAGGAAGACGGGGCGCGCAGTTTTATTATTTGGATATAAAACAATTGAAATCGAGTTTTAACGAAAGGAGGCAAGTGCACCTATCGCGTGTAGTACATGATATTCCGGTGAGGAATATCGGGGTCGTATTGTTCTCGGGGACGGGTTGATTATTTTTACTCTTCCCTGAAGGGGACTATTATTTTACCGAAAATTATTTTGTCGGGATATTATTTATGTATATAAAAACAGAAAATAAAAGCATTAAAATGGAGCCGATGAATAACTTAGCGCAACTGTATCTAAAAAGATTTGAACTAAAATAAACTTTTAATAAAAAGAGATCCTAAGTTTTAAATTAAATAAGACGGAGACTTAGCCGCGGAGGTTCCACAAACATGAGCTCACATATCTCTAGGACTATCGCTCACCTGAACATTAAGACTATTCGACCGGGCTCTCGTCCGACGAATGATTCCTCTTAATGCCCGCATTACGCTAAGAACCTCGTTATTGGGTGAGGAACCCAATCCGGTATAATTCCGTGCCTCCTCTCTCGTGGGTTAGTGCGAAACTCCATTTACCAAGGGGTGATCGGTCCATACGCACGGCTTCTCGGCTAGCTAGCGTATGGACTACGAAAATAGTGCCCACACATCGATATGTGGTTCTACGCGTCGTAAACACGGGGCAAACCTTAAGAAATTTAATTAATGTGAAAAATAGGACCTTTAATTATTTAAAGCGATTATATATATCTCAATGCTCTTCGATACTGAGGGCTAAGAGCGGTTAGCCACTCATCTGAATGGGGACGACTTGCGAGAAGAAAGCGATAAAATGAAAGCAGAAAATAAAGCAGTAAATGAAAGCAGTAAAGAAAGCAGTAAATTGCGAGTCCTACTCAAACGAGTAGGCGAGAAATGAAAGCAGTAAATGACAAGTCCTCCTCAAACGAGTAGACTGGAAATTGCAAGTTCTACGCAAATGAATAGACGGGAAATTAAAGCGAGTCCTACTCGAATGAGTAGGAGGAAATAAATGCACCAACTTACACACTCTACAGAAATTAAAACATACACACTCTACATAAAGTAGAATACACGCACACACTCTACAAAAATTAAAACACACTCTACAAAAATTAAAACACGTGCACACACTGTACAGAAATGAAAACACACACTACAGAAAATAAAACCCACGCACACACTCTACTGAAATAAAAACACACCCACACACTCTACTGAAATAAAAACACACACTCTACAAGAATAAAAGAAAGTGATAAACACTAACTCATACACGCACACACTCTACAGGAATGAATAAAAGCTATAAAAATTATCTCATACACGCACACACACATACGAAAAAAGCGAAAAACAAAGTGACTGAAAAATTAAAATGATTACATTTTTACCGGTAGATTTTGTTAAAAATACATAAAAACAGAAAGAAAAATTAAACGAGCAAAAGTTTAAAACGAAAATCGAAGTGCTCGAAAAATTAAAACGACTATATATTCATTCTTATAATACCGTAATAGTGTTAAAAAAGTGGAAATAAAGTAAAATGAACGAAAAAAATTTACAACCTAAACGAGAAATCAACCACTTTAAAAACATTTTTACGGATTTATAGGAATGAATAAAAACTATAAAAAGGGCATAAATGCTAAAAGAGCTAAGTAAAATGAAGGAAGAAAAACATAAATTTAGCAAACTATGCTCTCTCTCACACACACACCCATTTTAAATACGAGAAAAATAAAGATAAAACAAAAAAAAGATTGCTTAAGTAGGGTGCTCAGATGCATTCCAAAACCAGATAAGGAAAGAAAAACACGTATTTTATTAAGTAAAAGACGGATTACAACGAAAGATAAAAACAAAATCTAAAGAGATGCGGTTAAATTTCCCTTACATAGCCTTGAAAAACATCTAACAACGCAACCCCTTAGGCAAAATGGTTCAAAAAAAGGAACAGCAGCTCATACTGCAACTTCCTATTTATAGGCAAAAAATTCTAAGTGTACGCTCTAGTTCACGGCGTGTAGGGGGGCGTGTAACTACTGTTGGTGAGTCGGTGCTGAGATGTGATGGCTGATTTGACTTTGCGGCTGTACACGTGGATGTCACAGACGTGACTCTGTTTGTCACGGGCCTGTAGGCAGGGCGTGTCGGGGAGGTCGATCTGGGCACGACGTCGTGTCAATTCGTCGTCGGCGACGTCTTGTCTGGGCCAGGTGGAGAAGTCACAGGCGTGTCGCATCTTGACACTGGCGTGTCGGTCGGGTCAACGAACTTCGAGCGCAGAATCGTCGAGGGCGTGAAACGGGGCTTGGTCACGGACATGTAACATTGGACACGGGCGTGTACTTGGGCGTGTACTTGATTTTTTCTTTGCGGGCCGCTGATTTTGCTGGAATCAAAGGTACACGCCCAGGTCACGGGCGTGACCTGAAGTGCACGGGCGTATACTATGCAATTTTGAGAATTTTTCTGAAAATTTCAGGAAACAATTTTAAAGCCAAGTTAGTACAATATTTACAAAAAGAAACATTTTATTGAAGAAAATTAACTAAAAATAACAAAAAGAAACTAAAATGACTTAATTATTGTACGTAAAAATACGTATATTTACAACTTATCAAATATCCTCATACTTAAGTTTTTGTTATTCAAGAGTAAAAGTTGGAGATATACTTATAAGGAATTAAAGAAATCCTAAGTTTAGCGACCGCTTGAATTAATCGAAAGAAAGATCAAAATAATTATCCGAGGTATAACTGTTAATTCCTAAATTATAACAAAAATTTAAATAAAGCAACAGTTTCAGCTAAAAAAAACTTCTCGATATAATCGAATAAAAAGCAAAAATTTTATTTGTTAGGTTAACAAAAATAGATTGGATTATGAAAAATTTAGCTTATAAGAATTAAAGAAAATAATGCAATTTAAGAATTATGCTCTCAAAAAGATTTTAAAATTAAATCTAGAATCATTTGAAATTGACGGGTGAGGATATTGAGGTTTATGAAGAGTGCTTTGAATTTTATCCTCTTACTCTGTAACATATAATCTTTTCAAATATTAGATGTCTATGTTTACGAAACTAAATCTTATTCTTATTGACATAAGATCTATTAAGGTTTAAAATCATGCCAAGTGAAACATAAAAAAAAGGAGATAGGTTTTTTTCAGAAAGAAAACTAGGTTTAATAAAAAAATTTTGAAAACAAGATTTATAAATTAAACGTTTCTATATTTCAAAAAAAAACTTGAAGTAAACATAATTGAAATCAAGGTTGTTATTTTCGAACAAAATAAATATGCAACTATTTAGATAATTTAGAAGTGGTGCTTAAAACAGGTACCTTATCTAAATAAAAAAATAAATCATAAGAAATTGTTTAAAATTTAATCCCAGATATCTAAATCTATCGATCTCCAATTAATAAACGAATAGTAAACAAAGAATTAATAAAATTCACTTATAAATAGACTCGCAACTAGATTTTTGGAAAGTGAAAAGGGGCTACGAATGAGACATTCGATTTATTTGTTACATAATAAACAATTTTTTGTGGGATTTTAGGATTTTTATCTTTTTTTTGTATTTTTTATTTTTAGAGTTACTGTCTTTTTTTGGATTTTCTAAATTTTTTTATTTTTTTTTAATTTTTTAACAAGTTATTTACAAGAAATTGGAGAGAAAGAGTTGTGATTTACAAAGAAAAGGAGGAAAGGGAAAGATTTTTTACAAAGAAGAGAGAGAAAAGATAGATTTTTTTTTGAAATTTTTTGTTTTATAATTTTTTTGTGATATTTGTGTTTTATGAATTTTTGGGATTTTTAATTATAAAAACAAGCAAAAATTGGTTTATTCTAAAAATTTTTTTGAAGTTTTATAAATTTTTTTGAAATTGTTTTTTGTTTATAAAATGTTTTGAGTTTTTTTTAATTATAACAACAAAAAATTTCTTTTTTGAATTTCTAATTTTTTTTAAAAAACTTTTGATGAGTACGGAATATAAAAGTGCATAATTGAAAAATAAGAAAACAACCTTATATTTAAATCCAGCATTGTCTCCAATGTTGCAATATAAGTATGCGGAACAAAAAGAGAAAAAAAGCAGTATGTACAAAAACAGAGAGAAAGGGGGTATGAACTTCCCTGCAATGAGTTCGGGAAGGCCCAGTACAAAACCCTGCATTATTTAGAAGAAATAACAAAAATATAACAGAAAAAACAAAATAGATAAACTCGGTCAAAAGGTTGTGTGTGTGGGACTCGTATGCTAACGTCTGAGCTATATGAGTGTTACAGATATGCGTTCCCTATCGTCCACAAAAGCGTGAAGCGCGCCGAAGCGAGAAAATAAATATATAATTTTTAATAATAGAAAAATTTTATTCATTTCCAGTGGTTAGGAATGTTTTGGTAAAATTTTTTGGGTTTTTGAAATAAACAAAAGAAGGTAAAATAAAACATATATTCGAGAATTTTTTGTGATTTTTAGGAGGAGATTTTTTTTGCTATAGATATATACATTTTTAACAAATTATCATATATATATTTTTTTGTGTTTTTAAGTAGGGTTTTTTGTAGTTAATAATTTTTTCGTAGTTTTTGGGTTTTTTAGTTTTTTAGTGTTTTTGTTTTTTATATTTGTTGTGGGTTTTTAGTTTTTTAAGTTTTTATATTTTGTTGTTTTTAGATTGTTTTTTTTAGTTTTTTAGTTTTTTTTGTGTTTAGAGTTTTTGGTTTTATAATTTTTTTTTGTTTTTGGTTTTATAGTTTTTTTTAGATTTTTTTAGTTTTTAGTGTTTAGTTTTGATAGTTTTTAGAAGTTTTAGTTTTTTAGTATTAAGTTTTTTTTAGAGAAATATATGAAATAATAATAATATTATAATAATTTTTTAAAGTTGTTTTTAGTTTTTTGCATATATATTTTTTAGTTTTTTTTAGTTTGTAGATCTTTTTTGTTTTTTTTGTTAGTTCTTTTTTAGCAAACGACATCATTTCAAAAAAAATTTCTATAGATAATAAAAACATGATAATTTTTTTAAAATTTTTTTGGGTTTTTTTTGAAATAGTTTTATTATTATTATTTTTTTTGGCCAAAATTTTTATATATATATATATAGGTAAAAAAAATATTTCTGCAGAGTTCAAAATAACAACTCGAAATTTCCACGGTAACGGCGCCAAAAATTTGTTGAAATTGAAACTCCAAAAATTATTTAGGACACGCGGCGCCCTGAGCGGTTTATTTAGAAAAAGCGGATTTGGTTTTATTTAGGAAGACGAGGCGCGCAGATTTATTATTTGGATATAAAACAGTTGAAATCGAGTTTTAACAAAAGCAGGAAAGTGCACCTATCGCGTGTAGTACATGATATTCCGGTGAGGAATATCAGAGTCGTATTGTTCTCAGGGACGGGTTGATTATTTCTTCTCTTCCTTGGAGGGGACTATTATTTTATCGAAAATTATCTTGTCGGGATATTATTTATATATATATAAACAGAAAATAAAAGCATTAAAATGGAGCCGATGAAT
Source organism: Platanthera guangdongensis (assembly GCA_039583875.1). Classification (NCBI taxonomy): domain Eukaryota; kingdom Viridiplantae; phylum Streptophyta; class Magnoliopsida; order Asparagales; family Orchidaceae; genus Platanthera; species Platanthera guangdongensis. The sequence goes on from CM077166.1 coordinate 106,409,655, forward strand.
AACTTACCGCAACTATATCTAAAAGAATTTGAACTAAAATAAACTTTTAATAAAAAGAAATCCTAAATTTCAAATTTATTAAGGCGGAGACTTGGCCGTGGAGATTCCACAAACACGAGCTCACCTATCTATATGACTATCGCTCATCTGAACATTAAGACTCTTCGATCGGGCTTTCGTCTGACGAAAGATTCCTCTTAATGCCTGGATTACGCTAAGAACCTCACTATTATATGGGGAACCCAATCAGGTAGAATTCCGCGCCTCCTCTCTCGAGGGTTAGTGCGGAACTCCATTTACCAAGGTATGATCGGTTCATACGCGCGACCTCTCGGCTAGCTAGCGTATGGACTACGAAAATAGAGCCCACACATCGATATGTGTTTCTACGCGTCGTAAACCCGGGGCAAACCTTAAGAAATTTAATTAATGTGAAAAATAGGACCTTTAATTATTTAAAGCGATTTTATCTCTCCCAATGCTCTTCGATACTGAGGGCTAAGGGTGGTTAGCCACTCATCGGAATGAGGATGGCTTGCGGGAAGAAAGCGATAAAATGAAAGCAAAAAAATAAAGCAGTAAATAAAGCAGTAACTGAAAGTAGTAAATAAAGCAGAAAATTGCGAGTTCTACTCAAACAAGTAGGCGGGAAATAAAAGCAGTAAATGACAAGTCTTACTCAAACGAGTAGACGGGAAATTGCAAGTCCTACTCAAATAAGTAGGCGAGAAATTAAAGCGACTCCTACTCGAATGAGTAGGAGGAAATAAATGCACCCACGCACACACTCTACAGAAATTAAAACACACACTACATAAAGTAAAACACACGCACACATTCTACAAAAATTAAAACACACACTACAAAAAATAAAACACACGCACACACTCTACTGAAATAAAAACACACCCACACACTCTACTGAAATAAAAACACACTCACACACTCTACTGAAATAAAAACACACGCATACACTCTACAAGAATAAACGAAAGCGATAAACACTAACTCATACACGCACACACTCTACAGGAATGAATAAAAGTTATAAAAATTATCTCATACACGCACACACACATACGAAAAAAACGAAAAACAAAGTGACTGAAAAATTAAAATGATTACATTTTTACCGGTAGATTTTGTTAAAAATGCATAAAAAGCAAAAAAGAAAAATTAAACGATCAAAAGTTTAAAACGAAAATCGATGTGCTCGAAAAATTAAAACGAGTATATATTCATTCTTATAACTCCGTAAAAGTGCTAAAAAAGTGGAAATAAAGTAAAAAGAACGAAAAAGATTTACAACCTAAACGAGAAAATCTAAGTTAAAGAAAAATGAAAACTACTTTGAAAACATTTTTACGTATTTATAGAAATGAATAAAAAGCTATAAAAAAGACCTAAATGTTAAAAGTGCCAAGTAAAATGAAGGAAGAAAAACATAAATTTAGCAAACTATACTCATACACACACACCCATTTTAAAGACGAGAAAAGTAAAGATAAAACAAAAATAAGATTGCTTAAGTAGGGTGCTCAGATGCATTCCAAAACCAGATAAGGAAAGAAAAACACGTATTTTATTAAGTAAAAGACGGATTACAACGAAAGCTAAAAACAAAATCTAAAGAGATGGGGAAAAATTTCTCTTACATAGACTTGAAAAGCATCTAACAACACAACCCCTTGGCAAAATGGTTCAAAAAAAGGGACTGCAGCTCATACAACAACTTTCTATTTATAGGCAAAAAATTTTAAGTACACGCCCTAGGTCACGGGCGGGTAGGGGGCGTGTAACTACTGTTGGTGAGTCGATGCTGAGATTTGATGGCTGGTTTGACTTTGCGGTTGTACACGTGGATGTCACGGGTGTGACTCTGTTTGTCACGGGCGTGTATGCAGGGCGTGTCGGGAAGGTCGATCTGGGGGCGGCGTCGTGTCAATTCGTCGTCGACGACGTCTTGTCTGGGCCAGATGGAGAAGTCACGGGCATGTCGCATCTTGACACGGGCGTGTCGGCCGGGTCCACGAACTTCGAGCGCGGAATCGTCGAGGGCGTGACACGGGGCTTGGTCACGGGCGTGTAACCTTGGACACGGGCGTGTACTTGGGCGTGACTTTATTTTTTTCTTTGCGGGCCGCTGATTTTACTGGAATCAAAGGTACACGCTCAGGTCACGGGCGTGTACTATGCAATTTTGACAATTTTTCTGAAAATTTCACGAAACAATTTTAAAGCTAAGTTAGTACAATATTTACAAAAAGGAACATTTTATTGAAGAAAATTAACTAAAAATAACAAAAAGAAACTAAAACGACTGAATTATTGTACGTAAAAATACGTATATTTACAACTTATCAAAATCTCTGGACATGTTTCTTCCTCACAGATCCGAAAATTGACCTTCAGATTAGGCTCTACTTGGATCTTGAAGCAACTTTAGTTAGGGCTTGCCGCCACTAATTCTTCTTCCTCAGAGAAATCTTCTCATTCTGCTATTGCAGATGTTGATTGCAGCAGCTAACTCAGAGACCCTTCAGATTTGTTGAATTGAAGCTTGTCTCTGCAACAATGGCAGGAGAAGAAAACGAAGTCCCGCTCCTCTTTTTCGAAATAAATTAATCTCTCAGAAAGTTAATTTGATTCAGATCTCATCCTCTATTTATAATCTTGTCATACAGCGAGATGATTGACATGTGTCGCTGCTTAATCGACTGTTTATATCCTTAGTTTTACAGAATGAGACTGACGGCGCCGTTAGTAATGGATTACAGCTCTTCCTTAGTCATTTTGAACTTTGTTGATTTTTTGTTGACTTTGCTGACGTCAGTCATTCTGTACTTAGAAAATTTCAGACAAGTACCCAGACGTTGAGTGCATTGAGTGAACAAGCACTACTCAACAAATCTGGACTTAGAAATTTTCAGCTCTGCTAGGCGTTGAGAGAGTAAGCTCCGCTTAATGCTTTTTAACTTAGTCAACTTCTCAGCTTGTCCATGCGTTGAGAGCGTTGAGTCTATAAGCTTTACTCAACGCTTTTTTCCTTAGCTCGATCTTCAACCCTTTCTGCATCCTTGGCGTTAAGAGCGTTGAGTGAACTGACTTCACTCAACGATTCTGAACATAGAAAAATTCTGCTCTGCATGAAGGCGTCGAGTGTGTTGATTACACTCAATGATTCTGGACTTAGAAAAATTCTGTTCTGCATGAAGACATTGAGTGTGTTGACTACACTCATCATTTTCTCCATTTGGCGTTGAGTGAGCTGACTTCACTCAACACTATTGTACTTAGACAGAATTTTTTGTCTTTCTTCCAAGGTTTTGACTGAATGAGCGTGGCGTTGAGTGAACTGCCTTCACTCAACGCTTCTGGACTTAACCAATTTTCGGTGACAGATTTGCTTTGGCTTTGACAAAACTAGCATGACTTTGAGTGATCAAGATTCATTCAACGCTTCTGTACTTAATCAATTTTCACTGATAGATTTGTTTTGCCTTTGACAGGACTAGCAAGACTCAACGCTTTTGGCTATATGACGTTGAGTGAGTTGCCTTCACTCAATGCTTGTGGACTTAACCACTTTTCTGTCTTGTCAAACCTTAAAGCTTTGACTGTCGGCCCTCTCTCAGCGCTGTTAGCTGTATGACGTTGAGTGAACTGACTTCACTCAACGGCTGTGGACTTAGTCATTTTTCTGCACTGCAACTTGCTGGGCTTTAACTGTCCTGACTTCACTCAACGCTATTAGTGTTATGGCGTTGAGTGAACTGTCTTCACTCAACGCTTGTGGACTTAGTCATTTTTCTTCACTGTCACTGGCTTCTGGTTCATCTGACGTTGAGTGAGTTTGTTTCACTCAACGCTTGTGGACTTAGGTAATTTCTTATTTTTCTAGTCAGCTTCTTTGTGTCCACCTGTCAATGTCACTTGGACCACCTGTCCAATCAATATGACATAAACTAACTTGCATGCATGAACTAAAACATACATCAAATACAACTATGTGTATATCATTGACTTGTTTGACTTCTTATAAATCTGGGACATTGAGATCAATGGACCTAACAATCTTCCGCTATTTGAAGAAGTCAAAACACAATTTCAAAAACCTTTGTCAATGATATACATTAACATATGCAACAATAATAGACAACATTATATTAACACAAGAGAGTTAAGGGTTACCACATTTCCCATTTTTTTGCTAGTATGGTGATCATCACCTACTCCCCCTGTGTTGCTGCAAGATTCACCTTTTTCCCTTTGTATGAGAACAACACCCGCTCCCCCTGTTTTGCTGCATTGACACCTAGTCACCTTAGTCACCTTCTCCCCTTTTTTTGACTTCTTCAGACAGAGGGAGAAGCTGACCATCTGTGATTATCTTCTCCTTTTTCTGATTACAGATAATCAAGTGGTGTTGAACTTGCTCCCCCTCAACAAGAGCATCTTCTACCAAGACTTTGGACATTCCAGCCTTGATACCATTTTCTGGTCTACACAACCTGCAAAATGATGTAGTTCCTACAACAAAATAACATGAAGTGCAACTGAATCTAAATCAAGTTCAAAATACCCAACTCAAACTTGGAGGTGTTGAGCTTTGATTCATCTAGTGACTTGGTGAAGATATCAGTCACTTGCTTGTCTGTTGGTATAAAATCAAGACTAATATCCTCACATTTCACATGCTTTCTTATAAAGTGATATTTAATCTTTATGTGCTTAGTCCTGATATGTGAGACATGATTCCTAGCTATAAAGATTGTATTAGTAGAGTCACAGAATAAAAACTTTTACTTAACTGAATGTTATAATCCCGAAGTTGATGTTGTATCCACAGCAACTGTGCACAGCAGCTCCCTGCAGCTATATATTTTGATTTTGCAGTAGAAATAGAAACACTTGTTTTCTTATTGCTGCTCCATGACACTAGTCTTTTTCTCAGAAACTGACAGGAGCCTGATGTGTTTTTGATGTCTTCTCTACAGCCTGCAAAGTCTGTATCTGAAAAGCCTATAGTTCAAAATCCTCATTTTTAGGGTATCAAAGGCCAAGATCTGGTGTGCCCTTCAGATATATCAAAATCCGAAGGGCATGTTTGATCAACAGGTTTACCTGCCTTATCCTTGTCTAAAGACATGTTTGACCTCATGAGAGTTTTCATGATGGAGGCATTCTCTATCCCAAATTTCTTAATCAATTCTCTGGTAAACTTAGACTGAGATAAGAATAATCTATTGTCAGTCTGTCTTACTTGAAGACACAAGAAGAACTTAAGTTTACTAATACTGCTTATTTCAAACTTCTCTTGTATAAGTTTGACAAACTTTTTGCAAAGGTTGTCATCAGTAGATCCAAATATAATGTCATCAACATATATTTGGACTAGAATGATCTTGTCTTTGGATTTCTTGAGAAATAGAGTCTTGTCTATCTTCCCCCTTTGAGAATTTGTTCTCAATGAGGAAGCTAAATAGAGTTTTATACCATGTTATATGAGCTTGTTCCAACTCATATAAAACTTTACTAAGTCTATAAACAAAATTTGAATGGTTAGGAACAATAAAACCTGAAGGTTGTTCAACATAAACTTCTTCCTTCAAGTCTTCATTCAGGAAAGCTGGATTTACATCCATCTGGTAGACTCTGAATCCTTGGTATGCAGCATATGCAAGGAATAGTCTGATGACTTCTAGTCTTGCTACAAGGGCAAATGTTTGATCAAAGTCAATACCTTATTCCTGTTTATACTCCTGAGCTACCAGTTTAGCTTTATTCTTGGTTATAATGTCATTTTCATCAAGTTTATTCTTATAGATTCACTTGGTTTCAATGACATTATGTTTTTGTGGTCTGGGAACCAGCTTCTAGACCTTACATCTCTTAAACTAGTTCAGTTCTTCTTGCATAGCTATAATCTAGAACTGATCCATGTTTGTCTCTTCAAACTTTTTTGGGCTCTACTTGTGACAAGAAACTGAAGTACATTGCTGTGTTGAGACATCTGTTTCGTGTCACTACACCTTGACTTTCATCACCAATAATTTTGTGGCCTAGATAATCCTTCAAATGCCTGACTGCTGGAGGCAGTCTTCCTTCAACATTCTGTGCTTCAAAGTCTCCATCATGTTGAACATCGTCCATTTCCTGTGAGCCTTGTGCTTCATTTAGAATCCACACACTTTCATCTTTGTCTTGGACTATATGTTCAACTTTCTTAACGGTCAGTTTGTCCATGATCAAAAACACTACATTAACTGACAGCTCATTGTTGATCATGTTTGATTCATCAAACACTACATTAACTAACTCATCTACAACTTGACTTGTCAAGTTGTAGATCCTATAGGCTTTACTATGATTGTTGTACCCAACAAAGATCCCTTCATAGGACTTGACAGCAAACTTAGTTATATAGGATTTTTCATTGTTAAGCACATAACATTTGATCCCAAAAATTCTGAGATATGCAAGGTTTGGTTTTTCGTCCTTCAATATCTCATAAGGAGTCTTTTTATGACGCTTGGTGATAGAAGTCCTGTTGAGGACATGACAAACAGTGTTTACTGCCTCAGCCCAAAAATATTTTGGGAGAGTTGTCATTCAGTAATGTCCTACCAACTTCTATGAAAGTCCTATTCTTACTCTCAGCAATCCCATTTTGCTGGGGTGTTCTTGGAAAGTAAAACTTTTGTTGAATCACAAGTTTTTCACAAAACTTTGTCATGCATTCAGATTGAAACTCAGTTCCATGATCACTTCTGATTCTAACCATAGAACTGTTTAATTCATTCTGTATTTGTTTGACAAATGTCTTGAAGACATCAGAAGTTTCAGATTTTTTTCTTAAAAAGAAAACTCAAGTAAATCTGAAAAAGTCATTAACAATCACAAATGTGTAGACTTTCTTACCAAGACTATGAACTGACATAGGATCAAACAAGTGCATATGCATGAGGTATAAACACCTCACAGAGTTTTTAGTTTCAATGCTTTTGAAAGTAGCTTTGGTCTGCTTGCATTTTTTACATGCAGAGCAAATGCTCTACTTGGTGCATTTTATGTTAGGATCATTCCTAACCAGCTCTTTACTGAAGAGCTTGCATATAGTCTTATAGTTTAAATGAGTTAGCCTCTTATGCCATTTGACACAGTGTGAGGTTTCCTCATTTGCAACTAGGCATACGATAGAGTCTGAATTTACACAAATAAAATTTAAACAATACACATTCTCACTCCTAGTGTCTGTCAAGATGACCTCTTGGTCACTTGCCTTCTTAATGTGACACTCATCCTTATGGAATGAAATGTCATAGTCAATATTACATATTTGACTTATGCGTATAAGGTTGTGTTACAACCCTTTCATATAAGCCACTTTTGTGAAAGTGACTAAGGAATTTGAAATCTTACCATAACCTCTGATAATTTGTCTGCTCCACCAAAAATCACCTTTGGTTCATCCTTCACTGAAATGAACTCTCTCAAATTGCACTTTCTTCCAGTCATATGTCTGGAACAACCACTATCCAAGTACCATATAAGCGTTTGAAAACTTGGATAACCTGCAAAACATATTTATTTTATCTTAGAACCACAATATTTATTGGGTCCTAGGTGCATGTTAGTCTCAAAATGAACATGTCTATCAGCCATTTTTCTGACTAGAAGACTGACTTTAGCTCTAGACACACTAGGGTTATGCCAGCAGTCAATGACATAATGACATATCTTGTCACAGCACCAGCATTCATGAAGGTTATACCTTCTTTTCTGAGTTGGCCTAATAACTGTGTTAACAGCAGCAACCTTTCCAGAAGGAACATCAGTAGCCTTCTTCAGATTTCTTTCAGCAACTTTTTGACTGAAAGAGTCTTTCAGCAGCTTTAATTGGCTTTTTCTGAGTGACATTAGGAGCAGTTTTCTTTGCAGAAATCTTGCTCCTTATAGCATCAAAACACCCAAATCAGGCTTGCTATAAGACTGACCTTCAGTCTGAGTCTTTGCTGATTGAGTCTGAAGTTTGGCCACTGCCCCATTCTTAAGAGTTGGAGCTGGAACACCAAAGACAAATGATCCAGGATGTGACATTTGTATTTCCTCATGAGTAGCTTTGAAGGCACTCATTCTCATTCCTCTTCTCCTTACATTAGAAGAAACATTAGTATCCTTCCAGGAAAAATTCTCATTCTTCCAGTGACCATACATAGAGTCCTGGTCATACCTGTTAGTAGAGAGTATTACCCTTTTAAAAGGAATGAATGACTTAGCTGGATCTTCTCCTTTTCCTCTGAAAGAGGCAGCTCTGGTGTTTCTCTTGAATCCAACTCCTCTCTTATTTCTCTGAGGTGAATGAGTCAATAATGGGCAACACTGAGTTGGGCTTAGAAAAATTTGCCACAACTCACTTTTCCCCTTGAAGCTTTTCTTCTAGATCCCTAATAAGATCATTCTTATACTTTATGGTGTCTATCTGTATAAAAGTAATATTCTTCAACTGACTGACTTCCCTTATTTTCTGTTTCAGCATGACTGTTGTCTTAGAATGCGAAATTAGATTGCTCTGCCTCTCCTTCTGTCCTGAGAAAATCCGGAACAATAAACTTCTTCAATGATCCAGAGGTTAATCGTCAGATTTGGCTCAAATTGGATCTTAAAGCAACTTCAGCTAAGGCTGCTTTGACTGATTCTTCTTCCTCAAAGAACTCCTCTAATCCTGCTGTTGCAAATGTTGATTGCAACAGCTAACTCAGAGACTCTTCAGATTTGTTGAATTGAAGTTTTTGTTTCTGCAATAATGGCGAGAGAAGAAGACGATGTCCCGCTCCTCTTTTTCAAAATGAATTGATCTCTCAGAAAGTTAATTTGATCCAGATCTCATCCTCTATTTATAATTTTGTCATCCAATGAGATGATTGACATGTGTCGCTGCTTAATCAGCTGATTATATCCTTAGTTTTACAGAATGAGACTGACGACGCCGTTAGTAATGGATTATAGCTCTTCCTTAGTCATTTTGAACTTTGTTGACTTTTTGTTGACTTTGCTGACGTCAGCCATTCTGGACTTAGAAAATTTCAGACAAGTACCCAGACGTTGAGTGCGTTGAGTGAACAAGCATTATTCAACGAATCTGGACTTAGAAAATTTTCAGCTATGTTAGGCGTCGAGTGAGTAAACTCCATTCAACGCTTTTTAACTTAGTCAACTTCTCAGCTTGTCCAGACGTTGAGAGCGTTGAGTGTATAAGCTTCACTCAACGTCGTTTGCCTTAACTTGATCTTCAGCCCTTTCTGCATCCTTGACGTTGAGAGCGTTGAGTGAACTGGCTTCACTCAATGATTCTAGACTTAGAAAAATTCTGCTCTGCATGAAGTTGTTGAGTGTGTTGACTACACTCAACGATTCTGGACTTAGAAAAATTCTGCTCTGCATGAAGGCGTTGAGTGTGTTGATTACACTTAACGATTCTGGACTTGAGAAAAATTCTGCTCTGCATGAAGGCGTTGAGTGTGTTGACTACACACTCAACGCTTTCTCCCTTTGGCGTTGAGTGAGCTGACTTCACTCAACGCTATTGTATTTAGACAGAATTTTCTGTCTTTCTTCCAAGGCTTTGACTGAATGAGCATGTCGTTGAGTGAACTGACTTTACTCAACACTTCTGGACTTAACCAATTTTTGGTGACAGATTTGTTTTCGTTTTGACAGAAATAGCATGGTGTTGAGTGATCAAGTTTCACTCAACGCTTCTGACTTAACCAATTTTTAGTGACAGATTTGTTTTGACTTTGACAGAACTAGCAAGACTCAACGCTTTTGGCTATATGATGTTGAGTGAGTTGACTTCATTTAACGCTTGTGGACTTAGCCACTTTTTCTGTCTTGTCAAACCTTAAAGCTTTGATTGTCTGCCCTCTCTCAGTGCTGTTAGCTGTATGACGTTGAGTGAACTGACTTCACTCAGCGTCTGTGGACTTAGTCATTTTTCTGCACTGCAACTTGCTGGGCTTTAACTGTTCTGACTTCACTCAGCGCTATTAGTTGTATGTCGTTGAGTGAACTGACTTCACTCAACGTCTGCGGACTTAGTCATTTTTCTTCACTATCACTGGCTTCTGGTTCATTTGGCGTTGAGTGAGCTTGCTTCACTCAACTTCTGTGGACTTATGCAATTTTCTGCCTTTTTAGTCAGTTTTTTTGTGCCCACATGTCATTGTCACTTGGACCACCTGTCCAATCAATATGACATAGAGTAACCTGCATGTATGAACTAAAACATACATCAAATACAAATATTTATATATCATTGATTTGTTTGACTTTTTACAAATCTGGGACATTGGGATCAATGAATCCAACACTAGTAGTACCAATGATGTGACCAAATAGACGACAGCTCTTGAGGGCCAGAGTAACAGAACGAGCCCCCGAAAGATAATTGGTTCCATCCAACTTAATAGTAGTAATCTCAGGAATCTCATGATCATTGGTGACACGAAGAGATCCAGTAGAGGGTAGAGAATCTTGAGGAGTACTCCCACCGGAGGTGACATCCAGAGTTTCACCACTTCCCAATATAACAAGCAAGAAAAAGAACGCACCAGGCTGCTAGTGTAGAACAATCTCACTCATAAAAAGAGGAGAAGCCGCGGAGGAACGTAATAACGCAAGGAGGGGAAGGAACATCCCTGCAAGAAGAGGAATCAGACGCTAGTGGAGTAATCCTTGCATAAATTCGGCATCAAGCAGCCATGCAAAGGAGGAGAACGACCACCGCCGACTGACGCTTGCTGGAAGAAATGGGAGCAGAATTAGCGAAGGAAAACCGACGAAGTGGGAGACCAGAGCTTGCAGAAAACGAACGCGAGCCGGCGCGTGCGGGCAGAAGTGGGAGATGCAGGCCGATGAGAGCTTGCAGAGGTTGTTCTGGCCGGCGCGTGCGGGAAGAAGCGGGAGACGCGGCCCAACGGGAGCTTGCGGAAGACGGACGAGCGAAAAAAAATTAGGTTACAACTGGCTCTGATAACATGTTGGAGAGTGGAAAATGAGGATTAATTCATTGAAAAGAGGGTCCCTCCTATATAGGGGCCTCCTATATATAGGAGGGAGATACAACAAGTGCAATAAAGGAAAAAATACATGAAAATAACACAATACCAACAACAATCCTTCACATGTGCCTAAATCTAATAATGGACCTAAGAGTTGATCATCTTATGTTTTCTTATAATTATAATTTTTATTGAGTTATTTTCTATGTTTTGTTGAAAAGATACAAATGCTACCATCCCCATTCCCAAGAATGTCTCTATGGATGTAGCGTTTAGTGAGTATGAGTTTTATCGCTTTGCCTCACTCTCAGAGTGTTAATGATATGAAGGAGAAGGGGTAGAGAGAGATATCTAGGGAGGAAATTAGAGAATTAGGGTTTGAGAGATAGAGAGAGAGAGAGTTACCTTGAAATGAGTTTGCATACCCCTCCCAAGAGAGTTTGTCGGGTATAAATACCCGGGCCAAGGAGGGGTCGGCCGGCCCCTCTAAAAGGGGCTGAACCCGTTGGTTCAGCCCCGGCCGACCGGTTCACTGAGATGGGGCAGCCCCGTCGCTGCTTGTCGACTCATTGCGCCTACGAGCGTACTGTCGTCCCGCGAAGCGTAATGGCGGCGTAACATTCCCTTCCCCATCAAGAACCAGCTTGTCCCCAAGGTGGTAGTCGGGGTAAAGCTCCTTGAAGTCCAGCAAATCCATCCAGGAGTTGTGCGCAGCTGAGAGATTTTTCCACATGATCAAGAGCTCCGGTCGGTACTCAGCGCCGCGTAATTTCCACTTGAGTAGCACAATATCCTCCGGAAGAGGGCGAAGCTCGCCCGCACTGGTAGTCTCAGGCAGTTGAACACATGGCTGGACATTGGCTCCCACCTTACGCTTGAGCAAAGATACATGAAAAGTCGGATGAATGCGGGACCCCGCCGGCAACGCCAACTTGTATGCCACCGGCCCCACCCTGTTGAGAATTCGAAAGGGGCCGTAATACCTGGGAGATAACTTCTGATTCAGACGGCGAGCGACGGACAACTGGTGGTACGACCGTAACTTGAGAAACACCTCATCGCCCACTGCAAATTCCCTCTCCTTGCAATGCTTGTCTGCCTGAACCTTCATGCGATCCTGGGCGAGGCGAAGGTTCTCACGCAGGGTTGCTAACATGTGATCCCTGTCCCGAAGGGGCCGATCAACCGCCGGCATGGTCGTGCTGCCTGGCTCATAGCTGCTCAAGGTAGGGGGAGGACGGTCGTAAACAACCTCAAATGGGGTCATCCTGCTGGCCGAGTGGTAGGAAGTGTTGTAACAATATTCGGCCCAGTGCAACCACCCCGGCCAAGTCCGGGGATCATCCATAACGAAACAACGGAGGTAAGACTCCACCCCCCGATTTAAGACCTCTGTCTGGCCGTCTGTCTGGGGATGATGTGTGGTGTTGAAACGTAGACATGTCCCCTGCACGAGGAGTAGTTCATGCCAAAAGTTGCTCACGAAGGTAGGGTCCCTGTCAGAGATGATGGCTCGTGGTAGGCCGTGCAAGCGGATGATCTCCCTGGCGAACATGGCGGCAACAGATTCGGCCGTATATGGGTGGCTCAACGCCAGGAAGTGGTCGTACTTGGAGAGTTTGTCCACCACCACCAAGATGACGGATTTCCCTTGTGATTTGGGCAACCCGTCAATGAAATCCATCGACACCGTATCCCAAATCTGCTACGAAATCTCGAGAGGCACTAACAGCCCTGCTGGCGAGGTCGTCTCATACTTCTGGCGCTGGCAAGTCTCACACTGCCGTGCAAACTGCTGTATGTCCCGGCGCATGCCGGGCCAAAAAACATTTGCTCGTGCCCGCTGAAGGGTCCGGAGCACTCCTGCGTGGCCGCCGGTCGGGGATGAATGAAACCCGTGCATCATCACAGTCTTCCAGGCCGAGTCTGGAGGGAGAACCACGCGGCCATGATGGTAGAGGCGGCCGTTCTGAAGATGATAGTCGAAGGCCACGGTCTCTCCGCGCTGTAAAGCCTCCACCATGGTCCGTAAATCGGGCGTTCGCATCACCTCTAGTGGCCCTGAGATGTGAGCAACCATATTCTTGGGTAGACGAGAGAGAGCATCAGCCACAACAATTTCTTTGCCGCTCCGGTAGGAAATCTCATAATCATAACCCAGAAGTTTGGTCACCCATTTTTGTTGAAGAGGGGAAGAAACCCGTTGGTCCAAGAAATGCTTCAAACTTTGATGGTCGGTGCGAATCGTAAAATGTCGACCGAGAAGGTACGGACGCCACACAGCCACCGCGTGCATGATCGTCAGCATCTCCTTTTCATAGGTGGACAACCCCAGCGTGCGTGGGGCTAGTGCCTTGCTATAGAAGGCTAGGGGTTGACCCTCTTGCATCAACACTGCGCCAATGCCCACCCCAGAGGCGTCAGTCTCCAACACAAACTCCTTAGTGAAATTCGGGAGCGCCAGGACTGGTGTCGACGTCATGGCCCGCTTAAGTGCCTGGAATGCTGCCTCGGCCTCGTCCTGCCAAACAAAGGCATCTTTCTGTAACAACTGGGTGAGAGGTCGGGCAATCTTGTTGTAATCTTTCACAAAGCGGCGGTAATAGCATGTGAGGCCCAAGAATCCCCTCAGTGCGCGTATAGTCTGAGGTCGCGGCCCGGATAACATGCTGTCAATCTTGTGAGGGTCCGCCTTGACGTCGTTGGCCGACACCAAATGGCCTAGATACTCGACCTCCTGTCCGAAAGAGCATTTGGACTGCTTGGCGTACAGTTGGTGTTGGCGAAGAATGGCGAAGACCTGCTCCACATGACGGAGATGATCCTCCCTGCTGGCACTGTAGATCAGAATATCATCAAAGAATATCAGCACTGATTGACGGAGGAGAGGGCGGAATATCTCGTTCATGACGGCCTGGAATGTGGAGGGGGCGTTGGTGAGCCCGAACGACATCACCAGGAACTCATAATGCCCGTCGTGGGTGCGGAAAGCGGTCTTGTGGACATCCGCTGCCCTCATGCGAATCTGGTGGTAACCCGACCTGAGGTCGAGTTTGGTGAAACGAGAAGCACCGTGTAGTTCATCCAGCAATTCTTCAATTAACGGTATCGGAAACTTGTCTTTGACCGTGGAATTATTTAGGCCTCGGTAGTCCACAAAAAAACTCCATGAGTCGTCCTTCTTCTTAACCAGGATGATGGGAGACGAAAATGCACTGGTACTAGGACGAATGAGTCCTGCTGTGAGCATTTCTTGAATGCTACGCTCGATCTCGGCCTTTTGGTTGTACGGATACCGATACAGACGAATATTGATGGGCTCCGTATCGGCCTTCAACTGAATCTGGTGATCCCTGAACCGCGATGGTGGAAGTGAACTGGGTGTCTGGAATACATCAGCATACTGAGCGAGCAGCGCTTGCATCTGCTCGCGGACTGTCGGAGTCGCCTCGGGGGCCTCCGTAGTAGCCATAATCATCGTCCATCGGGCTGCCTTGCTCCCCCAATTGCTGCAGACTGCAGAGGGATATCTCTTTCAGTGGGGAGGATTTGAGGCCCCCCAGGCAATATTGCCTCCCCTGGTGGTGGAACTCCATGGTCATTTGTTCCCAATCAAAGGTCACCCGCCGTAGTTGTTGTAGCCACTGCACCCCAGGCACCATATTCGACCCTCTGATGGGTAGAAGATAGACGTCTGTGCGTCACGTGTAACCCTGAATCTGTAGCTCTACGCCCTTCATGCCCCCCCTCGCACCGGAGTTTGCCCCTATCCGCCACCATAACGTGAAAAGCAGCAGCTCGGTCAACCTCGAGCCCCACCCTCTGCGCCACTTCCGGATGAATGAAGTTGTGCGTACTTCCACTGTCAACCAGGATAGTCACCTTCTCTTGGTGGACTCGCCCTGCCATCCTCATAGTAAGTGGTGCATTGCATCCCTCCATTGCTTGAAGGGACACGCCGAACTCAGTCAGATCTACGTCACCTTCCTACTCCGCGGTGGGTGTGTCCTCTTCCTTCGTGTCCTCCCGTAGCATAAAGACTGTATCTTTTGACATTTATGTTCGGGAGCGAATTTTTCATCGCAATTATAGCACAATCCCTTTTCCTTCCGCGCCTGAAGTTCCGCCCAAGTCAGTCGCGTGACCACCGGCTTACCTGGTCCCTGAGAGTCCCTCTTCGCCACGGGCGTCGTGGTAGTAGAACGGGTTGAGTTGCGGTGGCGCTGCCGGTTATAGCGCTCCTCCTGTATCCGCGCTAAGCTGATCGCATGGTTCAAGCTGCGGGGCATGTATGACTGGATCTCATCTCGCAAAGAATCCTTGAGTCCGGATACAAAACAGCTGAGTAGCGTTTTCTCCTCGCACTGCACTCGGTTAGCCAGCTTTTCAAACTCGGTTCGATACTTCATCACCGTCCCCTTCTGATGCAGCTTCTGTAAGAGCGCTTCAAAGTCTTCGTACTCGAGAGGTCCAAAACGAGCGGTGAATCCATCCACAAAGTCGATCCAGGGCACGTAGTCCTTGCCTCTCAGGAACCACTGCACCCATTGGAACGCATCATCCTCTAAATCAAAAGAGGCCAACTGCACCCATTGCCCCTCTGGGATCTCCTGATAGTTGAAGAACAGTTCTGCCTTTTGCAGCCACTCCAGGGCATCTCCGCCATTAAACTTGGGAAAGTTCATCCGCGTCAATTTTGGCGGCATGTATGGCCGGTGTCCGGCTTGTCCACGCCACCCCGCCTCCTGTCCATACTCCGCTGGTCTTCTAGGTTCCCCGGTTTCAAAAGGCATGTCGGGAAAAGTCGGACGGAACGGTCCCGTTGCAGGAGCTCCACTCCACGGCCTGCCGCCTCTCGCCGGAGGAGGCAACAAACCCTCCCCCGCGCCATATTGGGGAAACGGCCATCCGCCGCCTCTGGGTCCAAATCCACCGGAGCCACCCCCATCACTGCCGAATCCAGCCATAGGAAACCCGCCGGACCCCCAGCCCGCTGCTCCGTGCCTGCCAAGGCCACTCCCGCCTGCGCTGGCCCCGTGCGGCCCGATCCCGCCTGCGCTGGCCCCGTGCGGCCCGATCCCGCCTGCGCCGACCCATCCGGGGCCCAAGCCGCAAGCGCCGGCTCCTCTGGCTGCAGTTCCGCCCGCGCCGGAGCCCCTCGTGCCTGATCCGTTGCTCGGGGTCGATCCCGAGCCCGCGGCGAACCCCGCGCCCCTTCTCGCACCGATCGGGACCCCGTTGGGGCCGATCCTGTGCGGATCCATCTGTGTCGTTGTAGATCCGCCCGGATCTTCTTCAATCACGGCTTTGCCCTTCAGATTTTGCGTCAATAACATCATGATCTCCTCCATCCGGGACTCGATCCGCTCTTCTAGCCTTTGCGTAGATGTTTTCATGTTTTCCTCGATGGCGACCAACAAATCCGTCAACCCCATCAGATTTTCTTCGAGCGTTTCCAAGCGGCCGTTTTCTTCTTGTGTTCGTGTCATCACCATGGTGGAGGAAGGATGCTTTGATACCAAATGATAGGAAGGAGAATGGGGAGAGAGAGATATCTAGGGAGGAAATTAGAGAATTAGGGTTTGAGAGATAGAGAGAGAGAGAGAGAGTTACCTTGAAATGAGTTTGCATACCCCTCCCAAGAGAATAGCCCGGGTATAAATACCGGGGCCAAGGAGGGGCCGGCCGGCCCCTCCAAAAGGGGTTGAACCCGTTGGTTCAGCCCCGACCGGCCGGTTCACTGAGAGGGTGCTGAACCAGATGGTTCAGCCCCGTCGCTGCTTGTCGACTCCTTGCGCCTACGAGCGTACTGTCGTCCCGCGAAGCGTAATGACGGCATAACAGTTAATGGAGTTAGTTTGTCCCCTTGTTATTCTATTATTAGTTTTTTTCTTTAAGGAGACGAGCTTTCCTTCGATTTAGGAAATACTTTGAAGGCGAAATATTTTAGAGAGGAAATTGTATATAATGAATTATTTGTTTACTGTTTAAGGGAAAAATGGTCAAGTCTTACTAGAGAGCTCGACACCTTCCTTAAGCTCATATTCTGATGAAGCCCTACTGCCCGACATAAAGTCGTGTACACTTCTTTGCCCATCACCTAATTTCTTATTATACTTACTCTGCTTCCACCTTCCTCTTCAGGTTTAGCTTTTTTGGCCTCCTCGTCCTCTATTTTTAATACCTAATAATTGACAGGGGCTCTACAAGATCTATTGTGGGAAAAAGGCAGTGATTGAGGAAATGAACGCACTTGAGAATAAACAAATATGGAAGATGATTGTTATGGGCGTGTTTTGTTGGGAGATCGTTGGAGGTTGGGGACACAAGGGCAAACCCTTGAATGGTGGAGAAGAAGGGAAAGTTAGAAGAAGCTTGGGGGAAGAGGAAAACCCTAGAGGGAAGAAGAAAGCTTAAAGAGAGAGGAAGAGGAAGTTAGAGAGATAAAAAAAGTTTCATTCACTGATTGACCTTACTGCATGATACTAAGGGCCTATTTATTGGACCTCCGGGTGACAAACCCGTAATTACCACAAGACACATAAAATTTAAAAAATACAATACGACTTAATAAAGACTAGACTCCTAATACAAACTCACAACAACATATAATATGATAAATGGTGGGGTCCATAACACTCCACCCGTTCTTGCAATTGAGCTTGTCCTCAAGCTCTAACCCTATTAGTATGATCGGCTCCTCTGGCTCCTTAATCTCATGCTAAAAATCTAAAATAGCACCTGGTAGCGCGTCACGGTGGAATTTGCAGGGAGGTGTAGCAGCGACGCCGTCGGAAGGACAAGCAGTTGAAGCAATGGGGCTGGCTGGCCAGGCAGAAAGGCAGGAGGAAAAAATTACTGGATGGTCGAGGGAACATCAGCCAGATGAATGAAGTGGGGCCGATGATACGACAACGGACAACATCAGGAAGGTGGCCGGAGAAACCATGACCGGCGGAAGGAACGAGTCTGGCGGGACGGCGGTGCGAGATGACCGTATGAGACAGCATCGACATTGCGGCCGAAGTGGCGACAGAGTAGTGGTCAGCAGTAGAGGCAGCGATGTGGTCGGAGGCGTGAGCGAAAACCAGCAGAGAGGGGGCCGACAGAGCGGATGGCGATGTGGCTGGAGGGACCGACAAGGCAAGGGCCGGTGGCGCAAGCCACGGAATGGCTGATGGTATAAGCTTCGTCGGGAGGCGGGCAGAGTGGTTTGGCAGTGGTATGGGCTGCGATGGCGTAGTCAGTGGGTCTAGTGGCGCAGTCGGCAGCGGTGGTGGGGATGGCCCAGTTGTGATGGATGGGGCGGCATTGTGTAGTGATGGGGATGTCGGTTGTGCACGAGGAGGCAGAACTTCAAAGTATCCCGAGCGCTCCAACTGATCATGCTTGGTGTCGAAGCGAGACATGGAGTATTGAAATGATGTCGACCACTTCAACAACGTTGAATGGAACACGGCCGCATCAACAACAGTAATCTTAATGTCAATGTGGAAAGAATATGATTGAATACTAACAAATTAATCTATGAAATGGAACAATATATTAGGAATCAAATCAATGCAGTCAGCACAGGGCTCAAATGAAAAATAAAGGCGGGTATGGGAGAGGTCCGCTGCTCGAGGGAGTTTAGCCCGGGGCTTAAGAAGGGCTCGAGTAATTAGTTTTCCCGAGTTAGATTTGCTGGCGCGAGAGACACGACACAAGGAGAAAGGCGGTGAGCGTGATGAAATGAGAGGTTGTTCGATAGCAGCTTGTCACCTCGATGGGAGAGGTTGACTGCTGTGATAGATGCGGAAAGAAGGCATGTTCGGCTCGTTTCTTCTGCGAGGGTGTTGGCGGGATGACGTCGAAGGAGCATCGACTGGAGCTGCACAGAGAGGAGCCGCTGAGTTTGATTGTTGGTTGCGTCGAGTGGTGGAGAATCGGGGTTGGCTTTCGGCTCGAAGGTAACAAAGATGAAGCAGAGAGGAGCGTCGTGTTTGAGTTGTGGAAGCCCGTCTAGGAGGAAATCTCTGATACAGGACCTGGAAGCGGCGAGGAGCGCGGATGGCGCACTGGTCCTCGTGGATTCAAGCAGGAGAAAAACGATGAACCGAACGGTGAGGAACGTTGAACAGGACCCGTCGATGGTCAGCATCGAGCTCTGGGATGGAAAATGTGTTGGTCAGGGAATAAGGTAGGAGTTGAGAAATCGGCTGGAGGAAGAACGGCGGCGGCTCTTCGGGAAGGCTTTGCGATGGGTCGGACGTCGACCTGAATGTCGTGCGGCGGGTTTGAAGTTGCTGCCGGCTTCCGAGAAGTTATACATCACTATGAGTGGACAATAGAAGTATTGTGTCGAGGCAGGAGAGCTCTGATACCACGATGTTATGAGCTTATTTTGTTGGGGATGTATTGAGTCGAGGCGGATACAAGGGCAAGCCCTAGAATGGTGGAAAAGATGGGAAAGTTAGAAGAAGCTTGTGGGAAGAGGAAGAGGAAAACCCTAGAGGGAAGAAGAGAGCTTAGAGAGAGAGAGAGAGGTAGTTAAAGAGATAAAGAAAAATTTCATTCATTGATTGATTCCTTACTACATGATACTAAGGGCCTATTTATAGGACCCCCTGAGTGACAAATCCGTAATTACAACATGACACATAAAATATTAATAGTTATATAATAAGACTCGACTCAATACAACTTAATAAAGACTGGACTCCTAATACAAACTCACAACAACATATAATATGTTAAATGGTGGGGTCCATAACAATGATACTCTTCCTTACAATTGCATAATATCATGGGCGAATTATTTATCAGTTCAAGGCCAAATTAGCATCAAAATGGATCCTCGGGCAGAAGGAATGCACTATTATTAACCTTTCCCCTATAGCAAAGATGAATACAATCCAAGTTTTACTTTTATGTGCAACTATTTAGGATTGAGATCTGCAATAACTGTGTAAAAATGTATTCATTCACAATGATCTGGGTGAAGAGGTCTTCATGAATGTTCTGGTTGGTTTTAGTCGTAAGAATTCAAAAGAAAAGTTTGAAGATATCTATGAATTGATATTATGGGTTGGACGCTTCCACACTGTTATGAAGTCATTTGGAGCAGATCATTCACTCTTTATTGAAGAAACAAATTGAATGTTTTGATTGTTTATATGAATGATATGATTATCACGGGAGATGAGGAGGATATGACAAATTTCAGGCAAAGGTCCTTTTTTTTATGATATTTTTTGAGTAAAGAGTAGCCATCGAGTCACAAATAGCCAGATCACTTCATTGATAGAGAAGATGATACATATATCCATAGTTATTAATGTTTTGTTAGATAACTTATTTGTCTCTCACACTAAACCTATTCTAGACTATATTGTTGGAGTTTTTAGCCAGTATGATGCCACCAAGACCTTCTTCCATCAAGAAGCTACTCACAGGATTATTTTGTATTTGAAGATTTATCCTAAAAAGGAATCATGTCCTACTTGGTATGGAAGTTTATACCAATGTTGATTGGGCCTGTTCTGCGACCAATAGACCAATGACCAGTGAATATTTCTCACTTGTTGGTAGGAAGTAGAATGTCACGGCTCATTCTTATGCAAAGGCTGAGTTTAGATCTATCATCCAACACTTTTTTGGTTGATTAGTCTAACATGAGACTTAAATCTTCGGGCAGCTGAGCCTATTAAATTTCGATGTGACAATGAGGTAGTTATTGACTTTGCGTATGACCCTATTCAGCATGATCATACATAGTGCTTTGAGGTCTCCAAGAACTTTATCGAAGACAATATTTGATCATGAGATCATTTGTATTCCCTTCATTTAATAAAAAATTAACCCGCAGATTTGTTCACGCTGTTAATTGTGCTTGTCACTTCCTCGCCATTAAGTAATCTCAACCATCTGGTGCGGTGCCATTTGTCGCGCGGACTTAGCCTTGCGTATATAATAATCTCTCCTGTGGAAGTGGTTGTCTTTTATGCAAGCCTCTATTTTTCATTGTGCCTAAAGCTCTTTAATCTCTTTTATCACAGACAATGACGACTTTCATGCCCCCACCACCAACAGCAACATTTCTGGCTTTTCACCCTCAGGATAACAATATCATTGCCATAGGCATGGACGATTCTTCCATCCAAATCTACAATGTGCGCGTTGATGAGGTTTGATATTTCTTTCTAATCAATTCTTGTATCCCGGGGTAGTTTAGCTAATGGCAGTAGTTGTGATGTTCTCTTTCTCCTTTTTTTTGCATCTGTGCAGGTTAAAAGTAAGCTCAGAGGGCACCAAAAGAGGATTACCGGACTTGCATTTTCCAATGCGCTCAATGTTCTCGTATCCTCTGGAGTAGATGCTCAGGTATGCATGTATATATCTATATATACGAATACTTGCAAAGACTTAACCCATGACTTTGCGTAATTACAGGGGCCACATATCTTTTTTCTTTTCTCAAGAACCACGAGGACCTCCCATCCAAATCTACATTATCAACATATATGTAAAAAAAACATTTGTGCATGCATGTAACAGTATAAACTCATAGAGAGGCTGGTAATTTAAAAAAAATAGAGGGGAGGTCCTTGTAGTTGTGCAAAGTTGCAAATGACTATATTTGTATATATAATTTGTCAAAAACAACTTTTTATTCTGACGAAATATTCATCACGTCTTTGTTTCAGTTGTGTGTGTGGGGAATGGATACCTGGGAAAAACAAACAAGCAAATTTCTGCAGATTCCTGCCGGTCGAATTTCTGGTCCTTTTACAGAAACGAAGGTTCAGTTTCACCAGGACCAGGTTCAATGTTTGGTTGTGCATGAATCCCAGATAGCAATATATGAAGTGACAAAATTGGACTGTCTTAAACAGGTGTGTTGGCCACATTTGGACTAGTTTTTCGCCAAATAGTCCTTTTTTTAGACACTATACATTCACAAAGTGGCTAATTTTGCACATTCTTCCAACCAGACTTGATAACATTTGAATTTTTCTGTCATTCTACTTTTGTACATCTGCAGTGGGTCCCTCGCGACGTCTCAGTAACACACGCCACATATTCATGTGATAGCCAGATGATATATGCATGTTTCACCGACGGAAGTGTCAGTGTATTCACTTCGACGCTTCGGTTGCGGTGCCGTATAAGCCCCATGGCCTACCTCAAATCTCCGCCAAGGTTTGATCTTTTTTTATGGATCAATTACACCGACTTCTCATTATTTTTTGTAATTAAACAAATTCAAGAGTAGAAGTGAATGTAATTTCTTAGAAATTATTCTCTTGATCCTGGGACAAATTGCTATTCCTTGAGGGCAATTTTTTTCTTTTCTTTCAGCGTGAACGTCTATCCTGTAGTCATAGCGGCTCATCCCACAGAAGCCAATCAGCTCGCCCTTGGTCTGAGTGATGGCAGTGCTCATGTTCTTGAACCAGTGGACCCGAGCGAAGGTAAATGGGGATCTGCACCTCCTCCAGAGAGCAGTGTAGGAGCGAGCTCTAGCTCGAGCCAGGCTGTTGGAAACACAAACACAGATCAACCGCCGAGGTGATACGGCAGTTGAATTAACATAATTAATGTCTCCCATTTTCGTCCGGGAATACAGTGCTGGTGGCTGCTGCCCCCCTAGGGGGCTGTGAAAATGGAGATCAAGCGACCGCTGCGACCATTGTTTTTATGCGGGTTGGGTAAAGCATGCATGAAGATCTTACAGAATAGAAAGATGGAGCCTGCTCGATGCAAATGATGCACGTCAGGGCTCCTCGGCCAGGGCTTGCCCCCCCCTAACCCAAGTATGATACATTTTATTTTATTTTTATTTTAAAGAAATGATTCCTCTTTTTTGAGTTAGAGGAAAAGATGTTTTTTTAAGTTGTATATTCACTCTTTTTTGATGTGTATTATTTGTATGATTTAGGTTCGCCCCGCCCTGGTAATCTCTATCAACCACTAGGCTACAAATTCAAGATTGAAATCTCGCAGCTTAATATTTGACTTATTTTATTTTATTGTATGATGTTGGATAATGTGACTGAGCATCGCCTCCATATTGGGAGTTTTTTCATCTAAAGGGTATAGTTTCGAGCAAAATAAGCCAGCATAATGATCAGATTGCGAAAATATTTAGGCTCTTTGTTGTAGTTTGTGCTAATGAGAAAGCTCCATTTTAACCTCAAATACAATTTTGAGGTCGTTTGTTTGGACAACTGCAAGAATAAATATTTTTATAAAAAGGCGTTTTTAGTTTATTTTGGGAAAGCTAGTGCCACCCCCTGCTTTCTACTTCCCAGATGCGTGTTTGAGAGCCAGAAGAAGCTGAACTAATCTTTTTGCTCGAAGTTTGTGCTGCCCGTCTGTTAGCTTCTGTTCTTCCCTTGTGTGCTTCCCCTATGGAGGAATCTCAACTGCATGACACTAAGCGATTAGGAGAGTTCCCTGACAGTTCGCTTCGCCATCCTCCACCTCTGCTCAATCTTCCTCTGATGCTCAAGATAAAGATCAACCACTGGGACTTGGGGTTTGGCGGCTCATCCTCCACCTCTAATGCTTTTCATCTGAATCTTCTCCGATGCTTCGCGACACTTGTCTATGCTGTTAGGGCTGTTGAACATGGGATGTTGGTGTCAATGCTATGTAGTTTTGTTGGCAGGAGAGATTCCATGTTGTGCTTTCTTGGTAAGCTCGTGGGTGGATGTATGTAAATAACAACAGCTGGAAAACTATCATGTCTCATGTTTTCTAATCTCCAGAACACCCGTGAAATGGCCATCTGATATAATATGGATTTGGGACTCATAAATTTGGTATCACGCCTTCATCTGATCTATTATAGATTTGAATCTCTAGAACCCCCTAGAACATCAATCTGCAGCTAAAATGCAGATTCTGTAAACATTGTGCAGTTTTTTTGTCATGGCTTTCCTATCAATTCTAGAAAAGGTATCGTCAAAAATGAAGTATGAGAATTGTTATTTTTGAAAAATGAACTTTGCAGTAAAATTTTATTTGTTTAAAGTGGAGTGTGTAGAGCTGTTTTAAAAACAGTGCAAGAAAAAAAATTGGTAAAAATGAGTTTTAGTAGCATAATGAACTTATTATACCTTCATCAATTTGTTATGCTTCCAACAGGAGTTTTTGATTTATGCTACATTATGCTTTCATCAACAACAATATGTACATATTTATACTTATAACATTTGAACAGGAATTGTAAAAAAAATCAAAAAAAAATATGAACCTGTTTCATGATTTTAATCATTTACCAAACCCTTGTTCCACAAGGAACAAGGTAGTAGAAACGATGGAGTGAAAAATTTCAGGAAAATCTATTCTGGAGCACAAATAAAAAAATTTCTCAGGAAACAAAAAGAATCTTTCAAAATGAGAGATATTTAGGTGCATATCTTGCATTGTCGAGATGAAATACAACTAGCTGAATGGTAGTGCGTCAAAAAAGTGTTTAAAAAGATGTTGAAATATACGGTCAGGTGTGTTTGTAAAATCGTGCCCATAGGGTGATCCTTGTGCGTTTAAAGCACCTACTTCCGAGTTTTTGGAAACTGAAGGAGGCCGATTGATTCTTCTTCCATACTTGAATAAACTTGAATAGAAATGATCTTTGATGGGAGGAAGATGCTCAACTCCAAGAATTGTACCTTGATTCCTCTTCCATATTTTTAACTCAATTCATCTTCAATAAAGCCTCAGGAGGCCGATCACAAAGTGGTCTCTTCTGCAGAGGAAGAAGAATGAGGAAAAAGATTGAGCGGTGTTGTCGAGGAAATGGATATAAAGAATGTGGGTCGGGAGGAAAAAGAAGTCAAACGGCAGTGGCAGATCTGGATTTTATAATAGGGGTGCACAAAAAAATTCTAAATAGAATAGCAAACCTATATTAAAATTTAGAATTACAAAACCATACAAAATTACATGAAATTGGAAAATACAAATATATGAAAAAAATTACAATTTCACAATGAGTGTTCATTTTTAAAAAATTATCGATAACATAATTCATGCATTGTCACATACTTTCAAAAATACGTTTCTCAATAAAGTAACCAGACAATCATTCAACATTTAATCGTACATTCTTCAAAAACATGTAGATTGAATGATAAATAATATGTTTATCAGTTTCAACAAGCTTAATAGAAAGATAACCAAGGGCCTTCAAATCAAAAAATCTTTCATTACTTCTCATATCGACAATAAAGTTGTTGAGTTGAAATTTCAAATTAAACAATTTCAATCTTGAAAAGTCATTAAGATAAGAATTTGCAAGTCCGGGCACCATTTGCTTGTCAAAGCAACCGAATGAGTTAATTAGATATAAACAAGCCATAAAACGAAACAACTCCATCTCACCTCATTAAACCGAATGTTAAGCTCTTGTAGTTGTAGATTGATGATTTTTAAGATTATTTCAACCCGATAATGATGCATGTTTGCAACAAAATGTTTTGATCTTCTTCGGGAAATATACCGATCATTCATATTGGTAATATTGTTGCGGCTCACTCGAGGCTTTTAGTAGACCGGTCTAAATCGGACCGTCTTAGCTCTTGAGCAATCGAGCGAGCAAACAGTTACCAAAAAAGAGACGGAAGGCAAAAAAGTTTTTTTATGTGAAAACCCCAGAAAGGGGTGAAAAACCACATTACCGGATCGGTATCGACCAAAATTCACTATTGCGAGTTGTTGTAGAGATTTTGAGAGAATGCAAAGGTGACGGACCGCTTCTTGTTACAACTTGTGGAGAGAGAGGTGCGTTCGGAGGTGATGGACAACCGCTCACGAAGCAAAATAGTTCTCATATACAGTGGGAAGCACCATGCTATGAAGGCCTATCAAACTTCTACTTATGCTTGGAGGCATGAATGGCATGTTCCGCATGGCTGGGTGTTGGTGGCTTGTCTCTTACAGTGTGTAGAGGAATATGGAGCAGAGCACTTGCTGCGGTCTGGGGGGGGGGGGGGGGGAATATTACTAACTGGAGGGCACAATGAGCGTTGAGCATGCTGGAGTATGCTTGAGAGGTGCCTTGTGTTCTTTGTAGAGTCTTGTGGAATGTAGGCATCGTTCAAGTGCAAGGCGAGTGCTCGAGAGAAGTCTTAAGAGCGGGGCGCGTTTGGGAACATAGCGCGCAGAGGTGTGCTTAGGAGCGGAGTGCGCGAAGGCGTGCAGTGGAGTGGCTCGCGCGGTGGCGCACTTGGGAGAGGAGCGCGCGAGGAAGCGCTAGGGAGAGGAGCGCACGGGGGCGCATTTGGTAGCGATGCGTGCGGGGGCGCGCTTGGGAGCGGCGCGCGCGGGGGCGCACTTGGGAGCGGCGCACACAGAGGCGTATTTGGGAGCGGAGCGCGCAGAGGCGCATTTTGGAGCACCGTGCACAACGTCACGCTTAGGAGCGGCGCGCACAGGGGGCATGCTTAGGAGCGGCGTGCGTCGGGGCGTGTGTCAGGGCGTGCGCCGGGGCGCGCGCATGGGAGTGGCGTTCATGCGGGTGCGCTTGGGAGCAGAGCGCGCGAGGCGTACTTGGGAGCGGATCGCGGGGTGAGTTTGTGTATAGTTTGCAAGTTTACATGTGTGAAGTTAGGCAAAAACTCAAAGCTCTACTAGTTACCGCCAATGGTAGGATAGCGTCTGCCGCTAGTGTTGTTTTGTCGTAACAACCTTCTTGCTTGAGTATGTGGCAAATATCGTCGTGACAAGCCAAATATCATGGTGACAAGTCCAATATCATTGTAAAATACCATCTATCATCGTAATGCCCATTGCGACTTGAAGACGACACGATTTGTCATGAAGATAGCACAATGTTGTGGTAAATAAAGACCATTGTCAACGTGAAGACAACTCGAGTTGTTGTGAATACTAAGCTACTGCTACACATTATTTCTATTGTTGGTTACTAGCCACAGTGCTTAGAAGAAGGGTTCAACGTGAAGAGTAGTGATCATCATGAAGTGTACTGTCGTCGTGTAGGCAACACAACTTGTCATGAAACTTGGGTGCTACTGCCGGGTGTAACCTCTACCGCCTCGCGATAACGGAATTTTTTAACCAAAACCTGCAAGGAAAGGTATGACACCTATCGCATCTCCTATAGGCAGACTGTCCAATCACGCTCCATGCAAACAAAAAATGACAAAGGAATGCTTTGCAGCTTTCCCATCATTGAGCAGGACAGTTGGACAAGACACATACTATTTGCTACTGTCGCGCATTAACCTAGTGATGGTAGTAACCAATTTGAATGCTAGTATAATCGCACTCTGCTCTTCCTCTGTTTGGTAGTTGAACCCTAGAACAAAAAGAGGGTTGTTGCGCCATCTCTACAACAAGGAGCCATCATTCAAGAAAAAGAACTCTTTCTCTCATAGAAGATCGAAGAAGTTCCCTGGAGAAGGCAAGCGTGAATGAGATTCTGAAGACGATCGTGTGCATGAAAAAACGTTTATCAAAAGCGCAAATCATTCACCACCTCCAGAGACATACTTTTGAGGGATAAAGCCTTTAATCTATTTCTTTCTTGTTTTACATCGTCCAGCAAGAACGTCTATATCAGGGAGATCTGGCGGGCTCATAGACCATAGCTGAGAAGAGAGAGAGCCGACACAAAAACCTCCAGGTAGGAGGGAGAGTGCCGAGCATGAATACCTTAGGGGTGAAGGGAGAGAGCCGACTTGAAGACCTTTTGGAGGAAAAGGGAGAGAGTCAACCGGTCCTCACGAGGAGGGTCGGTATAGAAACCACAAGTGTGTCTTAATCATCGCTTCCGATCTCCGACGTCATGAAAATCTAGTTTGTAATAGTATCAATTTCTAATACAATAAATGAAGTCATGGTTTTCTTTTTTGATTTGCTACTACATTTCCTCACTGCTGCATCTCTGAAGTTCTAATCTTGTGTGTGTTTGAGTAATACTCGGTTGTTGAGGAATACAGTTTTTGTGGATATCACCGACGATAGGCTACCGCCCAGCACTAGTATCTAGAATGCGTATTACTTGCATAAAAAGTTTATTAATCTCCAGCAATTTTCAAAGGACCTTATTCACCCCCCTCCCCCTCTAAGGTTGACCATCAGATCCAACAAGTGGTATCAGGGGTAGGTTGCCTCAAAAGGACTTAACATAGTGAAGCAAGATGGCCAACCATACTCTCAAATGTACTAGTGGGGATGGAATCATATACACTGAAAATTTGTTAGCATCGCCTCTGTTTACAGGTGTCTACTATAAGGAGTGGAAATGTGTAATGAAGAAATTCCTTATTTTGTTTGACAAAATAGTTTGGAATATCAAAATTATAAGGCCACCAAGCACATTAAATAGGGAGGAGTGTCATATAAACGCCAAGGCTATGAATAACTTATATTATGCGCAAAATTGAGAAATATTCAAACTTATCTATACTTTACCTACGACTTGTGTTTTTTGGAAATTTCTTGAGAAAACCTATTTACTCCTCTAGATGAAGAGCACAAGTAATTGCCCATGGATTCAAGTGAAGAACCAAATCAAGTCTTGTGCTCAGAGGAAGACATAGCAAACACAACGTCGGAATAGGCATGCATAAAAGAAGATGTCGAAGGAGCTCTAGGTTCAAATCTTACCTCATCTGAGAGCACTGTAAGTAGAAATTCCCCTATTGCTACATCTATATCTTCATGTAGAACCTATCGTTTGTTGGAACCAGCTTTCTGGCCCCCCTAAAGTTCGAAGCTGAGGATGCAGTCCACACGTACTCTTCTTGAACTACCCTCCCGACGTGAGTCGGAGACCTGGAAACAGACCGAGGGGTCTCAGCTCGGAGGTCCCACCTCTTTCCCGGAAGAACTGAAGATCTTCCCCTCCCTAGCCAATGCTGAGCTAGGTGCCTGTGAGGAAGACGTTGGAAAGGTTCAACAACCTTCTCAGGCACCTTATCGGTCTATTTATAGGCCTCTGAATCTGATCTGCAAATTTCACTTCTGAACTAACCTGAAATGACCAAAACACCCCGGGCTGGGTCTGCCGACAGCCAAACTCCGTTGTTCTGGAGGGCTATACGCAGACCTCCAGGGGTAGAAGTGTAAAATTACCTGGGGCAAAAAGGTAAAATCCCCCTTCTCGAACTGCCTGATCCTTATATGCTTGTCGAAGTACCTTGCCATCCGGCGTTTGACCTCCTCTTGCCGGACCATCGCTAAATCCCTGAGCTCTTCCACGAGATCCAGAGAGAGTCTCTACTCTTCCTCGTTCTCTGCTCTCCATCCTTCTCCTCCTTCCCCTGCAACAGCTACTTTTGGTGATGTGACTTCTAACTCGATAGGTATGACAGCCTCCGAGCCATGAGAGAGCTTAAACGGGGTCTCTCCCGTGGCGGTGTTTGGTGTGGTTCTCAAGGCCCAAAGGACTGAAGGTAGCTGCTCAACCCAGCTTCCCCTCAAATTCTCCACTTTCTTCTTCAACAGATTGACAATGACCTTATTGGCTGCTTCCACCTGCCCATTACTTCGTGGATGATGAACAGAGGCAAAGCGGAGATCTATTCCCAAACGGATGCAAAAGTCAACAAACTCTCTACTTGCAAATTGTGGTCCATTATCTGTTACAATGGCTAGAGGTAACTCATGCCGGCAGATGATCTCCCCCCATATGAAATTCTTGACCACCTGCGATGTCACCTTAGCCAGCGCCTTCACTTCCAGCCATTTTGAAAAGTAGTCCACCATGACTAGCAGGAATTTCCTATGGCCACTCGCTTGGGGAAAAGGACCCACCAGATCTAGCCCCCATATAGCGAAAGGCCAGGGAGCTGTGATTGTCCGCAACCTCTGGGCCGGAAGGAGCTGGAGGGGGGCGAATTCCTGGAATTTTTGACACCTTTTCGCGAATTCCTCCGCATCTTCCCTGAGTGTAGGCCAGAAGTACCCCTGTCTCAGCTCCCCACTAACGTTCGGCTCCCCGAGTGACTCTCGCACTCTCCTGAGTGCACCTCTTGTAGAACCTTTGGAACCTCTTCCTTCGACACACATCGGGCCAGCAAACCCGACAACGTCGTGCGGTATAAAACTCCATCTTTCAGCAGGTAGTACGCTGATTTGTATCTGGTATGCTTCTTGTCGAGTTCTTTCGCGGGTAGCTGCCCTGAAGCCAAAAAGGCGATGAAGGGGTCCATCCAAGACCTCTGCTGGCATATCTCCATGAGTTCCCTTCTTCTATAGACGGCCTGAAGAGCTTCGTCATTGTTCCTCCGGCTCGAGGGCCATACTTGGCGAGTTGGTCAGCCTGAGTGCTCTCCCCCCTCGGGACGTGTTGAATTGAAAAGCTTCAGAACTGCCCGATGATGCCCTTGACCTTTCCCAGGTACAGCTGGAGGGCGGGCTCTCTTGCCTCGAACTCCCCTTTGATTTGACACGCGACCACCAGGGAGTGCCACCTCCCCCCTTGCCTTCCTTCCTGAGGGTTTCTCCTTCTCCTAGCTCCTGCTCCTCTTCCTCTCTCCTAGCCTCTACCTCTACCTCGGCCGATCGCCATAGCCTGCTGCGGAGGGGGCAGGGGTGGTCTATGACCATACCCCCACCCTTGCTGGTGAAATCTTCCCGGTCCTCCTTGTTGGTTCCTCCCCCCGTGGGGAAATCCTCTCCTTTGTCCTGGGGCTGGGCCTCCCTGTTGCCTCCAACCTAGCTCTTGATACGCCGGTCTCGGCTCTTCTCTCCTTCTTGCTTCCTGTTGTCTCCCCCTGGCTCCCTCGACTCCACCTCCGTAAGTCTTGCCAACTTTTTTGCAAAAGCGGGATTTGCCGCCTCCATCGTTATTTCCTTCATCGCCTTCTCCATCAAGCCCTCAAAAGACAGCGACGTCTTCCAGGTGAGGCTCATTTTGAAGAAGCCTTCCCGCAATCCCATGGTAAAGGCCATCTGGAGGGCAAACCCAGGCACCTCCTGTATATCCAGGATCTCCTCTTGGAATCTATCCACGTACTGAGCTAGGGATTCATCTCCCTTCTGCTTAATCAAAAAGATTGACTTCGGGTTCTTCTTTCTGTTCTTCGAAGTTGAGAACCGTAGCTGTAAACTCCTGCTCAGGTCCTCGAAGCAGTATATCGAGCCAGTTGGAAGCTGGTGAAACCAGTCCCGAGCCTTGTCCTTCAGCGTGATGGCAAAGAGACGACATTTGAACGCGTCCGTCATGGGCCTGATCGAAACCGCGTCCTCGAACCACTGCAAGTGATGGAGGGGATCATCCTTCCCCACATAATAGTTCATTTCGGGTTCCCGGAACCCTGCCGGGACGGGAGCTGACAGGATCAGCTCACAAAAAGGCGACCCTCTCGCCACCGGTTTCGCCGCCCCCACTCGCGCGACGACCTCTCCTGGCGAGATGGTACTCGCCGGGCTTGGGAACAGCTCCCTTCCTGCCATGTCTCTCCCGCTCCCTTCCGCCATCACCTCCTTCCCCGGTCTCCTCCCCGGGGCATCTTCTCCCACTCGCGCCGAGACGAGCTCTTCTTGCGGTGCGAGAGCAGACACTTGAGGCAGTGGGGTTGAACAATCTCCCTGCCGCGAGATCCCTTGCAGCAAGTCCATGATCCCCTTGATTGAAGCCATAAACTCTTCTCTTCCGAGAAATCCTCCTGGGTTATCCGACCCCTCTCCTTCTCCTTCTCCGTGACCTCCTGTAACACCCCAGATTTTGCAAGAGGTTCAGTCTGTAGTTCTGAAAATTTTTGGGTTTCTGGCAGGAGGCACACGGCCTGCGACACGGGCGTGTCGCAGGGCGTGTCGGGGCCGTGTCGACACTCGGCCCAAGTGTCGACACTTTCGCTCGACAAAGTGTCGAGAGTGGGGCACACGGCCTGCGACACGGGCGTGTCGCAGGGCGTGTCGAGGCCGTGTCGACACTCGGCCCAAGTGTCGACACTTTCGCTCGACAAAGTGTCGAGAGGGTGGCACACGGCCTGCGACACGGGCGTGTCGCAGGGCGTGTCAAGGCCGTGTCGACACTCGGCCCAAGTGTCGACACTTTCGCTCGACAATGTGTCGAGACTGGGGCACACGGCCTGTGACACGGGCGTGTCACAGGGCGTGTCCTGCTTGGTCGACGATCTTCGCTCGACGTTTTTCCGCGGTGTCGACACAAAGCCTGTCGACGGGTGTCGAGACTTGGCACACGGCTTGGGACACGGGCGTGTCCCAGGCCGTGTCACCTCTCGGGTTGGTGTTGGGGCCGTGTCGTTGGAGACACACGGCAGGCCACACGGCTGTGTCACTGGGGACACGGGCGTGTCGGATTGAACACGGGCGTGTCGAATGCCCGTGTCTGATTCCAGGCGCGTCGATTTGAGACGGCGAATGAGGCACACGGCCCTGGACACGGGCGTGTGACAGGCCGTGTTCGGCCCAGGTCTTCTATTTTCCAGGCGAATCGCGGCCATTCTTTTTCTGGTTTTAGGATCTAACGGTTCAGGCCATCTCCTGGGGAGTTAAGACCGAATTCAGGGTTGGAAACCCTCATTTGTTTTCCAAGTTTATCTTTCTAAGATCTTGAGAAAAGCTAGAGCAAGGAGGAAGAAGAAGAAGGTCTTGGGCTGTAGGAAGGGTTTCGGTGCTTCAAATCGCGAGCCGAGTCCGGATCCGTGAAGCTTAGACCGCTGCGAAGATTTCCATCCGGCTATTTTGCCATGGCAAGGAAGAGGAGTCGGAAGGTAACGACATCTCTCCTCTCGGTCTTTAGGATGCACGTTTTTAGCATCGTTTTCTTCTAGATTTTTGGGCACCAAACTCTCAAATGAGAGGGGCTTTGGTTCGCCAAGGTTCAAGAGGAACCTCCGGGTTGATTGAGTCCGTCCCCGGCATACTTTGCATTAGAGATCCGCTTCGCTAGTGGATTAGGCATGGTGGTGAGGCCGTAGTCGCGACCGTTAGTCCGACTCGGTGATGTTGCATACGAACTTAGGGATTCGTAGAGATTTTCCGTTGCGGCAAGATGCCGTTTGTGTTGTGGTGGTGATTGTCCCGTTTGCTTGAAAAAGGGTACGTGCAGTCGAACCCGGTCAAGGTTAGCTCCTCGTGGCGGTAGATGGTTTCCTTGAGGGACAAGGTTAGCTCCGTATGAGAATGGAGATGGTTTCCTTGGTGGACAAGGTTAGCTCCACACGAGTTGGAGATGTTTTCCTTGGTGCGCGGGAACGCTGCGGTACAAAGAGGGATTGCGATGTGTTTAGTCTTGGTTGTGTTGTGCCAAGGCGTGGTTATGCCTCCGTGGTCGGTTGGCTATCCCGTGACATGTGCGTCATGTGTGGAGAGTGTCCCGACGAGACTAGTCCCCTTCTGTGAGACTGACGAGAATGCCAAGCTTGGGGCAAGCCCGGGCAAAGAGGCCATGAGCGGGTGGGGTCCAGCAAGGCTTCTTAGAATCGGTCAGTCTGTGGTTGTTGGAAACCTGACATGAGACGTCAGAGCTTGCAGGCAAGCCCGGGGCTAAGCCCACGAGCGGGTGGGGCCTTGGCAAGAATTCCATGAGGCGGCCTGTGCGCCGTGTGAGGGAGTTGTGTCTCCCTCAATGCTTGCGGCTTTATGCCAATTGGGGAAATGTGAGTACCCAAATGATGTGATGTTGTGCTAGATGCATACGCTGTAGGGTACCTTGGGTGAAGCCCGGGTGTTGCATTCATGTTGCATAGTAGGCCCTTTTCTTTATATGCTCAACCAATAGAGAACATGTTTGATGATTGAGACATCCAAGCCTGTTTTAATGCTTTTCTATTTATAGATGTTTATTTGCATATGAAGTGCTGACTTGCAGGTTGGAGGGTTCCCCGGGGTCCGTTAGGGGCGGCCGGGAGGAGATGTGTTGTTACACAGTTTGAGGTCAGCCTTTGCTGACCCACGTTACTAATAATTTTTACAGGGCAAGGATCGCACGCAGGAGCTAGCACGCCGGCCAAAAAGGCCTAAGCCCCATGAAGTGTTTTTCCCTCTTTTGCAGCACTACAGTTATGATGATGTTGTTTGAGACTATTTTGTCCGGCTTGCATGCCGAGGTAGACTAGGAGTGCTGAGCACATTCATGTTTGATTGTACTTTTTACTTTTGGACATTTGTGGTAGGCCTTAAGGCCTTAGTTGTACTCTTTTGGTTAGTGGATAACTTCTAGTTGTGCTTGGTTTTCCGCTGTGTGTGCAAGTGTTTTGAGTTTGGGTAGCTATATCAACTTATAATACTAAAGCTATGACGTTCGTATGTTGTGGGGCCCCGGCCGGACCCATATTATACGTCCACTACAGGGGAGGTGTTACAATTTGGTATCAGAGCCAGGTTAGATTCAAGGTCAGTGCGTAGAGAAGTTATCCACATAAGAGTAACGCGGGACCATGAGTGTCCTTATGTTTTAGTCTTGAGATTGGAGACTAATCCCTTATTTCTTGTCTTCCTGAAGAGTGCAAGCAACGAGGCGGGCACTTCAAGAGCAAGGGATGATCTCTCGGCGAGCAGTGCTACTGCTCCAGGTCTTTTGGCCACGGGTGTAGACCCGGCCGACTTCTGCCGCATGCTTGCAGAAGCGATGGTGGCAGCTCAAGCTGCAGCAGCGGCTCAGGTGGCAGCCCCTGCCACACCAGATACGGCAACGGCCGTGCCAGGAGCAGAAGCCAGGCGAGTGGAGCCTTTGGCGGAGAGGGTAGTTGTCGGACATGGAGACCGACACATGAAGTATTTCCTGAGTTTCCATCCCCCGTCTTTCAAGGGTGTTGGAACGCCAACGGATGCGGAGGACTGGTGGGTTCGCATTCAAGAACTGTTAAGGGCGGCAGAGACGCCAGAGGAAAAGAAAGCTGAGTATGCGGCGTTCATTTTGGAAGGAGACGCCAAGTTGTGGTGGGTGAGCCATAGCGGCCGCCAGTTTCCGGGACGCACCCCGTCAGTGGAAGAGTTCGGGGACGCTTTTCTTAAGAGGTATATCCCAGTTTCAACTCGGTTGGCCCTGTAGAGGCAATTTCTGCATCTAATACAGCGAGACAAGACAGTGGATGAGTACGTGCAAGAGTTCACCCGTTTGGGTCGTTATGCGGGAACGACAATGGCGGATGATGTAGAGAGGGATAACCTCTTCTACCAAGATTTGAGGGAGAATCTGAGACAACCCCTCATCTCCATGAAGAGGGCGGGATTTAATGAGCTAGTTGAAGCCGCCAGGAGTTTGGAGAATGATTTGGAGCGAACCCAACGCCGTAAGGGTTTTACTCCAAAGCAAGGGGAAGGGAAGCCTTCCCAATCTCATGGAAAGTCCGATGGGAGTAGGTGGAGGAAGAAGCCTTACACTTCCAGATCTGGTGAGAGGAGCAACTGGACGCCTGGGGGTTCACACTCTAGGGGACCGCCGACGTGCTACAACTGCGGGAAGGTTGGGCACATAGCCCATGCTTGTCAGCAAGGGGGAGCGGGGCAAGAGTCAAAGCAGGAGCAGTCTGTGCGCTCGGGCCCCTGTGCTGCAGAGAAAGGAAAGATGGCGGAGTCGAGCGCTTCTCGGTTCCAACCGGTGCAACCAAGGGCTTACAACCTTGGACAGCAAGAAGCGATCCGCCAAACTGATGTGGTGACAGGTATGAAGAGAATTTAAGTTTAAATTTTGTGCTTCATCCTTTTAGACTTTTGTGTAATGTCTATGTTGTAGGCTTCGTGTTAGTTTCCGGATACCCCGCTAGGGTATTGTTTGATACGGGAGCATCGCACTCCTTTCTTGCGGAGAGCTTCATCCGGAGAATAGGAGTTGAGTCTTTCTCGTCGGGAGCAGAGCTGAAAGTGCGCATGCCCAATGGGTCATCTATGAC
This sequence comes from Platanthera guangdongensis, assembly GCA_039583875.1. Classification (NCBI taxonomy): domain Eukaryota; kingdom Viridiplantae; phylum Streptophyta; class Magnoliopsida; order Asparagales; family Orchidaceae; genus Platanthera; species Platanthera guangdongensis. Next base: position 106,445,536 of record CM077166.1, read on the forward strand.
CACCGGGGCTAAAGGGCGCATTTGTTGGGAGCTTGACGGAGTTGTCTTCGCTCTGGAAGCGGCAGTGTTACCATTAGTAGAGTTCGACGTCATTTTGGGCATGGACTGGCTTGCAGAGCAGCGCGCCAGTATTGATTGCCTTTCTAAGGTGGTGACCTTAAGGAGTAAAGGGCAAGCAGAAGTCAAGTTTGAGGGCCTTGGTGGAGTGGCATGTTCCCTGATATCGGCCATGCAGCTGGTGCGGGCGGTTAACCAGGGTGGTGTAGCGCTTGTAGTGTTATTGGAGGTTCGTCTCTCCCAACTGTCTTTTGAGGAAGTGCCTGTGGTGGCAGAGTTCAAGGATGTGTTTCCGGATGAACTTCCTGGAGCGCCTCCTCGGCGGGAGATCGACTTTTCGATCGAGATAGTGCCGGAGGCTAGACCGGTGTCGCGTCCTCCCTTTAGGATGGCACCAAAGGAGTTGGCGGAACTTAAGGTACAGTTGCAGGAACTGTTGGAGCAGGGGTACATTAGGCCCAGTTCCTTACCGTGGAGCGCACCGGTGTTGTTCGTAAAGAAGAAGGACGGTAGCATGCGCCTGTGCATAGACTACCGAGAGCTCAATAAGTTGACCGTCAAGAATAAGTATCCGATCCCTCGGATAGACGATTTGTTTGACCAATTGGTGGGGTCAGTGGTATATTCGAAGTTGGACTTGAAGTCGGGATACTATCAACTACGAATTCGAGATGAGGACATACCCAAAACTGCCTTTGGTACAAGGTATGGACACTTTGAGTTTACGGTGATGCCGTTCGGGTTGACGAATGCACCATCGGTGTTCATGGACCTTATGAATCGGGTATTCCGGGAATACTTGGATTCTTTTGTGGTTGTTTTCATTGATGACATTTTGGTGTATTCCAAATCGCAAGTGGAGCATGAGACCCACTTAAGAATGGTTTTGCAAGTGTTGAGGGAGAATGAGTTGTATGCAAAATTCTCCAAATGCGAGTTCTGGTTGGAGAAGGTGGCATTTTTGGGCCACGTGATTAGCGGTGATGGGGTGGCAGTGGATCCAGCGAAAGTGGAGGCCATCAGAGATTGGCCGGTGTTGAGGACCGTGGCGGAAGTCCGAAGTTTTCTTGGACTAGCCGGGTATTATAGGAGATTCGTGGAGAATTTCTCGAAGATAGCTCTACCCCTCACCTCTCTCACTCGCAAAGACCATAAATTTGTGTGGACCCAAGAGTGCGGTCAAGCATTTGAGGCCCTGAAGGAGAGGCTTATGATGGCTCCGATCCTGAGTTTACCGCAAGGGACCGATGGATTTCAAATTTTCAGTGACGCATCGGGATGCGGTTTGGGTTGCGTTTTGGTGCAACATGGGAAGGTGATAGCTTTTGGGTCTAGACAGCTGAAACCTCATGAGAGGAATTACCCCGTCCATGATTTGGAGTTGGCGGCGGTAATCTTCGCATTGAAAATTTGGCGACACTATGTGTATGGCGCAAGGGTGGAGATCTTCACGGACCATAAAAGCCTGAAGTATCTCTTGGATCAAAAGGACTTGAACATGCGGCAACGCAGATGAGTTGAGTTTCTTGGAGACTACGAAGTGGCGATCCAGTATACGCCGGGTAAAGCCAATGTGGTGGCGGATGCGTTGAGTAGAAAGTACTCGGGGCAAGGAAATTGGATCGAAGCTCATGATGAGCGGTTGGTACGGGAATGGGAGTCCCTTGGATTGGAATGTGTTGCGAGAGGCGAGTCTAGCGTGGCTCGGTTGAACTGGATTGAAGTGCAAAACGACTTGTCCGATCGTATTCGGGAAGCGACTCGATTAGATGTGGAGTTTCAACCTTTTGTGTTGGAGGCTCAAACGGGCGAGAGCAGCACCTGGGAGATGATCGGGGGAATCTTGAGAAAGGATGGAAGGGTTTGTGTACCGCAGTTTGGCAATCTCCGTGAGGAGTTGATGTTTGAGGCTCACTTCTCAAAGTACTCCATTCACCCGGGCAGTACAAAGATGTACTTGGATATGAAGAAATCCTTTTGGTGGCCGGGGTTGAAGCGAGATGTGGCTTTGTATGTGAGTCGTTGCCAAACATGTGCCTTGGTGAAGGCCGAATGTCAGAAACCGGGCGGGTTCCTGAAGCCCCTTCCAATTCCTGAATGGAAATTTGAGGACATCTCCATGGACTTTGTGCATGGGTTGCCTAGATCGCAGCATGGGAATGATGCTATTTGGGTGATCGTGGATCGCCTAACCAAGGTGGCTCACTTCATCCCAAATCGGAAAGAGGACAGCGTGGAGAAGCTGGTGGAGTTGTATGTTCGCAACATTGTGCGACTGCACGGAATTCCTAAGAGCATAGTCAGTGATCGAGATGGACGGTTTACGTCCAAGGACTGGAGATTGGTTCAGAAGAGCTTGGGCACGAAGCTAAAGTTTAGTACGGCGTTCCATCCTCAAACTGATGGGCAAACGGAGAGAACGAACCGTACTATGGAGGACATGTTGAGGATGTGCGTTCTTGATTTTGGCAAGAGGTGGGAGGATCACCTCTTCATGGTCGAATTTGCGTACAACAATAGTTTTCAAGCAAGCATAAAGATGGCGCCTTACGAAGCTTTGTATGGGAGGCGGTGTCGAACGCCAATGTCTTGGGCAGAGGCGGGAGACACCAAACTTTTGGGAAAGGATGCGGTAGATGACGCTTGTGAGTTGGTACGGACCATCCAAGAGCATATGAAGGTGGCGCAAGACAGGCAAGCAAAATATTTTAATGCTCGTCACCGAAGTTGGAATTTGCAGTTGGTGATTGGGTTTATCTGAAGGTCAAGCCGTTCAAAGGCGTCTCACGGGTTCGCCGACTCAAGAAGTTGAGTCCAAGGTTTTTGGGGCCTTTTGAAATTGTTGAGCGGGTAGGAGAAGCAGCCTATCAGTTGGCGTTGTCCGCAGATTTGAGTGGATTACATGACGTCTTCCACGTCTCCGTGTTGAGGAAAGCCTTAGTGGAGGCTAGCGTGGTGATTGAGCCGGCATCGGTGCCGATTGAGGAAGACTTGAGGACGCGAGTCCTTCCAATCGCTATAGAAGATTCAGAGACTCGGCAGTTGCGGAATAAAGAAGTTAAACTTGTGAAAGTTCGTTGGGACAACTGCGGTCATGAGGAGTTCTCTTGGGAGCGAGAACAGGCCATGCTAGAAGACTATCCAGAACTATTTTCGTCAGGTACAATTTAAGTTTTGTACCTCTTTTGTTTTGAAATTTCGGGACGAAATTCTGTTAAGTGGGGGAGAGTTGTAACACCCCAGATTTTGCAAGAGGTTCAGTCTGCAGTTCTGAAAATTTTTGGGTTTCTGGCAGGAGGCACACGGCCTGCGACACGGGCATGTCGCAGGGCGTGTCGGGGCCGTGTCGACACTCGGCCCAAGTGTCGACACTTTCGCTCGACAAAGTGTCGAGAGTGGGGCACACGGCCTGCGACACGGGCGTGTCGCAGGGCGTGTCGAGGCCGTGTTGACACTCGGCCCAAGTGTCGACACTTTCGCTCGACAAAGTGTCGAGAGGGTGGCACACGGCCTGCGACACGGGCGTGTCGCAGGGCGTGTCGAGGCCGTGTCGACACTCGGCCCAAGTGTCGACACTTTCGCTCGACAATGTGTCGAGACTGGGGCACACGGCCTGTGACACGGGCGTGTCACAGGGCGTGTCCCGCTTGGTCGACGATCTTCGCTCGACGTTTTTCCGCGGTGTCGACACAAAGCCTGTCGACGGGTGTCGAGACTTGGCACACGGCTTGGGACACGGGCGTGTCCCAGGCCGTGTCACCTCTCGGGTTGGTGTTGGGGCCGTGTCGTTGGAGACACACGGCAGGCCACACGGCTGTGTCACTGGGGACACGGGCGTGTCGGATTGAACACGGGCGTGTCGAATGCCCGTGTCTGATTCCAGGCGCGTCGATTTGAGACGGCGAATGAGGCACACGGCCCTGGACACGGGCGTGTGCCAGGCCGTGTTCGGCCCAGGTCTTCTATTTTCCAGGCGAATCGCGGCCATTCTTTTTCTGGTTTTAGGATCTAACGGTTCAGGCCATCTCCTGGGGAGTTAAGACCGAATTCAGGGTTGGAAACCCTCATTTGTTTTCCAAGTTTCTCTTTCTAAGATCTTGAGAAAAGCTAGAGCAAGGAGGAAGAAGAAGAAGGTCTTGGGCTGTAAGAAGGGTTTCGGTGCTCCAAATCGCGAGCCGAGTCCGGATCGGTGAAGCTTAGACCGCTGCGAAGATTTCCATCCGGCTATTTTGCCATGGCAAGGAAGAGGAGTCGGAAGGTAACGACATCTCTCCTCTCGGTCTTTAGGATGCACGTTTTTAGCATCGTTTTCTTCTAGATTTTTGGGCACCAAACTCTCAAATGAGAGGGGCTTTGGTTCGCCAAGGTTCAAGAGGAACCTCCGGGTTGATTAAGTCCGTCCCCGGCATACTTTGCATTAGAGATCCGCTTCGCTAGTGGATTAGGCATGGTGGTGAAGCCGTAGTCGCGACCGTTAGTCCGACTCGATGATGTTGCATACGAACTTAGGGATTCGTAGAGATTTTCCGTTGCGGCAAGATGTCGTTTGTGTTGTGGTGGTGATTGTCCCGTTTGCTTGAAAAAGGGTACGTGCAGTCGAACCCGGTCAAGGTTAGCTCCTCGTGGCGGTAGATGGTTTCCTTGAGGGACAAGGTTAGCTCCGTATGAGAATGGAGATGGTTTCCTTGGTGGACAAGGTTAGCTCCGCACGAGTTGGAGATGTTTTCCTTGGTGCGCGGGAACGCTGCGGTACAAAGAGGGATTGCGATGTGTTTAGTCTTGGTTGTGTTGTGCCAAGGCGTGGTTATGTCTCCGTGGTCGGCTGGCTATCCCGTGACATGTGCGTCATGTGTGGAGAGTGTCCCGGCGAGACTAGTCCCCTTCTGTGAGACTGACGAGAATGCCAAGCTTGGGGCAAGCCCGGGCAAAGAGGCCATGAGCGGGTGGGGTCCAGCAAGGCTTCTTAGAATCGGTCAGTCTGTGGTTGTTGGAAACCTGACATGAGACGTCAGAGCTTGCAGGCAAGCCCGGGGCTAAGCCCACGAGCGGGTGGGGCCTTGGCAAGAATTCCATGAGGCGGCCTGTGCGCCGTGTGAGGGAGTTGTGTCTCCCTCAATGCTTGCGGCTTTATGCCAATTGGGGAAATGTGAGTACCCAAATGATGTGATGTTGTGCTAGATGCATACGCTGTAGGGTACCTTGGGTGAAGCCCGGGTGTTGCATTCATGTTGCATAGTAGGCCCTTTTCTTTATATGCTCAACCAATAGAGAACATGTTTGATGATTGAGACATCCAAGCCTGTTTTAATGCTTTTCTATTTATAGATGTTTATTTGCATATGAAGTGCTGACTTGCAGGTTGGAGGGTTCCCCGGGGTCCGTTAGGGGCGGCCGGGAGGAGATGTGTTGTTACACAGTTTGAGGTCAGCCTTTGCTGACCCACGTTACTAATAATTTTTACAGGGCAAGGATCGCACGCAGGAGCTAGCACGCCGGCCAAAAAGGCCTAAGCCCCATGAAGTGTTTTTCCCTCTTTTGCAGCACTACAGTTATGATGATGTTGTTTGAGACTATTTTGTCCGGCTTGCATGCCGAGGTAGACTAGGAGTGCTGAGCACATTCATGTTTGATTGTACTTTTTACTTTTGGACATTTGTGGTAGGCCTTAAGGCCTTAGTTGTACTCTTTTGGTTAGTGGATAACTTCTAGTTGTGCTTGGTTTTCCGCTGTGTGTGCAAGTGTTTTGAGTTTGGGTAGCTATATCAACTTATAATACTAAAGCTGTGGCGTTCGTATGTTGTGGGGCCCCGGCCGGACCCATATTATACGTCCACTACAGGGGAGGTGTTACACCTCCTGCCATGTGGTTGCTCAAGGTTCTTCTCTGAGGGCTGCACTCCACGCTCACCGCACCAAAAAATGTTGGAACCAGCTTTCTGATCCCTCCTAAAGTTCGAAGCTGAGGATGCATCCCACACGTACTCTTCTTGAACTACCCTCCCGACGTGAGTCGGAGACCTGGAAACAGACCGAGGGGTCTCAGCTCGGAGGCCCCACCTCTTTCCCGGAAGAACTGAAGATCTTCCCCTCCCTAGCCAATGCTGAGCTAGGTGTCTGTGAGGAAGACGGTGGAAAAGTTCAACAACCCTCTCAGGCACCTCTATCGGTCTATTTATAGGCCTCTGAATCTGATCTGCAAATATCACTTCTGAATTAACCTGAAATGACCAAAACACTCTGGGTTGGGTCTGCCAACAACCAAACTCCGCTGTTCTGGTGGGCTATATGCAGACCTCCAGGGGTAGAAGTGTAAAATTACCTGGGGCAAAAAGGTAAAATCCCCTTGGGGGTAAAAAGGTAAAAACATCTTTTCTCCCATGTGGCGAGTGGGGAAAAGACTATCGGGCGAGACGACCCTCTCTGTTCGTCTCGCCGGCCTCTCGCCTTATAGGCTATCTCGCCGCCTAGAACCATCTCGCACTAGCTGGGCGTCTCGCATACCTCAGAGAATCCCCCATCCCGCCTCCTGCAGGTGGGCCTCCTGGTCTTACTCGCCTGTCAAGTTCATCTCGACAGCCTTCCCTTCTCGCTCATTGAGCCACCTCTCGCGAGCCAAAGGTTGTACATCGTTGGCGTGTCTTGCTCTCACCATTACTCTATAGTTGAAAATTATAAGCTTTGCCTAGAATGTAATTCACTCAATGAAAAAGTCAAGGAACTTGAAAAGGAGCATTCTATTGCGAACTAGAACAACAATAAATTATATCTAGCAAATACATTCCTAGAAAGTGATTGTGTTACATGACAGAAGTACAAAATCGAAATTAAAGAGATGGTTGAAACATTTGATAAATTTAGAAATGACTATAAAGCTCATGTAAATTACGTTGTCACCACTCTTAAGAATAGCATGGTGGCCTATAATAAATCTAGACATAATATAAAGCTTAAGAACATTGAATTGGAAAGAAAAATCATCATGCTTAGGAAAATTATAAATAAAAATTCACAAAACAAAATTCTGCAATCTTATGCAAAATCCAAAAACATGTTGAACATGAATTTCCTTAAAATGACTAAGCTTAACAGAGGGATTGAAAAATATCAAATGCTTATAAATGAAATTCCAAAACATAATTATTATATTCATCTAAAAGATCAAAACACACCAAACTTGAAATCAAATGAACATAAATTTCCTCTAAAGAATCACTATGCTCAGAGTCTTTAAACAACTTGAATCTAACTTAGAAAACAAGCTAAATACTTCTAAATCCTCAACGCTAGGTTTTCCAAACAAAGATTATCATAAGAAGACTCAAAATAATCATAATCAAAATTTGCAAATAAAAATAATAGTGAACCAAAGTATGAATGAAGGTCCATCATGAAAAATGGCACACCGCTACCACTAGAAAGGGATCATTCATCGTTATCTCCTTGAAAGCTAACTTGAAGTATTTGGGTGCCCAAAGGAACCGCCACAGTTGGCTCCGTTTGGATACTCAAATCTCCTTCTCATTAGTATCCGCCAATTGTGCGAAGTAAAATGTGCTTTTTTTGTTTTCTTTTACATTTTTTACATAGATTTATGTTTGAGCCAGCACGTTATATAGTCACATTAGATATATGGTATGATATGACTTATACATACTAAACTTAATGACTAGTAAAATATGTTCAATGAGATTGAATAAAGAGTAATATCACTTGGAGTGATCTATCTACCGAGCCTCTACTCTGTAGAAATCCATTCTATATAATTATCTAATAATTTCATTAAAAAATATAAGTTTACCACTGAATCTCAGAAATGACATGATAAAGATTAATGAAATCATTTTCAAAATTGGATCTGAAAAAGGGGCTATTAGGGGTCTTATGCAAAAATATTTTATGCGCAATTTATTGATTATTTCATTAATTTCCTTGCTATATTATATTGCCCTAACTCGCAATGTCAAGTTTGAGAAAAATCGAAATCGCTACCACAGGGTACTATCCTATCACCGACGGTAACTGCAGTTTCCTAAATGTTTCGCATCAAGTCCAAATGATATATTCATTCCCATCTTCTATCAGAAAGCCATTTATACGCTTGGTTAACCCCTTTCATGAACGATATGAATTTTTTAAATGGGGTGGGGGGGGGCGCCGGGTTCCACTCTAGTATGAGGGGAAAAAAGGGGGGAGGGGGAGGGAGGAGAAAGAAAAAGAGGGGGAGGAGTAGAAGGGGGAGAGAGGGAGAAAGAGAGGAGAGTTAAGGGAGATTGGATCACGGGAGACTGGATCATGCGGCTGGAACTGATGGTTCGGTCTGCGGCCACGGTGGAATGTTAAGGGAGACTGGATCACCGAGCTGGTAAGCTTATGTTAAGAAGATACAAATGAAATCTCATGATCTTTGCATGTGTTCCCTAATTTCCTTCCAGTTATTTTTGTTCGTCTTCGATTTGGATCCTCTGAATTTATAGCTTAATTTATATTCATTTTTCTTTTTCTATCCTACGAGATATCTACATTTTTCTCCATGATCCAAATTTGTGATGTTAGTAATGAATTCCGCACAACTAGTGTAACACCCCAGTTTTTGCAAGAGGTTCAGTCTGCTGTTCTGAAAAAAAAAAAAAAAAAATTTTGGGTTCTGGCAGGAGGCACACGGCCTGCGACACGGGCGTGTCGCAGGGCGTGTCGAGGCCGTGTCGACACTCGGCCCAAGTGTCGACACTTTGTGCTCGACAAAGTGTCGAGAGTGAGGCACACGGCCTGCGACACGGGCGTGTCGCAGGGCGTGTCGAGGCCGTGTCGACACTCGGCCCAAGTGTCGACACTTTGTGCTCGACATAGTGTCGAGAGTGGGGCACACGGCCTGCGACACGGGCGTGTCGCAGGGCGTGTCGAGGCCGTGTCGACACTCGGCCCAAGTGTCGACACTTTGTGCTCGACAAAGTGTCGAGAGTGAGGCACACGGCCTGCGACACGGGCGTGTCGCAGGGCGTGTCGAGGCCGTGTCGACACTCGGCCCAAGTGTCGACACTTTGTGCTCGACATAGTGTCGAGACTGGGGCACACGGCTTGGGACACGGGCGTGTCCCAGGCCGTGTCACCTCTCGGGTTGGTGTTGGGGCCGTGTCGTTGGAGCTACACGGCAGGCCACACGGCCGTGTCACTGGGGACACGGGCGTGTCGGATTGAACACGGGCGTGTCGGATGCCCGTGTCTGATTCCAGGCGCGTCGATTTGAGACGGCGAATGAGGCACACGGCCCTGGACACGGGCGTGTGCCAGGCCGTGTTCGGCCCAGATCTTTTATTTTTCAGGCGAATCGCAGCCAGTCTTTTTCTGGTTTTGGGATCTAACGGTTCAGGCCATCTCCTGGGGATTTAAGCCCGAAGTTAGGGCTGCAGATCCTCACTTTTTCCAAGTTCTCTCTTTCTAAGATCTTGAGAAAACCTAGAGCAAGGAGGAAGAAGAAGAACTCTTGGGCTGTAGGAAGGGTGTCGGAGCTCCGAATCGCGAGCCGAGTCCGGATCCGTGAAGCTTGGAGCATTGCGAAGTGTTCCATCCGGCTATTTTTGCCATGGCAAGGAAGAGGAGTCGGAAGGTAACGACATCTCTCCTCTCGGTCTTTAGGATGCACGTTTTAGCATCATCTAGTTTTCTTTTCTCTAATTTTTGGGCACCAAACTCCCAAATGAGAGGGGTTTTGGCTTGCCAAGTTTCAAGAGGAACTTTCGGGTCGATTGAGTCCGTCCCCGGCATATTTTGCATTAGAGATCCGCTTCGCTAGTGGATTAGGCATGGTGGGTGAAGCCGTAGTCGCGACCGTTAGTCCGACACGGTGATGTTGCATACGAACTTAGGGATTCGTAGAGGTTTCCGATGCGGCAAGATGCCGTTTGTGTTGTGGTGGTGATTGTCCCGTTTGCTTGAAAAGAGTACATGTAGTCGAACCCGGACAAGGTTAGCTCCTCGTGGTGGTAGATGGTTTCCTTGACAAGGTTAGCTCCAAATGAGAATGGAGATGGTTTCCTTGGTGGACAAGGTTAGCTCCGCACGAGTTGGAGATGTTTTCCTTGGTGCGCGGGAACGCTGCGGTACAAAGAGGGATTGCGATGTGTTTAGTCTTGGTTGTGTTGTGCCAAGGCGTGGCTATGTCTCCGTGGTCGGCTGGCTATCCCGTGACACGTGCGTCATGTGTGGAGAGTGTCCCGGCGAGACTAGTCCCCTTCTGTGAGACTGACGAGAATGCCAAGCTTGGGGCAAGCCCGGGCAAAGAGGCCATGAGCGGGTGGGGTCCAGCAAGGCTTCTTAGAATCGGTCAGTCTGTGGTTGTTGGAATCCTGACATGAGACGTCAGAGCTTGCAGGCAAGCCCGGGGCTAAGCCCACGAGCGGGTGGGGCCTTGGCAAGATTTCCATGTGGCGGCCTGTGCGCCGTGTGAGGGAGTTGTGTCTCCCTCAATGTTTGCGGCTTTATGCCAATTGGGGAAATGTGAGTACCCAAATGTTGTGATGTTGTGCTAGATGCATACGGTTTAGGGTACCTTGGGTGAAGCCCGGGTGTTGCATTCATGTTGCATAATAGGCCCTTTCTTTATATGCTCAACCAGTAGAGAACATGTTTGTTGATTGAGACATCCAAGCCTGTTTTAATGTTTTTCTATTTATAGAAATTTATATTGCATATGAAGTGCTGACTTGCAGGTTGGAGGGTTCCCCGGGGTCCGTTAGGGGCGGCCGGGAGGAGATGTGTTGTTACACAGTTTGAGGTCAGCCTTTGCTGACCCACGTTACTAATAATTTTTACAGGGCAAGGATCGCACGCAGGAGCTAGCACGCCGGCCAAAAAGGCCTAAGTCCCTGAAGTGTTTTCTCTTTTGTAGCACTACTTTGATGATGTATGTTTGAGACTATTTTTGTCCGGCTTTCATGCCGAGGTAGACTAGGAGTGCTGAGCACATTCATGTTTGATTGTACTGTATACCCCTTTTTGGACATTTGATGTAAGGCCTTAAGGCCATTTGTTTACTCTTTTGGATTAGTGGATAACTTCTAGTTGTGCTTGGTTTTCCGCTGTGTTGTGCAAGTGTTTTGAGTTTGGGTAGCTATATCAACTTTTAATACTAAAGCGGTGGTGTTCGTATGTTGTGGGGCCCCGGCCGGACCCATATTATACGTCTATTACAGGGGAGGTGTTACAATTTGGTATCAAAGCGAGGTTAGATTCAAGGTCAGTGCGTAGAGAAGTTATCCACATAAGAGTAACGCGGGACCATGAGTGTCCTTATGTTTTAGTCTTGAGATTGGAGACTAATCCCTTATTTCTTGTCTTCCTGAAGAGTGCAAGCAACGAGGCGGGCACTTCAAGAGCAAGGGATGATCTCTCGGCGAGCAGTGCTACTGCTCCAGGTCTTTTGGGCACGGGTGTAGACCTGGCCGACTTCTGCCGCATGCTTGCAGAAGCGATGGTGGCAGCTCAGGCTGCAGCAGCGGCTCAGGTGGCAGCCCCTGCCACACCAGATACGGCAACGGCCGTGCCAGGAGCAGAAGCCAGGCGAGTGGAGCCTTTGGCGGAGAGAGTAGTTGTTGGACATGGAGATCGACACATGAAGTACTTCCTGAGTTTCCATCCCCCGTCCTTCAAGGGTACTGGAACGCCAACGGATGCGGAGGACTGGTGGGTTCGTATTCAAGAACTGTTAAGGGCGGCAGAGACGCCAGAGGAAAAGAAAGCTGAGTATGCGGCTTTCATGTTGGAAGGGGATGCCAAGTTATGGTGGGTGGCCCATAGCGGCCGCCAGTTTCCGGGACGCACCCCGTCAGTTGGAAGAGTTTGGGGACGCTTTTCTTAAGAGGTATATCCCAGTTTCAACTCGGTTGGCCCTGCAGAGGCAGTTTCTGCATCTAATGCAGCGAGACAAGACGGTGGATGAGTACGTGCAAGAGTTCACCCGATTGGGTCGTTATGCGGGAACGACAATGGCTGATGATGTAGAGAGGGATAACCTCTTCTACCAAGGTTTGAGGGAGAATCTGAGGCAGCCCCTCATCTCCATGAAGAGGGCGGGATTTAATGAGTTAGTTGAAGCCGCCAGGAGTTTGGAGAATGATTTGGAGCGAACCCAACGCCGTAAGGGTTTTACTCCCAAGCAAGGGGAAGGGAAGCCTTCCCAATCTCATGGAAAGTCTGATGGGAGTAGGTGGAGGAAGAAGCCTTCCACTTCCAGATCTGGTGAGAGGAGCAACTGGACGCCTGGGGGTTCCCACTCTAGGGGACCGCCGACGTGCTACAACTGCGGGAAGGTTGGGCACATAGCCCGTGCTTGTCAGCAAGGGGGAGCGGGGCAAGAGTCAAAGCAGGAGCAGTCTGTGCGCTCGGGCCCCAGTGCTGCAGAGAAAGGAAAGATGGCGGAGTCGAGCGCTTCTCGGTTCCAACCGGTGCAACCAAGGGCCTACAACCTTGGACAGCAAGAAGCGATCCGCCAGACGGATGTGGTGACAGGTATGAAGAGAATTTAAGTTTAAATTTTGTGCTTCATCCTTTTAGACTTTTGTGTAACGTCTATGTTGTAGGCTTCGTGTTAGTTTCCGGATACCCCGCTAGGGTATTGTTTGATACAGGAGCATCGCACTCCTTTCTTGCGGAGAGCTTCATCCGGAGAATAGGAGTTGAGTCTTTCTCGTCGGGAGCAGAGCTGAAAGTGCGCATGCCCAATGGGTCATCTATGACCATCGGGGCTAAAGGGCACATTTGTTGGGAGCTAGATGGAGTTGTCTTCGCTCTGGAAGCGGCAGTGTTACCATTAGTAGAGTTCGACGTCATTTTGGGTATGGACTGGCTTGCAGAACAGCGCGCCAGTATTGATTGCCTTTCTAAGGTGGTGACCTTAAGGAGTAAAGGGCAAACTGAAGTCAAGTTTGAGGGCCTTGGTGGAGTGGCCTGTTCCCTGATATCGGCCATGCAGTTGGTGCGGGCGGTTAACCAGGGTGGCGTAGCGCTTGTAGCGTTATTGGAGGTTCGTCTCTCCCAACTGTCGATTGAGGAAGTGCCTGTGGTGGCAGAGTTCAAGGATGTGTTTCCGGATGAACTTCCTGGAGCGCCTCCTCGGCGGGAGATCGACTTCTCGATCGAGTTAGTGCCGGAGGCTAGACCGGTGTCACGTCCTCCATTTAGGATGGCACCAAAGGAGTTAGCGGAACTTAAGGTTCAGTTACAGGAACTGTTGGAGCAAGGGTATATTAGACCCAGTTCTTCACCGTGGAGCGCACCGGTGTTGTTTGTGAAGAAGAAAGACGGTAGCATGCGCCTGTGCATAGACTACCGAGAGCTTAATAAGTTGACCGTCAAGAATAAGTATCCGATTCCTCGGATAGATGATTTATTTGACCAATTGGTGGGGTCGATGGTATATTCGAAGTTGGACTTGAAGTCAGGCTACTATCAGCTACGAATTCGGGATGAGGACATACCCAAAACTGCTTTTGGGACAAGGTATGGACACTTTGAGTTTACGGTGATGCCGTTCGGGCTGACGAACGCACCATCGGTGTTCATGGATCTGATGAATCGGGTATTCCGGGAATACTTGGATTCTTTTGTGGTTGTTTTCATTGATGACATTTTGGTGTATTCCAAATCGGAAGTGGAGCATGAGACCCACTTGAGAATAGTTTTGCAAGTGTTGAGGGAGAATGAGTTGTATGCAAAATTCTCCAAATGCGAGTTCTGGTTAGAGAAGGTGGCATTTTTGGGCCACGTGATTAGTGGTGATGGGGTGGCAGTGGATCCAGCGAAAGTGGAGGCCATCAGAGATTGGCCGGTGTTGAGGACCGTGGCGGAAGTCCGAAGTTTTCTTGGACTAGCCGGGTATTATAGGAGATTCGTGGAGAATTTCTCGAAGATAGCTCTACCCCTCACCTCTCTCACTCGCAAAGACCATAAATTTGTGTGGACCCAAGAGTGCGGTCAAGCATTCGAGGCACTAAAGGAGAGGCTTATGATGGCTCCGATCTTGAGTTTACCGCAAGGGACAGATGGATTTCAAATTTTCAGTGACGCATCGGGATGCGGTTTGGGTTGCGTTTTGGTGCAACATGGGAAGGTGATAGCCTTTGGGTCTAGACAGCTGAAACCTCATGAGAGGAATTACCCCGTCCATGACTTGGAGTTGGCGGCGGTAATCTTCGCGCTGAAAATTTGGCGACATTATGTTTATGGCGCAAGAGTGGAGATCTTCACGGACCATAAAAGCCTGAAGTATCTCTTAGATCAAAAGGACTTGAATATGCGGCAACGCAGATGGGTTGAGTTTCTTGGAGACTACGAAGTGGCGATTCAGTACACGCCGGGTAAAGCCAATGTGGTGGCGGATGCGTTGAGTAGAAAGTACTCGGGGCTAGGAAATTGGATCGAAGCTCATGATGAGCGGTTGGTACGGGAATGGGAGTCCCTTGGATTGGAATGTGTTGCGAGAGGCGAGTCTAGCGTGGCTCGGTTGAACTGGATTGAAGTGCAAAACGACTTGTCCGATCGTATTCGGGAAGCGACTCGATTAGATGTGGAGTTTCAACCTTTTGTGTTGGAGGCTCAAATGGGCGAGAGCAGCACCTGGGAGATGATCGGGGGAATCTTGAGAAAGGATGGAAGGGTTTGTGTACCGCAGTTTGGCAATCTCCGTGAGGAGTTGATGTTCGAGGCTCACTTCTCAAAGTACTCCATTCACCCAGGCAGTACAAAGATGTACTTGGATATGAAGAAATCCTTTTGGTGGCCGGGGTTGAAGCGAGATGTGGCTTTGTATGTGAGTCGTTGCCAAACATGTGCCTTGGTGAAGGCCGAATGTCAGAAACCGGGTGGGTTCCTGAAGCCCCTTCCAATTCCTGAATGGAAATTTGAGGACATCTCCATGGACTTTGTGCATGGTTTGCCTAGATCGCAGCATGGGAATGATGCTATTTGGGTGATCGTGGATCGCCTAACCAAGGTGGCTCACTTCATCCCGAACCGGAAAGAGGACAGCGTGGAGAAGCTGGTGGAGTTGTATGTTCGCAACATTGTGCGACTGCACGGAATTCCTAAGAGCATAGTCAGTGATCGCGATGGACGGTTTACGTCCAAGGACTGGAGACTGGTTCAGAAGAACTTGGGCACGAAGCTAAAGTTTAGTACGGCGTTCCATCCTCAAACTGATGGGCAAACGGAGAGAACGAACCGTACTATGGAGGATATGTTGAGGATGTGCGTTCTTGATTTTGGCAAGAGGTGGGAGGATCACCTCTTCATGGTAGAATTTGCGTACAACAACAGTTTTCAAGCTAGTATAAAGATGGCGCCATACGAAGCTTTGTATGGGAGGCGGTGTCGAACGCCAATGTCTTGGGCAGAGGCGGGAGACACCAAACTTCTGGGAAAGGATGCGGTAGTTGACGCTTGTGAGATGGTACGGACCATCCAAGAGCGTATGAAGGTGGCACAAGACAGGCAAGCGAAATATTTTAATGCTCGTCACCGGAAGTTAGAATTTGCAGTTGGTGATTGGGTTTATCTGAAGGTCAAGCCGTTCAAAGGCGTCTCGCGGATTCGCCGACTCAAGAAGTTGAGTCCAAGGTTTTTGGGGCCTTTTGAAATTGTTGAGCGGATAGGAGAAGCAGCCTATCGGTTGGCATTGTCCGCAGATTTGAGTGGATTACATGACGTCTTCCACGTCTCCGTGTTGAGGAAAGCCTTGGTGGAGTCTAGCGTGGTGATTGAGCCGGCATCGGTGCCGATTGAGGAAGACTTGAGGACGCGAGTCCTTCCAATCGCTATAGAAGATTCGGAGATTCGGCAGTTGCGGAATAAAGAAGTTAAACTTGTGAAAGTTCGTTGGGACAACTGCGGTCGTGAGGAGTTCTCGTGGGAGCGAGAACAGGCCATGCTAGAGGACTATCCAGAACTATTGTTGTCAGGTACAATTTAAGTTTTGTACCCTTTTGTTTTGTAATTTCGGGACGAAATTCAGTTAAGTGGGGGAGAGTTGTAACACCCCAGTTTTTGCAAGAGGTTCAGTCTGCTGTTCTGAAAAAAAAAAAAAAAATTTGGGTTCTGGCAGGAGGCACACGGCCTGCGACACGGGCGTGTCGCAGGGCGTGTCGAGGCCGTGTCGACACTCGGCCCAAGTGTCGACACTTTGTGCTCGACAAAGTGTCGAGAGTGAGGCACACGGCCTGCGACACGGGCGTGTCGCAGGGCGTGTCGAGGCCGTGTCGACACTCGGCCCAAGTGTCGACACTTTGTGCTCGACATAGTGTCGAGAGTGGGGCACACGGCCTGCGACACGGGCGTGTCGCAGGGCGTGTCGAGGCCGTGTCGACACTCGGCCCAAGTGTCGACACTTTGTGCTCGACAAAGTGTCGAGAGTGAGGCACACGGCCTGCGACACGGGCGTGTCGCAGGGCGTGTCGAGGCCGTGTCGACACTCGGCCCAAGTGTCGACACTTTGTGCTCGACATAGTGTCGAGACTGGGGCACACGGCTTGGGACACGGGCGTGTCCCAGGCCGTGTCACCTCTCGGGTTGGTGTTGGGGCCGTGTCGTTGGAGCTACACGGCAGGCCACACGGCCGTGTCACTGGGGACACGGGCGTGTCGGATTGAACACGGGCGTGTCGGATGCCCGTGTCTGATTCCAGGCGCGTCGATTTGAGACGGCGAATGAGGCACACGGCCCTGGACACGGGCGTGTGCCAGGCCGTGTTCGGCCCAGATCTTTTATTTTCCAGGCGAATCGCAGCCAGTCTTTTTCTGGTTTTGGGATCTAACGGTTCAGGCCATCTCCTGGGGATTTAAGCCCGAAGTTAGGGCTGCAGATCCTCACTTTTTCCAAGTTCTCTCTTTCTAAGATCTTGAGAAAACCTAGAGCAAGGAGGAAGAAGAAGAACTCTTGGGCTGTAGGAAGGGTGTCGGAGCTCCGAATCGCGAGCCGAGTCCGGATCCGTGAAGCTTGGAGCATTGCGAAGTGTTCCATCCGGCTATTTTTGCCATGGCAAGGAAGAGGAGTCGGAAGGTAACGACATCTCTCCTCTCGGTCTTTAGGATGCACGTTTTAGCATCATCTAGTTTTCTTTTCTCTAATTTTTGGGCACCAAACTCCCAAATGAGAGGGGTTTTGGCTTGCCAAGTTTCAAGAGGAACTTCCGGGTCGATTGAGTCCGTCCCCGGCATATTTTGCATTAGAGATCCGCTTCGCTAGTGGATTAGGCATGGTGGGTGAAGCCGTAGTCGCGACCGTTAGTCCGACACGGTGATGTTGCATACGAACTTAGGGATTCGTAGAGGTTTCCGATGCGGCAAGATGCCGTTTGTGTTGTGGTGGTGATTGTCCCGTTTGCTTGAAAAGAGTACATGTAGTCGAACCCGGACAAGGTTAGCTCCTCGTGGTGGTAGATGGTTTCCTTGACAAGGTTAGCTCCAAATGAGAATGGAGATGGTTTCCTTGGTGGACAAGGTTAGCTCCGCACGAGTTGGAGATGTTTTCCTTGGTGCGCGGGAACGCTGCGGTACAAAGAGGGATTGCGATGTGTTTAGTCTTGGTTGTGTTGTGCCAAGGCGTGGCTATGTCTCCGTGGTCGGCTGGCTATCCCGTGACACGTGCGTCATGTGTGGAGAGTGTCCCGGCGAGACTAGTCCCCTTCTGTGAGACTGACGAGAATGCCAAGCTTGGGGCAAGCCCGGGCAAAGAGGCCATGAGCGGGTGGGGTCCAGCAAGGCTTCTTAGAATCGGTCAGTCTGTGGTTGTTGGAATCCTGACATGAGACGTCAGAGCTTGCAGGCAAGCCCGGGGCTAAGCCCACGAGCGGGTGGGGCCTTGGCAAGATTTCCATGTGGCGGCCTGTGCGCCGTGTGAGGGAGTTGTGTCTCCCTCAATGTTTGCGGCTTTATGCCAATTGGGGAAATGTGAGTACCCAAATGTTGTGATGTTGTGCTAGATGCATACGGTTTAGGGTACCTTGGGTGAAGCCCGGGTGTTGCATTCATGTTGCATAATAGGCCCTTTCTTTATATGCTCAACCAGTAGAGAACATGTTTGTTGATTGAGACATCCAAGCCTGTTTTAATGTTTTTCTATTTATAGAAATTTATATTGCATATGAAGTGCTGACTTGCAGGTTGGAGGGTTCCCCGGGGTCCGTTAGGGGCGGCCGGGAGGAGATGTGTTGTTACACAGTTTGAGGTCAGCCTTTGCTGACCCACGTTACTAATAATTTTTACAGGGCAAGGATCGCACGCAGGAGCTAGCACGCCGGCCAAAAAGGCCTAAGTCCATGAAGTGTTTTCTCTTTTGTAGCACTACTTTGATGATGTATGTTTGAGACTATTTTTGTCCGGCTTGCATGCCGAGGTAGACTAGGAGTGCTGAGCACATTCATGTTTGATTGTACTGTATACCCCTTTTTGGACATTTGATGTAAGGCCTTAAGGCCGTTTGTTTACTCTTTTTGATTAGTGGATAACTTCTAGTTGTGCTTGGTTTTCCGCTGTGTTGTGCAAGTGTTTTGAGTTTGGGTAGCTATATCAACTTTTAATACTAAAGCTGTGGTGTTCGTATGTTGTGGGGCCCCGGCCGGACCCATATTATACGTCTATTACAGGGGAGGTGTTACAACTAGCATTAAAGCTAAAGCATCCAAGTTAAATCTTGACTTATTATCAAACAGTTAAATCTTGCAGGTCCTGTATATCTACAGGACCTGCATTAGAAAGCAGACGGGTGTCATAATTCTGATTCAAGTCATTAACAATAACGATGCCACTTGTACTGTAAGGATCCAAAAACAAACTCCAAGCAAATTGCCCAAAAAAATCAAGTTGAAAGTGGAACAAACTAGAGTTTTTATATGGATGTGCAGTAAAAATATGGTGAATGAAATGTCTACTTTAGCTAAAATCTAGGACTGGCATACATTTATGATAAATTTACTTTAATTTGTGCATGTGCAAAAACAAATAGATAGTGCAACAAAATTTATCACCACCATTTACTCCTCATTTGCGCAAACATAACCCATTATTGCAAATAAAATTCATAAGAAAATATAAGTTGGATGGATGAGTACCTGCACAATTTTCAATAACATAAGTGCATACTTCTATTTAACACTTCGGTGAATAGAAATGAGTGCATATGAACCAAAAAAATGGTTGCAGATCGGAACAGACCCTTAACTGTTTAAGGGCAGTGCCCCCTCCTTGATTTTGAGCTAACCCTTAGCTGTTGAAGTGCATTTCATTCTTCATTTGACAATGAACTTGCAAGGGTTTAAAGCATACAGCCCAGTATACGTATATAATTGTTAGAAAATAACGTAACTCGCTCACTTTTTAAAACTAATTAATCTAGTCTCATCATCTTGCCGCCCCATTTAATAACGCCATCAACATCAAATGTCCATTAGTGTAGTAACAATAACAAAAAAAGAGAAAAAATGCTCCATCTCGCAGCATTTGCAATCTTTGTTGTTTGGGGTTCTTCCAGTGCACAACCTGCATAAGTAAATACTTAATGAGAAAATACAATGCTGCCAACACTTTTGAAGTAGATATGAAACAGAAGACCAATATTAAAATGTGTAATACTGTTGAAGTAAATAATGGAGTAGAAACAAAATTTACATTAGAAAAAAAAAACAAATAAAACTACATGAGGCCAGCTGAAACTTTTTAAGATGAAAAGTTGTGTGCAAACAAGGAAGTGCATTTCCTTATCGTCATCAATTTTTCTACAATCACAATTCAAATTCGTCATCAAGCTTGAGAGCCTCAACGGCTTCTTCTTCTTCGTCATCATCAATCACAAAGTATGGATTGTGTACCTCAGGCCTGAATTTGTATCTAGTGAATATATAGAAAGTAAGGGTGGCCAACTCCCTGCAACCACACTTGTCCAAATGTATCCATAAGATGTGATTGTTACTAACGCATACACCACCACACGGGTAAAATAGATGTAGCAGATAACTACCATATAATATTGTTTGAATAATGTGAGCTTCATCAGATTAACGACAGCTTTTCCATCAGTTCTTGTAGCTTCTCGAAGGTTTTTAATGGACCAGACAATGGGGAAGAGAACTGCACAGCAACAAATGACATCAACGAGAAGGAAGATTTGCTTCCACGTAACCCAATCACTGGCATAAGGCCCAGATTCACCGATCGCCACCCGAGCTATGTTAGCAATGACCTGGAGCGGGATCACTACCATGAGAACCTTCTTCTCTTTGTCTTGGAGGTATGATTTGGGAAGGACCAACGAACGATGAGGGTGAAAAGATAAATCCCCTTCAAGAAACTAAAGATATAGAAGAGAATGTCCGATTATTTATATCCAAGAGGATGGTAAGTATTCCACCTTATTATTATTATTAGTCCATATGCCTATGGTTTTAAGTATAAGATTATGAAATTCATAATCACTTCAACTTAATTATATGCTTTGTGATTAAAATAGTCTTTTATTGAAACAGGAATAATCTAAAAATGCATAGTAATGGTATCAGGAAATAGAGATATTTATATGCATTTAAGAGAAATTATTATGTACATTTACCCCCATTGTATCCAGTATTTTATGGGGAAAAAATTGGGGCTTTGAAATTGAAATGAAAGGACCAATTTCAATGAATATGGACCTCCCATTCTAATTCTAAGACCCCAATCTTGTTCAAATGAATGGAATTGAAAGGAAAATGTTGTAAACAGAATAAAAGCTGAATGGTTTCTTTCATTCTTCCGTCCCGCATCCATTTATATTGCCTTATAAATTTTTCACAAACATAATTTTTTGCAAGAACTGTGTCTAATTATTCATTTGCTTAAATGGCATTCAAGGTTATGGTATTAGAGGTGAAGATGAGCTCAATGACACAGAGGATTTCCTCCATGGGCGCTTTCAGTACGTTATATATACGACTTGTCCCCGGCCTCGCTTGATTAAGCGCCTTAAAGATGACAACGGCTAGCATGAGGAGAGAACCGCCGGGTCCATCCTGCCCGTGACGGGTGAACCTGCGTCGGGAGGTGCTACAGCGTGCGGAGCTGCGTCTGGCGGTGCTGCATCGGGCGGTGCTGCAGTGGATGTCATGGCCAACGGACATCGCAGAGGCGGAGAGCGGAGAGGCTGCGACGTGAGCCTTCTGCCGGGAAGAACGATCGCTGGAGGTGGGGCTTCCGTCCGGGAGAGAGTAGATCGGGGAAGTAGGGCGGTGCCAGTCGGCGTAGGGGAAGAACTGTAGGGTACAGTCCAGATCGCGAGAAAGACGAGCCACGATTTTCTTTTTTTGCGATGAGGCGGGAGGCCAATATCATACTCATACAATGTTTGAAGTAGTATGATATTGGCTTACATTGGCTGGACTTACTTTCCCATTTGATTGTCTAGGTGTTAAACTCATGGACCTCTCAGGTTTATGCTGAAAGAGAGCGCCTAACATTTTCTCTACTCCCTCTGCAGTGTACTTAACATATTTACTTGCACTGGCATCTTGCTCTACCAGAGGACCATCGTTTTGCATATAACTGCGATAGATCGGAACAATGGCTTGAAGAATTTTGTGGCAGTCTTCACCCTCAAATCATTGTCAGAAATAACCCATCTGGACCGCTTTTGATTCATGTCATCAAAATTCTCATTGAAAGCTCTCAACCACCTTTTCACCAGATCCCTGGCAGTGGCCCTTCCTCCTCCAGATAACAAAATCAAACCTTCCCTTCTTAGCAATGATGGAAGCTTCCCCCAACTCTCCCTGAAGAAAAAAAAAACAGCGGAGAAAGGCTTGCTCCTGACTCGGCAAAGCGGCAGAAGCAAAAAACATCATCTCCCAGTCATCAACCCCCATCCCACACTTTTCGACGGCGAAGGCAGCGTCGAGGCTGCCCATCTAAGGTGTTCTGGTATTTGGCTAAATCTCCCCGGCTTCGGCGGTTACGAAAGGGGTTGCATACCTCAGAGAATCCCCCATCCCGCCTCCTGCAGGTGGGCCTCCTGGTCTTACTCGCCTGTCAAGTTCATCTCGACAGCCTTCCCTTCTCGCTCATTGAGCCACCTCTCGCGAGCCAAAGGTTGTACATCGTTGGCGTGTCTTGCTCTCACCATTACTCTATAGTTGAAAATTATAAGCTTTGCCTAGAATGTAATTCACTCAATGAAAAAGTCAAGGAACTTGAAAAGGAGCATTCTATTGCGAACTAGAACAACAATAAATTATATCTAGCAAATACATTCCTAGAAAGTGATTGTGTTACATGACAGAAGTACAAAATCGAAATTAAAGAGATGGTTGAAACATTTGATAAATTTAGAAATGACTATAAAGCTCATGTAAATTACGTTGTCACCACTCTTAAGAATAGCATGGTGGCCTATAATAAATCTAGACATAATATAAAGCTTAAGAACATTGAATTGGAAAGAAAAATCATCATGCTTAGGAAAATTATAAATAAAAATTCACAAAACAAAATTCTGCAATCTTATGCAAAATCCAAAAACATGTTGAACATGAATTTCCTTAAAATGACTAAGCTTAACAGAGGGATTGAAAAATATCAAATGCTTATAAATGAAATTCCAAAACATAATTATTATATTCATCTAAAAGATCAAAACACACCAAACTTGAAATCAAATGAACATAAATTTCCTCTAAAGAATCACTATGCTCAGAGTCTTTAAACAACTTGAATTTAACTTAGAAAACAAGCTAAATACTTCTAAATCCTCAACGCTAGGTTTTCCAAACAAAGATTATCATAAGAAGACTCAAAATAATCATAATCAAAATTTGCAAATAAAAATAATAGTGAACCAAAGTATGAATGAAGGTCCATCATGAAAAATGGCACACAGCTACCACTAGAAAGGGATCATTCATCGTTATCTCCTTGAAAGCTAACTTGAAGTATTTGGGTGCCCAAAGGAACCGCCACAGTTGGCTCCGTTTGGATACTCAAATCTCCTTCTCATTAGTATCCGCCAATTGTGCGAAGTAAAATGTGCTTTTTTTGTTTTCTTTTACATTTTTTACATAGATTTATGTTTGAGCCAGCACGTTATATAGTCACATTAGATATATGGTATGATATGACTTATACATACTAAACTTAATGACTAGTAAAATATGTTCAATGAAATTGAATAAAGAGTAATATCACTTGGAGTGATCTATCTACCGAGCCTCTACTCTGTAGAAATCCATTCTATATAATTATCTAATAATTTCATTAAAAAATATAAGTTTACCACTGAATCTCAGAAATGACATGATAAAGATTAATGAAATCATTTTCAAAATTGGATCTGAAAAAGGGGCTATTAGGGGTCTTATGCAAAAATATTTTATGCGCAACTTATTGATTATTTCATTAATTTCCTTGCTATATTATATTGCCCTAACTCGCAATGTCAAGTTTGAGAAAAATCGAAATCGCTACCACAGGGTACTATCCTATCACCGACGGTAACTGCAGTTTCCTAAATGTTTCGCATCAAGTCCAAATGATATATTCATTCCCATCTTCTATCAGAAAGCCATTTATACGCTTGGTTAACCCCTTTCATGAACGATATGAATTTTTAAAATGGGGTGGGGGGGGGGGGCGCCGGGTTCCACTCTAGTATGAGGGGAAAAAGGGGGGGAGGGGGAGGGAGGAGAAAGAAAAAGAGGGGGAGGAGTAGAAGGGGGAGAGAGGGAGAAAGAGAGGAGAGTTAAGGGAGATTGGGTCACGGGAGACTGGATCATGCGGCTGGAACTGATGGTTCGGTCTGCGGCCACGGTGGAATGTTAAGGGAGACTGGATCACCGAGCTGGTAAGCTTATGTTAAGAAGATACAAATGAAATCTCATGATCTTTGCATGTGTTCCCTAATTTCCTTCCAGTTATTTTTGTTCGTCTTCGATTTGGATCCTCTGAATTTATAGCTTAATTTATATTCATTTTTCTTTTTCTATCCTACGAGATATCTACATTTTTCTCCATGATCCAAATTTGTGATGTTAGTAATGAATTCCGCACAACTAGCATTAAAGCTAAAGCATCCAAGTTAAATCTTGACTTATTATCAAACAGTTAAATCTTGCAGGTCCTGTATATCTACAGGACCTGCATTAGAAAGCAGACGGGTGTCATAATTCTGATTCAAGTCATTAACAATAATGATGCCACTTGTACTGTAAGGATCCAAAAACAAACTCCAAGCAAATTGCCCAAAAAAATCAAGTTGAAAGTGGAACAAACTAGAGTTTTATATGGATGTGCAGTAAAAATATGATGAATGAAATGTCTACTTTAGCTAAAATCTAGGACTGGCATACATTTATGATAAATTTACTTTAATTTGTGCATGTGCAAAATCAAATAGATAGTGCAACAAAATTTATCACCACCATTTACTCCTCATTTGTGCAAACATAACCCATTATTGCAAATAAAATTCATAAGAAAATATAAGTTGGATGGATGAGTACCTGCACAATTTTCAATAACATAAGTGCATACTTCTATTTAACACTTCGGTGAATAGAAATGAGTGCATATGAACCAAAAAAATGGTTGCAGATCGGAACAGACCCTTAACTGTTTAAGGGCAGTGCCCCCTCCTTGATTTTGAGCTAACCCTTAGCTGTTGAAGTGCATTTCATTCTTCATTTGACAATGAACTTGCAAGGGTTTAAAGCATACAGCCCAGTATACGTATATAATTGTTAGAAAATAACGTAACTCGCTCACTTTTTAAAACTAATTAATCTAGTCTCATCATCTTGCCGCCCCATTTAATAACGCCATCAACATCAAATGTCCATTAGTGTAGTAACAATAACAAAAAAAGAGAAAAAAATGCTCCATCTCGCAGCATTTGCAATCTTTGTTGTTTGGGGTTCTTCCAGTGCACAACCTGCATAAGTAAATACTTAATGAGAAAATACAATGCTGCCAACACTTTTGAAGTAGATATAAAACAGAAGACCAATATTAAAATGTGTAATACTGTTGAAGTAAATAATGGAGTAGAAACAAAATTTACATTAGAAAAAAAAAACAAATAAAACTACATGAGGCCAGCTGAAACTTTTTAAGATGAAAAGTTGTGTGCAAACAAGGAAGTGCATTTCCTTATCGTCATCAATTTTTCTACAATCACAATTCAAATTCGTCATCAAGCTTGAGAGCCTCAACGGCTTCTTCTTCTTCGTCATCATCAATCACAAAGTATGGATTGTGTACCTCAGGCCTGAATTTGTATCTAGTGAATATATAGAAAGTAAGGGTGGCCAACTCCCCTGCAACCACACTTGTCCAAATGTATCCATAAGATGTGATTGTTACTAACGCATACACCACCACACGGGTAAAATAGATGTAGCAGATAACTACCATATAATATTGTTTGAATAATGTGAGCTTCATCAGATTAACGACAGCTTTTCCATCAGTTCTTGTAGCTTCTCGAAGGTTTTTAATGGACCAGACAATGGGGAAGAGAACTGCACAGCAACAAATGACATCAACGAGAAGGAAGATTTGCTTCCACGTAACCCAATCACTGGCATAAGGCCCAGATTCACCGATCGCCACCCGAGCTATGTTAGCAATGACCTGGAGCGGGATCACTACCATGAGAACCTTCTTCTCTTTGTCTTGGAGGTATGATTTGGGAAGGACCAACGAACGATGAGGGTGAAAAGATAAATCCCCTTCAAGAAACTAAAGATATAGAAGAGAATGTCCGATTATTTATATCCAAGAGGATGGTAAGTATTCCACCTTATTATTATTATTATTAGTCCATATGCCTATGGTTTTAAGTATAAGATTATGAAATTCATAATCACTTCAACTTAATTATATGCTTTGTGATTAAAATAGTCTTTTATTGAAACAGGAATAATCTAAAAATGCATAGTAATGGTATCAGGAAATAGAGATATTTATATGCATTTAAGAGAAATTATTATGTACATTTACCCCCATTGTATCCAGTATTTTATGGGAAAAAAATTGGGGCTTTGAAATTGAAATGAAAGGACCAATTTCAATGAATATGGACCTCCCATTCTAATTCTAAGACCCCAATCTTGTTCAAATGAATGGAATTGAAAGGAAAATGTTGTAAACAGAAGAAAAGCTGAATGGTTTCTTTCATTCTTCCGTCCCGCATCCATTTATATTGCCTTATAAATTTTTCACAAACATAATTTTTTGCAAGAACTGTGTCTAATTATTCATTTGCTTAAATGGCATTCAAGGTTATGGTATTAGAGGTGAAGATGAGCTCAATGACATAGAGGATTTCCTCCATGGGCGCTTTCAGTACGTTATATATACGACTTGTCCCCGGCCTCGCTTGATTAAGCGCCTTAAAGATGACAACGGCTAGCATGAGGAGAGAACCGCCGGGTCCATCCTGCCCGCGACGGGTGAACCTGCGTCGGGAGGTGCTACAGCGTGCGGAGCTGCGTCTGGCGGTGCTGCATCGGGCGGTGCTGCAGTGGATGTCATGGCCAACGGACATCGCAGAGGCGGAGAGCGGAGAGGCTGCGACGTGAGCCTTCTGCCGGGAAGAACGATCGCTGGAGGTGGGGCTTCCGTCCGGGAGAGAGTAGATCGGGGAAGTAGGGCGGTGCCAGTCGGCGTGGGGGAAGAACTGCAGGGTATAGTCCAGATCGCGAGAAAGACGAGCCACGATTTTCTTTTTTTGCGATGAGGCGGGAGGCCAATATCATACTCATACAATGTTTGAAGTAGTATGATATTGGCTTACATTGGCTGGACTTACTTTCCCATTTGATTGTCTAGGTGTTAAACTCATGGACCTCTCAGGTTTATGCTGAAAGAGAGCGCCTAACATTTTCTCTACTCCCTCTGCAGTGTACTTAACATATTTACTTGCACTGGCATCTTGCTCTACCAGAGGACCATCGTTTTGCATATAACTGCGATAGACCGGAACAATGGCTTGAAGAATTTTGTGGCAGTCTTCACCCTCAAATCATTGTCAGAAATAACCCATCTGGACCGCTTTTGATTCATGTCATCAAAATTCTCATTGAAAGCTCTCAACCGCCTTTTCACCAGATCCCTGGCAGTGGCCCTTCCTCCTCCAGATAACAAAATCAAACCTTCCCTTCTTAGCAATGATGGAAGCTTCCCCCAACTCTCCCTGAAGAAAAAAAAACATCGGAGAAAGGCTTGCTCCTGACTCGGCAAAGCGGCAGAAGCAAAAAACATCATCTCCCAGTCATCAACCCCCATCCCACACTTTTCGACGGCGAAGGCAGCGTCGAGGCTGCCCATCTAAGGTGTTCTGGTATTTGGCTAAATCTCCCCGGCTTCGGCGGTTACGAAAGGGGTTACGAAGTCTTACACGGGCCATTTCTGAGTGAGATTTTCAGATACCAACGCCACGCCGCCTGTGTAAGTAGAGCCGCCGCCTCCGCTGACGGAAGATGACCGGGTGGATGTTGATACGGGAGGGCTTGGGCTCCTCTCGTGATATAGAACCGACCTGGGTTCCATTCCGTTCCAATACCTCGCATTTCTTCCTTCGATGACCAGTGCCACCGCTCCAATACATGTCGCCGATGTCATCTTGCCCCCCGCAAACAAGGATTTGAACAACTATTGCTTCCTAAATTAGATATATTTCTGTACAACCCCATATTCGCTGAGTCAGACCAGGAGGCGCAATGGTCACACTTGGACTAGCCAAAGGAGTTCCCGCCCTAAAGAAGATTTCGCCCAAGTTGGCGGGAGCGATCGCGCCAGATCGTCGATCCAAGATCGGCGAGCGCAACCGAGTCTTCGAGCGGAGAACAGCGGGCCAAGATCGTCAAGCGCGGCCAGCGCGGGAACGCTTGCGCTTGCGCCAGGCTCCAATCTCAAAGGGCTCTCGCCTGTAAGCAGGCGAGAGCGTTCGCGCCAGGCTCTGGACAGGAGGTCCTCGGCTCAGCTCTCGCCGAGGGGGACCCAGGGCCTTGGGTAAAATGTCCTAATTGCCCTCAGGAGAAATTACCTCAGTACCCTCAGGAAAACAACGGGATTCGGCTATTGGCAGACCAACTAGGGGCTTTTCAGTAATTTCAGGTCAGCATGATGCTACAAATAGACCCATAAGGACTCCTTAGAAGGCAAGCTATCATTATCTCTCAAATTCCAGTGCTTTCTGAGGAGCTCCTAGCCCAGCTTTGGCTTTGGAGGGGAAGCTCTCAGAGATCTTCCGGGTGTGAGGTGGGACCTCCCTGCTGAGGCTATTGGGTCAGTCTTAGGTCCTTTGAATCCAGTCCAGGGTTGAGACTTGAGAGAAGTAGGTTTTGGCTGCACCCCTTTTTCTTCGAACTCCAGTTGAGGTCATATTTGGCTTCAACAGTTCTGGTGCGGTGAGCGTGGAAAGCAGCTGATACAAGAAAGCCTTAAATTTTGTTCCATGGCTGGAGGCAAAGGTGAAGGGTCAGGTTCTGGAGGCTCCCCCACCCGGGGAGAGGAAGCGACGAAGAGGATGCTGGATGAGTTCAGGCGAGAGGTTCTGTAGACGATCAGTTTGGCCTTCTCGGCGAGAGGCGAGTGGGCCACCCCTCAGGTCCCGATAGAAGAGGTCCCGCTCTTGGGCGAGAATGCCCCGGGACAGCGCCCGGGAAAGGAGGTCCCGGGGGAGGCCGGCGAAAGAGACGTGGCAGCGCGGGAACTCTTCCCAGGCCAGAGCCAGCGCCCGGGCAAGGAGGCGCTGACGGATCTGGGCGAGAAGGAAGCGGCAGTGCGAGAGCTCTTTCCGGGGCACGGTCTCGCGGATCGGGCCAGTCAGCCGAGGCCGCGGGACGTGCCCTCTCGCCAGACAGGAGGCGAGAGCCCATTTAGCGAGCTCATCATCTCAGCTCCGGTACCGGAGGGGTTCCGGGAGCCCGACATGTCCTACTACTCGGGGAAGGATGACCCTGTACAACACATACAGTGGTTTGAGGACGTTGTATCGATAAGGCAGATGACGGATGCCTTCAAGTGCCGGCTATTTGCCATCACGTTGAAGGAGAAGGCTCGGGACTGGTTCCACCAGTTGCCAGCAAGATCAATCTACTGTTTTGAGGATCTGCGGAGAAGTTTCCTGTTGAGGTTCTCAACCTCGAAGAAGCGAAAGAAGGAAGCGGAGTGTCTGTTTGCGGTGAGGCAGAAGCCGGATGAGATGCTGGGTCACTATGTCGACCGGTTTCAGGAGGAGATCCCCCTGGTCCAGGAGGTCCCGGGGTACGCACTGATGCTGGCCTTCACCCTAGGGCTGAGACCGGGATTCTTTAGAATGGAGTTGAAGAGGGTGCCTCCCCTCTCCTTTGAGGAGCTCATGGAGAGGGCGGCAAAGGAAATTGACTTCGAGAGAGCAAACCCAGCATTCGTCAGGAAGTTGGCCAGGCTGGCGGAGGACGACGTGAAGGAACCAGCAGTTGGAAGACAGAAGGAGCCAAGGGAACAGAGGGAGCAAAGGGAAGAGAGGAGAAGGGAAGAGCCCCGAAGGTTTGGGCAGCAGCAGGGATGGGGGGCCCGGGAGCCGAACAACCGGTTAGGTTGGAGGCCCCAGGAGGGCCGCCCCCAGGGCCCAGGAGAAGGCTACCAGGGGAGAGATAACCTGCGGGAACCCCGGAGGTTCGATTGACCGGCATGGAGGCAGGAGCCGAGGGGTCGTCCCCCACCACCGCAGGAGGCCATGGAAGTGGGAAGAGGAAGAGGAGCTGGGAGAGGAGCTCGAGGAGGAGGGAGAAGAGGGAGAGGAGAGGGAAGAAGGGGCGGGGAGGCGTTGCTTTTTTGTGACTTCCACCAGGAGGAAGGTCACGCAACGGCCACCTGCCCGGAGTTCTTAGAGTTAAGAGAAGCAAGAGGAGCAAGGAGGCAGGATCCACCGGTAAGGATAGTAGAGGTGCAGCAGGGCGAGGTGGAAGATAGGTGCGAAGATCGGGTAGATGTAGGGACCCCGGGGAGGAATCAGGGTGATTCACGGAGGAGTGGGGATTGAGGCAACCCGCAAGGGGAGCCTGCAAACCATGTACCGAATGGGGTGGCCTCTACCTCCCAGGTTCCCCCACCAGAAGAAAAGATCACTTTCTCATCAGCAGACATGCCAGACTATGAGGATCCATTCTGTGACGCCCTGGTGATCTAGACGGTGGTGGAAAATTATACGGTCTCAAGGATACTGGTAGATAACGGGAGCTCGGTAAATGTCATCTTCAAGAAGGCCTTTGATGAGATGAGGGTTGAAGGGAAGAGGGTCTTGGCTTCGGATGGACCTCTGTTCGGGTTCTCCGGAGAGAGGAAAGAGGTAGAAGGATGAGTAGGGCTGCACGTAAGGCTGGGGGGCGTGTCACGGAACTGTAGGTTCGTGATCGTGGACGCCCCGAGCAGCTATAATGCCATCTTTGGACGCCCCCTCATCAGCGCCTTTCGCTGCGTCCCCTCCTCGTTCCATCAATGCCTCAAGTTCAACAATGGGGGGGGGTGCAGGTCAGAGTAAGAGGAGACCCGAAGGTGGCAAGACAATGTTACGTTACAGCAGTCAACACCGTGTCATGGATGGCAGAGGCAGAGGAGTTGGAGATTGAGATGGCGGCACTTGAGGAGGTCGTTGAGGACGAGGGGTTGGGCCTAGAGGAGGCAAGAGAGGTAGTTGAAGGGGAAGTGGGAGAAGGGGAGACTGAGAAGCAGCAAGGAGATGTGCAGCCGGTCTGGGGGGACAAGGAGCAGGAGAGCCCAGGAGGGGCAGTGGAAGTAGGAGAACAAGCGGCGGGAGGAGTTGAGGGAGAGGCCCCGAGGGGCGTGGGAGTCGTGCAGCAACAGGAGGGGCTGGTAGAAGCGATGGAGATTGAGGAGGAGGTAGAAAGGGGAGAGCTGGAGCTGGAGGAAGAGGCGAGGGCCGGCTGGGAGCAGTCGCGGCTGGAGCCGGCCGAAGAAGTGGTGGAGATGGAGGTCTTCACCAGCGCAGGACAAGTACAAAGGGTGCAGGTCAGCGGGGGCTTGAGTCCCGAGGCCCGGGAGCAAGTGCGGGCTTGCATTCAAGGCAACGTCGACATATTCGCCTGGAGCGCGGCGGACATGCCGGGCATCGACGCAGACGTGGCCTGCCATCGCCTGAACTTGGACCCCCGCACTCGCCCCATACGTCAGAAGATGAGAGCCATCGCCACCAAGCTGGAGGAGCCCATTCGTGAGGAGGTCAAGAAGCTCCTGGAGGCGGGCTTCATCTCAGAGATCCAGTATCCAAGCTGGATCTCCAATGTGGTAATGGTAAAGAAGGGAGGTGGAAAATGGAGAATGTGTATTGACTTTTCTTTGTTAAATAAATCATGCCCTAAGGATTGCTACCCCCTGCCTCGGATCGACGCGCTGGTTGATTCAGCCGTCGGTTTTTCTGTCATGAGCTTTTTAGATGCTTTTTCAGGTTATCACCAGATCCAGATGCACCATCCTGATACCAAGGATGTTTCCTTCATCACAAGGGAGGGATGCTTCAGTTACAAAATGATGCCCTTTGGGTTAAAGAACGCAGGGGCTACCTATCAGCGCATGATGGATCGAGTCTTCCGGGATCAGAGGGGGAGGAACTTGGAGGTCTACGTCGACGACCTAATGATCAAAAGCAAGTGCATGGTTTGGCACCTACAAGATCTGGAGGAAACATTCGCCACCTTAAGAAGGTTCAAGATGAGGCTGAACCCCTTGAAGTGTGTCTTTGGGGCCAGCCGCGGGAAGTTCCTCGGGCATCTTCTGACTCCGACGGGGGTGGAGCCCAACCCGGACAAGGTAAAGGCCATCATGGATTTGGAGTCACCTCGCGACGCCAAGGAGGTCCAGCGCTTGACAGGCAAGCTGGCTGGGCTAAACAGGTTCCTCTCCAGGGCAGGAGAGAAGTGTTCTTCATTCTTTAAGGTGTTGCGGGGGAATCAAAGGTTCGAATGGACAACCGAGTGCGAAGAGGCCTTCCAAGGGCTGAAAAGACAACTCTCTCAGGCTCCTCTGCTTCAGAGCCCAAAGGAAGGAGAGGACCTGACCTTGTACCTCGGAGTAGGAGCGGAGGCGGTGAGCTCCGTCCTAGTGAGGGAAGAAGGAAAGAAGCAGTTGCCCATCTACTACGTCAGTCGGATATTGAGGAAAGCAGAGCTTCGCTACCCCATCCTGGAAAAGCTCGCTTACGCCTTGGTCATCTCGGCAAAGAAACTCCGGCCGTACTTTCAAGCTCATTCGATTAGGGTGGTGACCGACCACCCTCTTCGCAAGATCTTCGAAGGAGTGGAGCACTCGGGGAGACTGGCTAAGTGGTCCATTGAGCTAAGCGAGTTCGACATCTCCTTTGTCTCAAGGCTTTCCATCAAGGCACAGGCAGTGGCGGACTTCCTAGCAGACTACATCGTTGAAGTCGAGGGGGGAGAGCAGCAACCCCGAGAAGCATGGAAGTTGATGGTTGATGGGGCCTCGGGAAGGCACTCCCTCGGGGCAGGGGTGGTATTGACAAGTCCTCAGGGGGTAACCATAGAGCAAGCGGTCATTTCACATTTCCCCGTGACCAACAATCAAGCGGAGTAAGAGGCCGTGATCGTCGGCCTCCGCTTGGCAAAGGAGCTGGAGATTCGGGATGTGGAAGCTTTCACTGATTCAAAGGTAGTAGCATCGCAGATCCGGGAAGAGTTTGAAGCTCGGGAGCATACCCTCATCAAATACCTCTCCAAGGTAAGGGCGATCATCGGAGGATTCCGGTCATTCTCAATTCAACATGTTCCGAGGGAAGAAAGTGTAGCCGCCGATCGATTAGCCAAGTTCAAACCTCGGGGAGGAGGGACCATGACGGAGCTATTCCGACCGGCTATCGAGGAAGGAGAGTTGATGGTGGTGGATCGGCAACCCTCGTGGGTGGATCCATTTGTGACCTTCCTAACCACCGGTGAACTTCCTAAGGGGACCAAGGTCGGGAGAAGCTTCAAGCGCAAAGTAGCTCACTACTTAATGATGGAGGGGGGCCTGCATCGTAAGATGTTGTCAGTGCTCCTAGCTAGATGTGTGACCGAAGAAGAGATCCCGAAGATATTGAGGGAGGTGCACTCGGGCGAGTGCGGCAGTCACTCTAGAGGAAGGACGCTGGAGGCAAGGGTGGTCAGGCAGGGGTACTTCTGGCCCACCCTAAGGAAGGATGCCGTGGAGTTTGCGAGGAGGTGTCAAAAATGTCAGCTCTACGCCCCCCTTCAGCTCTTGGCAGCTCAGAGGCTCCGAAGTATCACGGCACCGTGGCCATTCGCTATCTGGGGAATGGACTTAGTTGGGCCC
The DNA here is from genome assembly GCA_039583875.1 of Platanthera guangdongensis. NCBI lineage: Eukaryota > Viridiplantae > Streptophyta > Magnoliopsida > Asparagales > Orchidaceae > Platanthera > Platanthera guangdongensis. The sequence goes on from CM077166.1 coordinate 106,478,925, forward strand.
TTTCCTCCGGCTAGTGGGCAGAGGAGATTCCTCTTGGTCATGGTCGATTATTTTTCGAAGTGGCTAGAGGTTAAAGCCTTGGCCAAGGTCACCTCGCAGGTCATAAGGAACTTCGTCTGGGGGGAGATCATTTGCAGACATGGGTTGCCCCAAGCAATAGTGACTGATAACGGCCCCCAGTTTGCCAGCGAGGAGTTCATCAGCTTCTGCGCCCAACTAGGGATAGATCTCCGGTTTGCCTCCGTCCACCACCCCCGGAGTAACGGCCAGGTGGAAGCAGCAAACAAAATCATTGTAAACCTACTAAAGAAAAAGGTGGAGAACTTAAAGGGGAATTGGGTGGAACAGCTCCCCTCGGTCCTGTGGGCCCTGCGAACGACCCCGAACACGGCCACCGGTGAGACCCCCTTCAAGCTCTCTCATGGGTGTGAGGTCGTCCTACCAGTGGAGTTCGAAGTCCGGTCCCCGCAAGTCACAGCCGCGGGCGAAGGAGACGAGACTTGGAGGGTGGAGAATGAGGAGGGGCAGCGCCTCTCGTTAGATATGGTGGAGGAACTGCGAGACGTGGCGGCTATCAGGCAAGAAGAAATCAAGCGACGGATGGCCAAGCATTTTGATAAGCATGTCAGGGTCAAGCAGTTTACTGAAGGGGATCTGGTGCTGAGAAAGGTTGACGCAGCAGGAAGGTCAGCTCTCGTGGGTAAGCTCCACCCGAACTGGGAAGGTCCATACATAGTGAAGGGAGTCCTCGGAACAGGGGGATACTACCTCCAGAACGTGGAGGGGAGGGCCCTAAGCCACACTTGGAGCGGTGATGACCTAAAACGCTTCTACCCCTGAGGGGGCAAGGATGTAACCATGTATTTCAAAAATAAACTTATTATACTACATCGATTGACTTTCTCTTAACTATTGCCAAATTTTTCATAGTATAACGTAATCATTTGTTTTGTAGTACCCCGAGCTCGGCTCGGCCCCAGGTAGACCCGCTGCGCAGGCTCTCATCTAGCTGGCAGGTCCGAAGGCTCGCCTGTGGGGGATAGGTTTGGTTGGTTTGAGATCTTCATCGGCACCCCGAGCTCGGCTCGGCCCCAGGTAGACCCGCTGCGCAGGCTCTCATCTAGCTGGCAGGTCCGAAGGCTCGCCTGTGGGGGATAGGTTTGGTTGGTTTGAGATCTTCATCGGCACCCCGAGCTCGGCTCGGCCCCAGGTAGACCCGCTGCGCATGCTCTCATCTAGCTGGCAGGTCCGAAGGCTCGCCTGTGGGGGATAGGTTTGGTTGGTTTGAGATCTTCATCGGCACCCCGAGCTCGGCTCGGCCCCAAGTAGACCCGCTGCGCAGGCTCTCATCTAGCTGGCAGGTCCGAAGGCTCGCCTGTGGGGGATAGGTTTGGTTGGTTTGAGATCTTCATCGGCACCCCGAGCTCGGCTCGGCCCCAGGTAGACCCGCTGCGCAGGCTCTCATCTAGCTGACAGGTCCGAAGGCTCGCCTGTGGGGGATAGGTTTGGTTGGTTTGAGATCTTCATCGGCACCCCGAGCTCGGCTCGGCCCCAGGTAGACCCGCTGCGCATGCTCTCATCTAGCTGGCAGGTCCGAAGCCTCGCCTGTGGGGGATAGGTTTGGTTGGTTTGAGATCTTCATCGGCACCCCGATCGGCCCCAGGTAGACCCGCTGCGCAGGCTCTCATCTAGCTGGCAGGTCCGAAGGCTCGCCTGTGGGGGATAGGTTTGGTTGGTTTGAGATCTTCATCGGCACCCCGAGCTCGGCTCGGCCCCAGGTAGACCCGCTGCGCAGGCTCTCATCTAGCTGGCAGGTCCGAAGGCTCGCCTGTGGGGGATAGGTTTGGTTGGTTTGAGATCTTCATCGGCACCCCGAGCTCGGCTCGGCCCTAGGTAGACCCGCTGCGCAGGCTCTCATCTAGCTGGCAGGTCCGAAGGCTCGCCTGTGGGGGATAGGTTTGGTTGGTTTGAGATCTTCATCGGCACCCCGAGCTCGGCTCGGCCCCAGGTAGACCCGCTGCGCAAGCTCTCATCTAGCTGGCAGGTCCGAAGGCTCGCCTGTGGGGGATAGGTTTGGTTGGTTTGAGATCTTCATCGGCACCCCGAGCTCGGCTCGGCCCCAGGTAGACCCGCTGCGCAGGCTCTCATCTAGCTGGCAGGTCCGAAGGCTCGCCTGTGGGGGATAGGTTTGGTTGGTTTGAGATCTTCATCGGCACCCCGAGCTCGGCTCGGCCCCAGGTAGACCCGCTGCGCAGGCTCTCATCTAGCTGGCAGGTCCGAAGGCTCTCCTGTGGGGGATAGGTTTGGTTGGTTTGAGATCTTCATCGGCACCTCGAGCTCGGCTCGGCCCCAGGTAGACCCGCTGCGCAGGCTCTCATCTAGCTGGCAGGTCCGAAGGCTCGCCTGTGGGGGATAGGTTTGGTTTGGTTGGCTTGGTTTGGACAAGGCAGGAAGTGCATCGGGAACACAAAATGGAAAAGGTAGGGAAGGTCTCGGCAGGGATAGATCTCGATAGGGAAGTCCCCGTCAAAGAGGTCTCGCAGAGGGGGGGCTTTCGCCGAGAAGGCTCCTCTTAATGTTCTCGAACAAACAGGCGGAATCGTTATGCGACGGGCCTGAAGGGACTCGCGCAGGCTAAAGGGGACGGTTTCGTCCTAAGGGTTCGTGAGCCACGCTTCCGGCTGGTAGTTTGCAGTAGGTTCCCGCCGATCCGTCGCTAAGGAAGACTATCCTATGAAGGCCAAGGGCCTCGGCGGAAGCACACGCAGGAAACATTCGACCACAACAATTACATCGAGCACAATCACAATAACAGGACGAGATATTTACGATGAAAACGTTTGCATTAAATATATTATATATAAGTACAAACTGGTAGCGTCTCGCGCGTTACATTGAGCCGGAAAGAAAAGGAAGAGGGGCCCCCTCATGGAGACAAGTTGTACCCCTCCGAGCTCCCGCTTGAGCTCCCGCTGGAGCTTTCGCCGGAGCTCTCCCCAGAGGTCTCGCCACCCGCTGCAGGAGATTTCGGGACTTCCGAGGGTGGGGTATCCGGGGCGCCCGGGGGCTTTGGAATGGGCTCGAAAAGCCAGGGAACGAGCTGTTGAGCAGTGATGTCTTTGCCCCTCCCATCCCAGCAGTTGACGTCTCGCAGCGTCTCCAGCGTCAACCTTACTTTAGCCTGCGCGTTCGCCTGGAGCAGCTTGTCGATGTCATAAACCGAGTAGTACCGGCTCTTCAGTCTCTCGTCCAGCGGGGGGGCCGCACTCGCCTCCAGACGCGCAATCTGCTCCCGCAGGAGAATGTTGTCGTACCGAGCTTGGGATAGCTCCTCGCGAAGCATGGCTTGGGCGGAATCCTGAACAGCGAGAGGTCAGCATAAAAGAGAAGAGTTAAAGTAGCGAGAGCAAGAATTGAAAAAGATCGCGCTTACCCCTTCCGCCTGGCGCGAAGATAGCAGCTGTTGGGCCTCAGCCAGCTCCTTGGCCAAAGTGGCCGCCTGAGTCACCGCATCATCCCTAGCCTTGAACATATCTTGAAAATTGCGGTCTATTGTGATGCTCCGGCGAGCACACATGTGCGCAAGCTCCAGCCCGCGCATCAGGGCGCGAGTGGAGTCGTAAGCCAGCAGCCGGGTCGACATCCTGTCGTAGACACTGGCATCTTCCCGGCTGTAGAGGCAGTAACCCAAGGCGAAAGCCTCGCTGGTAACCTCGTCTCGCTCTGCCCAGCTTAGCAAGAGGGACGAGATCGAGACCTTGTTGGCGTCGGGATCCCACTGAAGCAGCGGCTTGTTCTCCGCGTCCAGACACCTCATGCCGAGACCAAAATTGCGATGGCCCCGCGGCACCTCTCCAGACAGGGGCTGGCCGGAGGTCTCGGCGGCGACTCCCTCGCTCTTGGCAGCGCCAGGGGCCTGAGGGTTCTCCGCAGGGGCCTCACGGCCGCCCCTGGTGGCTGCGATCTCGTTGACAGCCTGCAGGACCTCCTCAAAGGAGCGGCCTGCGGGGAGAGGTTGGGCGGGCGGCACCACGACGGCCTTGCCCTTCTCGGTATCGGTTGTCTTGGGTCTCTTGATTGGTTGGGGCGCAGGGGCACCGGGCTTTCGCTTCACGGCACCACTTGGAGGAGGGGCCGACTCTTTCTGGCAAGCTTGCGCAGCGGCCTTCGCAAGAGCCAGCGGGTCTTTTGGAGGTTGACTCCCTCCAGCGGGAGCCTCGTCAAAGGGCTGGCGTGGGGGGATCTCGCGCTCTCCTGCGAAAACGATGATACTAAGTTCCAACCTTGAAGAAGACAAGGAAAAGCAAGATAAAGGCGAGACTTTACCTTCTCCTGGAAGCACAGGGAGGAGAGAATCGACGTCCCGCCGAAGGTAGAGGACGTCGAAGTCCTTGGTTCGAAAGAACTCAAGGAGGGCGCTCTCGCGCGAGCCCAAGGAGGGGGGCTTGTAGGCGACATCCTCGTATTGGATGGGGGCGAGAGGTACGTTCCCGAAGTCGCCGGAAACGAAGATGAACCTCTCGCCCCAGTGATGGTGCTTGTTGGCGAGACCGATTGTCTTGAGCAGTTGTCCAGAGAAGAATACCACCCCTCCTTTCGCGCGAAAAGTAAACAGCTTGCAGAAGATCGGCAAGCTGAACTCGATCCTCTTGGACCGCATGTAACATATGAAAGGCACGAGAATCGCAACTGAATTTGGGTTCAGCTGCGCGGGAACCACCCCGTAATACCGGAGGGCCTGCCGCATCTCGGGCCACAGCGGGAGGCGGAAGCCCACCTCGAAGTGCTCGATGGGGATGGCGAGCTCCCCCTCCCCTGCGGTGTTTACCTTGTCATGATTGCCCGGGTTCCGCGCGGTGAAGCTGGCGGGAACGTGTTGAGTCTTGATTAGGTTGAACTCATCCACGGTGAGAGTGCAGGAAGGAAAAAGGTGCTTCTGGAAAACTTCCGCGCAGTTGGATCGTCCCTCACCTCCGCCCGGCATCGCGATGAAGGGTTTGAAGGCGAGAGCTTCAAGAAGAAGGCGAGAGCAAGAACAGTACGAGAACGGAAGGAGAAGGCGGAGACAGGCGAGAGCTTTGGAGAGACCGCGAAAGCAACAGAAGAGGAGAGAGACTGGAATCGGAGAAATAAATGTGGTAGGTGAGCTTCCCTATTTATAGAAAACCGTGGTAATGATGGCTGTTTTCAGAAAGGCGGCGGGGGTACAGCCGGCACGTCCTAGGTCAGCGACGCTTCGTTTTTCTCGCCCGAGTTTGATAGTGACCGATTGACTAAATGACTAGCGCAAACATTGTGAGATGACATGCGACAGGCAAGATAGGTGGAAGCAAGGTAGCTCTCGCCAACCAAGAGCCTAGGAAAATAACATGAATACGCATACAATAATAAAAAGTAATAAGTGCCGAGTTATTGCTCTCGCTGAGCGAGAACATGATGAAAAGTAAGCGATAAGCGCAGAATTATTAGTTACAGTTCTAAGCGAATAAATAAGGGTACATCTGAGAAGGGGAAGGCCTGGGGAAGAGAAGGGGAGGTCTCGCGCTTCAATAAGGCTCCCAGCGCCATTTCTCTTGCTCCCACCGCCATTTTCCTCGCTCCAGCAGCTTGGTCCGGGGTGGCGCCTGCGGGTTGAAGTAGGACGACAGAACACTGCATCCCAGGTCAACCCGGCGAGACAAATCCCGGATTCGCTCGATGCACCTCTCGGGTGAGGATCCGGCGGTAGCTCCCCCCGGCCGGTCCATCTCGCCAATGAGATAATCCCACTCCACAGTCTCTAGCCTCTTCTCCACTGACTGGCGAAACTCTTTTGCCGCAAGGTCGCGGACCCGTTCTAGCCGGATGAGCTTCGATAGGACGGCGACGACCTTCTTCCCCCGTCTTTTAGCGCTCCCGGCACCAGTCAAGATCTCCTCCATATCGTCAGACGAAGGGAAGGGAGAACTCTCGCCATCTTCCCCCTCTTTTTCTTCTTCTTCTTCCTCTTCTTCTTCTACCTCAGCTCCAAGCCGCGAGCCCATGTCCCCTGGCAAAAGAGTTCCTATTATAGCGAGAGCTGGAGAATTGCTGTGATAAAATTTCCATATACCTGCAGCATGACGAGGCCCCCCGGTCGACGGCAGGGGAGAAGGCCCAGCCCCTCCCCCCTCAGCTCCGAAGAGTAGGTGAATTGGCTTTCCTTTTCCGGGGGGGGGGGGGGGGGTAAACTTTGCGAATGGTGATCCCGGCTTGGTCGGGAGAGGGGGAGCGGGTCTCCTCTCCCGCAGGATGGCTGGTGTCTAGCGAAGGCGCGGAGGACTCGGCAGTATTTCCTCCCGCCGGTAGGGAGGAATCAACCGCGAGGGCAGGCTGATTCGCAGCTCTCGCCCCGCTCTCCCGGGTGGCGAGATCCGGCGGTGCGAAAACTGGCGCTGCGAGAAAACAGTTCAGCATTCAAAGATTTGAGTTAAGGGCGAGAGGGGAACAGTTACCTGCGGTGTTCGGGTCAGGTGGAGGAGCCACCTCCGGAACCCGCGGTTGATCCTCGAGATGGCTAGAGGATGGATCCAGGGGTTCTCGCGGGGACGCGGCAGCATCGGGAACCGTCTCCTGCGAGAGATATCGCGTAAACTACTGAGCAGCTGGTGTTTTCAATAAATTGGCAAATCGAGCATACCTTCCGCGGCGAGGGATCGTCCGTGCGGCTAGGGGTTGGGGTAGGCGGGCTCCTGTTCTCGTGGGGCAGGTCCCGCTGAACCACCTTCGCCCTCTTCTTTTTCTTCTTGGGCAGAGAAGGCTCAGCGGCCGACGAATGTCTCGCTAGCCATGGGGCAACCACGGCGCTGTTAGCCCTGGCTCGCGCCTGTGCCGCGTTGATGCGGTCTTGCAGATCCTGCGAAAGCGGTTTGTCGGTGCGCTTGGAAGGCATCGCGAGAGGAGGCGAGAGCTCAGGCGGAGAATGACGACTCGAAGGAAGTGTTATGGCAGTCTATCAGCACACATATTTATAGGCACCGTACGGCCCACCAAAAGATTCCCTGATGTTGACACGTGATCAGCGAATATTTTTGGGTTGGACGTGTCTTTTCGAGCGCAGAGCTAGCTCAAAAAGAGCGGGGATTGTGTACAACCCCATATTCGCTGAGTTAGACCAGGAGGCGCAATGGTGACACTTGGACTAGCCAAAGGAGTTCCCGCCCTAAAGAAGATCTCGCCCAAGTTAGCGGGAGCGATCGCGCCAGATTGTCGATCCAAGAACGGCGAGCGCAACCGAGTCGTCGAGCGGAGAACAGCGGGCCAAGATCGTCAAGCGCGGCCAGCGCGGGAACGCTTGCGCTTGCGCCAGGCTCCAATCTCAAAGGGCTCCCGCCTGTAAGCAGGCGAGAGCGTTCGCGCCAGGCTCTGGACAGGAGGTCCTCGGCTCAGCTCTCGCCGAGGGGGGCCCAGGGCCTTGGGTAAAATGTCCTAATTGCCCTCAGGAGAAATTACCTCAGTACCCTCAGGAAAACAGCGGGATTCGGCTATTGCTAGACCAACTAGGGGCTTTTCAGTAATTTCAGGTCAGCATGATGCTATAAATAGACCCATAAGGACTCCTTAGAAGGCAAGCTATCATTATCTCTCAAATTCCAGTGCTTTCTGAGGAGCTCCTAGCCCAGCTTTGGCTTTGGAGGGGAAGCTCTCAGAGATCTTCCGGGTGTGAGGTGGGACCTCCCTGCTGAGGCTATTGGGTCAGTCTTAGGTCCTTTGAATCCAGTCGAGGGTTGAGACTTGAGAGAAGTAGGTTTTGGCTGCACCCCTTTTTCTTCGAACTTCAGTTGAGGTCATATTTGGCTTCAACAATTTCCATAGCCTGAAATCAAATAAACTTCCATCTGCAAAGAGAATTGGATGTGGCTAGGGCTGATATCGAGTCGAGTTCGAGCGATTTTGGCTCGGCTCGAAATCGAAATTTTCGACTCGAAATCGAAATTGATTTCGAGCTCGACTCGAAATGACTCGATTCCGAGTCAGCTCGAAATCAAATCGAGTCGGCTCGAAATCGAATCAGGTTGGCTCGAAATCAAATCAAATCAGCTCGAAATTGATCAATTTTTCGTTTTATTCATTGTTTGCTCAAAATTAAATTGGGCAACCTATAAATTTAGCAAATTAAACATTTAAAGTATTCATTCTTTTTATTTAGATTTACATTTTGTTATTTTTAATCTTAAAATAAGAATATATTAATAAATACATAATTTTTTTAATTAATTCGAGTTGATTCGAATCATATTTCGAGCGATTCATGGCTGGCTCGAAATCGACTCGAAATCAGATTCGAGTCAAATTGAATCGACTCAAATTGAGTCGAATCAATTTTAACCGATTCCGATTCGGCTCATTTTTCGAACGATTTTCGAGCGACTTTCGAGTTTCGAATAATATGCTCAGCCCTAGATGTAGCAATGAGATTAAAATTGGGCAATCGACCAAAAAGCAATGAAATTCATGCAAACATACGCATTAGATAATATGGACAAAAAAATATCAAAGCTTAGTTTTGAGGCAGTAAAACTTATTTTCAACTAAAATATTTTGCTCCTGGACAAGGTCCAACCACTTAGTTTTTTTTAATAACATGACATTTAATTGCTCATGGAGGAACAAAACTTGTAAATAGAAATTGTTTTTAAAACTATCAAATGTTATGCAAATATCTGTGAGTCACAAACAACAAGAAGCATTCCATCCCTGAAAAACGGTCGGTTTTGATAATACTTATTAGAGATTAGGGACAAAAAAGTATCCAAGTTGGTGCAAAATATCAGTGCTCTGACAATCTTAAGATCAAAAACATTAATTCTATGCTAACTTGTCCTTTGAACATGTTGATGTGGGAGTGAATTAAATGCTCTCAAATGCCTTAAACCTCACTTTTCTTAGTAATAAGTATGAGAGTGAAAACACATGGTTATAAATTAGATTTTGCAACTAAATTTTGCAATCCTAAACAATAATCTTATACAGCAATCCTATACAACAATTACCAAGTATACGAGAAATGTAGAGTTAGAAATGTGGTTAACTAGCAACTACTATGCATGAATTCTTATTGTTCAAAACCAAATTGCAATTTCAGAAATTCGCATTAATCAAATTATTTACACTGGGATCATAAGGTGTCACTGAGAGAGTATGTGCATCTACAGCAGAAACAACAGCAATGCGATTCAATAGCATCTTCATACCACGTGCCTCAACAATAATATGATCAAGCATCCCTGTGAAAAGTATTATGAGTAATTATTCCAACACCCATTTCATGGCACTCATCAAAGGGAGAATATGAAGCACACCTGTTAGAAAGTAGCGAAAAGAGAGAACAAGCGGATAAGCTTTTGAATAATTGAAATTTTATTATCCAAAAAAGATAACTATTACAAAGGTATGCCCTCCCTTATATAGAATGGAGGAGAGATGAGAGAATACAAATAAGAGATGTGGGACTAAAAATTTACAAGCTAAGCGGACTGTACAAAGTAAACCGCACAAGCCGCGCGGTTAGACAGAAGGACTAACCGCACGGCTACAACAAGAGAAGCAGATAGGTCGCCTGTGAAGATCGCTAGACCGCCCGGTTTACAAGCCGACGAGTCAAACCGCCAGACCGCGCGGTCTTCAACCCGCCAAGACAGACCGTCCGGTCACCAACTTCAACACTCCCCCTCAAGCTGGAGCATATATATCAATCATGCCCAGCTTGTCGCAAACATGCAGAAACGAGTCGGAAACTGGCTTGGTGAAGATGTCAGCCAGCTCTTTATCAGACGTGACAAATGGAGTGCAAATTTGTTCTTTTAAAATCTCTTCACGAATGAAATGGCAGTCAACCTCAATGTGCTTTGTTCTTTCATGGAATACCGGATTTTTGGAGATGTATATGACGGCCTTGTTATCACAGAACATAGGTAGAGGATGGTTGTACATCTCTCCTAAATCTAGCATGAGAGCCCGCAACCATTTCAACTCACAAGTGGTTGATGTCATACTGCGATACTCAGCTTCTGCACTGGACTTGGAGACAACAGACTGCTTCTTGCTCTTCCAGCTCACCAGATTTCCCCCAACAAAGGTGCAAAAACCTGAGGTTGACTTGCGATCCCCTTTGTCATCAGCATAACTTGCATCTGAGTAGGCTTCAATCCTCAGATGACCATTCTTCTGAAAAAGTAATCCTTTCCCAGGCGCTGCTTTGACATACTCCAAGATCCGCAAGGCGGACTGTAGATGACACTCCCTAGGCGCTTGCATGAATTGGCTCACCTTGCCCACAGCATAGGAAATGTCAGGTCTGGTCACTGTGAGATATATGAGCTTACCAACCAGACGCCTGTACCGCGAACTATCTGAAAGAGGAGGCGAATCATCTGTCCAGGTTTTGTCCTCCCCAGTAGCCATGGGGCATCGGGCAGGTTTTGCTCCAGTTAATCCTGCCTCTTTTAAAAGATCAAGAGCATACTTACGCTGAGAAAGAACTAAGGAGTCGGGCTTCCGAGAGAGTTCGATCCCCAGAAAGTACTTTGGAGAGCCCATATCTTTAGTGATCAGATGTTGGCGAAGATGTCGCTTTGTCAGGGCTACCCCTTCCTGGTCATCGCCAGTGAGAAGAATATCATCGACGTACACAGCAAGAACAACCAGCCCAGAAGGAGTTTTGCGAATAAAGAGAGAGTGATCAGCAGAGCTTCGCACAAAACCAACAGCCGCCACAATGCCGCTGAACTTGTCAAACCAAGCTCGAGGACTCTGCTTGAGGCCATAAATTGCCTTCTGCAGCCGGCATACTCGTGTCTCCCCCTGAGCAACATACCCAGGAGGTTGCTCCATGTAAACAGCCTCATGAAGATCACCATAAAGGAAGGCATTCTTGACGTCCAGCTGAGAAATCGGCCAATCCCGATTGACGGCCACAGAGAGAAGAACCCGGATAGTGCTGAGACGAGCCACAGGGGAGAAGGTGTCAAAGTAATCAACCCCATAGGTCTGAGTAAAGCCCTTAGCAACAAGGCGAGCCTTATACCGATCCACAGTGCCGTCGGGGCTAAATTTGACCACAAAGACCCAGCGACAGCCAACAACATCAGTACCGAAGGGAGGAGGAACAAGAGTCCAGGTACCCCGCTCAGTGAGGGTCGTCATTTCCTCATCCATGGCCAGCTTCCAGTGAGGAATAGCAAGGGCCTCCTGATAGGAGCGGGGTGTGGCAGTGGCAGAGATAGCCAGTGCAAATGCCCTGCGAGAAGGGGTAAGACGATCATAGGAAACAACAGCAGCAAGGGGGTGTAGGGTATACGTCCGCACCCCTTTGCGAAGAGCTATAGGAAGATCCAGGTCAGCCGGGCCCGCGGCATCCGGAGCATCCGTGGTAGAGAAAGCTGGCCCGGGAGAAGAGAGCGACGGCAGCGGAGATGAGGGAGAGGGTGGTGGAGAAGGGAGAGAGAGGTGGAGGAAGAGGAGGGGGGAGACGGTGTAGTAGGAGGCGAGGGAACGAAGGGAACGACAGGAGAATCAGAAGCTGGGAGAAGAGGAGAGGAGTCATCCGAGAAGTAGGAGGTATTCTCGAAGAAGGTGACGTCAGCAGAGATGAACTGCTTACGAAGGACGGGATCAAAGCAACAGTAGCCTTTCTGAGTGGTGGAGTACCGCAGAAAGACACATTTGGTGGAGCGAGGGGAGAGCTTATCACGGGTGGCAGAAGGGGTATGCACAAAGGCAGTGCATCCAAAGATTTGGAGAGGAAGAAGAAACGGCTCCTTGCCCGGATACAAAATGGAGAACGAGGTTTGGCCGTGGAGAACCGTGGAGGGAATGCGATTGATGAGGTAGCAGGCAAGGAGAACAGCATAGCCCCAATAGGAGCGAGGAACATGCATCTGGGTCATCAAGGTGCGAGCGACATCGAGGAGGTGACGGTTTTTGCGTTCGGCCACACCATTTTGTTGTGAAGTATAGACACAACTAGTTTGATGAAGAATCCCATTTTGCATGCAGAATGTAGAGAAGTCACGACTGAGATATTCTTGGGCATTATCAGAGCGAAAAACTTGGATAGAAACACCAAACTGAGTTTTGATCATGAGATAGAAGGATGTCCATACAGAGAATAATTCGGAGCGATCTTTTAATAGATACACCCACGTACAGCGAGAGAAATCATCAATGAACGTGACAAAATAGGAACTTCCCCGACCAATGGTAAGTGTAGGAGAAGGACCCCAGATATCGGAGTGGATAAGATCAAACGGACGGGTAGAGCTACGAACGTGCTTTGGAGGGAAGGAGGAGCGGTGATGCTTGCCAAGCTGACAGGCCTCACAGTTGAGCGGAGGACTTTGAGGAGGAAGGTGGGGCAGAAGTTGACGAAGAAGACGGGGAGGAGCATGACCAAGACGGAGATGCCATTGGAGAAGATCTGTGGAGGTGGAGGAGAAGGTGGAAAAGGCAGAAATGTTGTCCAGGAAGTATAAGCCGCCACTCTCAGTCCCAGTAGCAATCGTCCGTTGGGAGTCCGGATCCTGAAAAGAGCAAGAAGTAGAAGTAAATGTGACGGAATACTGTAATTGCTTGCAAAGAGAGGTAACAGATAATAAGTTGCACGGGAACTGAGGCATGTATAGAGTATCCGCCAACTGAAGAGACGGAGTGACATGAACTATCCCTGTTCCATGGACTGGTGATGAAGAGCCGTCAGCGAGAATAACCGGGGGCAAGCGAGCATGTTTTTCTAGGAGAGAGAAACACGGGAGATGGCCGGTCATATGATTCGTAGCACCAGTGTCGATCAGCCATTTGCTCTGAGTAACAACGTGTGCACGACCAGAAGACGTGACAACCGAGGCGAATGGCTTGGAGGAGGATATGAAAGCCATGAAGGGAGGAAGAAGAAACTGCAGCGGTCTCGGTGACAGCACACCAGCGGCAAGAAGGGCCACGACCAAGGAGCAGAGCACAAGCCGCGCGACTGAACCAGGAGGTCGCGGCGACTAACAAGCAGGAGCGGCTAAAGGAAGAAAGGCAGAGAGGCCGCTCAAACAAGGAAGAATCCGCGCGAACAGAGAGAAAGGCGCGGGGAGAGGAAAAGAGAGCAACCCACGTGAAACCGCAGCGGGTTAAAGGGAAGAAGCCGCGCGAAAACGAGCGGCTAGGAAGCAGAACAAGGCACAGCGGGGAAGAGGTCGCGCGGACTGAAAAGGCCGAGCGAACAGAAGAGAGGAGAAGAGCAGGTGACCGCGACCAAGATGCATGTGAGATAGGAACAACCCGCACGGTCAGGCAGATCACAGCAGCAAACCGCGAGTATAGAGACAAGCGGAAAAGGGGAAAGCAGAAGCGGACAAGGAGAAGAAGTCCGCAGCGGGTAGAGACAAGGCCGCAACGACTAGGAAGTCGGAGAGGCAAGAAAGAACAAGGAGCGCGGCGACAAGAAAACAGGTCGCTGCGACGAATAGTAGTAGGAGAAGAGAACCAAGAAGAAGCAACCCGCGCGAACAGGGCAGCGGACAGAAACAAGCCGCGCGAACAGGGCAGCGGACAGAAGAGAAGGCAAGTCGCGAAACAGGTCGCAGGAAGCAGAAAACAAGCCGCGAACAACAGAGAACGCACAGAATCAGGAGGAAGTGACCGTGCCCTCTGATACCATGTTAGAAAGTACCGAAAAGAGAGAACAAGCGGATAAGCTTTTGAATAATTGAAATTTTATTATCCAAAAAAGATAACTATTACAAAGGTATGCCCTCCCTTATATAGAATGGAGGAGAGATGAGAGAATACAAATAAGAGATGTGAGACTAAAAATTTACAAGCTAAGCGGACTGTACAAAGTAAACCGCACAAGCCGCGCGGTTAGACAGAAGGACTAACCGCACGGCTACAACAAGAGAAGCAGATAGGTCGCCTGTGAAGATCGCTAGACCGCCCGGTTTACAAGCCGACGAGTCAAACCGCCAGACCGCGCGGTCTTCAACCCGCCAAGACAGACCGCCCGGTCACCAACTTCAACAACACCTATAGATGCTCTTCCTGTTCGAATTTTACTCAACTCTCTCGATACAGCAGCAATTGCAGCCTCCATTAAGGACAGTGTATTTGATTTCACGGAAGGCCCAATGTCTGGAACAATTTGAACAGTAGTACTAGTATCCTCTTCCTCTGCAAAATTTAGATGGATAAATATAACAAGATAAACCAAAAGCAAACTCATCAGCCGAAGTTGATAATTTCAAATAAAAGCTATCCTTAATATAGAACTTCATTTCAATTTTATACATGGGCTTGCATTTTATCAAATATAATGGGTGGTGAATGTAGGAAGAGTAATCAAGAAGGAATTAGCATAATTTAGTTATATAGCTTCAACCTTAAAAAAAACAATCAGAATTTTTTTTTAAAAAAACACTAAATACCTTAATCTAACATTCCTTAAAAAAAAGCTCTACATACCTTAATCATCAGATCTAATGTCTGCCCTTGATTTCTACCCCCACTGCACATACTGCTTCTTCCCCTTAAAATTCTCATAGTTGTGCACTATATAATTAGTACTACTATTATGATACATGAAATAATCATATTAGTATTCTACATGCGAGATGGAGTTCCTGTCTTGCGAGATGGAGATGCGAAAGGCCTCTCCAATCTTCGTCCCACGAGGCCGTAGAAGGCATCAGAGTTAACTACCAACTAACTATATGAGTAGATGGAATGCCTGTGATCAAAAGGGTTTGTTGGCATGAAAATCAAGGTTCCGAGTTTAGCAATCTTAGGGTCCATTTGGTACGGTGGTGGAGGTCGTAAACATATGGGTTAAACAGTCATTCGTTAAGGATCACCTAACAAACATCATCCCTTTGAACATAACAGTGGATGAAGTTCCTTCGGTGGGCAAAAACTAATGACAATTTAACCCCTTTGGTCACGACCGCGACCACCGTGCCTAACGGAGTTGATGTTTTTTTAGTTTCTTAAAGCAAGAATGACGATTTAGTGAGATTAATTTGTTCCTCCCAACCCTGACTAAATTATGCATATCATTTTGAACAAATTTTGCCCACTATTTCTCCTCCCTAATCATTCTACTATGAGTTTATTTTACAGAGTATTCTTATCTTCCACAGATGCTAAGAAGATAAAATTACTATAATAAGGGAGGAATGGATGTAGGTAAAGCAAATGGAGGATGAATTGAATGGGTGTTGGAAGGGCTAGAGAAGTATTGGTGGGGTTTAGAATGGGATGGAGAATGACTTGGGAGGGTCGACTAGGTCAGAGAACCTGTGATGGGGAGGTAGTATGTAAGGGGGAGGGTGACGAGGAAAGAGGAGGTATGGATGGTCGGTCATGTCTTGGAATGGGCATGAGAGGGTCGACCTGAGAGGAGAGGTGGAGCATCGTCCAGGCCATAGATGGCCCTGGAAGGGTCAATCTAGCCTGAAATGGGCAGGGATGGGGCAATGGGCTATGGGGTAGCCATAAGGGACAACATTTCAAGGAAAATAAGGAAATTACAATGTGAGGATAATGACTAGGATTTGTGGAGTCGGCACTGCGAATGACCAGTGTATGAAGTTAGAACTATCCAAAATCTGTAAGGGAGACAAAGTTAGTCCCTACACCCATTGAAATAGGCACGGAAGAAGACAAACATCATGAACGGCCCAAATTGCATGTGCAACTGTGCGTGATGATTATCAAGTCTCCATAAATAAATAAACAAAAAATAAATGAAAATATATAAAAATATGTCGTCGTTGCTTTGTATGCGATTACGGACTCGAGTCATCCAGATGATGACCATATCAGTCTCTCCTGCAAGTGTAGACCCGTGCGGGCCTCAATGGATGACGATCCCCTCTCGAACGGTGATTCCCATCAGGTTAGTCTAAATCACTTCCTCTTAACCCAACCCTAAAAATTCTCCTCATTTACAAATTGTTGATATTCACATCATCTCCTTTTTGACTCGACACATAATTTTGACCTCCGCCTCATTTCGCGCATCCATGGATGAAATTCTCTTCCCCTCCCTCCCATTGTAATTCAATGCATGCATGTTAAGCTTTGATATTTCAACTCCCTTAATGACCCTTTCTTGAAATTACCAAAAAAAATTTGGAATTTCATCAGGATCTGCATATTCCACACCAATGATGATAACTTCATCCCTTGGGATACTCATTCTCCTCTACAAATAGTATCCATATGTTGCATTTTAGGTACACCATGATAAAACAATTAAAGTTATTGAGTCTACCTTTGTGTATGATCCTCAAGTAATTTTCTAGTAAAATACATTTAGAGGAGAGTGAGAGTGGCCCTTGATAAAGGACCCCCAATGAATCAAAGAAATTATCTCCATGAAGGATTGTCTATGAATTCAGTTCAGTTGGAAAGATGAAGTGGCTCTGCGGCAGAACTGTATGTAGAAACCAACCTTCATATTTTGATCTCAGCAATTTTTTCTTATAAAGATCTTGAATATGTGTTTGAATCTATACTCAAAAAAAGCAATGAAATACATCTATCAGTTATAAGTGGCTCCTTGAATATCATGCTTGATTATCTCCCAATTGAATCAGAAATCAGAAGCAGAAGAACGATGGAAACAAAGAATATGTGGAAGGAGTTGCATACCTAGAGAGCGAAGAAGGGCGGTGGAAAGATTAAGAGGGGGGCGATCTCCGGCTCTGGACATGGTGGAGCTTGAGCGGGCGAATCGCTTAAGAGGGGGCGATCTCCGGCTCTGGCGATGCGCAGGAATGGAGAACTGGATGATGAGGAGGGACTGAGAAGGGCGAGTGATGACGCCAAACGTTGCTGATACGGAAGAAGACCTAGCGCGATTGTAGATGGATTTCGCCGGAGAAGAGATCCCAGGCGCCGGAGAAGGTGAGCGCGACTGTAGATGGATTTGGCCGGAGAAGAGATCGAGACGGGAGGAGGTTTTCGCGACCGGCTAGCGAGCAGTGCAAGAGAGGGCGCGCGACGGGCTGTTGAGGTGCGGGAGATGAATGGCGAGAGGGAGAAACTCGAGCGGGGAAGGGAGGGTATTGGGGCAAATCGCGAGAAAGCGGAGGATATTTTCGGATGAGCCAAACTTCAGTCCGATTCAGTCGGACTGAAGTGAGGCCCCACCGGGGGGGGGGGGGGGGGGGGGGGGGGGGTTCTATAAGTCATCTCAAAGGTAACCAAAATGTGTTCACATGGATATATATATATATATCAATTATATCACATGTCTTCTGCACCTATGTATATGAAGCATACCATCAAAGCCAGTTATCATGTGCATTACTCAAATCCTAATGTAGCTAGCTACTGAAATTAGCAGGATCTAACAAAATTGATAATTAAGTAGGTTATGGATACAAAATAATTTAGATCAAACAAAAATAAAACCATAGGCTAGTGTCCGAAGAAAAACTACAGTCAGGCGACATCAAATATATACAACAGATCTGTCCAAATAACCTTCTTATACATAAATATAATAAAATAAAACTCTCTGTCCTCACTACCTATGCTCTGTTGGGACTCAGCCTCCTCTGAAGTGATTGGGGAAATGTTGAGCTTATGCATGATTTTATTCATCATCTTCTTGAGACACCACAATGCCTTGACCTCCTTCTTGATCTCCTGGATCTCATCGTGAATGTCTCGTCGGGGTTCCCGAAGTGAACTACCACGACAGAGTGGTGGACATGAGGTGGAATCACCTGAGCGTGGGGCCACTGTGATGTCCTCGACTATGTTTGTCAGCGGGCGACAATCTATTCGATAAGCTGTCCAATCAAAGACTGAATACTTAGACATTCGGATCCTCTGAATGACACCTACCAACGACAATGTGTTCAAGCAGTCAAGATCCCTTAGCTGAAATGTATACCGCATCATCGATAATATTAAGGCTCCGTTTGAGAGGACTTATTTTTGCCGGTCAAGCGGTTACGATCGCATGTACCGAACCCTAATTAAGGTCCGATACATGCGGTCATAACCGCTTGACTGGTGAAAATAAGTCCTCCCAAACGGAGCCTAAATCAGAAATACTGCAGGGTGTACCTTCCAGGATATGGTATGTCACCATAGTGAGCTGAGCAATGATCTTCTGATTTTCCACGGACTTGAACATGAGAGAATGACGGTGGATGTCCTGGATGATAAGGGCATTGCAAGAAAGAGTAGTCATAGATGTAATGAGGTCATAGCTCGTGAACTTATGGAGTAGAAGCTAGTTCAACAGAGTCCAGTCCCGATGAGTCCTGAATGATTCAACGATATCAGAGTCGATTGGGGACACTGGGGAAGCCATATGAACTCTCCAAGTCTGCTTGATTAATGGTCACAACCAGACTTCTAATATGTGGTTGGACTCCTCCGTCGAGATTCATGAGCGCTGGATCCCTTAGGTTTCTGTAGAACTCTTGGACAAGGAAGGAAAAGAACCCCTCTAACACAATGACCGGGAGAATGGCATCATCAACTAGGTAGGTGTAAATGTGAGGGTACAGATCGACGTTAATGTAAATCAACATTGCCACGCTCACCGAGGCACAGTCTACAACAGGATTCGGTTGAGATTCTCAAGTTCGCTTGTGCTGGATGCTTCTTCAAGGTTGGGAACTGGAGGAATCCCTTACCAGAAAGAAGAGGAAGGAAATAAGCACAAATGAATGAGAAAATTTAAAAAATTAGCTTTGATGGGTTCCACCTTCATTTATAGGAGAAAGCACCCCCCCCCCCCCCCTCCACTCCCCCCACCCCATGATCTCCTCCAAAAGTGGGTCATGGGTGGCCCACCCCCTCCATGAATTCTCATGAGGTTTCGGGAAATCATGGGGGGTGGGGCCCGCCACTCACCCCACGGAGGAAAACCGCCAACCCTCGCCGGGAGGGCGGCCGCGGCCGGCCTCCTGGCCGCCGCCGGCCCGGCCATGGCAAGCCGCCGGCCACGCCGCCGGCCTAGCCACGGCAGGCCGCCGGCCTGGCCACGGCCGGCCCTCGGCAAGCCGCCGCAGTCGGCTGACCCCTCCCGCGGCCGGCCCCCCGGCCAGCCCCCGGGCCGCCAGCCTGGCCACGGTCGGCCCTCGGCAGGCCGCCGCAGCCGGCCACTAGGCCGGCCGCTCCCACTGCCGGCCGCCGCCGACCCGGCCGGCCAAGCCCTGGCGGGCCGCCGGCCTAGCCGCGGCCGGCCCCCGGTGGGCCGCCGCCGCCGGCCGCCCGGGAGACCACCGTCGCCACCGTGGCGGCCCATCGCCGTGGACGATCTCCCCGCCGTCCGATTGGGGGGAGGCTCTCCTCACCGTACGATCAAGAGGATAACCAACCATTAACCCACCACTTTAGTGGTGGGGCCCGCCATGACCCTCCCCTGGATGCTATAAAAGGACCTCAGGGGCTCTTCATTCTTCACATTTTGGATGTCCGGAGCTTTCTTCTTCTTCAGGTGAGAGCTCTCCTTCCTCCTCCCCCGCGTCGGCCTCGAGTCGCCGTGAACCACCAGCGCTCCACCACCGCGTAGCCAGCAGGAAAATGCCCAAGCCCCCGCAAGAACCAAAGGAGGAAGGCGATCGCAGCCAGCAAGTGAACGAAACCAGAAGAGCCAAAGCACCGAGCCCGTCCCACACATTCCAGCGTCCAAGCTACTCCCGCGGCGCAGCCTGTTGTCCGCCGGGAGTCGTAGTCCCGCTCTCTCTCCACAAGCTGTAACGGGAGCGGCATGTCGCCCCGATTCACCAACACAATGTAAACACCGAAATCTAGTGGAATTTAATCGGCACAGACCCGGTCACGTGGTTTTTTACTCATTTAAGGGGTTTTTTCACGTCATCACATCTTGTGTCAACTTTCTACTTTTATTGACTGTGTGCGCGCTCGACCTCCTCGTGAGCTAAGACGGTTCGAACAAATCCGGCCCGACCGGGACATCGAGTTAGTCCGCAACAGTTTGGCGCCGTCTGTGGGAATATCGATTCCCAACATCCTTCAGAAGTCAAGATCTCCCTCTTTGCAACATCGAAGCTCCGCTTCAATGGCAAAAAGAAGCGCCCGCACAGCTGAAGGATCCGTCCCAGAAAGAAATACTGAACCAGCACGCTCCCACTCTCTGGTGGACGGGCCATTGACCGCAGAGGTCGCTTCCGCTCCTGCCCCCGCCCTCGAGGGGCGAGTTCGACAAATGGAGGAGCAGCAGACTGACATGCTTGCCCTGCTCCGGACTCTTAGAGCGCCTCCTGCTCCTCCTCTAGCACCAGATAACCCGTCACTACCAAGTCATGGCAGGACGCAAGAAGCTCCAAGACAAGAGGCGCCCGTGGAATACTCTGACGCCGCCGACTCAACTCATCAGGCCCGTGGAGGAGCTGAATTTGGGCAACATCGCCACAACTGGGGAAACGAGTCCCAACTTCCCCCACTCGAGAGGTTCACCCGGGAAGAGATTCGAGAAATGATCGCTGAAGAATAACGGCAAGCCGACCAACGGGACATTCATATTCGCCGACCACTCTGTCAAGGCTCCCCCTCGCACCACAAATCATGGCTCATCCAGTTCCTCTGGCTTTTAAGCTACCGAACATCGAGACGTTCGATGGAACAAACGACCCGTCGGAGCATGTCAGCCACTTCACTACCATTATGAGGATCTACAACGCGTCTGATCAGTTACTCTGTCAAGTGTTCCCAACCACTCTCAAGGGGCAGGCTCGCACATGGTTTCACTCCTTGAGGGAGGGCACCATTCTCAACTTCACAGAGCTAGCAAGACAGTTCGCGGATCAGTTTATAGCGAATCGGAGGGTCGTCCGCGACCCTTCCCACTTATCAGGTATCCGTCAGAATGAAGGGGAGTCTTTGAAGGACTTCTTCCGCAGGTTTTCTGCAGAAGCCCGCCAAATCCCAGGTGTCGACCCGGAGCTGTTAAGAGGCGTGTTCCTTGGGGGTCTCCGTCCTGGCAGTTTCTATTCTGCATTAATGAGGGAAACCGTCCCTAGTTACCCCGATCTCGTACACCGTATAGAGGCACAGATCGCAGCCGACGAGGCTATTGAAGCTCATCGTCAACAGTTCAACGGAAACCAGAAGCGCAAGAGGGAGAAGGAACCGGCTCCTCAATACCAAGAAGGAAAATTTCGAGAAGAACTTCGGAACGGGCAACGCTGACGCGACCAACAGAGAGATCAACCTCCTCAGGATTACACGCCCCTCAATACCTCTAGAACAAACGTGCTTTACGCAATCCAAGGCAGCGAGGCGCTCTGCAAGCCCAGACCCCTCGCTAAAAATACGAGAGACCAAACAAAGTACTGTGAGTTCCACCATGGACGAGGGCACGACACAGAAGACTGCTCAAAACTTAAGGAGGAGATCGAGCATCTCATCAAGCAAGGCCACCTGGGGAGATTCTTACAGGGCTGAGCACCAAATCCGCTGGTAGGAAATCGGCCAACCGCTTGCTAGAACGGACTGGGGGGAAACCCCAAAGTCAACCAGCTCAAGAGAGGGCTTCATTCCTATCAGCAAGGCTCTGTCTATTGTAGCATTCATCAGTTTTACTTTCTTACGAATTTTTCATGCAAGTTTCCAAAAGAACAGTCTTACGACTATAACTCTAATAACTTTAAAAGCTTTCTTATTTTAGGCCTATAGGAGGCGAGTATCATCTGCGCAATTTGAAAGACATACTCACTTCGTTCAAGTGCAAAGGCGTCCACTTACACCCACAGCAACTGCCTTCGTGCAGCGCGCTCCATACAGCAACTGCCTTCGGGCAGCGCGCTTCTTACAGCAACTGCCTCCGTGCAGCGCGCTTCTCACAGCAACTGCCTCCGGGCAGCGCGCTCCTCACAGCAACGGCCATCGGGCAGCGCGCTTCTTACAGCAACTGCCTTCGGGCAGTGCGTGTCTTACAGCAACTGCCTCCGGGCAGCGCGCTTCTCACAGCAACTACCTTCGGGCAGTGCGCTTCTTACAGCAACTGCCTTCGGGCAGTGCGCTTCTTACAACAACTGCCTCCGGGAAGCGCGCTCCTTACAGCAACTGCATCCATGCAGCGCGCTCCTCACAGCAACTGCCTCCGGGAAGCGCGCTCCTTAAAGCAACTGCCTCCGTGCAGCGCGCTCCTCACAGCAACTGCCTTCGGGCAGCGTGCTCCTTACAGCAACTGCCTCCATGCAGCGCGCTCCTCACAGCAACTGTCTCCGGGCAGCGCGCTCCTTACAGCAACTGCCTTCGGGCAGTGCGCTTCTTACAGCAACTCCCTCCGAGCAGCGCGCTCCTTACAGCAACTGCCTCCGTGCAGCGCGCTTCTCACAGCAACTGCCTCCGGGAAGCGCGCTCCTTGCAGCAACTGCCTTCGTGCAGCGCGCTCCTCACAGCAACTGCCTCCGGGCAGCGTGCTCCTTACAGCAACTGTCTCCATGCAGGGCGCTCCTCACAGCAACTGCCTCCGTGCAGCGCGCTCCTCACAGCAACTGCCTCCGGGCAGCGCGCTCCTTACAGCAACTGTCTCCGTGCAGCGCGCTCCTCACAGAACATGCCTCCGTGCAGCGCGCTCCTCACAGCAGCTGCCTCCGGGCAGCGCGCTCCACCCAACAACTGCCTCCGGGCAGCGCGCTCCACCCAACAACTGCCTTCGGGCAAGAGTCCAGCAACCGCCCTCGGGCAGCACGCTCCTCACAGCAACTATCTCTGAGCAGCGCGCTCCCCACAGCAACTGCCCCCGAGCAGCGCACTCCCCACAGCGCGCTCCCCACAGCACGCTCTTCACCACATCTACCTCCGAGCAGGGCGTTCCTTGATTGAGCATTTACATTCTCTTCAATTGGTCCATAACCAACTAAGCCGCGAGCCCGACTCGCGCAAACTCCAGTAGGGGCCTGCCCCCTCACAGCAAAGCCGCGACTACAACCCACACAAAAGTAACGCCACAAGTCAAACTTACAACGGACTCAACACAAGCTGACACATGTTGTTGCGAACCTCCACCCGCTCGCCACCATCGGAGCGAACGTCGCTCCAATCTCGGGATTGGTCCAAGGAAAGTTGTCCTCCATGCTCGCAAAAGAATGTTGTTAAGCCCGCAATTCGGGCAATTCCAACAGAGACAAATTGAGAGATAGACACTCCGCAAAATTTCAAGATCTCAATCACCTCCTCGCAGGGCGGAAAACGGAAGCCGGACCGCAGGGAGACTTCGCAGATCGTCAACCAACCACGAGGAGGATTCTGAACCTGCTCCTCGGGACGTGGGATCCTCACTTCCAAACAAACGGGAAGCCCGTACTTCGCCCTCCAGATATCAACACCGTTATCGGTCAAACAGGAGCGCAGGCGCATCGGGCCAGAAGAGCACTTTGAAACCTGCGCCCAACAAAAAGTAAAAGATCAGCCCAAAATAAAGGCTTGGAGCAGCATGTCCAAGCGCACAAAGCCCAAGTGGCACGCGAAAGAGAGCGGCCGCGCAAGCATGCACATAGCAGGGGCATTGCACGCCACGCGACCCGCGCACGCAAACCGCGCGCACGCAGCCCGCAAGCGCACAAAACCCCGCTCGCGCGGCCTTCCCGCGCGCGCGCGGCCCGCTCGCGCGCGCTGCCTGAGCAGCGCATGGCCAGGTCCGCGCACAGCGCACGCGCACGACCGCTGTGCGCGGCCAGCCTCCGCGGGCGCGCACCGTCGGCGCGCGCAGCCTTCCCGCGCCACCGACGCGCGTAAGCGGCGTGGATGCCCCCGCCTTCGCGTCAGTACGTCGTCATCATTCGTCGGGCCTCCCTCCGAGTACCTTGGAAGAACTGGCCGCCGCCACCGCCTCAGTCTTCTCACCGGAAGCCGTCATGACAGCAGGAACCAAAGGAAATCTCTCATCTCTCGCTCACTTCGCTCTCGGATAGCAAAGATTTGGGGGGCAATTGATGGGTTCCACCTTCATTTATAGGAGAAACCCCCCCCCCCCCCCTCATGATCTCCTCCAAAAGTGGGTCATGGGTGGCTCACCCCCTCCATGAATTCTCATGAGGAGGAAATCATGGGGGGTGGGGCCCGCCAATCACCCCATGGAGGAAAACCGCCAACCGGGCGGCCTAACCGCCGCCGGCGACCGGCCTCCCGCCGGCCTCGCCGGGAGGGCGGCCGCGGCCGGCCGCCTGGCCGCCGGCGGCCCGGCCACTGCAGGCCGCCGGCCTAGCCACGGCAGGTCGCCGGCCTGGCCACGGCCGGCCCTCGGCAAGCCGCCGCAGCCGGCCGCTCGCTCCCGCGGCCGGCCGCCCGGCCGGCCTCCGCGGCCGGCCCCGGGGCCGCCGGCCTGGCCACGGCCGGCCCTCGACAGGCCGCCGCAGCCGGCCACTAGGCCGGCCGCTCCCTCTGCCGGCCGGCCGGCCGCTCCCTCTGCCGGCGGGCGGCCGGCCCGGGCCCCCGGCGGGCCGCCGGCACGGGCCCCCGGCGGGCCGCCCGCCGCCGCCATCGTGGCGGCCCATTGCCGTGGACGATCTCCCTGCCGTCTGATCGGGGGTAGGCTCTACTCGTTGTACGATCAAGAGGGTAACCAACCACTAACCCACCACTTTAGTGGTGGGGCCCGCCATGACCCTCCCCTGGAGGCTATAAAAGGACCCCAAGGGCTCTTCATTCTTCACCTTTTGGATGCCAGAGCTTTCTTCTTCAAGTGAGAGCTCTCCTTCCTCCTCCCCCACGTCGGCCTCGAGTCGCCGTGAACCACCAGCGGCCGCCCACGGCCACCAACGCTCCACCACCGCGTAGCCAGCAGGAAAACGCCCAAGCCCCCGCAAGAACCAAAGGAGGAAGGCGACCGCAGCCAGCAAGTGAACGCAACCAGAAGAGCCAAAGCACCGAGGCCGTCCCACACATTCCAGCGTCCAAGTTACTCCCGCGGCGCAGCCTGTTGCCCGCCGGGAGTCGTAGTCCCGCTCTCTCTCCCCAAGCTGTAACGGGAGTGGCATGTCGCCCCGATTCAGCAACACAATGTAAAAACCGAAATCTAGTGGAATTTGATCGGCACAGACCCGGTCACGTGGTTTTTTCCTCATTTAAGGGGTTTTTCCACGTCATCACATCTTGTGTCAACTTTCTACTTTTATTGACTGTGTGCGCACGCGACCGCCTCGTGAGCTAAGACGGTTCGAACAAATCCGGCCTGACCGGGGCATCGAGTTAGTCCGCAACAAGTTTAGATCGGTATCGTTGTGCGGTAGCCCTATTACCGCCGGACGGTAGTGTAACGGAATAGCCACCTTCTCCACTTCCATTAATCCTCCCCACAATCACCAGATCTGGTGGAAATTAGACGTATGGGTACAATAAAGCAACATAAGGCAAGGAACATACACTAAAAACCCATATCTAAGGAGGAATCTGAAATACCTAACTTCAAGGAAATACCTAACTTCAACCAACCATGAGATCCAAAAACTTTCATAAAACACAATGGTGTAGCCTAAGAACAAAAATCCGGCCACTAAACTCTCCATAAAACCAAAATTTTGACAGAAGAAAGGTAAAAAGGAGATGGGCGGTACCTTGGATCTGGAAGTGTCGGCGGAAACAGGAAGTTAGAGAAGGAAGGAATTGGGCGAATTTAGGGGATTGAACCCGGTCAAACCTACTTAAAGCAAATTACCGCGGATTGATAACATACAGCTGGTAGTAACTTATTTTAGTTATTAAAATTCGATTGAAAATCTTTTATTCTCGAAAAATCTAATCTCTCTTTGATACTGTCTGGCGATAGTTTACCACTGACAATAGCAAAACTTCACGATAACCCTCGATTTTTGATTTGTTTTTCTCTTTTTGTGTTTGATGTTTGTTTATATTATGTCTTTCCAGTTGATGTTTTCTTTAACAATGAATGAAAAACTCATAAAAATGTTAAAACCACAAAATTTAGTGTTCTGTTTTCTTTTCTTTTCTTTTCTTTTCCTATTTAAAAACAATTTAAACTTAGTAAAATACTTGTCACTTTGAAAGAGCAAAGGGGGCACACATGACTTAACACTAATGCTTAATGGTTATATACAATGTCTGATTTAGGATTGATAATCATTATTTACATTGTATGTCTTGGTCATGATGTGTCCCGATCAATTAATACTTTGCTACTGAGTGCTACATGATATGCAATGTATGTTTGGTATCTCTCTAGGTATGTGTGAGAAATTAGGCTAATTAATGACATCTCACTTACCACACATCTTTAGAGAGTGCGCTCAAGTAGAAATTTCAAAGCGTACATATTATGACTCATGATACTGTGCATAACATGCTAGACATGACTTGCTAAATCAATATCACGTAGATTATTTTCAGATATAGGGTTTAGAACTTTGGGCCAAAATTATATTGCTACAGCTTTCGTATACAAGTTTGTGTGTCTATCTGTGTGTAGATTTCGATTGACTCTGAAATATTATCTAAAATAATGTCTTTTTAAAAAATCAATAGTGAGAAAAATCATACAAAGTATTTTCTATCAATTTATTTGCCAAGGATATCCCCCAAGCATGACTCACTCCTCCGGATAAGCATCAATGAGCATTGCGAGGATGAGCACCTTGGTTATTTGGATCTCTTCGATCTTGTGCAAAAATCAGGAACATATGTGCGTGCCCTTTGTTTTAATCTTGGTATTTATGTAAATTGAAACAAGATATGATTTATCACTTCATTTCTCTTGTGTTAACATACAGATTTCTTGAGATATAGCATGTATAAATGAGTTATTTTACTTGATGTAGCTTTCTTTTGATGCTACACATGCACATGTCATTGTTTTGTCTAACTCTTCCATACATAAGAATTGGACTAAAATTGCATTATATGTTTACCGCATGAACGTACTAGTACACAATAGATATTCATGATACACAAAATGTTACTCAAGGGGGTTTTTACTCTTCTATCTCGCCCACTCGTCTCGCCGATATAAGGTCGGCGAGACGAGAGGAAGATTCGCCTCGCCGATAGGTACCTCCCCCACTCGCCATACAGAAGGAAAGGCCATTTTGACAGATCCATACCCAAGGGGGTTTTTACTCTTCTACCCCGGGCAATTTTACTCGTTTGCCCTTGGTGGTTTGCGTATAGCTCCTCAGAACAGCGGAGTTTGGCTGTTGGCAGACCCAATCATGGGTATTCTGGTATTTTTAGGTCAGCCCAGTATGGTTATTTGCAGATCCAATTCAGAAAACTATAAATATACCCAGAGGGGTTCTTCAGAAATGGGACACACACGGACTTTCGCCCGGTACTTGTGAGAATTTGTCTGTGCTTTCTGAGGAGCTCCAAGCCCAGCTTTTGGCTTTGGAGGGGAAGCTCTCAGAGATCTTCCGGGTAAGCAGTGGGACCTCCCTGCTGAGACTTTGAGTCAGTTTCTAGTCCTTCACGACCAGTCAGAGGTCAGAGCTTGGGACGAGTAGGTGTTGGCTACGCCCCTATTTTTTGAACTCTTGTCGAAATCAGATTTTGGCTTCAACAGTTCTGCTGCGGTGAGTGTGGAAGGTAGCTGATACAAAAAAAGCTTGAGTTTAGTCTGATGGCAGGAGGTGAAGGTGAAGGATCTGGTTCAGTAGGTTCCCCCTCCCGGGGAGAAGAGGCGACAAGGAAGATGCTGGATGACTTCAGGCGAGAGGTCCTGCAGACCATCAGCTTGGCCTTCTCGGCCAGAAGCGAGTGGGCCACCCCTCAGGTCCCAATAGAGGAGGTCCCGCTCTTGGGCGTGAACGCCCCTGGGCAGCGCCCGGGGAAGGAGGTCCCGGCGGAGGCTGGCGAGAGGGACGTGGCGGCGCGAGAGATCTTCCCAGGCCAGCGTCCTGGGAAGGAGATTCCAACAAAAGTTGGCAAGCGGGAGGCAATTGTGCGAGAGCTCTTCCCTGGGCATGGTCTCGCGGATCGGGCCAGCCAGCCGAGGTCGCAAGACGTGCCCTCTCGGCAGGCAGGCGGCGAGAGCCCATTCAGTGAGCTCATCATCTCGGCTCTGGTGCCGGAGGGGTTCCGGGAGCCCGACATGTCCTACTACTCGGGGAAGGATGACCATGTACAACATGTACAGTGGTTTGAAGATGTCGTTTTGATAAGGCAGATGACGGATGCCTTCAAGTGTCGGCTGTTCGCCATCATATTGAAGGAGAAGGCTCGGGACTGGTTCCACCAGTTGCTAGCAAGGTCGATCTACTAATTCGAAGATCTGCGAAAAAGTTTCCTATTGAGGTTCTCAACATCGAAGAAGCGCAAGAAAGAGGCGGAGTGCCTGTTTGCGGTGAGGCAGAAGCGGGATGAGACATTGGGACACTACGTGGATCATTTTCAGGAGGAGGTCCTCCTGGTCTAGGAAGTCCCAGTGTATACGCTGATGCTCGCGTTCACTCTAGGACTGAGGCCAGGTTTCTTTAGCAGGAGTTGAAGAGGGTGCCCCCCTCTCTTTTGAGGAGCTCATGGAGAGGGCGGCAAAGGAGACAGACTTCGAGAGGGCCAATCCGGCGTTCGTAAGGAAGCTGGCTAGGTTAGCCGAGGATGATGTGAAGGAACCGGAAGCAAGACGGCGAAGGGAGCAGAGAGAAGAGAGGAGGAGAGAATAGCCCCGAGGGCAGGGGGAGCAGGGACTGCATCAAGGGAGGGGGCCCGCGAGCCGAACAACCGTGTTGGAACACCCTATTACTAATTTGGGTCAGGATCACTATGTCTCTTAGGAAACTTGTTTTAACCTCATTGTATAGATCTAAAGGTCAATTAGAATTGAGTCTAAGGGTTAGTAGTTAGGTTTGGAAGCTGCTCTCAAGATCAGGTTTTTCAGTTTGGAAACTAAGTCATTTCGTCGAGCTCAGTACGACGAATCGTCGAACTCCAATCGACGATCGTTGAGCTCACTTCGACGGATCGTCGAACTCCATTCGACGATCGCTGAGCTCAACTTCAACAAGTCGTCGAACTCCATTCGACGATCTTCGAGCTCAGATCGACGATCTTGACTCCAGTTTGATTCTCTATCTCTGAGCTCAGTTCGACGATAGTTGAGCTCAGATCGACGATCTCTGTTTCTGTCAAAGTCCAAATCTCTGAGCTCAGCTCGACGATAGTGGAGCTCAGTTCAACTTTTTTCTGAAGAGTTCAACGATTTTCAAGATTCAAATTTAGACAGCTGTGGAATTATTGTCAGCATTTAATTCAGAGATCTTGTAGCCATTTTTCATTTAATCTGGAGCAAGTTTCAAGGAATTATCAAGGAATATTTTATTGGACTTTCCTCCAGAAGACAATTACAGTTAAGGAAGTCATTTATGACAGGCCAACGACTATCTTGACAGTGGATCATTTCTATTCAGACATCAAGAGAATAAAAGATTAGATTTTTTCAGAACTGAAAAAGAAGAACAAGGAGAGACACATATTCTGCAATATTCATTCTCTGCAAAACTTCTTCTGCAACAACTCTTACAACATCAATTACACAAGAGAAAGTGAAAGAGTTGTAGACATCCTTAGTCTTAAAGATTCACACAAGAACACCAACACCAAAAGGAGATCAACAAACTGAAATCTTCAGATCTCTTTTGATTCAAGTGTTCAAGGCCGTCATCATTCAAGACTCCAGACACCTCACATTTCAGCTGTTGCTGAAATCATCATTTGCTGGAGATCAATTTTCTTAAGGTCTATCACCCTACTGCAAAGCTTCACTTCCTGAACAACTACAGATCTCAGGAGGAGCTTTGACAACATCCACAATCTTCTCTCTGACTGTTGACAGAGAAGATCTTTTTATCCCTCTCTCTCTCTGCTGTAAAGGGTTTTTCAAACTCCCTTCAAAAGTTTGTGTGTGGTTTTTGAGCACCTTATCAAAAGCTCATTGGTGGCAAGACACCTGATCAAAAAAATCTGGTTTGGTTTTTGAGCACCTTATCAAAAGCTCATTGGTGCCCAGGACACCTGATCAACTCATCCTGCAGTGGATTCCTACCTAGGGTGGTAGAAGAGTGGATGTACCCAGGTTGATTGGGGAACCACTATAGCTCCTTGTGTCTTCTAGTTGCTTGTGTTTCTTTAGTTTCTGACTGTGGTTTGTGACTAGGTTGCTCTGTGATTAGATAGTTTCTGTGATTAGATTTACTCTTTATTATTTGCTTCCCTGTTCACATAAGAATACAACAACTGTTGTAAAAGTTTTTAGCAAGCACCATACTCTATTCACCCCCCCCTCTAGAGTATATCAGATCTAACTCACACTTTTAATTAGTATCAGAGCGAGGTTGGTTAAACATACCACATCTCAGTGGTTGCACAGGCTAACACCTGAACCCAAAGATTCATATAGTTAGATCTACTTATTGTAGATTTTGTTATTAGAATTATTTCTTCACAAATCATGGTCCAAAACAAAGATTATGCTAGCACCAGACCTCCAGTGTGCAATCTATCCAAGTTTGCACTTTGGAAGGCAAGGATTAGACTCTACATGAATTCTATTGATGAGGACATTTTTAATTCTGTTTTGACAGTATGTCCAAGACCTCCAGAGAACACAAGCACAAATGATGTTCCACCTCCCTCAGGAACAGATGCAGAGATCAAGAAGTGGAAGGTAGCAGATGCAAAGGCTATGAACATCTTAGCCCAGACTATGTCTGATGACATTTTCCAAAAGGTAGCTGAATGCAACTCAGCAAAGGAGATCTGGGACAAGCTATCTGAAATAGTCTCAAGATCAGCTGATGAAAGAAAGGATAAGAGATCCCACCTCATATCCCAATATGAGAATTTCAAGAAAGGAGAAGCTGAGTCAGTAGCTAAAATGTATAACAGACTCAGTCTGATAGTCAATGAACTGAAGACTCTGGATAAAGAGATCTCATTGACCGAGCTAAATGACAAAATCCTAATGTGCTTCCCAAGCACTTGGGACTCAAGAATTTGGCCAATCAAGGATGTCAGAAGTCTGAATGAGATTACAACAGAAGCTCTCTTGGGCAAGCTCAAGTCTTATGAGCTGCTCATTAAGAACAGAGAAGAAGAGCAGAAGGCTGCCTCACCAGCCACAAGAAAGGAAAAGATAATATCTTTCAAAGCTACTGAAGATCAGCCTGAAGACAAGGTCACAGGCAATGATGAGCTGCTTAGTCTGCTGGCCAAAAGATTTTACAAGATGGCCAGAAAGAACTTCAGGAAGAAATCATACAAAGAGCATGACAAGCCAAGGTATGATAAATTAAATAATAAAGAAATTATTTGCTTTGGTTGCAGGAAACCAGGCCACATTGTGCCTGACTGTCCAGAGAACAAAAAAAGGACAGAAAGGATAAGAGAGAAAGAAGAAAAGATAAGGACTTCAAGAAGAATAGCAATGACAAACCCTCCTCAAGCAAGAACAAACACACAAGAAAGGGATTTATTGCTGAATCTTGGAGTGAGACTGAAGAGGAATCAGAAGCTTCATCCAGCTCAAGTGATGATGAAGATGATGCTGAAGAGAAGGAGTTCTGCATGATGGCAATCAATGCCTCTCAACACAATTCAGATGCAGAAGAGTCAGAGTCAGACTCAGAAACTCAACCTGAAGAAGACCAGGTAATAGACTCATTTGATTTCAATTCTGAGGACTTTAAGTATGAATTTAAAGCACTGTGCTTAGACTTATTAAAATTTGAGAAGGAAATTATTGTTGGGTTTCTCTATGGGGATGGCACAACGCTTGTGCACGCAGCGGAGAAGAAAAACATCAAGAAAAACCCAAAGAGATGTGGATCGGGCCATGAACGTTGAATCAAGAAATTAGCAAAAACTAGGCAAAAATTACCTCGGTGGCATTGAGTCACAACTTAACGAAGATGCTCCAAACTTTCTCTTATGCTAGTGGCGAGTTCTACGTGGAATAATATCCACGTCTCTGCAGAAATCCACACGAGCGGGAGAGCACCGAGCTTTCCGTCTCACGGAAGATCGGGAAGAACGATGACCGCACCTTGCTGTTCCACGGACTGCTAGGTCCGCCCCAGGAAGAGCAACACCAGCGACGATCGCCGGAGATGAGGAGGTCAACGGAGCGAACAAGGCGGCGGCGGAACCCTTCCGTCGGCGGCGGGATTCGGGATCGGCGGAACGATCGCGGAATGGCGGAACGCTTCCGTCGATTTCGATCGGCTGCCAAAAGCTAAAAAGCATAAAGCCCGAAAACCCTAAGTGTTCTATTTATACTCAAAGTATAAAATAAACTTAGGAAAATTGCTATCCGCAGACCACCCCGAAAATAGGGTACCAGAATCGGTGAGTATCAGTCGGTGACAATCGGCGAGAATCGGTGAGAATCGATCAGCGAGCATCACCATGGATCGGCGAGAATCAGAGTACAATACTCGACAATTCTCTCCGATCATCGAGCCTCACTTGATGATACACGTCGAATCTCGTCGACCGTCGAGCCGCGGTCGACGATACTTGTCGAACTCGCCGATCGTCGAGAATCAGCATATAGATTCTCGACGATTCTCGTCGATCGGCGAGAATCAGAGAGACGATTCTCGTCGATCGGCGGGAATCAGAGAGACGATTCTCGACGATAGTTATCGACACTCGGACGACAATTCTTACCAGCCCTCCAAGGCAACATTTGCCCAACCCGACGATTCTTTAAGGCAACACTTTGCCCACAACCCCATTCAGGTTGGTGATTGGCAACCTTTACCAACACAGTCAATCATCCAACTTCTCCACATCTCTTATGTGCGACCCTGCAGGCCCATATCGCGTTGGCAGTGAGATTACATGTTTGATCACTTCCAGATCACAATGGTAACTCCAACAGACTCCCACTTGATCTCGAAAGTATCAAAGCAAAAATCTCACAAATAATGAGCGGCATCTAGCAATGCATCATTGCTCCCCAAGCAATAAGAGTTTATAACTCATAAGCCTTTATGACCAATGTATCAGCGTTGTCTTTGTCCCTTTGTCCCTTACATCCGGAAAGAACTAGAGGCATGGACCGTGTCACCCTCGTAATAGCTTAATCCAAGTTTCTTGATCCAGGACGGACTTCCAGAGAATGGTGAGTCCAATATCACATGTTGACTCAACCAAGCATGGCCATGCATTTCTCAGTCCAGTTCCATCAAGGGGCCCATGGATGCAACTCCTGTCATACAGGAGGACAAATCCCATATCTGCTCACACAAAAACACCCAAATGATTCGTAACATGCCCAACAACCACCCTTATCATCAACCTTTCTCAAGGAAGACTTTAGATGGCATCAAAGCACGCTCTTCCTCACTTGATGAATGCTGTGACTTCAGGTCAAAGGATCACAACACCATTGTCAATTGAGACCTACTCGTGACACGATTGGATGACAATCCACAGAGTAGTCTCAGGTTGGGTCTGTCCAGTACAACTTGTTCACTAACAAGTACCCACGTGATGACTTGATATCACAATATCATGACCTGTGAGAACCGGTCATCAGTCAACACACGTGCTAGTCTTCATGTACCATCATCACCCTTAGCTTCTATGATGATACTCGACCAGGGACCTTTAAGAATGAAGCTTCAAATAAATCATGGGCTCTCACATTCAAGTCACGTACTTGATGTCCCATGGAAGCGAACATTCTAAGGGTATCTATTATGTTAACATTTAACTATCATATAGAAAAAGACACAATAAAAGAACTTGCCATTAATTATAAGAGAAAAATTAGGTACAATGTTCATCATATGAACAAATAGCCAACAAAATACAAGATCACATGCAACCCACAAGATTCTCGCTAGAGTTGATCATTTAGGTATCGTATACCCATCGATCTAGTATGACCATCATGCTTTCTCTGCGCGAGAGACTTTGTCAGCGGATCCGCAATATTCTCCTCAGTCGGCACTCTGCAAATGTTTACATCTCCTCGTTCGACAATCTCACGAATAAGATGAAACCGCCGAAGTATGTTCTTGGAGCGCTGATGAGATCTAGGTTCCTTAGATTGTGCCATTGCACCATTGTTATCACAGTAGAGAACTACGGGACCAACAATGCTAGGAACTACATCAAGCTCGCCGATGAATTTCCTAATCCACACAGCCTCCTTCGCCGCATTAGCTGCTGCGATATACTCGGCCTCTGTTGTAGAATCAGCAACTGTCTCTTGCTTGGAACTCTTCCAGCTCACAGCTCCTCCATTCAGGCAAAACACAAAACCTGACTGAGACTTGGAGTCGTCTCTATCAGTTTGGAAGCTAGCATCTGTGTACCCACTTACAACGAGCTCTTCCTCTCCACCATACACCAAGAACACATCCTTAGTCCTTCTCAAGTACTTCAGGATATTCTTGACTGCAATCCAGTGACACTCACCGGGGTCTGACTGATACCTGCTAGTCATGCTCAAAGCAAAGGAGACATCGGGCCGAGTACATAACATCGCGTACATGATTGATCCAATTGCCGAAGCATATGGAATCAACTTCATGCGGTCCTTATCTTCACAAGATTTTGGATACTGGTCCTTAGAGAGATTCACACCATGAGACATGGGCAAAAATCCTTTCTTGGACTCAAGCATGTTGAACCGCTTCAACACCTTTTCGATGTACGTACTCTGGGTCAAACCCAGCAACTTCTTCGATCTATCTCTATAGTTCTTAATACCGAGTATATAAGTCGCTTCACCCAAATCCTTCATTGAAAAGCAGTTCCCTAGGTTGTTCTTAACAACTTTCAGGGTAGGAATATCATTCCCAATCAACAGTATGTCATCTACATACAATATCAGGAAGACAACAATGCTCCCACTGATTCGCTTGTAAACACAAGGCTCATCTTCATTCTTGATGAAACCAAACTCTTTGATTTTCTCATCAAAATGAAGATTCCAACTTCGAGAGACCTGTTTCAGTCCATAAATGGACTTATTCAGCTTGCATATTTTAGTGGCTTCATCTGGGGATACAAAACCCTCGGGTTGTGTCATATACACTTCCTCAAGGAGGTTTCCATTAAGGAAAGCCGTTTTGACATCCATCTGCCTGATCTCGTAGTCATAATACGCAGCAATAGCAAGCAATATCCTAATGGACTTCACCATAGCAACAGGGGAAAAGGTCTCATCATAGTCAATACCATGAATTTGCTTGAAACCCTTAGCCACCAGTCGCCCTTTGAATGTCTGTACATTCCCATCCACGTCGGTCTTCTTCTTGAAGACCCACTTGCACCCTATGGGTCGTACCCCTTCAGGTGGTTCCACCAAGTTCCAAACATGGTTTGCATACATGGAGTCCATTTTGGATTTCATAGCCTCAAGCCATTTGTCGGAGTCCGGTCCATTCATAGCCTCTTGGTAGGTTGCTGGTTCATCATCATGATCCATAAGCAACACATTACCTATTTGAGACACGAGAAATCCATATCTCTCAGGCTCAAACCTCAGTCTACCAGATCTACGTAGGACTTGTGTTCCCTGAGCAGGTTCTCTAGCTACAACATCTTGTAGTCCTATCTCAGAATCCAATTCTGGTTCATTCACTACATGTGGTTCTTGAACTTCTTCAAGCTCTACCTTTTCAGTCTTTCTTGATAAGAACTCTTTCTCCAAGAAGACACCAGTCCTTGCGACAAACACTTTGCCCTCAGACGATAGGTAAAAGTAATACCCTTTCATTTCCTTAGGATATCCCACCAAATAATATTTATCCGATTTGGGTTCCAGCTTGTCAGGCATTTGACGTCTCACGTATGCCTCACAGCCCCAAATTTTAATGAACGACACACTAGGACGCTTCCCAGTCCATATCTCATATGGTGTCTTCAAAACCGTTTTCGTTGGAGCGCGATTCAATGTCATTACAGCAGTCTCTAAAGCAAAACCCCAAAAGGAAACAAGCAAGTCTGCATGACTCATCATCGAACGTACCATGTCTAACAGAGTACGATTTCTCCTCTCAGACACACCATTATGTTGTGGTGTTCTAGGTGGAGTGAGCTGTGATACAATACCACACTCTTTCAGATGATCACGGAACTCATGACTCAGGTATTCGCCACCTCGATCAGATTGGAGTGCTTTAACCCTTTTACCCAACTGGTTTTCTACTTCATTCTTGAACTCTTTGAACTTTTCAAAGGTCTCGGATTTGCACTTCATAAGATACACATATCCGTATCTACTGAAATCATCAGTAAATGTAACAAAGTAGAAATATCCACCTCTAGTCATGGAACTCATGGGTCCGCATACATCACTATGTACAACACCCAAGAGATCCTCAGCCCTCTCAGTATAACCAGTGAAAGGAGCTTTAGTCATCTTGCCTAACAAACAAGATTCGCATCGCTCAAATGATTCATAATCAAATGAGTCCAAGAGTCCATCTCTATGGAGCTTGGATATGCGCTTCTCGTTGATATGGCCCAAACGACAATGCCAGAGATACGTAGGGTTCGAGTCATTTGTTCTTAGTCTTTTATTATTTTCTACATTACAGATCAGATGGTTCAAGTTCAAAACATAAAGACCATTAAACAATTGAGCTACAACATAACAAACATCATTCTTAAATATAGAACAACAGTTGTTCTTAATTATAAAAGAAAATCCAATCATGTCCAAACATGAAATAGATATAATGTTTCTAGTTATGGCCGGAACAAAATAACAGTTATCTAGTTCTATTACAAGCCCACTGGGCAAAGAAAGACGATAAACCCCTACGGCTACAGCAGCAACTCTTGCTCCATTGCCGACGCGGAGGTCCACCTCCCCTTTACTCAGCAATCTTCTCCTTCCCAGTTCCTGCACATTTGTACAAATGTGAGAACCACATCCGGTATCCAATACCCAAGATGAAGGAGCAGAAAGGTTTATCTCTATAACGTAAATATTTGAAGCGGAAGTCATACCTCCCCTCAATTTCTGCAGACCTTCAATGTACGAAGGACAGTTCCTCCTCCAATGACCAGCCTTGCCACAGTGGTGGCATTTCCCTTCCTTCACCGTGCTTTTCTTTTTCATCAGTGCAGAAGACTTGGGCTCAAGATATGACTTAGGTCCCACCTTCATCTTCTTGGAGCCCTTGGCCTTGCCCTTGCCCTTATGCACCATCAGTATGGGGCTGGCAGGCTTGGCCTTCTTCATATTGATTTCGGCAGTTCTCAACATGCCTAGGAGTTCGGGCAGTATCTTGTCTATTTCATTCATGTTGTAGTTCAAGACGAACTGCTCATAACTGTCCGGCAACGATTGCAGGATCAGATCCGTGGCCAACTCTTGACCAAGAGAAAAACCCAGCCTTTCAAGGTTCTCTATATACCCAATCATCTTGAGTACGTGAGTCCCTACTGAGTCTCGAACTCCCATCTTGCACTGAAACAACGCTTTTGTGATGTCGAACCTCTCTTGATGAGCCTGCCCTTGAAACATTTTCTTGAGATGCTCGTCAATCTCCTTGCACCCCATGTTCTCATGTTGCTTCTGAAGCTCAGAGTTCATAGTGGCAAGCATAAGGCATTCGATATCTAAAGCGTCGTCAGTATACTTCTTATAAGTATCCTTCTCAGCACGGGAAGAGTTCCCGGTCGGCACCTCGGGGGCTTCTTCTTCCAAGACATAGAGATTTCGCTCTTGCCTGAGAACAATTCTCAGGTTCCTATACCAGTCCATGTAATTAGTCCCACTGAGCTTATCCTTCTCAAGGATGGCTCTCAGAGACAACGTGGAGTGTGAAACACTTGCCATGGAATTCTACAAGAATTTATGCAGAATAAAATCAGTACCAAAATTTCAAATACAATTTATTTTAATTTGGACTTCAATTAAAAAAAAATACTCCCACTATTTTATTCGAAATGATAGCCCTCACTAACAATTCGGAGAGTTCATGCGAGCTACTCTCTTAGTGGACAAGATCCGTATTTCACCAACACTATGAGTCCGCTTTGGCGTTCCTCTCACGATGCGGTTATTTAGGTAGGCAACGCTTGCCAATTGCATCCTCATGCAATTCTTGTATGGTTGGTGAATAACTCCTTATTCGCATCCATCATATGGTGCATGCCAACCCTATGCCTCTAGGCACTCAACCTTTGAGGTCACCTAGTTAAGTATGACCCGATGTCGACAGTGGGATATCACAATTATCCGCTCGCACCCTTACCAAGATAGATTAATGCACCTTACTTTGGCAAGCTCACACTTCATCGATCGAGGCAGGAAGAGTGTCATCCATCGGAAGGCATCCGAGCACTTAATATTTGATGAAGGGATTTTAAATTATAGGTTAACAATTAACCATGATCAACATTTGATCAATGTGCACATCCAAAGAAAAACAATTCTTCTAAAACCACATGCATCCCTTATGTGCACATCCTGACACCATCAACAATTGATAGAAGGAAGGGCTAAATCTGAACATCCGGAGACTTCCAAATCCTCAGATTTACATGCATTGGACAAAGGCAAAGACAACTCAACTTAAAGCAGTAGACAAGCTCATCTCTCTTTGTTGGATTCAAAATCCAAAATAAAATCGAGGGATGGTTACTGCTAAGGAGATCACAATTTCTAACAATTAGAAATTGCCACGCAATTCCAGAGGTTCTTGGCGGGGAACCAAGACTAAATCTAGACATTTAGAACACTTCTAAATCCCTAGGTTTACACGCACTGGAATAACAAACTTCCAATACAACGATCATGGCCGAAACCTCGCTCTGATACCACTGTTGGGTTTCTCTATGGGGATGTCACAACGCTTGTGCACGCAGCGGAGAAGAAAAACATCAAGAAAAACCCAAAGAGATGTGGATCGGGTCATGAACGTTGAATCAAGAAGTTAGCAAAAACTAGGCAAAAATTACCTCGGTGGCGTTGAGTCACAACTCAACGGAGATGCTCCAAACTTTCTCTTATGCTAGTGGCGAGTTCTACGTGGAATAATATCCACGTCTCCGCAGAAATCCACACGTGCGGGAGAGCACCGAGCTTTCCGTCTCACGGAAGATCGGGAAGAACGATGACCGCACCTTGCTGTTCCACGGACTGCTAGGTCCGCGCCAGGAAGAGCAACACCAGCGACGATCGCCGGAGATGAGGAGGTCAACGGAGCGAACACGGCAGCGGCGGAACCCTTCCGTCGGCGGCGGGATTCGGGATCGGCAGAACGATCGCGGAATGGCGGAACGCTTCCGTCGATTTCGATCGGCTTCCAAAAGCTAAAAAGCATAAAGCCCGAAAACCCTAAGTGTTCTATTTATACTCAAAGTATAAAATAAACTTAGGAAAATCGCTATCCGCAGACCACCCCGAAAATAGGGTACCAGAATCGGTGAGTATCAGTCAGTGACAATCGGCGAGAATCGGCGAGAATCGATCAGCGAGCATCACCATGGATCGGCGAGAATCAGAGTACAATACTCGATGATTCTCGCCGATCGTCGAGCCTCACTTGATGATACACGTCGAATCTCGTCGACCGTCGAGCCGCGGTCGACGATACTTGTCGAACTCGCCGATCTTCGAGAATCAGCATATAGATTCTCGACGATTCTCGTCGATCGGCGAGAATCAGAGAGACGATTCTCGTCGATCGGCGGGAATCAGAGAGACGATTCTCGACGATAGTTATCGACCCTCGGACGACAATTCTTACCAGCCCTCCAAGGCAACATTTGCCCAACCCGACAATTCTTTAAGGCAACACTTTGCCCACAACCACATTCAGGTCGGTGATTGGCAACCTTTACCAACACAGTCAATCATCCAACTTCTCCACATCTCTTATGTGCGACCCTGCAGGCCCATATCGTGTTGGCAGTGAGATTACATGTTTGATCACTTCCAGATCACAATGGTAACTCCAACAATTATCTCTCTCAGAAATCAATTGTCTGAACACAGTTCCTTAAAATCAGAAAACCTCAAACTCTCTGAGGAGTTGGAGTACTGTAGGGAGCAGATAGCTTCACTGAAAAGTGAGCTATCAGAGGCCAAAAAGCTTGAAGAATCCCTTAATTGGAGAAGCATCAAGCTAATTGACATCACAAGCACAGTGAACTCCAGATTCAATAGTACACTGGGCTTGGGTGTTTCATCTAGCCAACCTATAGTACTAACAACCCCAATTAAATTTATCTCTGATAAAGGGAAGGGAGTTGTAGAGGTAGCTAGGAAAAATTCTGATCTGCCTAAGAAAACCAAGTTCCAGCAGAAATCGTCGAACAGAGCTCGACGATCGCCGAACGCAGATCGACGATCTTAGGCAAAATCGTCGAACTCAGGTTGACGATCTCTAATTCCTGAACTCTGCCACAGTCGACCGTCGAACGGAGCTCGATGATTTGACCCAAGATCGTCGAACGCAGCTCAACGATCGTCAAACAGAGATCAGAGCTTTGGAAATTCTTTCAAGGGTAAATCAAAATCCAATCCTAGGGTCCTTCATTCCAAAGATTTAACCCTTATACTGAATGGATAATACCTCCAAGGAGATATCATCCTGAAGGTTATAAGAGTCAACCAGGGATGTCATTTATTTCTGAATTTAAAGGTTATCAACCTAGGCCCAAGGTAAACTGGGTCAAAAATAAGTAAATTGCTTATGTGCAGGTGAAGACCTATCCAACATCAAACCAGCAATGGTATTTGGATAGTGGGTGCTCAAAGCACATGACAGGAAGCAAGGACAATCTCACATCCTTTAAAGCCAATCTTGGACCCAAAGTCATATTTGGTGATTCAAACTTTGGACTAACAAAAATATATGATGCAGTTCAAATTGGCACAGTCACATTCAAGAAGGTAGCCTATGTGAAAGGACTGAAGCACAATTTGATCAATATCAGTCAGCTATGTGATAAAAGCTACCAGGTGACTTTTAACAAAGCCTTATGCAAGATCAAGTCAGAGGACAACACAACTGTGTTGACAGGTAAAAGGAAAGGTAACATCTATTTAGTAGACTTTCTTTCAATTAAAGTAGATATTTGCCTGTTTAACTCTGTTAGTAGACCTAATGTATTATGACATAAGATACTAGGGCATATAAACCTTAGAACCATTGCTAGGCTATCCAAGGACAACCTTGTTAGAGGACTACCTTCTGGCCCCTACAAGAAGGAAGGACTCTGCAGGGCTTGTCAATTAGGCAAGCAAACTAAAAATAGTTTCAAGTCACTTAATAAGAGTTATTCACCTAGGATTTTGTATCTGTTACATATGGATCTTTTTAGACCCATTACAGTACAAAGCTTATGAGGGAAATTTTACACTTTAATAGTTGTAGATGACTTCTCTAGATTCACATGGGTGTTCTTTCTGAGGAAGAAGTCTGATAATTTTAAGTGTTTGACAGAGTTTCTCAAATATATACAGACTGAGTTCAATACTCACATTGCCCTGATCAGAAGTGATCATGAGACAGAGTTTGATTCTCTTCTTATGCAAGAGTTCTGGCAGAGTGAAGGGATCAGGCACACTTTCTCAGCTCCTAGAACTCCTCAACAAAATGGGGTAGCTGAAAGGAAAAATAGAACCCTTATTGAATCTGCCACTACATTGTTGTCAGATGCTCACCTTCCTCTATCTTTTTGGGCAGAGGCAGTGAATACCTCCAACTATGTGCTGAACAGAAGTTTAATACATAAACTGAAGGGCAAGACTCCCTATGAATTACTCAAAGGGAAGAAACCTAAAATAGATTATTTTAGAATTTTTGGTTGTATCTGCTATATACACAATAATAACAAGAA
The DNA here is from genome assembly GCA_039583875.1 of Platanthera guangdongensis. Classification (NCBI taxonomy): domain Eukaryota; kingdom Viridiplantae; phylum Streptophyta; class Magnoliopsida; order Asparagales; family Orchidaceae; genus Platanthera; species Platanthera guangdongensis. Next base: position 106,520,688 of record CM077166.1, read on the forward strand.
GTATTTAGCAAAATTTCAAGCTAAAGCTGATGAAGGAGTGTTTCTGGGATACTCCATGATCAGTAAGACTTATAGGGTGTATAATAAATCAACTCTTAAAATTGAAGAATCTGTTCACATATCTTTTGATGAAACTAACATGCCTTTCAAGGAGAAGAACACTTCTAGCATAGAACCTTTGTAGGTACATTCTCTTGCTGAATACTTGGACATATTAAAAATCATTCAAAAAGAGGAAAGCAGTGAAGATGAAGAAGATAATCAACACCTTGAAGAGAAACTTCTTGAAAAGCCAGTTGTTGTACCACAATAGGAAACAACAACACAGGTTGGTGAACAATCAAAACCCCCTGTTGATTTAGTAACATCAAGAGACCATCCAATTTCCCAAGTAATTGGAGATATCTCAGCTGCTGTGCAAACCAGAAATCAGGTCAACAAAAACCTGTTGCACACTTGCTTCCTATCTCAAATTGAACCTCAATCCATTTAAGATGCAGAGCAAGATCCACACTGGATCATGGCAATGCAAGAAGAGTTGCATCAATTTGAAAGGAACAAAGTTTGGGAACTAGTACCAAGGCCTAAGGATCACTCCATTGTTGGAACAAAGTGGGTGTTCAGAAACAAATTGGATGATCAAGGAGTAATTGTAAGGAACAAGACAAGGCTAGTTGCTCAAGGGTACTCTCAAGAAGAAGGCATAAACTATGACCAGACTTTTGCACCAGTTGCAAGGTTGGAGGCTATTAGAATCTTCTTAGCATATGCAGCACACAAAGGTTTCAAAGTGTACCAGATGGACGTAAAGAGTGCTTTTCTCAATGGAGACATCAAAGAAGAAGTCTATGTCAGACAACCTCCAGGTTTTATCTCTCCAACTCATCCTGACTATGTTTTTTAAGCTGAACAAAGCATTATATGGTCTCAAGCAAGCTCCTAGAGCATGGTATGAGACCCTAGCATGCTTTCTCCTGAAAAATGAATTTATAAGGGGTAGAGTAGACCAAACTCTTTTTATTAGAACTCATAAGTCCCATACCCTACTAGTACAAATCTATGTAGATGATATTATCTTTGGTTCTACTGATTCAAATTTGTGCAGAAGGTTCTCCAATCTAATGCATTCTAAATTTGAAATGAGTAGCATGAGTGAGCTATCCTTCTTTCTAGGATTGCAAGTCAAACAACATGTTGAAGGCATATTCATTTCTCAAACTAAGTATGCAAAAGAATTGGTTAAGAAATTTGGTATGTCTGAAGCATCTTGTATGAAAACACCTATGCCTACTAATGTTGTATTGGATGCTGATGAACATGGGAAACCTGTTGATCAGACAACATATAGAGCAATGATTGGCTCTTTATTGTACCTTACAGCTAGTAGACCTGACATAATGTTTTCTACATGCATATATGCTAGATTCCAAGTGAGCCCTAGAGAGTCACACCTAACATTAGTTAAAAGGATTCTCATGTATGTTAAAAGTTATCCAAATCTAGGTTTCTGATATCCAAAAGATTCAGCATTTGACTTAACTGGATTTTCTGATGCTGATTATGCTGGATGCAGAATTGACAGGAAAAGCACCAGTGGAACTTGTCAGTTTCTTGGTGACAGACTTGTCTCTTGGTTTTGCAAGAAACAAACATCTGTGTCAACTTCAACTGCTGAAGCTGAATATATGGCTGCAGGTAGTTGTTGTTCACAAATATTGTGGATTCAAAACAAACTCCTAGACTATGGCTACAACTTAGAGAAGTCTAAAATCTTTTGTGATAATACTAGTGCTATTTCTATAGCTCAAAATCCAGTCCTCCATAGTAGGACAAAACACATAGAAATTAGGCATCACTTTTAAGGGATAATGTTGAGAAAAATAAAATTGAACTTCAATATATCCCAACTAATTTGCAAAGGGGAGATATTTTCACCAAACCCTTGGATGAAAAGAAACGCACCTTCTTTCTAAATCAGTTAGTAATGTTAGATGGAGGAAGTTTAAAATAATGTCCAAGATTTTAAAACTCTAAAGATGACCAAGACTAGGCAAACTTCTCAATTTTTCTAGTGTCTATAGTGTTTCTGGTCTCTGAACTGCGCTCGATGATTTTCCCCCCGATCGTCGAACGGAGATCGACGCTTTCCGAAATCGTCGACCAGAGTTCAGCGCTTCTTAGATAGTGCTCAACTATCTCTCCAAGTCAGCGATCGTCGAACGAAGCTCGACGATTTTGTTTTCTGAACTATCGTCAAACGGAGCTCGACGCTCTCCAATATCGTCGAACGGAGATCGACGATATTGAAGACCTTTCAGATTCCTTTAGAAGCCCCGATCGTCGAATTGAGTTCAACGATCTTTCCTTTTTTGCGTCGAACCCTAATATAAAATGTTGGGTATTGTATCCACAACGTACCTGATTTGAAGAAGCCCCTGAACAAGCTAAGGTAAATAGACAATGTATTTGACAAAATATTTCAAGTTGTGCTTCCAGTTTTTCCACGGTAAGTGCACACCAATGTCAGGGTGCAGTAGGTCAATATACACGGGTCTGCACGACGTAATCCCTCGTTGAGCAGATCAGTGTGTTGGCCTACGTGTACTCTCTCTATTGGAGTGCACTTACTTTCAAGTACAGGGCTGTGTTTATGCAAGAGCAGACAAGGAGCAAGGATGAGTCAAAGAGCAGCTCAGAGGCGTAAGACGAAAAATCATCCAAGTAAGAATCGACGAGAATCACCAAGTGATTCTCGCCGAATCGTCGATAATCACTGGCTGATTCTCGCCGGCTAAATCAGAGTGCAATCAAGTCAAATTCGACGAGAATCACCTTGTGATTCTCGAAGAATCGTCGAGAATCACTTTGTGATTCTCGCCGAATCGTCGAGAATCACCCTTGATTCTCGACGATTCGACGAGAATCACAGGTGATTCTTGCCGATTTTTACTTGGGAAATTTTCGGGAAAAAGTTGGACCGGATTCTACCGCTAGCACTATTTTGAACCGGATTTAGGGTTTCTTCTTGTGGGACCCACAACGGTCATTAAGGTGTTTACTTGTGTATATATATACGGGTATTTTTGAACAGTAAAGAAAAATACACAGAAAGAAGCTGAGCGTCGATCTTGACCTAAAATCGCGAAACTGCTCCGCCTCCGCCGTCGCCGCTCGCACTAGTTGGTCGCCGCTTTTGATCGCAATTCTTCCTGATCTTCCGGTGACAGAAGCTTAGCCAAGCATAGCGTCTCACGTGTCTATCCAGAGATCTCTTGTCTCTTGATTTGTTGATCGGGAAAACCTTCCCCGTCCGAATCGATCGAGACGACCGATCCTAGTTTGACCGTTGGAAGACCTAGCTAGCTTTGCTACGAAGTTTGGATCTCCAAAGTACAGCATCCGCACACCGTTGTCGTCGCCGATCCCGTGAACCAAGCCGCCGCCCATCTTGCCGCCGCCGGTTCCGGGGAGATTCTCTCCAAGAGAGATCTAGGTTGTGGACTCTTCGTGGACTTCAAAAACACGTCGTCAACGAAGAGGGACACCTTAGTCTCCTAACGTAGTTTGTATCTCTTGTACATTCTAGTTTTACTCTTGTTGTAAAGGAACGTTGGTTCCTAGTTGTAAGGGTTGGGTGCAACCCGTGTTGTGGGAGTGTTGACTCCTACGTGTGGAAGGGTTCCTTCCGATAGTGCAAGGATTGGATTTCAATCCTGTTGGTGAAGAGACCGAGTCGTCCCTTGTTGGGAGATAGGTCGAAGGGGGAAAGTGGATGTACCCAAATCGGGGAACCACTATAAATAGCTTGTGTATTCTGTGTGCTGTGCTGTTTATTTTTATTGTGCAGGTACAATTTTAAATTCCGCAAAAACGCTGCACGTCACCTATTACCCCCCCCCCCCCATAGGTGAAGTTAGTTGACACCAGGTGGACTTTCAAGTGGTATCAGAGGGAGGTTCCTCATCAAAAAGGTTAACACCTTGAGTTGAATCCTGCCGCTAGTGTCAAGAAGGAGGCAAACATCTACTATGGACGGGCTCAAGTTCACAGGCAAGATCCCAGTGTGCACCAGGCTCAACTTTCCTATCTGGAAGGAAAGGATCAGGTTCTACATGGAAGCAGTTGATCCTCGACTCTTCATGATCGTGGAGGAGGGACCTTATGTCCCCACTAAGGTCTCCACCATTGGTCCTACCAAGAAAGTGCCGAAGAAACTTTCTGAAATGGACAAGGACGAGATGGTGCTAGTGGGACTTGACAAGAAGGCGCAGAACATTCTGGTCAGCGCAGTTGATGACTCAATGATGTAGAACTTCTGCAACTGCAGGACAGCACAGGAGATCTGGCATTGCCTGATCATCCTAATGGAGGGCACTGATGAATTGAGGGATGATCTGAGATCCCTCCTGAACCAGAAATATGAGGCCTTCAGACAAGGGCCTAAGGAAGAGATCGGAGTCACCTACGATAACTTCCTCAAGATTGTCAACGCCCTCAAAGGATACGGAAGAGTGTTCACTAATGGTGAACTCAATGATAAATTCCTTAGGTCCCTTACTAAGGAATGAGACACAAAGATCTGCGCCATCCGAGAGTTTGGCAGACTAGCTGAAACAGACCCGCAAATTCTGTTTGGAAAGCTAATGTCCTATGAGCTTCAACTGAACACCAGGAAAGCAGAAGAAGAAGCAGAGAAGGCTGCAGCCAAAGAAAAGACTGTGGCTCTAAAAGCCAGTCACTCCAGAAAAGGCAAGGGTGCGGTTTCATACCGTGCCAGGAAAAAAGATGAGGAGGAGGACTCCGAGCCATGCTCCTCCAGCTCAGAGCTGTCGGAGGAGGATTTATCCCTCATCACCCGAGAATTCAAGAAGTTCCTCAAGATGAGGAATCAAAGAAAGAAAGACGGCTCCTCCTCCAGGCATCAGAAGAAAAATTACTCTTCTGACAGGTATGCTTCTAAACCGAACAAACATTGCTCCTCTGACATTATTTGCTTTGGATGCAATAAGCCAGGACACGTCGTGGCCGACTGCTATCAAGGCAAGAGAGATAAAGAGAAAGGAGAGGAGCACAAATTCTCTAGAGATAAGAAGAAAGAGCGGAGCTATATCGCCAAAAGGCCAAAGACACTGAGTGAGTCTGATTCCACAGACTCCAGTGATGATGAGGAAGACTACTTCGGGCTGGTGGGTCGCTCCGACTCAGAAGGAGATTGCCCCCCATTTACTGGGCAGGTAAAAGCTCACACCCCTCTCTCCGACTCTGAATCTGATCCCGAGTCTCAGGATGATGAACCTGAAGATAGCCTTTCGGCCCGTGAAGCGGAGCTCCTCGAGAAGTATGAGCTTCTGCTCAACACTTTCGAGGAGTGCCGTAAGAGATTGAAGGCTGATAAAAAGAAAGTTAAATTCCTTAAGGGTGAGTGTGTCTCCCTAAGGGAAGAGGTCACCAGTTTGATTTCTCTCCGACAGGAGCACCTTGACCTGACTTCAAAGCATTCAGAGTCTCTTAAACTCCTTGATCTTAAGCAGGAGGAAGTCGACAAGTTGGAAGAACAACTTGCGGTAGAAAGGAAGATCGTCAAGAGCTTCTCTATGCCAAAAACTGTTCTTCCAGTAGTTGATACCTTCTCTGCTCAGGCCAAAGGAGCTGGCTTGGGGCATGTAGGGGTATCTGGTTCCTCATCCAGGAGAAACAGGAACCAGAGGATTAATAAGGCCGCCAAGAAGGCCTCTGCTGATGAAAAGGGAAAGGCTCCGCTCAGTCCTGTTGAGTTCAGAAAGCCTAGCTTTCCTTGCAACCAACATGACTTTGAATCAACCTTTGGTCATCATTTCCGGCCCTCGGTTGCAAAGCCAAAGAGCCGATATGATGGTTGGACCTTTCCCCGGAACTTTGGTGAGAGTGCCTTCAAGGCACCTTATGAGGAAATCCACATGGGAAATTATGGTCAATTCTCTAGCGGCCATAATGGAAAGCAGGCACCAAGAGTCAAGCCTGTTATACTGACGAAACAGAAGGTGAAGAAGTCATGTGACTGCGATCACTATGAGGCCTCCACCTCCAGATCCAAGGCCCCGGCTGTACCCACCATTCCCAGGGTAAGACAGGAGCCTAGGAAGAGGTACAACAGATTCGACTGTTGGTGTTGTGGTAAAGTCGGTCACTTTGCCGTGGATTGTTGGTTTAACCTGAGGTATAACGAGACTCCCTATGTTAGCACTGCGAGGCCGACCACTCGTAAGGTTAACCAACCAAGGGGGAGTATGCTAACCAGGAATCTAGGACCCAAGTTCGATTGGGTTCCTAAGGGAAATTAATTTTGTTTTGCAAGAATGTCCAAAGGCCACCAAAACGCCGATCTGGTATTTGGACATTGGATGCTCCTGGCATATGACTGGGACAAGAAGCCTGCTGCGTGATTACACTCCAGTCGAGAATGGACCCAAAGTCATCTTTGGAGGGTCAGATCGAGGAGTCACCAGAGGTTACGGTATGATTTCCAACGGTATAATCTCTATCACCGACGTGGCTTATGTTGAAGGGTTAAACCATAACCTGATCAGTGTAAGTCAGTTATGTGACAAGGGTTATGACGTTAAGTTCTGCAAGGATAAATGTCTGATAATATCATGCGCCTCTTCTGAGACAGTATTAACAGGCATTAGGAGCAGGAATATCTTCTGCTTAAATTTTCTTAGTTTAGATTCATCTACCCCCGTATGCCTAGTGGCAGCTGGCAGTGCATCTCTTTGTGATCAATGGCACAAGAGATTGGCACATATTAATTTCAAGACAATTAGTATGCTGTTTTCTAAGAACTTAGTAAGGGATGCTCCCATTATCAAGTGCATCAAAGATAGCCCATGTCCTGCATGCCAGATGGGCAAACAGACTCGGGCTACCTTTAAGAGCATTGCAGACAAAGACTCTTCCCGGTGTCTTTATCTTCTACATATGGACTTGTTTGGTCTAATGCAAGTTCATAGCTTGGGAGGCAAGTCCTATACGCTAGTGATAGTTGATGATCATTCTCGGTTTACATGGGTGTTCTTCTTAAAACGAAAGTCAGATACGTTTGACATCTTCACTAGCTTTGTCAAGCAGGTTCAGAACGAATTTAACTGCTCAGTGGTCAAAATCAGAAGTGACTATGGAACAGAATTCGAATCTGGTGCTATGACAGAGTTTTGTGAAGAACAAGGTATCTTTCATGAGTTTTCCTCCCCGCGCACTCCTCAGCAAAATGGAGTTGCGGAGAGGAGAAATAGAACTCTCATTGAAGCTTGCACGACAATGTTGACAGACGCTTCTCTCCCAGAATACTTCTGGGCAGAGGTGGTCAATACAGCTTGTCATGTACAAAACCGAGCATTGATCAACAAGCATCATCGTAAGACGCCCTACGAGCTACTGAAAGGCAGGAAACCAACCATGTCCTACTTGAGGATCTTTGGTTGTAGATGCTATGTACTGAATAATGGGAAGTACCCGCATACTAAATTTGGTGAAAAATGCTTCGAAGGCATATTCATGGGCTATAGTTCCCACAGTCGGTCATATAGGGTCTTCAATAAGAAAACCCTAGTGGTAGAAGAATCAATTAATGTTGTATTTGATGAAGGAAGTTTGCTTAACATCAATTCTTCCAGTGGTATTCTTGAAGATGCAGGTGCACGACTTGAACAGCTGGATCTCGATGAGACCGCTAAAGATGAAACTCCTAAGTACGTCAAAGTTTCCACCTCCACGTCATCTGGGAATGTTGAAGATCAAAATGGAACAAATCTCTTAGAAGAAGGAGAAGCCCAAGAAGTAGTCGAAGCTCCAGACGCCAGACTTCTAGAGCTCCGGCACGTGAGGGATCATCCTAGAGATCAGATCATCGGAGATCCTCGTGTCGGTGTCAGAAATCGAAGAGGTACTATTAATGAAGTTTTGCATCTTAGCTTCCTGTCACAGGTTGAGCCAAAGAAGTTCGACGAGGCGAACAAAGACGCGGCATGGATTTTGGCCATGCAAGATGAACTACATCAATTCGAACGATGCAACGTTTGGACGCTGGTTCCCAGACCACACAAGCAAAATGTGATTGACACCAAGTGGATCTTCAGAAACAAACTAGATGAACATGGTGTCATCATAAAGAACAAGGCCAGGCTGGTGGCTCAAGGTTACAGACAGGAGGAGGGGATTGACTTCGACTAGACCTTTGCACCAGTGGCAAGGCTCGAGGCAATCAGACTGTTCCTGGCGTATGCTTCGCACAAAGGATTCACAGTCTATCAAATGGATGTGAAATCAGCATTCCTGAACGGAGACCTGAAAGAGGAAATATACGTCGCTCAACCCCCAGGTTTTGTCAATCCTACTTATCCCAATCATGTGTATTTTCTCAAAAAAGCTCTATATGGTTTAAAACAAGCTCCACGAGCTTGGTATGAGACTTTATCTAGTTTTCTTCTTGAGAACAAGTTCTCTAGAGGTAAAATAGATAAAACATTATTTCTCAGGGAAGTCAAAGGCAAGATTTTGCTGGTGCAAATCTATGTCGATGACATTATATTCGGCTCAACGGACAACAATCTTTGCAAAAAGTTTTCTAAACTTATGCAAGGAAAGTTTGAAATGAGCAGTATGAGAGAGCTCAAGTATTTCTTGGGACTTCAAGTGAAACAGTCTGAGGATGGAATCTTCATCTCTCAGACGAAGTTCACAAATGAACTCCTTAAGAAATTCGGTATGGAGAATGCAACCTCTATGAGGACTCCAATAGGATCCACTATGTCTCTGGATAAGGATGAGAAAGATAAACCTTTCGATGAAACCAAATACAGAAGCATCATTGGATCCCTGCTCTACCTTACTGCTAGTAGACCGGATATCATGTTCTCCACATGTATCTGTGCCAGATATCAGGTGAACACTAAGGAATCTCACTATGTCGCTGCAAAGCGTATTCTAAGATACCTTAAAGGTACTCCCAATCTTGGCTTGTGGTACCCGAGAAACAATGATGTCGAGCTAATAGGTTTTTCAGATGCTGATTTTGCAGGGAGTAGGGATGACAAGAAAAGCACTTCCGGGACGTGTCAATTCCTCGGAAGAAGGCTTATCTCATGGAACAGCAAGAAGCAAAATTGTGTAGCTACCTCCACAGCAGAGTCTGAGTACATCTCGGCAGGCAGCTGTTGCGCACAACTCCTATGGATTAGAAACCAGTTAGCTGACTACGACCTTCAGTTCAAGGAAGTACCAATGTACTGCGACTCCTCCAGTGCAATTGCAATTGCCAACAATCCGATATCGCACAGCAGAACGAAGCATATTGAAGTGCGATACCACTTCATTCGGGAGCACGTGGAGAACAAGGACATCTCTCTCTGTTATGTCCCCACGGACAAGCAGATTGCAAATATATTCACAAAGCCCTTAGACGAGGCCAAGTTCAGTCTTTTCAAAACTGAATTGGGGATGCTAAACTATGATGAATGAAGACTACAGAAGATCCAGGCTCGTGCATCTAGGGGGAGCCTCTGCCAGGAACTCAAGCGAGAGCACAGGTGAAAGAACTGAGGGGGAGCAAGGGGTCAAATGCAACAGACCCAGATTTGCAGAAGCCGAAAAGGGGGAGATTACCCTCTCGGCTAAGGCTAAGGTGGCTCCAAGTTTGCTCCCAAGAAATTGGTATTGGTAATGAATACCTCACTCAACTCAATTTCAAGTTTATGATTTTCATTCCCATATGCTCTATTCACCTTAGCTTGTGGGGTTTATGCTTCTTCAAATAGGGGAAGATTGTTGGGTATTGTATCCACAACGTACCTGATTTGAAGAAGCCCCTGAACAAGCTAAGGTAAATAGACAATGTATTCGACAAAATATTTCAAGTTGTGCTTGCAGTTTTTCCACGCTAAGTGCACACCAATGTCAGGGTGCAGTAGGTCAATATACACGGGTCTGCACGACGTAATCACTCGTTGAGCAGATCAGTGTGTTGGCCTACGTGTACTCTCTCTATTGGAGTGCACTTACTTTCAAGTACAGGGTTGTGTTTATGCAAGAGCAGACAAGGAGCAAGGATGAGTCAAAGAGCAGCTTAGAGGCGTAAGACGAAAAATCATCCAAGTAAGAATCGACGAGAATCACCAAGTGATTCTCGCCGATTCGGCGAGAATCACTTGGTGATTCTCGCCGAATCGTCGAGAATCACTGGCTGATTCTTGCCGGCTAAATCAGAGTGCAATCAAGTCAAATTCGCTGAGAATCACCTTGTGATTCTCGACGAATCGTCGAGAATCACTTTGTGATTCTCGCCGAATCGTCGAGAATCACCCTTGATTCTCGACGATTCGACGAGAATCACAGGTGATTCTCGCCGATTTTTACTTGGGCAATTTTCGGGAAAAAGCTGGACCGGATTTTGCCGCTGGCACTATTTTGAACCGGATTTAGGGTTTCTTCTTGTGGGACCCACAACGGTCATTAAGGTGTTTACTTGTGTATATATATACGGGTATTTTTGAACAGTAAAGAAAAATACACAGAAAGAAGCCGAGCGTCGATCTTGACCTAAAATCGCGAAACTGCTCCGCCTCCGCCGTCGCCGCTCGCGCTAGTTGGTCGCCGCTTTTGATCGCGATTCTTCCTGATCTTCCGGTGACAGAAGCTTAGCCAAGCGTAGCGTCTCACGTGTCTATCCAGAGATCTCTTGTCTCTTGATTTGTTGATCGGGAAAACCTTCCCCGTCCGAATCGATCGAGATGACTGATCCTAGTGTGACCGTTGGAAGACCTAGCTAGCTTTGCTACGAAGTTTGGATCTCCAAAGTACAGCAGCCGCACACCGTTGTCACCACCGATCCCGTGAACCAAGCCGCCGCCCATCTTGCCACCGCCGGTTCCGGGGAGATTCTCTCCAAGAGAGATCTAGGGTTGTGGACTCTTCGTGGACTTCAAAAACACGTCGTCAACGAAGAGGGACACCTTAGTCTCCTAACGTAGTTTGTATCTCTTGTACATTCTAGTTTTACTCTTGTTGTAAAGGAACGTTGGTTCCTAGTTGTAAGGGTTGGGTGCAACCCGTGTTGTGGGAGTGTTGACTCCTACATGTGGAAGGGTTCCTTCCGATAGTGCAAGGATTGGATTTCAATCCTGTTGGTGAAGAGACCGAGTCGTCCTTGTTGGGAGATAGGTCGAAGGGGGAAAGTGGATGTACCCAAATCGGGGAACCACTATAAATAGCTTGTGTATTCTGTGTGCTGTGCTGTTTATTTTTATTGTGCAGGTACAATTTTAAATTCCGCAAAAACGCTGCACGTCACCTATTCCCCCCCCCCATAGGTGAAGTTAGTTGACACTAGGTGGACTTTCATAAAATTCATTTTTCGGCCGTCGTTCTCCTTTTGCGCTTTCAATCTCTCTGCAAATTTTCTCTTTCCCTCCAAACCTGTCTACACTTTGTCGTTTGGTTGTTTATTTTTTGCAGGAAACCATGGCCGTCTCCGTCGCCGTTCTGGCCGCCATGAAATTTGATGCAGGATTCGATATTGATATGGATTCTTTCAACACCAGTGATCAGATTTTCCAAGATATTCTAGAACTGTTCAAGGAACAAAAACTTATTGCCATCATGTCCACCAGAATCAAATTGGTTGCTGATGAAATTAAGGAGTGGGTATATACTGCCCACAACCAGGATCAAAATACAGTGATTGGATCAATTTCTAGAACCCATGTACCTCTTACACCTACTATTCTGACAGAGATTTTTTGGATTAAATTCTGGAAGAGATTCTGCTGAAATGTCTGGAGAAGAATTTTCTACTATGCTTGATAGAATGGGTCATTCTGATGCAAACCCTAGCAAGTTGCTGAAAAAAAATTTGGCTGTTGAATACATGTTCTTTGCTGATGTTGTGGGAAAAGTTCTTTTGGCCAAGCATTCAGCCCATGATACCATCTCCAGGTATCAGCTATGCTTGATGGGTGCTCTTGTAGATAAGAAACAATTAAACTGGGGAGAGATTTTCTTTGATCTGATTAAGAAGAAGCTAAATAAGAACTTTGTGAATTATGGAAGGATACTAGGGCTGTTTCTTCAAAACAGATGCCCTGCTCTGCTAGTATCAAATGAGATGCACATCAATGCCTCCAAGAGGCTCTCCTGTGCCCTGTTTGGCAAGTGGGACAGACAAATTGTGAAGCCCAGCAGGCCCTCTGCAGCTGCAACTTCAGGGACAAGGACTGTTACAGTCTCTTCCCCTCAAGTCTCTGCCCTTGTAGAAGACTTGCCTGCTGCTTCTTCTCCTCCTCCACCTCTTATTTCATCTCCACCAGTTTCCTCCACCATTCAAATTTCATCCACCATCATAATCTCAACCCCATCTCCAATTTTAGTTTCACCAACTCCACCTCAAATAGAAGAACTATTCCATCCTCTACATCAATACCCTCAACCAGATCTTGACACATCATCTCACATTCCATCCTTCAATCTGATAGATGATTCCTTTATGGATGATTCCCCTTCATCCCTCTTGATCTACCCTCTTCATTCACATCTTACCAACAGTTACTCCAAGACATCATTGCTCAACCCTCCTTCACACCTTCTATTTCCATTCCACTATCTTCCATTTCAAGAATCCCCACACCTCAGCCTTCCTTTCCCCCATACACCAACTCTCCACCAACATCTCCAGCTATTCCACCTTCATTCTCTACCTATGCTCAAGTCCCTACTGAGCATGTAGATATTCCAGCCTTAGCAGATAGACTTTATGAGCTGATAGCTCCCAGGCTGTCCCTCTTGTTGGAGACCTCCTTGGCTCCACTTTTAAAGTCAGTTGTAGACCTATCTACCAGGCTCTCCTCCATCATTCCTCCTCAGGCAATCCCTTCCTTTGGGTGCCTTGATCCAGCTATCTCTGAATCTAGGCAGGGGGAGATGCCTCATGAAGGTGTTAGATTGCCTGCTTCTAATGTTACCTCAGCTCAAGCCTCAACACCACAGGTTGCAGTTTTCTCAGTGGACCTCAGGTCACTTTTATCAGAGTTTGATTATATATATTTTAGCTGTCTTCCAGAGAGCACTGCAATCCAGCAATCTGAGGATCTCTCCAAGGCCATTGTGCCCTTTTCCAGCTGTGACACCAGTCTCATTAATTCTGTTATAAAGTCCCTTTCTGCTGCTGCCCCTGCTGTTATTGATGGTTCTGCTACTGTTATTGTGTCTGATAGTTCTGATACTGCTGATGATTTAGTCTCTAAGGATATACATATGACAGAGGCATATGATTTTGAGCCTGCTGTCACTGCTGATGTTGCCCCTGCTGATGTTCTTGTATCTGAAAATATTTTATCTGTATCTGTTGCTGCCCCAGTTACTGTTGTATCTACTATTGCTGCTACAACTTCTTCTGCTAGTGTTGCTTCCATTCCTCCTTCTATTGTTGCTGCCACAACTGCTGTCACTACTATTTCATCTGCTCAATCATAACTTCAAAAATACTATCTTAAAAGGATTAATGCTTTATATGATGAACAAAGCTCTGAAAGTGATCAGTTCAGAACTGATTTTGATGATTCCTCAGCTACTATAGCAAGGAAAAGAAAAGCAAGAAGCAAGGCAATGAAAAGAGTTCCTCCAGCAAAAGTAAAAGATACAAATGACATTCCCTACTATATTCTGCATGACTGCCCTATAACAGAACATTGGATGCAATACTCCAAGAATCAATTAAAGGCTATAAAGAAGAAGAGGAAGTATGAGAAAGGTTCCTCTCAGTTCCATCATCCTCCTCCTCCTCCTCCTTCACCTGGTGCAGGTGAAAGTGGTAGCTCTGCTGTTCAACCCTCTGCCAGAAGTCAAACCCCCTATCAGCCTCAAGGAAGATCTCAACATAGGGGAAGCAAATACAGAGGCTATCAGTCAAGGAGAGGAAACTACAGAGGAAATCAAAGAGAACTTCAAGTTTATTCAAAAGGTTATTCCAGATAGCACCCATACTCAAGGGAAGGACCAGGTCCATCTAATACTACTTCAGGTCCATTTCCCTACAAACTGAAAGAATTAGTCTCCTCCAGAGCTCCTCCAGACAATCCCTCTAACAGATATGAGCCTCCAGTGCCTTTTGAGGATCCAGAGAACAATCCAACTTCCTGGACAGCTAGAATGAAAGAGTTAGCTGCTCTGGACCAGATCAAGAAAGCCAAAGAGCAAGGCAAAGACACCTCCAGCATTACTACTTTATCTGATCAAAGGAAAAAGGAACTGGAAAGATACTCCTCCAGCAAGTTTTTTGATTCTGAAAGCTACATGAAGCTGCACCCTGAGGCTGTAGTACCAAGGCCAAAACAACAAACATCTCTAGGTGCAGCTGATGACAGAAGATCAAAGAAGGAAGCTCTTAATCCAAATAGAGAAATAAAACTTATAAAGAGCAAAGAAAAGGAGTAATTCTATAAGGTGACAATATATTCTGTTTTCTGATCTATCTGAGATTATGTCTGTGTTTCTGCATTGTTTTGTTGTTATATTGTTGCTGTGTATATTCTTAATTTTTCAATATCTATAAATAGTAATCCTAACCCAAATAGGGAGAGATTGTTGGAACACCCTATTACTAATTTGGGTCAGGATCACTATGTCTCTTAGGAAACTTATTTTGGCCTCATTGTATAGATCTAAAGGTCAATTAGAATTGAGTCTAAGGGTTAGTAGTTAGGTTTGGAAGCTGCTCTCAAGACCAGGTTTTTTAGTTTGGAAACTAAGTCATTTCGCCAAGCTCAGTACGACGAATTGTCGAACTCCAATAGACGATCGTTGAGCTCACTTCGACGGATCGTCGAACTCCATTCGACGATCGCTGAGCTCAACTTCAATAAGTCGTCGAACTCCATTCGACGATCTTCGAGCTCAGATCGACGATCTTGACTCCAGATTGATTCTCTATCTCTGAGCTCAGTTCGACGATAGTTGAGCTCAGATCGACGATCTCTGTTTCTGTCAAAGTCCAAATCTCTGAGCTCAGCTCGACGATAGTGGAGCTCAGTTCGACGTTTTTCTGAAGAGTTCAACGATTTTCAAGATTCAAATTTGGACAGCTATGGAATTATTGTCAGCATTTAATTCAGAGATCTTGTAGCCATTTTTCATTTAATCTGGAGCAAGTTTCAAGGAATTATCAAGGAATATTTTATTGGACTTTCCTCCAGAAGACAATTACAGTTAAGGAAGTCATTTATGATAGGCCAACGGCTATCTTGACAGTGAATCATTTCTATTCAGACATCAAGAGAATAAAAGATTAGATTTTTTCAGAACTGAAAAAGAAGAACAAGGAGAGACACATATTCTGCACTATTCATTCTCTGCAAAACTTCTTCTACAACAACTCTTACAACATCAATTACACAAGAGAAAGTGAAAGAGTTGTAGACATCCTTAGTCTTAAAGATTCACACAAGAACACCAACACCAAAAGGAGATCAACAAACTGAAATCTTCAGATCTCTTTTGATTCAAGTGTTCAAGGCCGTCATCATTCAAGACTCCAGACACCTCACATTTCAGCTGTTGCTGAAATCATCATTTGCTGGAGATCAATTTTCTGAAGGTCTATCACCCTACTACAAAGCTTCACTTCCTGAACAACTACAGATCTCAGGGGGAGCTTTGACAACATCCACAATCTTCTCTCTGACTGTTGACAGAGAAGATCTTTTTATCCCTCTCTCTCTGCTGTAAAGGGTTTTTCAAACTCCCTTCAAAAGTTTGTGTGTGGTTTTTGAGCACCTTATCAAAAGCTCATTGGTGGCAAGACACCTGATCAAAAAATCTGGTTTGGTTTTTGAGCACCTTATCAAAAGCTCATTGGTGCCCAGGACACCTGATCAACTCATCCTGTAGTGGATTCCTACCTAGGGTGGTAGAAGAGTGTATGTACCCAGGTTGATTGGGGAACCACTATAGCTCCTTGTGTCTTCTGGTTGCTTGTGTTTCTTTTATTTCTGGCTGTGGTTTGTGACTAGGTTGCTCTGTGATTAGATAGTTTCTGTGATTAGATTTACTCTTTATTATTTGCTTCCCTGTTCACATAAGAATACAACAACTGTTGTAAAAGTTTTTAGCAAGCACCATACTCTATTCACCCCCCCCCCTCTAGAGTATATCAGATCTAACTCACACTTTCAAACCGGATAGGTTGGAGGCCTCGGGAGGGTCGCCCCCAGGAGTTAGGAGGAGGTTTCCAGGGAAGAGATAACTTTCGTGAGCCAAGGAGGTTCGATCGGCCGGCATGGAGGCAGGGGCCGAGAGATCGCTTCCAGTAGCAGCAAGAGGCGATGGAGATCGGTCGAGGAAGAGGAGGAAGAAGAGGAGCTCGGGGAGGAGCTGGAAGGACAGATGGTGGAGGAGGAAGAAGGCAGGGTGGCGTTGCCTTTCTGTGACTTTCATCAGGAGGAGGGTCACGCAACGGCCACCTGCCCAGAGTTCTTAGAAGTGAGAGAAGCTAGGGGGATGAGGAGGCAGGAGCCGCCGGTGAGGATCGTGGAAGTGCAGCAGGGGGAGACGGAGGATAGATGCGAGGACCGGGTGGATGTAGGAACCCGGGGAGGGATCGGGGTGATCCACGGAGGAGTTGGGATCAAGGCGGCTCGTAAGGGTAGCCTCCAGACCATGTACCGAAGGGGGGTAGCCTCACCTCCCAGGCTCCGCCCCCGAAAGAAAAAATTACCTTTTCTTCAGAGGATATGCCGGATTATGAAGACCCGTTATGTGATGCCTTGGTGATCCAGACGATGGTAGAGAACTTCACGGTCTCTAAGATCCTAGTGGACAACGGTAGCTCCGTAAATGTAATCTTCAAAAAGGCCTTCGATGAGATGCAGGTTGAGGGCAAGAGAGTACTAGCTTCAGACGGACCATTGTTCGGTTTCTCAGGAGAGAGGAAGGAAGTGGAAGGGGGAGTAGGGTTGCACGTAAAGTTGGGGGGCATGTCACGAAACTATAGGTTCGTGATCGTGGACGCCCCGAGCAGCTATAGTGTAACGCCCCGAAACTCAAAAGAGCGACGGGAGGGGTTTTGGGCCAAATATGGAATTTGGTAGGGGGCACACGGCCTGGGATACGAGTGTGTCCCCGGGCGTGTCAGGCTCGAGTCGACGATTTGGCCATGAGATCGATGAATTTTTGGAGTCGACGATCATCGAGCAGCAAACACGGCCTGAGACACGGGCGTGTCTCAGGGCGTGTCGAGCTCATGTCGACAATCTACCAGGGAAGTCAACGATTTCCTCTCGACGAAATGTTGAGACACGGAACACGGGCTAGGACACGGGCATGTCCAAGGCCGTGTTGGGTGGTCGACGAACTTCGCTCGATGAAGTGTCGAGACAGTGAACACGACCTGGAGCCCAGGCGTGTTCGAGTTTGACACGGGCGTGTCAAATAGGACACGGGCATGTCCAAGACCCGTGTGAGTCTCGGGTTGTTTTTGGGGCTGTGTCGATGGGGGCACACGACCAACCACACGGCCGTGTCAGTTGGAACACGGGCGTGTCAGGTTAAACACGGGCGTGTCGGGACGTGTGTAGTTTTCGTAACGCGTTTATTTTGACGGCGAATGAGGGACACGACCCTGGACACGGGCGTGTTGCAGGTCGTGTTCGGCCTAGGTTTTACTTTTCAACTACGAATCGTAGTCATTCGTTTCCTTATTTTGGGATCCGACGGTTGGGGGTTGTTCCTACTGGGATATACCCGGGATTGGGCCTTTGAAACCCTCATTTCACTTGAGTGGTTCTTTTTCTAAGTCTAGAGAGAGGGGAGAGCAAAGGAGGAAGAAGAAGCCTAGATCCGGTCACCGATAGAGCTTCAGAGCTCCAAATCGCGAACCGACTTTGGATCTACGGAGGTAAGGAGAGTGCGGTGCTTTTTATCCGCTTACTTTTTCATGGCGCCAAGGAAGAATGTTAGGGTAATGATTCTCTACTTGAGCATGTGAAGCTCTCCTTCTTTTGCATTGGGAAGCCCGCTCTCGCTAGTTTGCAGTGAGTTTGAGGCGTTCTTTCGGGTAGACTTGAATAGTCCCCGTTGTGTACATGTAGAGTCCGTAATCGAGAACGGATATTGGCATGATGTGTGAAGCCTATCCGAACAAGTTGGTTTGGATCGGTGATGTTGCATTGCATAAGTGGCCGGAGAAGACTCTGTGCGAATGTTTGTTTTTCGGGTTTTCTACGAGGTATATTGTAACATGGAGCATTGGGGATTAACTCCAAGGTACACCCGAAAAACTGGGCAGATGCGTGGTTCTTCCATCATGTGGTCCTGGGAGCCAACTTGAACATAACTGGGTTATGTGATGTATGTAAACGATTTGGGACTCGGGAAAGTTTGACCAGCGCATATGTTTTTAAATTAACGTTGCGGTGTGAGCAACGGGTCAGGCGGAACCGTACCCGCTTTATATTGTTCAGTTAAAGAGACCTAAAGTTACTTGGCACTTACCGTTGGCATAGATAGAGGGTCTTAGGCAGTGGCCAGAAAAACCAAATGCTCACGAGAGATTGTCGTCCAGGGGACGGTGGTGAGTCGACAGACTTAGACTGTGATCACCGAGAATGTGCCCTGAGAGCACGGGGCATTTGGCCGTGCATGCCAATGCCTGTGATGCAATATATTTATATACTGCTTGGTTATGCTAATAAAGTGCAGGGAAGGAGCATCGCCTCCCCGAATTGGGGGCGGGATCGTTATAATTTGGTCAGCTTTGCTGACCGTTGCTTTTGTTTGCCACCATTGCGGTGGATTGTGCTTGCAGGTGCTGCAGAGACGATCGGTAAATAGCGGGCTAAAGCCCAAGTTGCTGAGCCGGCCCTCGAAGGCCTAATTTTGAGTGTTTTCTTTTATTCATGTATGACCGGCCTGCGTGCCGAGGTTTGAAAGACATGTAATTTGAGGAAAACAATTGTAAGGCCATAAGGCCAGTACTTGTGTATTTGTACTTCATTCCTTTTGGCGTATTAGTGGACATTCATGCTAGTGTTGAGTTCTTTATTATTACAACTAATAAAATTACTTCCGCTAGAGTGACTCTGTGTAGGACGTTGGATTGGTTGGATGGTTTCCATTGAGTAACCACCCGGTCTGTCTGTGGTATATGGCGTCGGGCCCTGGCCGAACCTACTGCTATATGCTATGCGACGGATAGGGGGTGTTACAATTTGGTATCAGACTGCTGGTTTCGGTCCGGCTTAAAATGAATTCGTGGGAGAATTCTTTAAAGGGGTGGTGAGCACATGTGTGTGCGTCATCGTTATAACAGTAAAAGAACCCATGAATGTTCACTTAGGAATGAAAATACACGTGTTTGAGGAACCTGCGTGTTCCTATAATTGCTTTTTGCAATTTTTTATGGTCGCTTAACGGTGTTTTGTACAACTATAGGTGACCAGAAGCGGTGCTGGGCCGCCAGAATGTTCGATTTCTGAGGAGTATAGTGCACCCGGTGAGGTGTTTGAGACCCCTCCTTCGCCTGAAACCGTAAGAAGGATCGTTGAAGCGGTGTTCACTGTGACGAGTGCACAGCATGGAAGAAATGTACAACCCTGTGCCCCTATTGTGGCTTCAACGCCGGGTGGCGCGATGGAGTAGATGACTTTTGGTAGACCATCGGGGCAGCAGCTGAATATGCGTTTAGTGTAGGGAGCGCACTCAGTTTACGAATATTTGCAAGCATTTCATATAATAAGCCGCTACCCATGCTTTGAGTTGGAGAACGAGCAGGCTATAGTCGATAGATTTTATAATGGTCTGCGTGGCAAGCTGCGAATCCTACTGCTAGGACCAAAATTATTAGGATTCTGAGCCTTGGTGGAGTCGGCTAGATCTTTGGAAGCAGACTTGTGGAAGACTCACCCGATGCCAGCAACCATGGTATCGAACTATGCAAGCCCCATGAGAGCTGCATCCGGCAGAATGCTGGAGAAGGGGGCTACAACATCGACTAGCAAAGCTACTTACACTTGTCATACTTGTGGAAGAAAAGGGCACTTTGCCCGAAAGTGTTGGAATGGTGCTCAGAAGACTAAGAAAGTTATGTCAGGAGCAGTTGAGGACTTTAATGCAAAGGAAACGGCGTTCAAAGTGTCGAACACCTCAAAGCCTGGATATCAAAGGTGGTATAAGAAGGCTAGGACTTTGGGTCTAGCCCCTCCTTTTGGTGCTTCGGGGGCATCTACAGGCCAAACCCCGGGCGCATGTTACAATTGTGGGGAGTCGTGGCATCATGCCCGTAGGTGCCAAAAGCCCGAGAGGAAGCACGCTGTCGTGAGGACAGGTATGGTTTAAAGATAGTTTAGCCTTAAATACTTGTCGCTGTTGTGCATGTTAGCTTAGAACTACTTGTGCTAAGCTTTGTTCTGATTTTCGTTTATCTGGTGAGAGCACCGTTCTTTTAGGGAACTTCGCATTCCTTTATTCAAGAATTTTATTGCGCGTCGGAGTACCTCCTTCGATGGTAAGAGACTAATTGGATGTGTTATGGTCCAATGGTGCTCAATGCGCGCGGGTAGAATTTGTTGCGCTTAGGTTTGGGTTGGGAGTCAGGAGTTCCATTTTCTAGCGTCGTTACTGCCGCTGGTGGAGTTCGACGTAATATTTGGCATGGACTGGCTCTCAGAGCAGCAAGCCTATATTGATTGCGGCCGCAAGGAAGTCAGGTTGGGAGCAAGTCGTGAGACGACTTTTACGGGCTTGAAAGGGTCGAGCAAGATGTTGATGTCTGCTCTTTAGGTGGTGAAGGCGGTTCGTGCTGGTGTAGAGCTGTTCTTTACACTAGTGGAGGTTGCAAAGCCAAAGCCTACGTTGGATAGTATTTCAGTGGTAGCTGAATACCCTGATGTGTTCCCCGCAGATCTTCCGGGAGCCCCTCCTCAACGGGAGATAGATTTCACTATTGAGCTAGTGCCGGGTGCGAAACCTGTGTCACGATCTCCGTATCGGCTAGCGCCTAAGGAAATGGCGGAGCTGAAGGTGCAACTTCAAGAGTTGTTGGAGCAAGGGTTTGTGCGTCCAAGTTCGTCGCCTTGGAGCGCACCAGTCCTCTTTGTAAAGAAGAAGGACGGGAGCTTGAGACTCTGTATTGATTATCGGGAGTTAAACAAGCTAACGAAAAAGAACAAGTATCCAATCCCAAGGATCGATGATCTTTTTGATCAGTTGGTCGGGTCTACGGTGTACTCTAAGTTGGATCTCAAGTCTGGTTACTATCAACTGAGGATAAGGGAGAGTGATATCCCTAAGACAGCGTTCAGTACAAGATACGGGCATTACGAGTTTACGGTCATGCTGTTTGGGCTGACGAATGCGCCGTCAGTGTTCATGGATTTGATGAACAAGATATTCAGGGAGTACTTGGGCTATTTTGTGATCGTCTTCATCGATGATATTTTGGTGTACTCGCAGAGTGAGGAAGATCACTTCAGGCATCTTCATTTGGTTTTGGAGACGCTAAGGAGGAATCAATTGTATGTCAAGTTCTCGAAGTACGAGTTTTGGTTGTCCTCAATGGCGTTCCTCAGTCATATAGTGAGTGGGAAAGGTATTGCAGTGGATCCGGCGAAGATTGTTGCGATACGAGAGTGGCCTGAGATTTGTACGGTAGCGGAAGTCTGAAGATTTCTAGGGCTTGCCGGCTATTATAGGCGCTTCGTAGAGAACTTCTCATGGATAGCGTTACCTCTCACTACTTTGACGAGGAAGGAGCAGAAGTTCGTTTGGACGCCGAAGTGCGCGCGAGCTTTTGAGGAGTTGAAATGTTGGTTGACCACGGCTCCTGTATTGAGTTCGCTGAGTGGGACCGAAGGTTATGAGATTTATAGCAATGCTTCAGGCAGTGGTTTGGGTTGTGTGCTGTTACAGCATGGAAGCGTTATAGCATATGGCTCGAGACAGCTGAAGTTGCACGAGAGGAACTATCCGGTCCATGACTTGGAGTTAGCGGCCGTGATTTTTGCCTTGAAGCTGTGAAGACATTATTTATACGGTGTGAAGATTGATATCTACACCGATCATAAGAGCCTGAAGTATTTGATTGATCAGAAAGATCTGAACATGCGACAACGTATATGGATGGAGTTCCTGGGAGACTATACATTCAAGATCCACTACGTTCCTGGTAAAGGTAATGCGGTTACGGACGCGTTGAGTCACCGGGCTCCATCTCAAGCTAATTGGTTGTCGGTCCATGACGAGCGGTTGGTTCGGGAGTTAGAGGCGTTGGAGATCTTTTGCGTTGATAAGCAATCAAGTGCTGAAGCAGTATTGAATTGGACTAAAGTCTAATATGACCTGGCTGATCGGATTCGGCAGGCGTTGGATATGGATGTCTACATGAAGCAACTCATGATAGAGGCTCTGGATGGGTCAAATTCCCAATTCGTTGTGGAGGACGGATTACTTTGGAAAGACGGTCGTCTGTGCGTCCCAGGCATGGGCAATTTGTGGGTGGAATTGTTGTACGAGGCGCATCATACCAAGTACTCAATTCACCCGGGGAGCACGAAGATGTACCGCGATGTTAAGAAATTGTGCTGGTGGCCAGGACTGAAAAAGGATGTGG
This sequence comes from Platanthera guangdongensis, assembly GCA_039583875.1. NCBI lineage: Eukaryota > Viridiplantae > Streptophyta > Magnoliopsida > Asparagales > Orchidaceae > Platanthera > Platanthera guangdongensis. The sequence goes on from CM077166.1 coordinate 106,543,315, forward strand.
CGCTCTACGTGGCGAAGTGTCAAACTTGCGCCTTGGCGAAGGCGGAATGCCAAAAGCCGGGAGGATTCTTGAAATCCTTGCCTATTCCGGAGTGGAAGTTCGACGACATTACTATGGACTTTGTGCACAGGTTGCCAAGGTCGCAAAAGGGGAACGATGCCATTTGGGTGGTCGTAGATCGTCTAACGAAGGTGTCGCATTTCATTCCGAATAGGAAGGATGATCCTATTGAGAAATTGGCAAAGCTATATGTGGATAATATAGTACGGCTTCATGGTGTGCCCCACAGCATCGTGAGTGATCGAGATGAGTGGTTCACGTCCAATGATTGGAGGCTGGTGCAGCAAATGTTGGGAACAAAGCCGAGTTTTAGCACAGCCTTTCATCCGCAAACGGATGGCAGACCGAGAGGGTCAATAGGACAATGGAATACATGTTTCACATGTGTGTCCTAGACTTTGGAAAGCAATGAGAAGATCACCTATACTTGGTGGAATTCGCTTACAACAATAGCTACCAGGCGAGCATTCAAATGGCGCCCTTCGAGGCCCTTTATGGTAGAAAATGTCGCACGTCATTGTCCTGGTTGGAAACGGGTGAATCAAAGTTGTATAAGAGATTAGAGGTGGAGGATGCTACTTCTTTGGTGAGAACCAATCGGGAGAGGTTGATAATCGCTCAGGACCGCCAGACTAAGTACTATAATGCCAAGCACAGGAACGTGGAGTTCGCTGTTGGCGATTGGGTGTACTTGAAGATCAAGCCTTTCAAGGGTGTCTCGCGGGTGTGGCGCTTGAAGAAGCTAAGCCCGAGGTACCTTAGACCGTTTGAGGTTCTGGAGCGGATTGGTGAAGCAGCGTACCGGTTGAAGCTGTCAGTGGAGCTTAGTGGTCTACATGATGTATTCCATATATCGGTGCTACAGAAGGCGGTGCAAGAGCCTACGCAAGTGATCGCGGTCGATCAAGTGTCGGTTGATAGTGGGTTGACGATGAAGGTCAAGCCCGTACGTATTGAAGACTCGGAAGTCAAGAGGCTACACAATAAAGAGATCGGGATGGTCAAGGTCCGTTGGGACAATTGCGGTCGAGAGGAGCTCTCTTGAGAGCGAGAGAGACTATGCTTGAGGAGTACCCGGAGTTGTTTCACTCAGTTATCATTTAAGTTTTATGTTTCTTTACTTTATGTAATTTCGAGGACGAAATTCTTTTAAGAGGGGGAGAGTTGTAATGCCCCGAAACTCAAAAGAGCGACGGGAGGCGTTTTGGGCCAAATTTGGAATTTGGCAGGGGGCACACGGCCTGGGACACGGACATGTCCCAGGACGTGTCAGGCTCGAGTCGACGATTTGGCTATGAGGTCAACGAATTTTTGGAGTCGACGATCGTCGAGCAGCGAACACGGCCTGAGACACGGGCGTGTTTCAGGGCGTATCGAGCTCGTGTCGACGATCTGCCAGGGAAGTCGACGATTTCCGCTCGACGAAATGTCGAGACACGGAACATGGCCTAGGGCACGGGCGTGTCCAAGGCCGTGTCGGGTGGTCGACGAAGTGTCGAGACAGTTAACATGGCCTGGAGCCCAGGCGTGTTCAGGTTTGACACGGGCGTGTCAAATAGGACACGGGCGTGTCCAAGACCCGTGTGAGTCTCGGGTTGTTTTCGGGGCTGTGTCGATGGGGGCACACGGCCAAACACATGGTCGTGTCAGTTGGAACACGGGCGTGTCAGGTTAAACACGGCCGTGTCGGGACCCGTGTAATTTTCGTAACGCGTTGATTTTGACGGCGAATGAGGGACACAGCCCTGAACACGGGCGTGTCGCAAGCCGTGTTCGGCCCAGGTTTTACTTTTCAACTACGAATCGTAGCCATTCGTTTCCTTATTTTGGGATTCGACGGTTGGGGGTTGTTCCTACTGGGATATACCAGGGATTGGGCCTTTGAAACCCTCATTTCACTTGAGTGGTTCTCTTTCTAAGTCTAGAGAGAGGGGAGAGCAAAGGAGGAAGAAGAAGCCTAGATCCGGTCACCGGCAGATCTTCGGAGCTCCAAATTGCGAACCGACTTCGGATCTATGGAGGCAAGGAGAGTGCGGTGCTTTTCATCCGCTTACTTTTCCATGGCGCCAAGGAAGAACGCTAGGGTAATGATTCTCTACTTGAGCATGTGAAGCTCTCCTTCTTTTGCATAGGGAAGCCCGCTCTCGCGAGTTTGCGGTGAGTTTGAGGCATTCCTTCGGGTAGACATGAATAGTCCCCGTTGTGTACATGTAGAGTCCGTAATCGAGAACGGATATATACATGATGTGTGAAGCCTACCCGGACAAGTTGGTCTGGATCGATGATGTTGCATTGCATAAGTAGCCGGAGAAGACTCCGTGCGAATGTTTGTTTTTCGAGTTTTCTATGAGGTAGATTGCAACAGGGAGCCTTGGGGATTAACTCCAAGGTGCACCCGGAAAACTGGGCGGACGCGTGGTTCTTCCATCATATGGGCCTGGGAGCCAACTTGAACATAACTGGGTTATGTGATGTATGTAAACGATTTGGGACTCGGGAAAGTTTGACCAGCGCATATATTTTTAAATTAACGTTGCGGTGTGAGCAACGGGTCAGGCGGAACCGTACCCGCTCTATGTTGTTTGGTTAAAGAGACCTAAAGTTACTTGGCACTTACCGTTGACATAGATAGAGGGTCTTAGGCAATGCCCAAAAAGACCAAATGCTCACGAGAGATTGCCGTCCAGGGGACGGTGGTGAGTCGGCAGACTTAGACTGTGATCACCGAAAATGTGCCCTGAGAGCACGGGGCGTTTGGTTGTGCGTGCCAATGCCTGTGATGCAATATATTTATATACTGCTTGGTTATGCTAATAACGTGCATGGAAGGAGCATCGCCGTCCCGAATTGGGGGCGGGATCGTTATAATTTGGTCAGCTTTGCTGACCATTGCTTTGGTTTGCCACCGTTGCAGTGGATTGTGCTTGCAGGTGCTGCGGAGCCGAGCGATAAATAGCGGGCTAAAGCCCAAGTTGCTGAGCCGGCCCTCGAAGGCCTAATTTTGAGTGTTTTTTTATTCATGTATGGTCGGCCTGCGTGCCGAGGTTTGAAAGACATGTAATTTGAGTGTGGTTTAACTATAAAAGATGAACAAAAACAAACCAGAAGTGGTTTAACTGAAACTTTATTATCTGAAAAAGGTATCTATTACAAAGGTATGACCTCCCTTATATAGAATGGAGGAGAGAAGAGAGAATACAAATAAGAGACGTGGGACTAAAAATTTACAGGACACAAGCAGACTGTACAGACACAAACCGCACAAGCCGCGCGGTTAGACAAAAGGGCTAACCGATCGGCTACTACCAGAGAGAGATCGCCATGGGAGACTGCAAGATCTCCCGGTCTCCAAGTCGCCAGAGACAGACGGCTAGACCGCTTGGACCTCAGACAACAACACACAGCAACCAAACCGCTGAAGGGTAACTGCAAAACCGCACGGTCATCAACCCGCCAAGCCAGACTGTCATACCGCCCGGTCACCAACTTCAACACTCCCCCTCAAGCTGGAGTATATATATCGATCATGCCCAGCTTGTCACAAATATGAAGAAACGAGGCGGATACTGGCTTGGTGAAGATGTCAGCCAGCTCTTTATCAGAAGTGATGAAGGGAGTGCAAATTTGTTCCTTCAAAATCTCTTCACGAATGAAATGACAGTCGACCTCAATATGCTTGGTTCTTTCATGGAAGACCGGATTTTTGGAGATGTATATGACAGCCTTGTTATCACAGAACATAGGTAGAGGATGGTTGTAGACCTCTCCCAAATCCAGCATGAGAGCCCGTAGCCATTTTAACTCACAACTGGTCGATGTCATACTCCGATACTCTGCTTCAGCACTGGACCTGGAAACAACAGACTGCTTCTTGCTCTTCCAGCTTACTAGATTTTCCCCAACAAAGGTGCATAAACTGGAGGTAGACTTGCGATCCCCTTTGTCATCAGCGTAACTCTCATTTGATTATGGTTCAACCCTCAGATGATCATCCTTCCAAAAGAGTAATCCTTTCCCAGGCGCTGCTTTGACATACTCCAAGATCCACAAGGCGGACTGTAGATGGCACTCTCTAGGTGCTTGCATGAATTGACTCACCTTGCCCATAGTATAGGAAATGTCGGGCCTGGTCACTGTGAGATATATGAGCTTAACAACTAGATGCCTGTACCGCGTAGTATCTGAAAGAAGAGGCGAATCATCTGTCCAGGTTTTGTCTTATCCAATTGTCATGGGGCATCGGGCAGGTTTGGCTCCAGTCAATCCTGCTTCTTTTAATAGATCAAGGGCATACTTACGCTGGGAGAGGATTAAGGAGTTGGGCTTCCGAGAGATTTCGATCCCCAAAAAGTACTTCAGAGAGCCCATATCTTTCATGACCAGATGTTGACAAAGATGCTGCTTTGTCAAGGCTACCCCTTCCTGATCATCGCTAGTGAGAAGAATATCATCGACGTACACAGCAAGAACCACCAGTCCCGAGGAGGTTTTGCGAATAAATAGCGAGTGATCGGCAGAGCTGCGCAAAAAACCAATGGCTGCCACGATGCCGCTGAACTTGTCAAACCAAGCTCGAGATCTCTGCTTGAGGCCATAGATTACCTTCTTCAGCCGGCATACTCGTGTCTCCGCCTGAGCAACATACCCTGGAGGTTGCTCCATGTAGACGGCCTCCTGAAGATTACCATAAAGGAAGGCATTCTTTACATACAGCTGGGAAATCAGCCAATCTCTATTGACCGCCACAGAGAGAAGGACCCATATAGTGCTGAGACGAGTCACGGGAGAGAAAGTGTCAAAGTAATCAACCCCATAGGTCTGAGTAAAGCCCTTAGCAACAAGGCGAGTCTTATAACGGTCCACCGTGCCTTCTGGGCCAAATTTGACCACAAAGACCCAGCGACACCCAACAACATCAGTACCGAAGGGAGGAGGAACGAGAGTCCAGGTACCCCGCTCCATGAGGGTCGCCATTTCCTCATCCATGGCCATCTTCCAGTGAGGAATAACAAGGGCCTCCTGGTAGGAACGAGGTGTGTCAGTGGCATAGATAGCCAGCACAAAGGCCCTGCGAGAAGAGGTAAGACGATCATATGAAACAACAGCAGCAAGGGGGTGTAGGGTACACGTCTGCACCCCTTTACGAAGAGCTACAGGAAGATACAGGTCGGCGGGTCCCTCGGCATCCGGAGCATCCGTGGCAGAGAGAGCTGGCTCGGGAGGAGAGAGCGACGACGACAGAGATGAGGGAGACGGTGGCAGAGAAGTGGGAGAGAGAGGTGGAGGGAGAGGAGTGGACAAAGATGGTGTAGGGGTGGATATCGCAGTAGGAGACAAGGGAACGAAGGGAATAGCAGGAGAATCAGAAGCTGGGGGAAGAGGAGAGGAAGCTGGGGGAAGAGAAGAGGAGTCATCCGAGAAGTAGGAGGCATTCTCGAAGAAGGTAACGTCAGCGGAGACGAACTGCTGATAAAGAACGGGGTTAAAGCAACAGTAGCCTTTCTGAGTGGTGGAGTACCCCAGAAAGACACATTTGGTGGAGCGAGGGGATAGCTTATCACGGGTGGTAGAGGGGGCATGCACAAATACAGTGCACCTAAAGATGCGGAGAGGGAGAGGAAAAGGCTCCTTGCCCGAATACAGAATGGAGAATGGGGTTTTCCCGTGGAGAACTGTGGAGGGAATGCGATTGATGAGGTAGCAGGCAGACGGCTACCTCAATAAGCCATTTACCTGGAGTCACCACCTGGCCACTACCTGAGGATGTGACCACGGAAGCAGACGGCTTAGAAGAGGAGGCGGAAGAGTCACCAGAGGGTCGAAGATGGGGATGCTTCGTCCAGCAGGGTTCGGAAGTATGTCCGGTGCGGCCACAGTGAGAGCAGAGGTAGCGGGAAGAAGCACGTCCGCCGGACTGGTGACTGCGGCTACCAGAGCCACTCCGCTGAGTTTGATGAGCATAGTTGTCCGGTGGAGGAGGAGCGAGCAGAAGTGGGCGCTGAAGGAGAGAGGTGACAACGGCGATGCGGGCAGCGCATGCATCTAAGGTAGGAGATTCCGCCTCACCTAGAATTTGCTGGCGGATCATGTCATAAGTATCAGGAAGCTGGAGCAGATAACACACAACCAGAAGCTCCTGGAAGTGCTTGTGTTGTTGAGCCAAATCCGCAGAAAAGGGGCGATTCTGAAGAATCTCAGTCCCAAGAGCCTGAACCTGTTGGTAGGCAGCAGCCGGAGACAAGGTAGGACGGGCAAAGAGGTCCGCATACAACGTATAGATGCGAGACGTCTGAGCCCCCTTGGAGTACAGAGCGGCAAGATGAAGCCAAGCGGCCTTGACCGTCTCATCATGACAGATGACAGGAAGGCACTCATCGGATAGGCTGTTAGCGAGCCAAGTACGCACAAGCGTGTCACTCGCATCCCAGTCATCAAAGAGAGGTGAAGTGGTAGGAGGAGGGTCATCAACGAGATGGTGGCGTTTGCGTTGCGAGCGTAGGAGAAAGGTGAAAGAGATGCTCCAATCTGGGTAGTTGGAGCTGACAAGCTTGGAAACTGTGCCAAGGTTCCCGGAAGGAGTAGGTGGAAGAGGCGGAGCCCGATTGGCGACAGGGGTGGTGGCAGGAGTGGTGGTAGTAGAAGCATCAGAAAGAGCCATAGGACCAAACAATGGGAAGCCGTGTGGTTAGGAAACAAGCCGTGCGGATAGGAAGAAGAACAGCTGCATCGGTCACGATGGCAGACACCAGCGGCCAGAAAAGCCACGACCAAGCCGCAGACACAAGCAGAGGGATAGAAGTCGAGCGGCTAGAAGACAGTCCGCTCGAACAGAAGCAAAGACCAAACAAGGCAACAGGTCGCGGCGATAGGTTGCGGTGACTTAGCACAGGTAACAAAGAGGTCGCGCACACAAAGGGCAACGACAAGGAGAGAAAGAAGCCGCACGGACAGGGAAAGCGCACAGGATCAGGAGGAGAAGATCGAGTCCTCTGATACCATGTGATTTAAATGTAAAAGACAAACAAAAACAAACCGGAAGTGGTTTAACTGAAACTTTATTATCCGAAAAAGGTATCTATTACAAAGGTATGACCTCCCTTATATAGAATGGAGGAGAGAAGAGAGAATACAAATAAGAGATGTGGGACTAAAAATTTACAGGACACAAGCGGACTATACAGACACAAACCGCACAAGCCGCGCGGTTAGACAGAAGGGCTAACCGCTCGGCTACTACCAGAGAGAGAGATCTTCATGGGAGATCGCTAGATCACCCAGTCTCCAAGTCACCAGAGACAGACGGCTAGACCGCTTGGACCTCAGACAGCAACACACAACAACCAAACCGCTGAAGGGTAACTGCAAAACAGCGCGGTCATCAACCCGCCAAGCCAGACCGCCCGGTCACCAACTTCAACATTGAGGAAAACAATTGTAAGGACATAAGGCCAGTACTTGTGTATTTGTACTTCATTCCTTTTTGGCGTATTAGTGGACATTCATGCTAGTGTTGGGTTTTTTATTATTACAACTAATAAAATTGCTTCCGCTAGAGTGACTCTGTGTAGGACGTTGAATTTGTTGGATGGTTTCCATTAAGTAACCACCCGGTCTGTCTGTGGTAAATGGCATCGGGCCCCGGTCGGACCTACTGCTATATGTTATGCGATGGATAGGGGTGTTACATATAGCGCCATCTTTGGGCGCCCCCTCATCAGCGCCTTTCACTGCGTCCCCTCCTCATTTCATCAGTGCCTCAAGTTCAACAATGGGGGGTGCAGGTTAGGGTCAGAGGGGACTCGAAGGTGGCAAGACAGTGCTACGTGACGGTGGTCAACACCATTTCATGGATGATAGAGGCAGAGGAGTTGGATAAGGAGATGGAGACACATGAAGAAGTTGTCGGAGAGGAGGTGATGAGTCTAGAGGAGGCGAGAGAGGAAGCCGAAGAGGAAGTCGGAGGGGAGGAGATTGAGGAGGAGCAGCGGGGAGGAGATGTGCAGGAGGTCCAGAGGGACGAAGAGTTGGAGCCGCAGGAGGGTCGGCAAGTAGAGGTTGAAGAAGGAGCTGGAGGGAGGCCCAGAGAGGTGTGGAGATTGAGCAGTAGCAGCGTGAGAGCCTTGAGGAGGCGATAGAAGTTGAGGGAGCAGGAGGAGAAGAGGAGTTGGGGCAGGAAGAGGAGGCAGGGCTGGCTGGGAGCAGTCACGGCTGGAGCCGACAGAGGAAGTGGTGGAGATGGAAGTCTTCACCAGCGCCGACCAGGTGCAGAAGGTGCGGATCAGCGGGGGTCTGAACCCTGAGGACGAGGAGCGAATGCAGGCTTGCATCCAGAGCAACATCGACATCTTCGCTTAGAGCGCGGCTGACATGTCGGGCATCGATGCAGATGTGGCCTGCCACCGCTTGAACCTGGATCCCAAGACGCTCCCCATATGCCAGGAGATGAGGACCATCGCAACCAAGCTGCAAGAGCCAATCCGCGAGGAGGTCAAGAAACTTCTGGAGGCCGGCTTCATCTCGGAGATCCAGTATCCAGGCTGGGTCTCCAACGTGGTAATAGTGAAAAGGGGGGGGGGGGGCGGGGAATGGCACATGTGTATTGATTTTTCTCTGTTAAATAAATCGTTCCCCAAGGATTGCTACCCCCTGCCTCGAATCGACACGTTGGTTGATTCAGCCGTTGGTTTTTCAATTATGAGTTTTTTGGATGCTTTTTCAGGTTACCACCAGATCCGAATGCACCCTCCCGACGTCAAGGATGTCTCCTTCATCACAAGGGAAGGATGCTTCAGTTATAAAATGATGCCCTTTGGGTTGAAAAACGCAGGGGCTACATACCAATGCATGATGGATCGGGTCTTCCAGAGCCAGATGGGGAGGAACCTGGAGGTCTATGTTGATGACCTTATGGTTAAAAGCAAGAGTGTGGACTCGCACCTTCGAGATCTGGAGGAGATGTTCGCCACCTTGCGGAATTTCAAAATGAGGCTGAGCCCCTTAAAGTGTGCTTTTGGGGCAAGCCGTGGGAAGTTCCTGCGACATCTTCTGACCCTGGAGGGGGTAGAACCCAACCCATATAAGGTGAAAGCCATCCTAGAGCTAGAGTCACCACGTAATGCAAAGGAGGTGCGGCGCTGGACAGGCAAGCTGGCCGGCCTAAGTAGATTCCTCTCTAGGTCGGGAGATAAGTGTTCATCATTCTTCAAGGTGTTGCGGGGTAATCAAACATTCGAGTGGACTGCTGAATGTGAAGAATCTTTCCAAGGACTAAAGAGGCAGCTCTCCTTGGCTCCTCTACTTCAAAGCCCGAAGGAGGGGGGATCTGACCTTGTATTTGGGAGTGGGATAAAGGCAATGAGCTTTGTCCTAGTTAGGGAGGAGGGGAGGAAGCAGCTACCAATCTATTACGTTAGCAGGATTCTAAAGAAGGTGGAGCTTCGCTACCCTATCCTAGAAAAGCTGGCGTATGCCTTGATCATTTCGGCTAGGAAGCTCCGGCCATATTTCCAAGCACATTCAATCAGGGTGGTGACAGACCATCCCCTCCGTAAGATTTTCGAAGGAGTGTAGCACTCAGGTAGACTGGCCAAGTGGTCTATCGAGTTGAGTGAGTTCGATATCTTGTTCATACCGAGGCTCTCCATCAAGGCACAAGTAGTGGCCGACTTCTTGGCAGACTACGTTGTGGAGGTTGGGGCCAAGGAGTCGGGGCCGAGGAGTCGCGGCCGTAGGAGGCATGGAAGATAACGGTGGATGGGGCCTTCGTTTGTCAAGGGAGCTTGAGATCCAGGATGTGGAGGCTTTCACGGACTCATTGGTGGTGACATCACAAATTCGAGGAGAGTTCGAAGCCCGGGAACCCACCCTTATGAAGTACTTGTCTAAGGTGAGGGTGATCATCGGAGGGTTCCGGACTTTCTCCATCCAGCACGTTCCAAGAGAAGAGAGTGCAGCAGTCGATCGACTGGCTAAGTTTGGAGCTCGGGGATGAGGAACCTTGACGGATCTGTTCCATCCAGCGATCGAGGAAGGGGAGCTCATGGAAGTGGATCAGAGACCCTCATGGGTGGATCCCTTCGTAACCTTCTTCGTCACAGGCAACCTCCCTGAGGGGATCAAGGAGGCAAAGAACTTTTGGCATAAGGCGGCCCATTATCTCATGCATGAAGGGAGTCTACATCGGAAAATGCTTTCGGGTCTTCTGGCGCGATGTGTTACGGAAGAGGAGACCCGACAGATTCTGGAGGAGGTGCACTCCGGGGAATGTGGTAGCCATTCTGGAGGTAGGACGTTGGAGGCAAGGGTGGTCAGGCAGGGGTACTTCTGGCTCACCTTAAGGAAGGATGTCGCGGAGTTTGCAAGGAGGTGCAAGAAATGTCAGCTCTATGTACCCCTCAAGCTCTTGGCAGCTCAAAGGCTTCGAAGCATCACGACACCATGACCGTTCGCTATCTGGGGGATGGATTTGGTTGGGCCTTTCCCTCCAGCTAGTGGGCAAAAGAGGTTCCTCCCGGTTATGATCGACTACTTCTCAAAGTGGCTGGAGGTTAAGGCGCTGGCCAAAGTCACCTCCCAAGTCATCAGGAACATTGTTTTGTAAGACCCCCCTCCCCCTTACCAAGGAGGGCTACCGGATCTTATGCCCAGAACCGTCGTCTTACGGTGGCACTAACTCACGGGTTAGTCGACACCGCAACACGCCGATTCTGCCGGCTAGTACGATCATTTAACCTGTAGGCCAATATGAGAAGAAAGAAGTAAAACTAAACGTGTAAACCATCAGTCCACAAGCCACATAGTACAATCATGTAAATGAAATGAAAAGTACATCACAATAGTCCACAATAGAGTACAAATGAAAGAGTAAGAAGGGCTTATGCCCAGTACATCAAAATCACTCTCTCTCAAAATAGTAAATGCGGAAGCTAAACTAGAACATCAGATCTCGTCCCACCTGAGGATGCACAGTAGTGGTAGTAGCCTGCTGAAGCGGTATCTGCTCCTCATGTCCTGCCTCCTCGACGTGCTGGTGCTCCATCTCCACGGGCTCCTAAAAATAGTTGGTCACCGACCATTAGTCAAAAAGAATAAGTCGTTTCCTCCGCGCCTCGCCCCGCAACTCCTAGGCACCGAGCGGGAGGACGAAGCGGAGGACAACAAAAAGGGTAGCAAGGTGGAAGCAGGTGACAATATCTAACTAGAGTTGTAATAAGTAATGTAATCCTACTATAGCAATTCTAAGTACGGTACAAGTAATAAGTAAGAGCAGTGTAGTAAAGGAAAGTAAAGAAACAGTAGTATGAACAAGTAAATAAGCTAAGCTACCACTATGCTATCATCACAAACGTACCCTAACTTATATAAATGCCCATACAAATATATAAGTTAGGATTTCCAGGAAATTTAACTTATCATATAAAAGAGCCCATACTAATTTATATGATAAGGATCTATGAAGCGTATGACCTAATATGAATGAATGATATGATGCAATTTTATGCGCAGCCAAGTGCAACTCACACACAACGACTCTGTGATCACAGACCTTTAGTTCCCACTTTTTTGAGAGCTAGCATCACTCTCGGGTACCACCGCTGTGGCTACGGCAGCAGCGGAGCGGGCGTCTCTGCTTCTAGACCGGTATGCACACTACCAAGCCTTAGACCCCTCTCATACGCCTCTGTACACGTCCAAGGTGCACTCTAGAGTCTCGCGTACGTACTTTGCTGACAAACCCGTCAGTCTTGTTGGGTCGGATGTGCGTTATCGGGGATCGTCCTCCAGACCGCAGTGTAAAACAACCCACTGGCCCCTCTAACTCTCACAACCGCCTGGTGCACCGTACTGCCATTGGTGTGACGAACGGCTAGTACCGCATGCCCCGCCACGATATTTATGCACATGCAAGTAATTCATACCGAGCCTCCCGCTCGCAGGACCAAACCCGTCCTGAATCCCTCAAACCCAATCCCGGGTGAGATCGCACATCAGTGCCTTTATACCAACTCCCTCCAACCCTAGACGGGTGAGCATATATCATGAATCTCTCCAACCCCCACACGGGCGAGAAGGTACAACAATGTCCTAACCTATTAAACTACTCTTGTCTACGGTTTATTATACTTAGAGATTTAAGGTTAATCCCAGGACTGCCCCCGGTATTCCCTGTGAAGGGCTCTCAAGGGGCACTAGGAACTGTGTTGGGATTACGCCTAGCGTTCCCTTTCGCAAGGATATTTATTTTAGTTGATGGCTACCCATGTATCTCCCCAGCTCTCCTTATTGCTTTAGTACAACCCTAGTGACTTAAGGTGTTACCGGGAAGCCGACGGTCTTCCGCCGACCCCCCCACTCCAGTTGCTAACTAAGACTTGCACTTTTGATCCCTCACTAAGACAACTCTACCCACCAGGGTTACTCATGTTGAACTCTCTTACTTCTGCCGATAATCAATCCCCGGGTAACCCCTAAGGCAAGACCTATTTGTGTTATATGCAGACCATGTCCTATGGTTACCCTAAAAATGTGATCTTCCAATCCTTAAGGCATCTTGCCTCTAAATATTTATCCTAGGGTGGTATAGACTAGGGGAACTACCCTATAAATTCTCATAATTTTTCTCGGCAAATTAGTCCTTTAATTAAATCTTTTAATTTAAACACTAGGTCATTTTACACATGAAGTAGTATGATTAAGTATCCACTGACCTAGAAAATTTTTCTTGAGATGTATATTGATGAAATATTGCTGCCTACAGAGTTTCATAATTTTCCTTAAATTATTTATTCTCATTTCCTATTTAATATCAATTCCACACAAATTCCATTTTCCAAATGAAGCATAGGCATTATGTACTCAAAAATTCCAGGAAAATTATAGAACTTTTAGGACACTAATGTATGACTATTGGCAGAGTATCATCAACATTTATTGTGAAATGGCCTATAAAATTTCATTATAACATATTTACCAAAATGCCATTGTATTAATTTAACAAACAACAATGCATCCATTAATTCTGAGAAATTCATGAAAAACTAATAATACCATTTTATGGCAGTAGAATAAATTCGAAAGTTTTCAGAGGTATATATCCATTATTTCAAGAATTAATAAAATAAGGGTAAAATGGGCAATTTAAGACATCTACTCCAAAAGTCCTTCAAAACAGAGGAAACATATTTTCCCTAAGTCAAATGTGACATTATCTATGCCTTGGAAAAATTGTAGGATTTGTACTTGAGGAAAACCTATTTTCCAATTTTATTTCCAAAATAGCTATATTTAGAATAAATTCCAATAAATGGAATTTTTGAGTCCAAAAATTTCATGATTAATTTGAGGGATGAAATTTACCCTAATGAACCACTGTAAATAATTCCAAGACCTTTGCATGTCACTATTGGGCTAAATACACCATATTTGCATTTTTGCTAATTGCACACCAAGTCATAACATAAGCTAACACATGCAAGTGGATTCTCCAACATGCATTGAACCCAAGGTGCTGAAAATTTTATCATGCACCAAGGATGTCCCCACTGACCTACCACCAAAATTTGGGACCATGGGGAGGTGTAAAACTCCTTATATTTCATTTATTTGTATTTTGATATTTTGGCAAAAACTATAGGAAAATGTTCTCTAAAAATTCCTAAATTTTGGCAGGAGCTAAGTATGCCCTAATCATGCATGTGCCCAAAAATTGGGGCCATGGTGATTAATAGTTTGACCTGGGCATCCAATTTAATTTCTGCCCTACTCTAGGACCAGTCCTAGGAGAAATGTCCTACAGGACTGTACACTACACCAAATTACATGTTTAGGGTGGCATATTAAAGATACGACCCTTGGCTACATTTTTCATTAAGAGACTAAGTTCTGGAAATGCATCTAAGAGGCCTAAATTTAACATGCAAGGTGGCTGAAAAAGTGTGACAGATATTTCACTATTCATCAAATATTAAATTAAAACATTTAATCTATTGCACGAATCTTAAAGCTAAACCGACGGAATCGGTTCATCGTCCCCGATGGTTTGACGGCCACGATTGCTTCTTACTGGACGATGTTGGCTGGCATTTTCCGGCCAGCTGAGCCACCACCACCGCCGGCGGATATCGCCACCACCTTCGTTAAGGTGGGGGCTAGCGTTTCCCGGCGGTGGGGCCGCCGGAGTTGGCTCCTCCGGCGAACCCGAGCAAGAAGAATAAATCTCGGTTTTCTCCATTTCCTCTCATGGCATCGGGCTCGATTGAGCCCGATATCTCCCTAGATTGATCTAGAAACCTAGTACGGGAAGAGGCGAGGTGAAACGGACCTGAATTGAGGCTTGGCTGCGGGTCAGGCGGCGGTTTGCCGTGGTGGTGGTGCGCCGGCGAGCTCCACCCCAAAAACTCAATTCTCCACCATTCTCCATGATTAAGCAGTCGAATTCCACTCCTTTCTATCTCCTGAAGCTGTTGGTGAGGTCTATTTGGACTGAGGTGGAGTATATGGGGAGGTATTTCCTATGAGAGCTCAGTTTGAGCTTTGTTTGCTCCGCCCAGCTGCCAAGTGGCTCACAGCCCTGGTTTTCTGCTGGAAATGGAGAGGGGAGGTCGGCCACCTGGTTTTGGGCAGCCAAAACTAACTGATGGGGTGGCCATGTGGCCACCATTTCCTTCATTTCCCTTTCTCTCTCCTCTTCTCCTAAAAATCCCAATTTTACCCCCTTGCATGTATTCTCTCTCCTGATTTAGAGGGGTAGGACTGGTCTTGTTCACTTGGGCTGACTATGGGCCAATTTTGGTGGGCTTGGTCCAAGGGGAAATGGCTTGGCCTTCATTTCACTCCTTTAGGTCAATTTGTTGACTTGTTGACTTGGGGAGTTGACTTGGTCAACCATGGTGGGTGGACTGACCCTACTTGGTGGAAATGGGTCTAGTGGCACCACCCAACTTGGTTTGGGTCAAGGGGGTGCCCCACTTAGGTTAATTAGGCCTATGAGTGTGGGTTTGACCAAATTAAGCCCAAGGTTGACTTTGGTCAATTGGGGTCAAAATGTTGACCCAGTGACATGCCCTAGGGTCCACTTGGATTGTCTTTAGGGTTAGGGTAATGTGGTGGGGTCATGGTGTGGCTAGGGTCCCCACTTAGGCTAGTTTGACCTAGTTTGACTATGGTCTTATAGTGGGCCCCACATGGCCACCACCCACTACCTAGGGCCAAACATAGTTGGTCTTCCTTAAATCTCACCCATGCCTAACCCAATCTAAGTTGAGGGGTCCAAGAGTAACATGGGATGTTACAAATTCCAATAAACAAGAAAATAATTTCGTCCCCGAAATTTAAGTTCGGGTCTACGGAGTTCTATTTGCAAGAATCATCAAGAAACTTAAAGACATAACTTAAATGTACCTGATGCGAATAGCTCCGGGTGTTGCTCCAGCATCAGATCCCTCGGCTCCCAAGTGTGCTCCTCCCGTCCATGGTTGGACCACAGCACCTTCACAAGAGGGACCTTCTTCTTCCGCAACACTCGGATGGCTGTATCGTCAATCCGGATCGGTTCCAATCTCACTGATCTGTCAGGCTCTACCGGTCCGGCTGTAGTAGTAATGTGCTGCTCCGGCCGAAGGAGAGCTCTTCGCAAGGAAGAGACATGGAAGACGTCATGTAATGCACCCAACTCCGATGGCAGCTGCAGTCGGTAAGCTAAGGGGCCGATCCGCTCCAGGATCAGGTAGGGCCCCATGTATCGTGGACTGAGCTTCTTGTGCCTCCGCACCCGAGAAACACCGTGTACTGGACGTATCTTCAAGAATACCCTGTCTCCAACCTGGAACTCCACCTTCCGGTGCCGAGCATCATAATACTTTGCCTGCCTGCTCTGGGCCTCCAGTAGCCGATCCCTGATCAATCGAATCTGAGCCTCAGTATCCTCTATATAATCAGATCCCAGAGCCCTGGTATCCACATCCTGAACCCATGATAGCGGTGTCCGGCATCTCCTCCCATAAAGCGCCTCGTATGGAGCCATCCTGATGCTAGCCTGGTGGCTGTTATTATACGAGAACTCGATCAATGGTAACAGCCTCTCCCAAGGTTTCCCCGTATCCAATATGCATAGTCTGAGCAGGTCCTCCATGGTCCGGATGGTCCGCTCGGTCTGTCCGTCGATCTGCGGATGGAAGGCGGTACTAAAAGTAAGCCGAGATCCCAAGTAAGCATGCACGGCCCTCCACTCGCTCGAAGTGAACCGACCATCACGGTCCGAAACAATAGTCCTGGGGATGCCATGATATCTAACGTACTGCTCCACAAATAACCTCACCAGAACTGCAACTGGGGCATCCTTTCGAACTGGAATAAACCGCGCTACCTTGGTCAATTTATCCACTATAACCCATATAGAATCATGCCCAGAGTGGGAGCGAGGCAATCCGTGTACAAAGTCCATAACAATGTCCTCGAACTTCCACTCTGGAACTGGCAGTGGCTGTAGTAAACCTCCCGGGCTCTTGCATTCTGCCTTCACACGCTGGCAGGTCTCGCAATGGGTCACAAAATCCGTGATCTCCCTCTTCATCCCCGGCCAATACATAGACCTCCGTAAATCTGCCCACATCTTAGTGATGTCGGGGTGCACTGAATATCTCGAGCAATGTGCCTCTCGGAGTATGTCATCCCGGATACTGCCCCCTGCTGGTATGTAGATGCGCCTCCGGAACCGAAGAAGATCATCCTGTAGCATGTAGTCCTCGACCTTGCCCCTCTCTAAGGCACTGAAAATCGGCTGTAACGCAGCATCCAGCCTCTGATGTGCTCGGATGCGCTCCTGTATATCATCGCCGCTGATCACTGAGCTCAAATACTCTCTATATACAACTGGCTCGGTCTCGGACACCATGGTAATGTGCATGTCCTCCATCATCTGTAGCAGCTCTATAGACATCAATCGGGGCTCCGGTCCAGAAGTGTCGGCCCTCCTGCTCAAGGCATCCGCAACCGTGTTCGCTTTTCCCGGGTGATAGTGGATCTTGTAATCATAATCACAGAGGAACTCCAGCCACCTCCTCTGTCTCAGGTTTAGGTCCTTCTGCGTATCGATATACTTGAGATTCTTGTGATCTGAAAAGATGTCATAATGAATCCCATATAAGTAATGCCTTCATATCTTTAGGGCGAAAACTACAGCCCCGAGCTCTAGATCATGTACTGGATAGTTATGCTCATGCTTCTTCAACTGTCTCGAAGCATAAGCAATAACGTGTCCATGTTGCATCAGGACTGCACCCATCCCCTGATAAGAGGCGTCCGTGTAGATCTGGAATCCTTCGCTCCCGGATGGAAGCGCAAGAATGGGGGATGAGATGAGTCGGTCCTTTAGCTCCTGAAAAGCCGTCTCACACCGCTCTGACCAAACAAAATATGTGTCCTTCTTCGTCAAGGACGTGAGGGGGAGTGCTATCCTCGAGAACCCCTCCACGAACTTGCGGTAATAGCCTGCTAGTCCCAAGAAACTGCGGATGTCAGATGCTGTCTTCGGCCGTGGTCAATCCCTCACTGTCTTTATCTTGGCTGGGTCCACTGCTAACCCAGCCCCACTGATCGTGTGCCCCAGGAAAGCCACCTCCTGTAACCAGAACTGGCACTTTGAAAATTTTGCGTACATCTGGGTCTCCCTCAGCCTCTGCAAGACCTGTGCCAAGTGCTCTGTATGCTCCTCCTGAGTCCGAGAATATATAAGGATGTCGTCGATGAATACAATCACGAAGCGGTCTAAGAAAGGCTCGAAAACACGGTTCATTAGACTCATGAATGCAGCAGGAGCATTCGTGAGCCCAAAAGGCATCACCGTGAACTCGTATAATCCATAGCGCGAACTGAATGCCGTCTTCGGTATGTCCTCTTCCCTGATACGGAGCTGATAGTAGTCAGATCGTAAATCTAACTTGGAGAACCAGAAGGCTCCCTGTAGCTGGTCAAATAACTCATCTATCCGAGGCAGAGGATAGGTGTTGCGGACCGTCAACCGGTTCAGCTCCCGGTAATCTATACATAATCGCAGTGATCTATCCTTCTTCTTCACAAAGAGAACTGGCGCTCCCCATGGCGATGAGCTGGGCCGCACAAATCCTGACTCGACTAGCTCCTGTAGTTGAGTCCTGAACTCTGCTAACTCCCTGGGAGCCATACTGTAGGGTGCCCGGGACACCGGCCTCGCTCCCGGTACTAGCTGAATCCTGAAATCCAAGTCTCTAGCAGGTGGTAGCCCGGGCAATTTCTCCAGGAATACGTCGGAGAAATCCCGGACCACCGGAATATCTGAGATAGTCGCCCCTGTTCCCACCATCTCGAAGCAGACAAGATAAACTTCTTCACCATGCTCATGGGCCTTCACAGCCTGTACAGAAGATAACAGTAGGTGGCAAATAGGCTGGATACCTTCAACGATAACATGAGAGTCGCCATGTCTTAGCGTGATCCTCCTGGACGGACAATCTATCTGGGCATGGTTCCGATGCAACCAGGCCATGCACAAGATCAAGTCAAAGTCCTGCAGCTTCAGAATAGTTGCCGACGCCTCAAATGCCTTGCCGCCAATCTCGGTCTCCATATCACAATGTGCAGTGGTCCGCAGCTCCGACCCATCGGGTAGACGTACCCTCATCTCTAGTCCAGGGAACCTCTCCACGCCTTCGAGTCCGTCGATGAAGGCCTCGGATACGAACGAGTGTGAAGCACCCGTGTCGAAAAGAGTATGAGCGGGCTTGCCGCTGATCATAACTATGCCTGAGGTTTGTTTATGTGAAAGTTAATTGTTATCCTATAGTTCCAGGTACTATATATATATCATTGAAAATCCAAGAAAATTCATAATTAACTTCAAGTACCTGTGATAACCTCCTCGGGATTCCTCGGCTCTGTGAGGTCCAAGGCGTATATCTGCTCCTGCTCGCGTCTCCTGCCGTGATATCCCCGACCTCGGCCTCGTCCTCGGCCTCGTCCTCGGCCCTGCTGTACTGGGGCCACTGGAGGTGGAGGAGGAGGAGGGGGATGGAATCGGTGCGGGCACTCCGACCTGATGTGCCCGGGCTGGCGGCATCCGTAACAAACCACTTGTCGGTGGCCTCGGTCATCCTGTCTCCTCGGATCATGCATCTGTAGAGGTGGGGGAGCCAATGCTGGAGGAGGCCCCTGCTCCTGCCTGAAGTTGGGACGACGACGTCCCCCACCCTTCCTGTATCTGATGGTCCTGCCTCTCTGAGAGCCCCTACTGCTCTCACCTGATGTCGACCCATCAAATGGTATCTTCCCTCCGGCTCGCACCATCAGCTGGTCAGCCTCCAGCTTCTTCGCCATCTCGATGATCTGCCTAGATGTGCCATGAGAAATGAATAGCAAGGCCTGCCTCAAATCGTCCCTTAGGCCCCGGTAGAACCTCTTCGCATACCTCCTATCGTCGGTGTCCTGAATCCCCGCGAACCTGGCCAAGTGGGAGAACTCTCTCTGGTACTCTATCACCGATCTAGTCCCCTGCTTGAGGTTCAAAAACCTCTCCTCCAAAGCATCTCTGTCCGTAGCAGAGACGAAGTGCTCCAGAAACACATCGCCAAACTCCTCCCATGATATCTCTGACAGGTCAAAGTCCGCATAAGTAGACTCCCGGACTGATTTCCACCATCTCTTCGCATGGGCCTCTAGCACAGAGGTGGCTAGAGGTACTGCCTGGCCGACTGGGCAGCTGATGCCCGCTAAGATCTCGTGTATGGCCTCCAGCCATTCTTCCGTCTTCACCGCATCCTCTGTCCCACGGTACGTCGGTGGGGACAGGCTCTTGAATGCACTCAGCTAGCTCGACCCCGGATTTGGCTGTGGAGCCGGGACTTGCTGGGCTCTGAAGGCATCCAGAATCGCCGTCAAGGTCTGCCCCAACTCCGTCTGTAGGAATGGAGTGGCAGCTGGAGGGGGAGGAGCCACATTTTGCGGTGCTGCGACCTATGGAGGTTGCATAAAGGTAAGGTTAAAACAAAACTGGCCTAACTCGTTGTACTTTGTGGACCATTTATGTGACTTTACACATGGGCACACCACTGCTTCCGCTGCATAGTTTGTCCGCAAACTAATGCTCGGGCGGGGGTGGTCCCATGTTGTGGACTTCTTTCTCATATGATCGTTGTTCAAGTGATACCAGTTTGTAAGACCCCCCTCCCCCTTACTAAGGAGGGCTACTGGATCTTATGCCCAGAACCGCCGTCTTACGGTGGCACTAACTCACGGGTTAGTCGACACCGCAACACGCCGATTCTGCCGGCTAGTACGATCATTTAACCTGTAGGCCAATATGAGAAGAAAAAAGTAAAACTGAACGTGTAAACCATCAGTCCACAAGCCACACAGTACAATCATGTAAATGAAATGAAAAGTACATCACAATAGTCCACAATAGAGTACAAATGAAAGAGTAAGAAGGGATTATGCCCAGTACATCAAAATCACTCTCTCTCAAAATAGTAAATGCGGAAGCTAAACTAGAACATCAGATCTCGTCCCACCTGAGGACGCACAGTAGTGGTAGTAGCCTGCTGAAGCGGTATCTGCTCCTCATGTCCTGCCTCCTCGACGTGCTGGTGCTCCATCTCCACGGGCTCCTAAAAATAGTTGGTCACCGACCATTAGTCAAAAAGACTAAGTCGTTTCCTCCACGCCTCGCCCCGCAACTCCTAGGCACCGAGCGGGAGGACGAAGCGGAGGACAACAAAAAGGGTAGCAAGGTGGAAGCAGGTGACAATATCTAACTAGAGTTGTAATAAGTAATGTAATCCTACTCTAGCAATTCTAAGTACGGTACAAGTAATAAGTAAGAGCAGTGCAGTAAAGGAAAGTAAAGAAACAGTAGTATGAACAAGTAAATAAGCTAAGCTACCACTATGCTATCATCACAAACGTACCCTAACTTATATAAATGCCCATACAAATATATAAGTTAGGATTTCCAGGAAATTTAACTTATCATATAAAAGAGCCCATACTAATTTATATGATAAGGATCTATGAAGCGTATGACCTAATATGAATGAATGATATGATGCAATTTTATGCGCAGGCAAGTGCAACTCACACACAACGACTCTGTGATCACAGACCTTTAGTTCCCACTTTTTTGAGAGCTAGCATCACTCTCGGGTACCACCGCTGTGGCTACGGCAGCAGCGGAGCGGGCGTCTCCGCTTCTAGACCGGTATGCACACTACCAAGCCTTAGACCCCTCTCATACGCCTCTGTACACGTCCAAGGTGCACTCTAGAGTCTCGCGTACGTACTTTGCTGACAAACCCGTCAGTCTTGTTGGGTCGGATGTGCGTTATCGGGGATCGTCCTCCAGACCGCAGTGTAAAACAACCCACTGGCCCCTCTAACTCTCACAACCGCCTGGTGCACCGTACTGCCATCGGTGTGACGAACGGCCAGTACCGCATGCCCCGCCACGATATTTATGCACATGCAAGTAATTCATACCGAGCCTCCCGCTCGCAGGACCAAACCCGTCCTGAATCCCTCAAACCCAATCCCGGGTGAGATCGCACATCAGTGCCTTTATACCAACTCACTCCAACCCTAGACGAGTGATCATATATCATGAATCTCTCCAACCCCCACACGGGCGAGAAGGTACAACAATGTCCTAACCTATTAAACTACTCTTGTCTACGGTTTATTATACTTAGAGATTTAAGGTTAATCCCAGGACTGCCCCCGGTATTCCCTGTGAAGGGCTCTCAAGGGCACTAGGAACTGTGTTGGGATTACGCCCAGCGTTCCCTTTCGCAAGGATATTTATTTTAGTTGATGGCTACCCATGTATCTCCCCAGCTCTCCTTATTGCTTTAGTACAACCCTAGTGACTTAAGGTGTTACCGGGAAGCCGACGGTCTTCCGCCGACCCCCCCACTCCAGTTGCTAACTAAGACTTGCACTTTTGATCCCTCACTAAGACAACTCTACCCACCAGGGTTACTCATGTTGAACTCTCTTACTTCTGCCGATAATCAATCCCCTGGTAACCCCTAAGGCAAGACCTATTTGTGTTATATGCAGACCATGTCCTATGGTTACCCTAAAAATGTGATCTTCCAATCCTTAAGGCATCTTGCCTCTAAATATTTATCCTAGGGTGGTATAGACTAGGGGAACTACCCTATAAATTCTCATAATTTTTCTCGGCAAATTAGTCTTTTAATTAAATCTTTTAATTTAAACACTAGGTCATTTTACACATGAAGTAGTGTGATTAAGTATCCACTGACCTAGGAAATTTTTCTTGAGATGTATATTGATGAAATATTGCTGCCTACAGAGTTTCATAATTTTCCTTAAATTATTTATTCTCATTTCCTATTTAATATCAATTCCACACAAATTCCATTTTCCAAATGAAGCATAGGCATTATGTACTCAAAAATTCCAGGAAAATTATAGAACTTTTAGGACACTAATTTATGACTATTGACAGAGTATCATCAACATTTATTGTGAAATGACCTATAAAATTTCATTATAACATATTTACCAAAATGCCATTGTATTAATTTAACAAACAACAATGCATCCATTAATTCTGAGAAATTCATGCAAAACTATTAATACCATTTTATGGCAGTAGAATAAATTCCAAAGTTTTCAGAGTATATATCCATTATTTCAAGAATTAATAAAATAAGGGTAAAATGGGCAATTTAAGACATCTACTCCAAAAGTCCTTCAAAATAGAGGAAACATATTTTCCCTAAGTCAAATGTGACATTATCTATGCCTTGGCAAAATTGTAGGATTTGTACTTGAGGAAAACCTATTTTCCAATTTTATTTCCAAAATAGCTATATTTAGAATAAATTCCAATAAATGGAATTTTTGAGTCCAAAAATTTCATGATTAATTTGAGGGATGAAATTTACCCTAATGAACCACTGTAAATAATTCCAAGACCTTTGCATGTCACCATTGGGCTAAATACACCATATTTGCATTTTTGCTAATTGCACACCAAGTCATAACATAAGCTAACACATGCAAGTGGATTCTCCAACATGCAGTGAACCCAAGGTGCTGAAAATTTTATCATGCACCAAGGATGTCCCCACTGACCTACCACCAAAATTTGGGACCATGAGGAGGTGTAGAACTCCTTATATTTCATTTATTTGTATTTTGATATTTTGGCAAAAACTATAGGAAAATGTTCTCTAAAAATTCCTAAATTTTGGCAGGAGCTAAGTATGCCCTAATCATGCATGTGACCAAAAATTTGGGCCATGGTGATTAATAGTTTGACCTGGGCATCCAATTTAA
Organism: Platanthera guangdongensis; assembly: GCA_039583875.1. Classification (NCBI taxonomy): domain Eukaryota; kingdom Viridiplantae; phylum Streptophyta; class Magnoliopsida; order Asparagales; family Orchidaceae; genus Platanthera; species Platanthera guangdongensis. The sequence continues at coordinate 106,566,709 of CM077166.1, forward strand.
TTTCTGCCCTACTCTAGGACCAGTACTAGGAGAAATGTCCTGCAGGACTGTACACTACACCAAATTACATGTTTAGGGTGACATATTAAAGATACGACCCTTGGCTACATTTTTAATTAAGAGACTAAGTTCTGTAAATTCCTCTAAGAGGACTAAATTTAACATGCAAGGTGGCTGAAAAAGTGTGACAGATATTTCACTATTCATCAAATATTAAATTAAAACATTTAATCTATTGCACGAATCTTAAAGCTAAACCGACGGAATCGGTTCATCGTCCCCGATGGTTTGACGGCCACGATTGCTTCTTACTGGACGATGTTGGCTGGCATTTTCCGGCCAGCTGAGCCACCACCACCGCCGGCGGATATCGCCACCACCTTCGTTAAGGTGGGGGCTAGCGTTTCCCGACGGTGGGGCCGCCGGAGTTGGCTCCTCCGGCGAACCCGAGCAAGAAGAATAAAGCTCGGTTTTCTCCATTTCCTCTCATGGCATCGGGCTCGATTGAGCCCGATATCTCCCTATATTGATCTAGAAACCTAGTACGGGAAGAGGCGAGGTGAAACGGACCTGAATTGAGGCTTGGCTGCGGGTCAGGCGGCGGTTTGCCGTGGTGGTGGTGCGCCGGCGAGCTCCACCCCGAAAACTAAATTCTCCACCATTCTCCATGATTAAGCAGTCGAATTCCACTCCTTTCTGTCCCCAAGGCTCCCTGCTGCAATCTACCGCGTAGAAAACCCGAAAAGCAACCAATAGCACGAAGTCTTCTCCGGCATTATGCAATGCAACATCACCGATCCAGACCAACACGTCCGGGTAGGCTTCACACATCATGCCTATGTCCGTTCTCGCTTACGGACTCTAAACAACGGGGACTTCACATATCTACCCGAAGAAACACCTCCAACTCTCCGCAAACTCGCGAGAGCGGGCTTCCTATGCAAAGAAAGAGAGCTACTCATGCTCAAGATGAGGATCGTTACCCTAGCGTTCCTTTTTGGCGCCATTGAAAAGTAATCAGATGAAAAGCACCGCACTAGCTTTGCCTCCGTGGATCCGGAGTCGGCTTGCGATTCGGAGCTTCGAAGCTCCTCCAATAGCGGGATCTAGCTCCTTCTTCCTCCCTTAGCTCTCCTCTCTCTCTAAGGTTTTAGAAAGATAACACTTAAGAAAAAGTGAGGGTTTCTAAGTCCAATCCCGGGTATATCCCTTCAGGAACAACCCCCAGCCGTTGGATCTCAAAATAAGGAAACGAACGGCTTTGATTCGGGACTGAAATGTCCAATCTGGACCGAACATGACCTGGCACATGCCCGTGTCCAGGGCCGTGTGCCTCATTCGCCGTCAAAATCGGCTCGCCTGGAACCTCACACGGGTATCGAACACGCCCGTGTTCGAGCTGACACGCCCGTGTTCCATGTGACACGGCCGTGTACCCCTTCATTTTTCCCCAAAATCAACTCGAGCACTGCACGGGTTCTAGGACACGCCCGTGTCCTTACTCGTGTCACCCCAACACGCCTGGACCCCAGGCCGTGTACACGGTCTCGACACTCGACACTTCGTCGAGCGAAGATCGTCGACCTGATGACACGGCCTTGGACACGCCCGTGTCCTAGGCCGTGTGCCTTGTCTCGACACATTGTCGACACCAAAGTGTCGACTTCCCGGGACGAGTGTCGACACGGGTCGACACGCCCTGCGACACGCCCGTGTCGCAGGCCGTGTGCAATGTCTCGACACTTCGTCGAATGCAGAGTGTCGACTTCACAGCTAAGTGTTGACACAGGTCGACACGCCCTGCGACACGCCCGTGTCGCAGGCCGTGTGCCCAGTCTCGACACAATGTCGAGACTGAAGTGTCGACTTCCCGTCTCAGTGTCGACACAGGCTCGACATGCCCTGGGACACGCCCGTGTCCCAGGCCGTGTGCCTGCTGCCAGGACCCAAACTGGCCCAAAACGTCCCCCTTTGCTCCTTTGAGTTTCAGGGAGTTACAACTCTCCCCCTCTTAAAATAATTTCGTCCACGAAATTACATAAAGGAAAGACATGTACAAAACCAAAATTTGTACCTGAGCGGAACAACTCCGGATACTCGTCAAGCATAGTCTGCTCTCGCTCCCAAGAGAGCTCCTCACGACCGCAATTGTCCCACCGGACCTTGACCATCCTGATCTCTTTATTGCATAGCCGCTTGACCTCCGAGTCCTCAATCCGCACGGGCTTGACCTTTGTCGTTAGCCCACTATCCACAGGCACTTGATCAACCGCGATCACTTGCGTAGGCTCTTGCACCGCCTTCCGAAGCACCGAAATGTGGAATACATCATGTAAACCACTTAACTCCACTGAAAGATTCAACCGATAGGCCGCTTTACCAACTCGCTCCAGAACCTCAAACGGTCTAAGGTATCTCGGGCTTAGCTTTTTCAATCGCCGCACCCACGAGACACCCTTGAACGGCTTGATCTTTAAGTATACATAATCGCCCACAGCGAACTCCACGTTCCTGTGCTTGGCATTATAGTACTTTGCTTGCCGGTCCTGAGCGATAAGCAACCTCTCCCGAATGTTTCGCACCAAAGAAGTAGCACCCTCCACTTCCGATCGCTTATACAACCTTGACTCACCCGTTTCTAACCAAGACAACGGCGTGCGACATTTTCTACCATATAGGGCCTCAAAGGCGCCATCTGAATACTCGCTTGGTAGCTATTGTTGTATGCGAACTCCACCAAATAAAGGTGGTCTTCCCATTGCTTTCCAAAATCCAAGACACACATGCGAAGCATGTCTTTCATGGTTCTATTGACCCTCTCGGTCTGCCCATCCGTTTGCGGATGGAAGGCTGTGCTGAATTTCAGCTTTGTTCCCAACATTTGCTGCACAAGCCTCCAATCATTGGACGTGAACCGCCCATCTCGGTCACTCACGATGCTGCGGGGCACACCATGAAGCCGTACTATGTTATCCACATAAAGCTTTGCCAATTTATCCATCGGATCATCCTTCCTATGCATAATAAAATGCGACACCTTCGTTAATCGATCAACGACCACCCAAATGGCGTCGTTCCCCTTTTGCGACCTTGGCAAACCGTGCACAAAGTCCATAGAGATGTCGTCGAATTTCCACTCCGGAATAGGCAAGGACTTAAGAAATCCTCCCGGCTTTTGGCACTCCGTCTTCACCAAGGCGCAAGTTTGGCACTTCGCTACGTATAGCGCCACATCCTTTTTCAAACCCGGCCACCAAAACAGTTTCTTCACATCACGGTACATCTTCGTGCTCCCCGGGTGAATCGAGTACTTGGTATGGTGTGCCTCGTACAACAACTCCACCCGCAAATTGCCCACACTTGGGACGCACAAACGACCGTCTTTCCAAAGTAATCCGTCCTCCACGACGAATTGGGGATTTGACCCATCCAGAGCCGCTACCATGAACTGCTTCATATGAGCATCCATATCCAAAGCCTGCCGAATACGATCAGCCAGGTCATATTGGACTTCAGTCCAATTCAGAACTGCTTCAGCACTTGATTGTCTATCAACACAAATAATTTCCAACGTCTCCAACTCTCGCACCAACCGCTCATCATGTACCGATAGCCAATTGGCTTGAGCTGGGGCTCGGCGACTCAACGCTTCCGCAACCGCATTCCCTTTGCCAGGAACGTAGTGGATCTTGAATGTATAGTCCCCCAGGAACTCCATCCATCTACGCTGTGGTATATTCAGATCCTTCTGATCAGTAAGATACTTCAGACTCTTGTGATCGGTGTAGATATCAATCTTCACACCGTACAAGTAGTGTCTCCACAGCTTCAAGGCAAAAATCACGGCCGCTAACTCCAAGTCATGGACCAGATAGTTCCTTTCATGCACTTTTAGCTGTCTCGAGCCATAAGCTATTACACTTCCGTGTTGCAGTAGCACGCAACCCAAACAGCTGCCTGAAGCATCGCTATAAATCTCATAGCCTTCGGTCCCACATGGCTAACTCAGCAGAGGCGCCGTGGTCAACCGACACTTCAACTCCTCAAAAGCTCGCGCGCACTACTGCGTCCAAATGAACTTATGCTCCTTCCTCGTCAATGTAGTGAGAGGTAACGCTATCCGCGAGAAGTTCTCTATGAAGCGCCTATAATAGCCGGCAAGCCCCAGAAAACTCCGGACTTCCGCTACCGTAACAAGCTCAGGCCACTCCCGTATCGCAACAATCTTCGCCGGATCCACAACAATACCCTCTCCACTTACTATATGCTCGAGGAACGCCACTGAGGATAGCCAAAACTCGCACTTCGAGAACTTGGCATACAACTGATTTCTCCTTAGCGTCTCCAACACCAAATGAAGATGCTTGAAGTGATCTTCCTCACTTTGCGAGTACACCAAAATATCGTCGATGAAGACGATCACGAAATGGTCCAAGTACTCCCTGAAAATCCTGTTCATCAAATCCATGAACACTGACGGCGCATTAGTCAGCCCAAACGGCATGACTGTAAACTCATAATGCCCGTATCTTGTACTAAACGCTGTCTTCGGGATATCACTCTCCCTTATTCGCAGCTGATAGTACCCAGCTTTGAGATCCAACTTCGAGTACACCGTCGACCCGACTAACTGATCAAAAAGATCATCAATCCGGGGGATCGGGTACTTGTTCTTCTCCGTCAACTTGTTGAGCTCCCTATAATCAATACATAGCCTCAAGCTTCCGTCCTTCTTCTTAACAAAGAGGACCGGTGCGCTCCAAGGCGAAGAACTCGGGCGCACATACCCTTGCTCCAACAACTCTTGCAGTTGAACTTTCAGCTCCGTCATTTCCTTAGGCGCTAGCCGATAAGGAGATCGTGATACAGGCTTTGCACCTGGCACTAGCTCGATCGTAAAATCTATCTCCCGCTGAGGCAGGGCTCCAGGAAGATCTGCGGGGAACACATCAGGGTATTCCGATACCACTGAAATACAATCCAACGCGGGCTTCGGCTTTGCAACCTCCACTAGTGTAAAGAACAGTTTTGCTCCGGCACGAACCGCCTTCACCACCTGAAGAGCAGACATCAACGTCTTGCTCGACCCCTTTAAGCTCGTAAAAGTCATCTCACGACTTGCTCCCAGCTTGACTTCCTTGCTACCGCAATCTATATGGGCCTGCTGCTCCGAGAGCCAGTCCATGCCAAATATGACGTCGAACTCCACCAACGGAAGTAAAGACGCCCGCAGGTCGAACTCCTGCTCCCCAATACGAATCTTAACATCGCAGATCCTATCCGCTCGCATCGAACACCCGTTGGGCAACAACACATCCAACTTATCCTTCGCTATCGAAGAAGGGACTCCGATGCGTAATATAAATCCTTCGGACAAGAAGGAGTGTGAAGCTCCCATATCGAAGAGTGCTCGTGCCGGATTTTCACAAATCAATACAAATCCTAAACAAGCAGTGGTAAGGTAACATGTGCATAACAAGTATTTAAAGAAATTGACTTGCTATTAAGTAAACCGTACCTGTCACCACATCAGCCTGTTTGATGGCCTCCTGTTGGCCAAGATTATACACCCTTGGTTGGGCCGGAGCATAATGGGATGCGGTCGACTCCACCGCCTTTCCCTTCTCTTCATAAGTAGCTCCCGGCTTTCTCTCGGACTTAGGACGTCCGCTCCAACAGTCACGGGCAAAGTGCCCCGTCTTTCCACATGTAAAACACGCGCTCGGGGTCCGACTCGTAGTCGCCCCAGAAGCACTAGAAGGAGCTGGACCCGAAGTCCTATGCTTCTTGAAAGCCCTCCGATAGCCGGACTTTGAAGTAGTCGGCACTTTAAATTCAGATTTCCTATCACCCAAGCCTCTCTTTGCTTGCACATTCTTCATGTCCTTCTCCAAGGACCGGGCAGTATTGACCAAGGTTAAGAAATCCCTGCGTCATCGGCCCCGAGAGTAGTAATCTCAACTCATCTCTCAAGCCTTCATAGAAGCGATTAGTCTTGCGCTCCTCATCCACGATGGTGGAGCTAGCATAACGACTCAGACGAGTAAACTCGTGAAGATATTCATCCACGCTCCTCTCACCCTGTACCAACTTCAGGAACTCATTCTCCAACGCTATCTTCTGCGTCGAAGGGAGGTATCTAGCCAAAAATAATCTCGAGAACTCCTCCATCGAGACATCACCAAGTTGCCTACCTCTCAGTAAGTGCAGCTCCAATCCTTCCCACCACATCCTCGCTTCACCATCCAAAAGGAACGTAGCGATGGTGGTCATTTGCCACTCCTCCGTCTCCATTGCTGTCATGACTCTCTTCACCCTGGAGAGCCAGTCTTCAGCCTGAGATGGGGTTCCCAACCCCGAGAATACCAGAGGGTTAAAGCTCATTACATGCTTAAGATTCCTCTCAGTTGCCCTCCTTGGCACCATCGGTTCCACAACCACTTGCTCCACTCTCCTCGGCTCAGCCTCTTGCAGAGGTTCTTGCTCCATAACAGGAGCGGGCTGCTGCGTTTGCCTTGCAGGCTGCGCATTTATCACGGCCAACACCGCTTCAGCCACCAATCGAATATTCTCAGCCGACAGAGGTGTTGCAGGAGCAACATCCGGTGCACTACTAGCCTCAGAAACTCGGCGTTCTGACGGCCCAACACCACTTCTGGTCACCTATAGTGGTACAAAACACAGTTAAGCGACCACATAAATTGCAAACAGCAATTATAGGAACACGCAGGTTCCTCAAACACGAGTATTTTCATTCCTAAGTGGACATTCATGGGTTCTTTTTACTGTTATTACGATGACGCACACAATGTGCTCACCACCCCTTAAAAAGAATTCGCCCACGAATTCAGTTTAAGCCCGACCAAAACCAGTAGTCTGATACCAAATTGTAACACCCCCTATCCGTCACATAGCATATAGCAGTAGGTCCGGCCGGGGCCCGACGCCGTATGCCACAGACAGACCGGGTGGTTACTTATGGAAACCATCCAACCAATCTCAACGTCCTACACAGAGCATTCTAGCGGAAGCAGTTTATAAAAGTTGCAATAAAGAACCCAACATTAGAGCATGAATGTCCACTAGTACAGAATAGGAATGTTATACAAAATACCCAAAATAAGCCTTAAGGCCTTACAAAATGTTTCACTTCCAATTACATGTTTTACAAACCACGGCACGCAGGCCGGTCACACATGAATAAAGCAGTAAACACTTCCAATTAGGCCTTCAAGGGTCGGCTTCGCATTCGGGCTTTAGCCCGCTATTGACTGCTTGGTCCACCTGCACCTGCAAGCAACAAACCACCGCACGGTGGCAAAACAAGGCAACGGTCAGCTATGCTGACCAAATTATAACGATCCCGCCCCCAACTCGGGGCAGCGATGCTCCTTCCCTGCATTTCATTAGCATAAGCGAGCAATGTATATATATAGCCATTTCATCACAGACGTTGGGTCGCACGGCCACAGGCCCCGTGCTCTTAGGGCACATTCTCGGTGAACCGGTCGATGTCACGTCAATTAAAGCCATAGAACATTCTGGACTCACCACCGCCACTTGCACGGCCAAACCTATGAGCAATTTGTCTTCCTGGCCTGGGTCACGACAATTTAAGCCATTGACCGCCGAAGACCCTAATCTATGCCAACGGTAAGTGCCACATACCTTTATTTCTCTTTAACCGAACGACATAGAACGGGCACGGTTCCATCTAACCCGTGCTCACATCGCAACGATAATTTAAGTCATATGCGCGGGTCAAACTTCCACCGAGTCCCATTTCCATCACAAGTCACATAACCCGATTATGTTCAAGTTGGCTCTCAAGACACCAAGTTGGCAAGATCTCGTATCCGCCCAGTTTTCCGGGTGCACCTTTGGGTTAGTCCCCAAGGCTCCCTGCTGCAATCTACCGCGTAGAAAACCCGAAAAACAACCAATAGCACAGAGTCTTCTCCGGCATTATGCAATGCAACATCACCGATCCAGACCAACACGTCCGGGTAGGCTTCACACATCATGCATATGTCCGTTCTCGCTTACGGACTCTAAACAACGGGTACTTCACATATCTACCCAAAGGAACGCCTCCAACTCTCCGCAAACTCGCGAGAGCGGGCTTCCTATGCAAAGAAAGAGAGCTACTCATGCTCAAGATGAGGATCATTACCCTATCGTTCCTTTTTGGCGCCATTGAAAAGTAATCGGATGAAAAGCACCGCACTAGCTTTGCCTCCGTGGATCCGGAGTGGGCTTGCGATTCGGAGCTTCGAAGCTCCTCCAATGGCGGGATCTAGCTCCTTCTTCCTCCCTTGGCTCTCCTCTCTCTCTAAGGTTTTAGAAAGATAACACTTAAGAAAAAGTGAGGGTTTCTAAGTCCAATCCCGGGTATATCCCTTCAGGAACAACCCCCAACCGTTGGATCTCAAAATAAGGAAACGAACGGCTTTGATTCGGGACTGAAATGCCCAATCTGGACCAAACACGGCCTGGCACACGCCTGTGTCCAGGGCCGTGTGCCTCATTCGCCGTCAAAATCGGCTCGCCTGGAACCTCACACGGGTATCGAACACGCCCGTGTTCGAGCTGACATGCCCGTGTTCCATGTGACACGGCCGTGTGGCCGGCCGTGTACCCCTTCATTTTCCCCCAAAATCAACCCGAGCACTGCATGGGTTCTAGGACACGCCCGTGTCCTTACCCGTGTCACCCCAACACGCCTGGACCCCAGGCCGTGTACACGGTCTCGACACTCGACACTTCGTCGAGCGAAAGATCGTCGACCTGATGACACGGCCTTGGACACGCCCGTGTCCTAGGCCGTGTGCCTTGTCTCGACACATTGTCGACACCAAAGTGTCGACTTCCCAGGACGAGTGTCGACACGGGTCGACATGCCCTGCGACACGCCCGTGTCGCAGGCCGTGTGTGATGTCTCGACACTTCGTCGAATGCAGAGTGTCGACTTCGCGGCTAAGTGTCGACACGGGTCGACACGCGCTGCGACACGCCCGTGTCACAGGCCGTGTGCCCAGTCTCGACACAATGTCGAGACCGAAGTGTCGACTTCCCATCTCAGTGTCGACACAGGCTCGACACGCCTTGGGACACGCCCATGTCCCAGGCCGTGTGCCTGCTGCCAGGACCCAAACTGGCCCAAAACGTCCCCCTTTGCTCCTTTGAGTTTCGGGGCGTTACACAAACAATTTGCAGAAGGATATCTGGTGTTAAAGAAGATTGATGCTGCGGGGAGGTCCGCCCCCGTGGGCAAGCTCAACCCAAATTGGGAAGGGCCTTATATTGTTGAGAGGGTCCTAAGAACAGGAGGTTACCACCTCCAGGATATGGAGGGTAGAACCATGAGCCACACCTGGAGTGGCGATGACCTGAAGCGCTTCTACCCATGAGAAGGGAGAGCAAAAGTTGTATACTCAAATCAAATACATTATGATATATTCCTCAAATTGCTTCTTGTCTCTTTTCTTCTATGAAATTCTAACGGCAGGAAGGTGGTCACTTCTGCACTACCCAGAGCGCTGCTCGGCCCCAGGTAGACTCGCTGCGTAGGCTCTCATTAGCTGGCAGGTCTAAAGGCTCGCCTGTTGGGGAGAGGTCTTGGTCCTTGGTTCTGCACTACCTCGAGCGCGGCTCGGCCCCAGGTAGACCCGCTGTGCAGGCTCTCATTAGCTGGCAGGTCCGAAGGCTCGCCTGTGGGGGAGAGGTCTGTTTCTTGGTTCTTGGTTCTGCACTACCCCGAGCGCGGCTCGGCCCCAGGTAGACCCGCTGCGCAGGCTCTCATTAGCTGGCAGGTCCGAAGGATCGCCTATGGGGGAGAGGTCTGATTCTTGGTCCTTGGTTCTGCACTACCCCGAGCGCAGCTCTGGCCCCAGGTAGACCCGCTGCGCCGGCTCCCATTAGCTGGTAGGTCCGAAGGCTCGCCTGTGGGGGAGTGGTCTGGTTTTTAGTTCTTGGTTCTGCACTACCCCGAGCGCGGCTCGGCCCCAGGTAGACCCGCTGCGCAAGCTCTCATTAGCTGGTAGGTCTGAAGGCTCGCCTGTGGGAGAGAGGTCTGGTTCTTGGTTCTTGGTTTTGCACTACCCCGAGCGCGGCTCGGCCCCAGGTAGACCCGCTGCGCAGGATCTCATTAGCTGGTAGGTCCGAAGGCTCGCCTGTAGGGGAGAGGTCTGGTTCATGGTCCTTGGTTCTGCACTACCCCGAGCGCGGCTCGGCTCCAGGTAGACTCGCTGCATAGGCTCCCATTAGCTGGCAGGTCCGAAGGCTCGCTTATGGGGGAGAGGTCTGGTTCTTGGTTCTTGGTTCTTGGTTCTTGGTTATGCACTACCCCGAGCGCGGCTCGGCCCCAGGTAGACCCGCTGCGCAGGCTCTCATTAGTTGGCAGGTCCGAAGGCTCGCCTGTGGGGGAGAGGTCTGGTTCTTAGTCCTTGGCTCTACACTACCCCGAGCGTGGCTCGGCCCCAGGTAGACCCACTGTGCAGGCTCCCATTAGCTGGCAGGTCCGAAGGCTCGCCTGTGGGGGAGAGGTCTGGTTCTTGGTTCTTGGTTCTTGAAAGTCCACCTAGTGTCAACTAGCTTCACCTATGGTGGGGGGAATAGGTGACGTGCAGCGTTTTTGCGGAATTAAAATTGTACATGTACACGAAAATAAAACAGCACAGCAAACAAAGTACACAAGCTATTTATAGTGGTTCCCCGATTTGGGTACATCCACTTTCCCCCTTCGACCTATCTCCCAACAAGGGACGACTCGGTCACTTCACCAATAGGATTAAAATCCAATCCTTACACTATCGGAAGGAACCCTTCCACACGTAGGAGTCAACACTCCCACAACACGGGTTGCACCCAACCCTTACAGCTAGGAACCAACGTTTCTTTACAACAAAAATAAAACTAGAATGTACAAGAAATACAAACTACGTTTGGAGACTAAGGTGTCCCTATTCGTTGACGACGTGTTCTTGAAGTTCACGAAGAGTCCACAACCCTAGATCTCTCTTGGAGAGAATCTCCCCGGAACCGGCGGCGGCAAGATGGGCGGCGGCTAGGTTCACGGGATCGGCGGCGACAACGATGTGCGGATGCTGTACTTTGGAGATCCAAACTTCGTAGCGAAGCTAGCTAGGTCTACCAACGGTCACACTAGGATCAATCGTCTCGATCGATTCGGATGGGGAAGATTTTCCCTATCAACAAATCAAGAGACAAGAGATCTCCGGTTAGACACGCGAGACTCTAAGCTTGGCTAAGCTTCTGTCGCCGGAAGATCAGGAAGAATTGCGATCAAAAGCGGCGACCAACTAGCACGAGCGGCGACGGCGGCGGCGGAGCAGTTTTGCGATTTTAGGTCAAGATCGTCGCTCGGCTTCTTTCTGTGTGTCTGAACTGTTCAAAAATACGCGTATATTTATATGGTGGAAATACCCCATTATAACCGTTATGGGTCCCACCTGAAGAAACCCTAACCCCGGTTCAAAGCAGTGCAAGCGACAGAGTCCGGTTCAGGGAGTTCCAGAAAATCGCCCAAGTCAAAATCGGTGAAAATCACTTGGTGATTCTCGTCGATTCTTACTTAGATGATTTTTCATCTTACGCCTCTGAGCTGCTCTTTGACCCATCCTTGCTCCTTGTCTGCTCTTGCATAAACACAGCCCTGTACTTGAAAGTAAGTGCACTCCAATAGAGAAAGTACACGTAGGCCAACACACTGATCTGCTCAACGAGGGATTACGTCGTGCAGACCCGTGTATATTGACCTACTGCACCCTGACATTGGTGTGCACTTAGCGTGGAATAACTGCAAGCACAACTTGAAATATTTTGTCAAATACATTGTCTATTTACCTTAGCTTGTCTATGGGCTTCTTCAAATCAGGTATGTTGTGGATACAATACCCAATAATCTCCCCCTATTTGAAGAAGCATAAACCCTACAAGCTAAGGTGAATAGAGCATATGAGAATGAAAATCATAAACTTGAAATTGAGTTGAGTGAGTTATTCATTACCAAAACTTGGAGCCACCTTAGCCTTAGCCGAGAGGGTAATCTCCCCCTTTTCGGCTTCTGCAAATCTGGGTCTGTTGCATTTGACCCCGTGCTCCCCCTCAGTTCTTGCACCTGTGCTCTCACTTGAGTTCCTGACAGAGGCTCCCCCTAGATGCACGAGCCTGGAGCTACTGTAGTCTTCATCCCTCATAGTTTAGCATCCCTAATTCAGTTTTGAAAAGACTGAACTTGGCCTCGTCTAAGGGCTTTGTAAATATATCTGCAATCTGCTTGTCCGTGGGGACATAACAGAGAGAGATGTCCTTGTTCTCCACGTGCTCCCGAATGAAGTGGTATCGCACTTCAATATGCTTCGTTCTGCTGTGCGATACCGGATTGTTGGCAATTGCAATTGCACTGGAGGAGTCGCAGTACATTGGAACTTTCTTGAACTGAAGGTCGTAGTCGGCTAACTGGTTTCTGATCCATAGGAGTTGTGCGCAACAGCTGCCTGCCGAGATGTACTTAGACTCTGCTGTGGAGGTTGCAACACAATTCTTTTCTTGCTATTCCATGAAATAAGCCTTCGTTCGAGGAATTGACACGTCCCGGAGGTGCTTTTCCTGTCATCCCTACTCCCTGCAAAATCAGCATCTGAAAAACCTATTAGCTCGACATCATTGTTTCTCGGGTACCACAAGCCAAGATTGGGTGTACCTTTAAGGTATCTTAGAATTCGCTTTGCAGCGACATAGTGAGATTCCTTAGTGTTCACCTGATATCTGGCACAGACACATGTGGAGAACATGATATCCGGTATACTGGCAGTAAGGTAGAGCAGGGATCCAATGATGCTTCTGTATTTGGTTTCATCGAAAGGTTTACCTTTCTCATCCTTATCCAGAGACATAGTGGATCCCATTGGAGTCCTCATAGAGGTTGCATTCTCCATACCGAATTTCTTAAGGAGTTCATTTGTGAACTTCGTTTGAGAGATGAAGATTCCATCCTCAGACTGTTTCACTTGAAGTCCCAAGAAATACTTGAGCTCTCCCATACTGCTCATTTCAAACTTTCCTTGCATAAGTTTAGAAAACTTTTTGCAAAGATTGTTGTCCGTTGAGCCGAATATAATGTCATCGACATAGATTTGCACCAGCAAAATCTTGCCTTTGACTTCCCTGAGAAACAATGTTTTATCTATTTTACCTCTAGAGAACTTGTTCTCAAGAAGAAAACTAGATAAAGTCTCATACCAAGCTCGTGGAGCTTGTTTTAAACCATATAGAGCTTTATTGAGAAAATACACATGATTGGGATAAGTAGGATTGACAAAACCTGGGGGTTGAGCGAATACTTCCTCTTTCAAGTCTCCGTTCAGGAATGCTGATTTCACATCCATTTGATAGACTGTGAATCCTTTGTGCGAAGCATACGCCAGGAACAGTCTGATTGCCTCGAGCCTTGCCACTGGTGCAAAGGTCTGGTCGAAGTCAATCCCCTCCTCCTGTCTGTAACCTTGAGCCACCAGCCTGGCCTTGTTCTTTATGATGACACCATGTTCATCCAGTTTGTTTCTGAAGATCCACTTGGTGCCAATCACATTCTGCTTGTGTGGTCTGGGAACCAGCGTCCAAACGTTGTATCGTTCGAATTGATGTAGTTCATCTTGCATGGCCAAAATCCATGCCGCGTCTTTGTTCGCCTCGTCGAACTTCTTTGGCTCAACCTGTGACAGAAAGCTAAGATGCAAAACTTCGTTAATAGTACCTCTTCGAGTTCTGACACCGACACGAGGATCTCCGATGATCTGATCTCTAGGATGATCCCTCACGTGCCGGAGCTCTAGAAGTCTGGCGTCTGGAGCTTCGACTACTTCTTGGGCTTCTCCTTCTTCTAAGTGATTTGTTCCATTTTGATCTTCAACATTCCCAGATGAAGTGGAGGTGGAAACTTTGACGTACTTAGGAGTTTCATCTTTAGCGGTCTCATCGAGATCCAGCTGTTCAAGTCGTGCACCTGCATCTTCAAGAATACCACTGGAAGAATTGCTGTTAAGCAAACTTCCTTCATCAAATACAACATTAATTGATTCTTCTACCACTAGGGTTTTCTTATTGAAGATCCTATATGCTCGACTGTGGGAACTATAGCCCATGAATATGCCTTCGAAGCATTTTTCACCAAATTTAGTACGTGGGTACTTCCCATTATCCAGTACATAGCATCTGCAACCAAAGATCCTCAAGTAGGACATGGTTGGTTTCCTGCCTCTCAGTAGCTCATAAGGCGTCTTACGATGATGCTTGCTGATCAATGCTCGGTTTTGTACATGACAGGCTGTATTGACAGCCTCTGCCCAGAAGTATTCTGGGAGAGAAGCGTCTTTCAACATTGTCGTGCAGGCTTCAATGAGAGTTCTTTTTCTCCTCTCCGCAACTCCATTTTGCTGAGGAGTGCGCGGGGAGGAAAACTCATGAAAGATACCTTGTTCTTCACAAAACTCTGTCATGGCACCAGATTCGAATTCTGTTCCATGGTCACTTCTGATTTTGACCACTGAGCAGTTAAATTCGTTCTGAACCTGCTTGACAAAACTAGTGAAGATGTCAAACATATCCGACTTTCGTTTTAAGAAGAACACCCATGTAAACCGAGAATGATCATCAACTATCACTAGCGTATAGGACTTGCCTCCCAAGCTATGAACTTGCATTGGACCAAACAAGTCCATATGTAGAAGGTAAAGACATCGGGAAGAGTATTTGTCTGCAATGCTCTTAAAGGTAGCCCGAGTCTGTTTGCCCATCTGGCATGCAGGACAGGGGCTATCTTTGATGCACTTGATAACGGGAGCATCCCTTACTAAATTTTTAGAAAACAGCATACTAATTGTTTTGAAATTAATATGTGTCAATCTCTTGTGCCGTTGTTCACAAAGAGATGCACTGCCTCTTGCCACAAGGCATATGGGGGTAGATGAATCTAAACTGTGAAAGTCTAAGCAGAAAATATTTCTGCTCCTAATGCCTGATAATACCGTCTCAGAAGAGATACGTGAAATTATCAGACATTTATCCTTGCAGAACTTAACGTCATAACCTTTGTCACATAACTGACTTACACTGATCAGGTTATGGTTTAACCCTTCAACATAAGCCACGTCGGTGATAGAGATTATACCGTTGGAAATCATACCGTAACCTCTGGTGACTCCTCGATCTGACCCTCCAAAGATGACTTTGGGTCCATTCTCGACTGGAGTGTAATCACGCAGCAGGCTTCTTGTCCCAGTCATATGCCGGGAGCATCCACTGTCCAAATACCAGATCGGCGTTTTGGTAGCCTTTGGACATTCCTGCAAAACAAAATTAATTTCCCTTAGGAACCCAATCGAACTTGGGTCCTAGATTCTTGGTTAGCATACTCCCCCTCGGTTGGTTAACCCTACGAGTGGTCGGCCTCGCATTGCTAACATAGGGAGTCTCGTGATACCTTGGATTAAACCAACAATCCACGGCAAAGTGACCGACTTTGCCACAACACCAACAGTCAAATCTGTTGTACCTCTTCCTAGGCTCCTGCTTTACCCTGGAAATGGTGGGTATAGCCGGGGCCTTGTATCTGGAGGTGGAGGCCTCATAGTGATTGCAGTCACATGACTTCTTCACCTTCTGTTCCTTCATTATAACAGGCTTGGCTCTTGGTGCCTGCTTTCCATTATGGCCGCTAGAGAATTGACCATAATTTCCTATGTGGATTTCCTCATAAGGTGCCTTGAGGGCACTCTCACCGAAGTTCTGGGGAAAGGTCCAACCATCATATCGGCTCTTTGGCTTTGCAACCGAGGGCCGAAAATGATGACCAAATGTTGATTCAAAGTCATGTTGGTTGCAAGAAAAGCTAGGCTTTCTGAACGCAATAGGACTGAGCAGAGCCTTTCCCTTTTCATCAGCAGAGGCCTTCTTGGTGGCCTTATTCTTCCTCTGGTTCCTGTTTCTCCTGGATGAGGAACCAGATACCCCTACATGCCCCAAGCCAGCTCCTTTGGCCTGAGCAGAGAAGGTATCAACTACTGGAAGAACTGTTTTTGGCATAGAGAAGCTCTTGACGATCTTCCTTTCTACCGCAAGTTGTTCTTCCAACTTGTCGACTTCCTCCTGCTTAAGATCAAGGAGCTTAAGAGACTCTGAATGCTTTGAAGTCAGGTCAAGGTGCTCCTGTCGGAGAGAAATCAAACTAGTGACCTCTTCCCTTAGGGATACACACTCACCCTTAAGGAATTTCACTTCCTTTTTCTCAGCCTTCAGTCTCTTACAGCACTCCTCGAAAGTGTTGAGCAGAAGCTCATACTTCTCGAGGAGCTCCGCTTCACGGGCCGAACGACTATCCTCAGGTTCATCATCCTGAGACTCAGGATCAGATTCAGAGTCGGAGAGAGGGGTGTGAGCTTTTACCTTCCCAGTAAATGGGGGGCAATCTCCTTCTGAGTCGGAGCGACCCACCAGCCCGAAGTAGGCTTCCTCATCATCACTGGAGTCTGAGGAATCAGACTCACTCAGTGTCTTTGGCCTTTTGGCGATGTAGCTCCGCTCTTTCTTCTTATCTCTAGAGGATTTGAGCTCCTCTCCTTTCCCTTTTTCTCTCTTGCCTTGGTAGCAGTCGGCCACGACGTGTCATGGCTTATTGCATCCAAAACAAATGATGTCAGAGGAGCGATGTTTGTTCGGTTTAGAAGCATACCTGTCAGAAGAATAATTTTTCTTCTGATGCCTGGAGGAGGAGCCGTCTTTCTTTCTTTGATTCCTCATCTTGAGGAACTTCTTGAATTCTCGGGTGATGAGGGAGAAATCCTCCTCAGACAGCTCTGAGCTGGAGGAGCATGGCTCGGAGTCCTCCTCCTCATCCTTTTTCCTGGCACGGTATGAAACCGCACCCTTGCCTTTTCTGGAGTGAATGGCTTTTAGAGCCACAGTTTTTTCTTTGGCTGCAGCCTTCTCTACTTCTTCTTCTGCTTTCCTGGTGTTCAGTTGAAGCTCATAGGACATCAGCTTCCCAAACAGAATTTGCGGGTCTGTTTCAGCTAGTCTGCCAAACTCTCGGATGGCGCAGATCTTTGTGTCCCATTCCTTAGTAAGGGACCTAAGGAATTTATCATTGAGTTCACCATTAGTGAACACTCTTCCGTATCCTTTGAGGGCATTGACAATCTTGAGGAAGTTCTCGAAGGTGACTCCAATCTCTTCCTTAGGCCCTTGTCTGAAGGCCTCATATTTCTGGTTCAGGAGGGATCTACGATCATCCCTCACTTCATCAGTGCCCTCCATTAGGATGATCAGGCAATGCCAGATCTCCTTTGCTGTCCTGCAGTTGCAGAAGTTCTGCATCATTGAGTCATCAACCGCGTTGATCAGAATGTTCTGCGCCTTCTTGTCAAGTCCCACTAACATCATCTCATCCTTGTCCATTTCAGAAAGTTTCTTCGGCACTTTCTTGGTAGGATCAATGGTGGAGACCTTAGTGGGGACATAAGGTCCCTCCTCCACGATCATGAAGAGTCTAGAATCAACTGCTTCCATGTAGAATTTGATCCTTTCCTTCCAGATAGGAAAGTTGAGCCTGGTGCACACGGGGATCTTGCCTGTGAACTTGAGCCCGTCCATAGTAGATGTTTGCCTTCTTCTTGACACTAGCAGCAGGATTCAACTCAAGGTGTTAACCTTTTTGATGAGCAACCTGGCTTTGATACCACTTGAAAGTCCACCTAGTGTCAACTAGCTTCACCTATGGGGGGGGGGGAATAGGTGACGTGCAGCGTTTTTGCGGAATTAAAATTGTACCTGCACACGAAAATAAAACAACACAGCAAACAAAGTACACAAGCTATTTATAGTGGTTCCCCGATTTGGGTACATCCACTTTCCCCCTTCGACCTATCTCCCAACAAGGGACGACTCGGTCACTTCACCAACAGGATTGAAATCCAATCCTTGCACTATCGGAAGGAACCCTTCCACACGTAGGAGTCAACACTCCCACAACACGGGTTGCACCCAACCCTTACAGCTAGGAACCAACGTTCCTTTACAACAAAAATAAAACTAGAATGTACAAGAAATACAAACTACGTTTGGAGACTAAGGTGTCCCTCTTCGTTGACGACGTGTTCTTGAAGTCCACGAAGAGTCCACAGCCCTAGATCTCTCTTGGAGAGAATCTCCCCGGAACCGGCGGCGGCAAGATGGGCGGCGGCTATGTTTACGGGATCGGCGGCGACAACGATGTGCGGTTGCTGTACTTTGGAGATCCAAACTTCGTAGCGAAGCTAGCTAGGTCTACCAACGGTCACACTAGGATCAATCGTCTCGATCGATTCGGATGGAGAAGATTTTCCCGATCAACAAATCAAGAGACAAGAGATCTCCGGTTAGACACGTGAGACTCTAAGCTTGGCTAAGCTTCTGTCGCCGGAAGATCAGGAAGAATTGCGATCAAAAGCGGCGACCAACTAGCGCGAGCGGCGACGGCGGCGGCGGAGCAGTTTCGCGATTTTAGGTCAAGATCGTCGCTCGACTTCTTTCTGTGTGTCTGAACTGTTCAAAAATATGCGTATATTTATACGGTGGAAATACCCCGTTATAACTGTTATGGGTCCCACCTGAAGAAACCCTAACCCCAGTTCAAAGCAGTGCCAGTGACAGAGTCCGGTTCAGGGAGTTCCAGAAAATCGCCCAAGTCAAAATCGGCGAGAATCACCTGTGATTCTCGTCGAATCGTCGAGAATCAAGGGTGATTCTCGACGATTCGGCGAGAATCACAAAGTGATTCTCGACGAATTTGACTTGATTGCAATCTGATTTAGCCGGCGAGAATCAGCCAGTGATTCTCGACGATTCGGCGAGAATCACTAGTGATTCTCGCCGAATCGGCGAGAATCACTTGGTGATTCTCGTCGATTCTTACTTAGATGATTTTTCGTCTTACGCCTCTGAGCTGCTCTTTGACTCATCCTTGCTCCTTGTCTGCTCTTGCATAAACACAGCCATGTACTTGAAAGTAAGTGCACTCCAATAGAGAAAGTACACGTAGGCCAACACACTGATCTGCTCAACGAGGGATTACGTCGTGCAGACCCGTGTATATTGACCTACTGTACCCTGACATTGGTGTGCACTTAGCGTGGAATACCTGCAAGCACAACTTGAAATATTTTGTCAAATACATTGTCTATTTACCTTAGCTTGTCCAGGGGCTTCTTCAAATCAGGTACGTTGTGGATACAATACCCAACAGTTCTGCACTACCCCGAGCGTGGCTCGACCCCAGGTAGATCCGCTGCGCAGGATCTCATTAGCTGGCAGTACCGAAGGCTCGCCTGTGGGGGAGAGGTCTGGTTCTTGGTTCTGCACTACCCCGAGTGCGGCTCGGCCCCAGGTAGACCCGCTGCGCAGGCTCTCATTAGCTGGCAGGTCCGAAGGCTCGCCTGTGGGGGAGAAGTTTGGTTCTTAGTTCTTAGTTCTGCACTACACTGAGCGCGGCTCGACCCCAGGTAGACCCACTGCGTAGGCTCTCATTAGCTGGCAGGTTCGAAGGATCGCATGTGGGGGAGAGGTTTGGTTCTTGGTCCTTGGTTCTGCACTACCCCGAGCTCGGCTCGGCCCTAGGTAGACCCGCTACGCATGTTCCCATTAGCTGGCAGGTCCGAAGGATCGGCTGTGGGGGAGAGGTCTGGTTCTTGGTCGTTGGTTCTGCACTACCCCAAGCGCGGCTCGGCCCCAGGTAGACCCGTTGCGCATGCTCTCATTAGATGTCAGGTCTGAAGGCTCTCCTATGGGGGAGAGGTCTTGGTCCTTGGTTCTGCACTACCCCGAGCGCGGCTCGGCCCCAGGTAGACCCGCTGTGCATGCTCCCATTAGCTGGAAGGTCTGAAGGCTCGCTTGTGGGGGAGAGGTCTTGGTTCTGCAATACCCCGACCGCGGCTCGGCCCCAGGTAGACCCGCTGCGCAGGCTCCCATTAGCTGGCAGGTCTGAAGGCTCGCCTGTGGGGGAGAGGTCTTGGTTCTTGGTTCTACACTACCCCGAGTGCGGCTCGACCCCAAGTAGACCGCTGCGCAGGCGCTCATTAGCTGGCAGGTCCGAAGGCTCGCCTGTGGGGGAGTGGTCTGGTTCTTGGTCCTTGGTCCTTGGTTCTGCATAACCCCGAGCGCGGCTCGACCCCAGGTAGACCTGCTGCGCAGGCTCTCATTAGCTGGCAGGTCCGAAGGCTCGCCTGTGGGGGAGAGGTCCTTGTCCTTGGTTCTGCACTACCCCGAGCGCGGCTCGACCCAGGTAGACCTGCTGCGCAGGCTCCCATTAGCTGGCAGGTCCGAAGGCTCGCCTCTGGGGGAGAGGTCTTGGTTCTGCACTACCCCGAGCGCGGCTCGGCCCCAAGTAGACCCGCTGCGCAGTCTTGCATTAGCTGGAAGGTCCGAAGGCTCGCCTATGGGGAGAGGTCTGGTTCTTGGTTCTTAGTTCTCCACTACCCCGAGCACGGCTCGGCCCCAGGTAGACCCGCTGCGCAGGCTCTCAATAACTGGCAGGTCCGAAGGCTCGCCTGTGGGGGAGAGGTCTGGTTCTTGTTCCTTCATTTTGCACTACCCCGAGCGTGGCTCGGCCCCAGGTAGACCCGCTGCGCAGGCTCCCATTAGCTGGCAGGTCCGTAGGCTCGCCTGTGGGGGATAGGTCTAGTTCTTGGTCCTTGGTTCTGCACTACCCCGAGCGCAGCTCGGCCCCAGGTAGACCCGCTTTGCAGACTCTCATTAGCTGGCAGGTCTAAAGGCTCGCCTGTGGCAGAGAAGTGTTGGTCCTTGGTTCTACATTACCCTGACCACGGCTCGGCCCCAGGTAGACCCACTGCACAGGTTCCCATTAGCTGGCAGGTCCGAAGGCTCGCCTATGGGGGAGAGGTCTTGGTTCTTGGTTCTGCACTACCCCGAGCGCAGCTCGGCCCCAGGTAGTCCCTCTGCGCAGGCTCTCATTAGCTGGCAGGTCCGAAGGCTTGCCTGTGGGGGAGAGGTCTTGGTTCTTGGTTCTGCACTACCCCGAGCGCGGATCGGCCCCAGGTAGACTCGCTGCGCAGGCTCTCATTAGCTGGAAGGTCTGAAGGCTCGCCTGTGGGGGAGAGGTCTGGTTCTTGGTCCTTGGTTCTGCACTACCCCAAGCTCGGCTCGGCCCCAGGTAGACCCGCTGCGCAAGCTCTCATTAGCTGGCAGGTCCGAAGGCTCGCCTGTGGGGAAGAGGTCTGGTTCTTGAAGGTTGGGTCCAAAGTTCTTGGGAATAGGTCTAAACTCTGGGAAATTCTACACCACTTCGAGCTCGGCCCGGTACTCGGTGGACTTGTTTCCCGGGCTCACCAAGCTAGTAAGGCGGTAAACTCACTCGATGACGGAATGGTTGGGAAAAACTCCTTGAAACAACATCCAAGATTAAACTTAGAAGAAAAGAAATAAACTAAGGCAAAAATTTGGAGCAGTGCGAGTGGAGGCACTCGCAGCTGGCAGTCACGAGGATGGTCTCTCTTAAGGCGAGTGGGCACTCGCACGAAGCGAAAGGCTCGCTCTAATGATAGGTGAGCAGGTTACGTCACTAAAGGCCACTCGCACCAGGGGTACCCTAAGGCGAGCCGAGAAGGTTACACCATTTGAATCTCACGCGCGAAGGTAAAGGAAGTGACGACTCGAGATCTGGGCAAACTCTCCGGCAAGGCCGCGAGACAAGGGGTAGCACCTTCTCGCGTACGTGAGCGCACCCAAGTATCGTCTCGCAATAAGCAAAGTAAAGCAAAATAAAGAGTAAGGGCAAGGCTGCGAGACAGATGGGTAACACTGTCTCGCAGGCCGAAGCAAATCAGAAATTCATTTCGCATAATAAAGAGCAAAACAACAAACAACATGTACTTTTGATCATCATTATGTATCACAAAAAGGCTCAAAAAAGATTAAGTCTTAGTTTTACAAGCAGCAGCAGAAGGAAGAGGAGAGAGGGATTCTGGATCTTGGGAGATGGCGCTTCATTTCTCCTCGTCGGAAGAAGAATCCTCGCTCTCCTTGCCATAGAACTGGGGCACGAGGTCGCGGACGGTTACTGTCTCCGAGTCATCCTTCACGACCCCCAGATCCTTCATCATCTTTAGGACCAACTCTGCCACCCTAATGCCAGCGTCTCGGCATTGCTCCTCCACCTCGTCAAAAGAATAGTGCGGCGGAGGTGTCCGAAATGGTTCGCGGCGAGACGATGACGCAGCGTCGGCCTGGAGGCGAGTGTTCTGGGCTTTTAAGTCCTTGACCTCCTCCTCCAGGGCCACTGCTCGCGAGCGCAACCACTCCGCCGTCTCGGCATCCCGTGCGATGTCAGACTATTAGTAAAAAGCTTTTGGAGGAAAAAAATTAAGGTTGGGGCTTTACCACTCCGCCTTGGGCTTTGGCGAGGAGGCTCTCGGCATCAAACAACCTCTTGGCGAGATCTTCTGATCTCTCTCGCTCCGCCGCCAGGCTCGTCTCGCTCTCTGACCATTTTTTGTTGATATATATTAGACGACGCACGGCGCGGTGCGAGAACTCCAAAGCCCGCATCTGGGCATGGGAGTACTTCATAACAAGGTCTTGTGTAGACTCGCTCTCAGGGGAGACTGCGTCGAGACCACCGTAGAGGCCGTATCCCACGGCGAAAGCATGACTGGTGGGCTCCTCCTGCTCCTTCCAAGGGGGAAGGAGGGTGGAGATGGAGACGCGATTGGCATCCTGCCGCCATAGCAGAACCGGGTCCCCAGCTGCATCGAAAACCGCGGTGCCCAAGTTATATTTCATATGTGAAGAGGGGGCGGGATGGCTGAAGGAAGTGCCTTCGCTAGAGGCAGTAGCAGCTGGTTGATTGATGGTAGCGGCTGGTTGATTGGAGGCAGCAGCAGGTTGATTGGGGAGTGTCGTCTCGCAAGTAGGCGAGACGGCCTGTTGGCGAGGCGAGCCGGGCGACGGAGACCCATCCATAGAGATGGGGCTCAGAGACCCCGCTGTCTCCTTCTCCTTTGGGGTCACATTCTTCTTCCCCTTGGAGACCACCACGGCCTTCTTCATTCTCTTTGGAGGGTTGTAGCGAGAGGGCGTCGTGTCGGCTGGAGGCCTCTTGAGAGGGGCAGGAGTCAGGGACTCTCTCGCCGCCTCAGCTGCCGCGTTGGCAAGATCAAGGCCCTTGGAGGGGTGGATGTTGCTTTTATATGGAGGGTGGACTGGGACCACTCGCTCCCCTGGAAAACAAGAAAGTGATAAGATGGCGAGACAGAAAGAGCGAAGTGCGAGACAAGAAAGCGAGAGTACCTTCACCAGGGAGCACCGGAGGAAGCGAGTCGAGGCCTCGCCGCAAGTAGTTGACCTCAAAGTTCTTGCCGACAAAATATTCATATAGCAGCTTCTCTGGGCCGCTGACCTGCGGGGTGGCATAGAAGCTTTCTGGGGGAGACACCGACGCGAGCGGGATGCCCCCGAAGTAACCACGGTCGCCGCGAATGAAGACTAACCACGTGAGCCAGTGGTGATTTTTGTTGGGCGTCTCGCACACCTTGAGCCCTTGGCCGGTGAAGTACGAGACGCCATCAGCGTTGGCATGGTAGATAAAGAGCTTGCGGAAGACCGTCAAGCAGAACTCGATGCGCACCCGACGCATATAGCAGGCAAAGGCGATCAACACCGAAATAACATTCAGGTTGAACTGCGCCGGGACGACGCTGAAGTATTTAAACACTTGTTTTACCTCAGGCCATAGAGGCAGCCTCAACCCCGCCTCAAAGTGTGAGACGGGGAAAGCGAGCTCTCCCGGGTAATAAGTGTTGATGGACTCGCCAACTTTGGGAGGCCGCGAGTCGATCCCCTCTGCCAGGTACTCACGGACGAATCCACGGTAGTCTTCTTCAGGGAGCCTGTCGAGCGGGAAGTCGTGGTCAGTGAACCGCTTCCCGCAGCAGCTGCGCCCCTCGCCTTCCTCAGCTCTCCTCTTTCCCATCCTTGGCAAGACGGTGTTTGCGAGATGGTTTTGGCGAGACGGCTTTAGGAGAGAAGGGGAGAGAAAGGAGTAATAAGAAAGGATGGGCGAGATGATCGAGAGGGTAAATGGCGAGAAGGGTCGGCAAGACGAAAGAAACAGAGGGGCAAGAGTTTGGGTGCAACCGGAGTGAAGAATGCGGTATCCTTTTGATCTAGGGCCGGGTATATTTATAGCAAGTATGCTGAAATGATTGGTAGGCAGGAAAAAGTACAGGGGAAGGGGAAGAGTCGGCGGTAGGCTCTCTCTCTCTCTCCTGAACCTCGATCGGCGCGACCCATCACAATCACGAGGTGTTTAAATAAAGAAATTAAAAGAAAAATAAAATTAAAACAGCAGTAATGAAAGAATCCAAAACACCATCTAGCATTTAGGCTTCAACAAAGTTCTGACAATACCGGCGAGACGGCAACACACAACATTATTTGATTATTGTTACATCATTCAGAGAAAATAGAAGAGAAGGGGCGAGACGGACGGCCTTCAGTACGGGTGTCATTGCCAGCGGCAACCACGAGCTCCTGCGCAGGGAGGTATACTGCGCGAGTGGAAGGCGCGAACGGACTCAAGCCCACGGCACACGAGACGGAGCTGCATGTCAATCTCATTGATGATGGCGTCATGGTTGGTGCCATCAACATATAACTCAACATTAGCCTCGGAGGATAGATGAGCGCATTCATTCTCCAGCCATTCGATGCATCGATCCGCCGCCTGCTTATCCAGTGCCAGCGAGTGGATAATGCGTGCGTGCTTCCTGAACAGCTCGGCAGTCTTGCGACTCATTTCCATTTGGTTCGCAGGGTCGCCAAGAAAATCTTCAATCCCGTCAAGAGTAGGAAGAGGCGGGACGACAGATTGCCCAGGGTGCTCCTCAGCAGGCGAGTCGGTCTGGGCGCCTGCGGAAGAAGTAAAGGAACAGGGTGAGAGCGGCTCCCGCGGGAGGGTGTGGGAGTAGCGAGTGGGACAACAAAGCGAGAGGGAAGATCCCTTACCAGGGGAATGAGAGGTCCCGACAGCCTGGGAAGGTTCGTTCCTCCTCTCGCTGGGAGGAGTAGTTGGAGGAGTAGAAAGTGGTTGCGAGTCGAAATCTTCACGATGGGCGACGGAGTCGTCTCGCGGGCTTTCTGGTCATTGCAAAGCCGCAGGGGCTCCCTGAGACAAATAATTAACAGAGCTGCAAATATTGAAGGAATAATAAAGATAGAAATAAAGACAGAAGCGAGAGCTCACCCCTTTCTCTTTGGGAGATGCGGGAGGAGGGGTGGGGCAGGTCTCCAGCACCGCGCGAGAAGGCCCCTCGATAGGGGAAGAGGGGCCACCAGATTTTACCCCCTTCAGGCGAGAGGGAGAGGATGGAACAGAAGGTAGGGGCGAACTAAGGTTGAGGTGTAAGCAGCCACGGCAGCCTTGTTCTGCTTACGCACTTTGGCAAAGCGCTCGCGAAAGCTCTGGCTGTGAGACATGATGAACAGTGTTGCAAGGAAGGAGGAGGTGTGCAAAGGGGCAGCCTCTTTTTGGGATGGGAATCCCATATTTATAGGTTTTGGATGGGGGGACTCAGAAGATTCTCTCATAAATACGTATTAATAACGAGCCTCGGTTGGATGTTCTTTCCGAGCTTAGAATAATCTCGAAAAGAGCAGGGATTGTGTACAACCTCGGGCTCGCGAGAGGCCCTCAAAGGCGTGAATAATCGAAGCGGGCAAGAGGAATAGATGGGTGAGTGGGACCATGGGGTCCACTCGCAATAGGCGAGACGAGTGGTCCCGGCGAATAGGCGAGACACCCCTCCTGGGGTCGCGAGAAGACCGATAGGCGCGAGAAGGCCTCACAAAATGTAAGGTCGGCGAGACGAGAGGAAGATTCGCCTCGCCGATAGGTACCTCCCCCACTCGCCATATAGAGGAAAGGCCATTTTGACATATCTATACCCAAGGGGTTTTTACTCTTCTACCCTGGGTAATTTTACCCTTTTGCCCTTGGTGGTCTGCGTATAGCTTCTCAGAACAGCGGAGTTTGGCTATTGACAGACCCAATCAGGGGTATTCTGGTATTTTTAGGTCAGCCCAGTATGGTTATTTGCATATCCAATTCAGAAAAATATAAATAGACCCAGAGGAGTTCTTCAAAAACGGGACACACACGGACTTTTACCCGGGACTTGAGAGAATTTGTCTGTGCTTTCTGAGGAGCTCCAAGCCCAACTTTTGGCTTTGGAGGGGAAGCTCTCAGAGATCTTCTGGGTAAGCAGTGAGACCTCCCTACTGAGGCTTTGGGTCAGTTTCTAGTCCTTCACGACCAGTTGGAGGTCAGAGCTTGGGACGAGTATGTGTTGGCTACACCCCTATTTTTCGAACTCTTGTCGAAGTCTGATTTTGGCTTCAACACAACTAGTTCATGTAGTGGGTCAATATATAAAATGAAAAGAAATTTGACTCTTACTGCCTCTGATCTCCGGCGTCATGAAGATCTAGTGCTTGTAATTGTAAAACACTTTTGTTTTCGTTTGAATACAATTATTTGTTATTCTTAATCCCGCGTGTGATGACGTGGTTGTTTTCCGGTAGATCTCTAAAGGATGTGTGCATCTCCAAGGAGAAAGTTGCTTAGGAAAACGAGGTCCGTGACCTACCTCTACGCGCTAGCAAGCTAGCGCCCCGCAGTAGAAATCTAGCACCCCGCGGTAGCATCCCGAACAAGTTTTCTTGGACAAAATTATTCAAATTTTTTAATTAACTCGTGAAACCTTATTCATCCCCCTCTAAGGTTGGCCACTAGATTCAACAAGTGATATTAGAGGATGTAACTTCAAAAAGTGATTAAAATTCTGAAATAAGATGGACAATGCGATTCACGCTTTCCCTGAGGGACAAGGTGTGAGTAGACCTCCACTGTTTATGGGTAGTGGCTACAGTCATTGGAGAACGCAGATGAAAATCTTCTTAATGCCACAAAACATGGACATGTGGGCCATGATCAAAACGAAATACACTGTACTCACTATCATTGTAGGTGATACATTACTAATCAAACCACAAGATAAATGGGATGACGCTGACAAGTTGAAATGTACTAACAATGTACAAATCATGAACACTTTATTTTGTGTATTGGATAAAACTGAATTCAATAGAATCTACAATTACGAAACTGATTATGATATCTAGCATTTACTTGAACTTACTCATGAAGGTACCTCGTATGTGAAGGAGTCGAAGCTATTCCGACTTAAATCTTAATACGAACAGTTCCGGATGGAGATCGATGAGGAGGTGGACAACATGTATACTCGCTTCACCAAGATCGTCAACGCCTCTAGATCTCTCAAAAGAGATACTCAAATGGAGACCTAGTGAGGAAGATCCTGCGATCTTTGCCTCCATGATTCAACCCGAAGGTGACAGTGATTGCTGAATCACACGATAACAGCACCTTAGAGATATAGAGCCTCATTGGAAACCTGAGGACCCATGAGATCGAACTAAAGATACAAGCTGAGGAATATCCCAGGGAGATGAAAA
The DNA here is from genome assembly GCA_039583875.1 of Platanthera guangdongensis. Lineage (NCBI taxonomy): Eukaryota > Viridiplantae > Streptophyta > Magnoliopsida > Asparagales > Orchidaceae > Platanthera > Platanthera guangdongensis. Next base: position 106,594,312 of record CM077166.1, read on the forward strand.
AGAAGGAGCTGGCACTGAAGGCTACAACAGAGAAGAAGGCTGCTGAAGAGTCTGAGGATGAAGATGAAGAAAGCCTCTATGTTCGAGAATTCAGAAGGTTCACAAAGAATCCCAAGAGGCAAGGAAAGTTTAAGAAGTTTTCAAAGAGAGGTGCTGAAGAAACAAAGAGGTAGAACAAATCATCAATGAAGAAAAAGAGTAATGATGAGAAGTCTCTACCAGAGTGCTACGACTGTTATAAGCCTGGGCACATCAAGAGGGAGTGTCTAAGGCTCCAGAAGGAGGAAAAAGGAGAAATAGAGCCGGCATAAGGGAAAGAAGAAAGTGTTAAAGGCGTTGACATGAGACGAAGATAGATCTAACGAGCCAAGCACTTCCGGCTCAAGTAGTGAAGATGAGGCAAATCTGTGCCTCATGGAGAAGAATTAGGATGAGTCAGACGATGAGTATAGTTTCCAGAGCGACACTGAGGTAACCCCACCTTTTTATAATGAACTTCTTGAAATTTATGAACATCTCTGTGATAAGCTATATAGTGTAATTCTTGAGAAAAAGCCCGTTAGAACTGAAAACAAGAAAATAAGAAAAGGGCTTATAAAATATAAAGAATGAATTAATTAAATGTGGCAAAGAGAAGATCGAGTGTCAAAAATGCCCTCACGCATCGGCAACAATCAAGAGCTAAAAGTAAATCTCTCCAAGGCATCTCCAAAAATGAGGAATCTAATTAATGAAAAGAATGTATTGGAGAAAAGGTTTCAAATATCTCTTGCTAAAATAGAAGAAGGTAAAAAGCAATTCATAAATTGGTGTGTAATACTAGTCACGGAAAACACCGTCCTAAAGGCGAGGATCCAAGATCTTAATTATGCTGTCCAGAAATTTGGAATATGGCAAAAATCTCTGAATATGCTGCTGGAAGCATAGTGTCTCAGATCTAGAAAGTTTGAACTTGGGTACGTAAGTCCAACGGTACCACCGAACGTTAACATATTTCCTGTTAAGTCTAAGACTTTATATAAAAAATCATAAAATAAAATCAATAATTCTGAAAGACTATCCCAATCCTCCATCACGGGCTCTAAGAACACGAAAAAGGAAGCATCCACTGCTTATACCAAATGTGCAAACTGTCAAAAGTTTGTTCACACATCTGGCTTGTGTTTGAGGAAATGTGCCAAGAAAACTATGCAAGTCTGGCTACCAAAGTCTTATACCTATCGTATGGGTGGGTTATGGTTAATTTTGTAAACAAGTAATAACTTGATGCGGATTCATTCTACACTCTAGTATAAACTATGTATATGTACATAAGCTATATTGCTTTAACTTTCAGGCAAGTGCACCTATCAATCATATTATAGGAGAAATCTACATCTCGTGTCGTATTCCACAGGGTCTTTTCAAGTACTCGTACTCACCCTCACTCTATTATCATACCTATAATTAAAATTGATTTTTAACCTAGACTAACCTAACTATGAATATGTTGGATCCCTAGTTGGTTTTGGACTAGGTTCACAAAACTAGGATGTTTGACCCAACATGTACAACCAGAGTCATGTTTGTGTCCTAGAGTTTAGTCCATGTCCTTCAAGTCAACATTACTTGGACCAGCCATAAGCAGACTGCAGAAGACTCAAGACTTAGAGAAATTTCAAAGACTCAGGAAATGAGGTCGACGTTCGTCGAACTCAACTCGACGAACTCATAGACAATTCTCTGAGTTGAGCTCGACGAACTTGATTCTCAGGTCGACGATTTCTGGATACTCTACTTCAACATTCTAAGTCCTGAATCATTTCACTGAACTCCAGTCGACGAATTCATGTTCTCAGCTCGACGAACTTAGACCACAGTATTGACAAGTTTTATCAAGTAACAGTCAACAGCTCTCAGTTCGACGATCTTGTATCTCAGGTCAACAAACAATAATTATCTGGTTGAAAAACATGACTTCTCAGCTCGACGAACTCTGGACCCAGGTCGACGAATTCTGTTCTTTGCTCGACGATTTCTGTGCAGATCCAGACTTGGACATTTCCCTCATTCTATCCTTATTTTATTGTAGTAATTCCTGAACAATCAATGCTTAATATTCTCTGAATATTACCGTTAGAAGCAGCATTGATTACGGCTTTCATCAGGATTATTACTTGCCGTTTTTCAATAGGACAGTTGGGGAAATCAATTAATGCAGACATTCTCAAGGCCGTCAGCAATCAATGAAGGAAGGAATTCAAAAATTCAAAGGAAAATTTCATAGAAAATATAAAAAGGGATTTCTTCCTCCTTCTTGATGATATAGCAGACACACTCCAAATACACAACAAGCAGACAACAAGCATACAGATAATAATAATACAGATATAGAGTTAAGAAACAAGAAGCTCAGACCAAAAAAATAATTCAAGATACTGAAGAAGAAGAAGAAGAATATTCATACAAATCAAGAGTCTTCTTCATTCTTCATTCCAGGATTCTTCAAGGACAACAAACCTGAAAGTGCAGCTAGATCTGATATACTCTAGAGGGGGGGGGGTGAATAGAGTATATGGTGCTTGAAAACTTTTTACAATAATTGTCGTAATCTGAGTGAACAGGGAAGTAACTATTAAATCTAATCACAAAATAACCTACAACAGAAATTAATCACAGATCTAAACTAATCACACAACAATCACAGCCAGAAACAAAAGATAAAGACAAGCAAGCCAGAAGACACAAGGAGCTATAGTGGTTCCCCTAAACTTGGGTACATCCACTCTTCTACCACCCTAGGTAGGAATCCACTACAGGATGAGTTGATCAGGTGTCCTGTGCACCAATGAGCTTTTGATAAGGTGCTCAAAAACCAAATCAGATTTTTTGATCAGGTGTCTTGCCACCAATGAGCTTTTGACAAGGTGCTCAAAAACCAAACACAAACTTTTGAAGGGAGTTTGAGAAACCCTTTACAGAGATGGGGATGAGAGAGTTATGGAAGTCTTCTCTTTCTCAGAGAAGCTGAGAAGACTATGTGGATTTGATGTTGTCAAAGCTCCCCCTGAGTTCTTGAGATGTTCAGGAAATGAAGCTTTGCTGTAGGGTGATAGACCTTCAGAAGTTGATCTCCAGCAAATGATGATTTCAGCAACAGCTGAAATGTTAGGTGTTTGGAGTCTTTGAATGATGTTGGCCTTGAACACTTGAATCACAAGAGATCAGAAGATTTCAGAAGGTTTGATCTCCTTGGATGTGTGTTCTTGAGAGAATTCTTTGAGACAGAGAATATTTAGTTCTTGTTCTTCTTGTCTGTATTGTCTCTTCTGATCTATGTTCTAAGTGATGGAGAGATTCAAAAATCTTGTATTTTATTCTCTGGTACTGAATAGAAAAACATCCTCTGTCAAGAATAGCCGTTGGCCTGTCATTAATTGCATCCTTAATTGCAAATGTCTTCTGGAGGAAAGTCCAAAGAAACATTCCTTGATAATCCCTTGAAACTTGGTCCAGAATAAATGAATACGGCTAGAAAATCTTCTGAATTAATTGCTGAATAACTCCTGAATTTGAATCTTGAAAAATCTTTTAACTCATCAGAAAAACGTCGAACTGAGCTCTGCTATCGTCGAACTGAGCTCAGCGATTTGGACTTATACAGCAACAGAAATCGTCGATCTGAGATCAACTATCGTCAAACTAAGCTCAGAGATAGAGAATCAATACTGAGTCAAGATCGTCGAACTGAGCTCACAAATCGTCGAATGGAGTTCGACGATTTGTTGAAGTTGAGCTCAGCGATCGTCGAATGGAGTTCGACGATCTGTCGAAGTTGAGCTAGACGATCGTCGATTGGAGTTCGACGATTCGTCGTGCTGAGCTCGACGATATGACTTAGTCTTCAAACTGAAAATCCTTGGTCTTGAGGGCAGCTTCCAAACCTAAGTACTAACCCTTAGACTCAATTCTAATTGACCTTTAGATCTATACAGGAGGTCAAAAACAGGTTTCCTAAGGACATAGTGATCCTGACCCAAATTAGTAATAGGGTTTTCCAACAGTCTTCCCCTATTTGGGTTAGGATTACTATTTACAGAACTTGGAAAAATTAAATAACAACATACACAGCAACAATACATAAAAGCAATAAGCAGGACATAGCAGAACCACAGATATATATCATCCCAGACAGAAATCAGAAATCAAGATGATTGTCACCTTACATAGTTATTTCTTCTCCTTGCTCTTTATAAGTTTGATTTCTCTATTGGGGTTGAGAGCTTCCTTCTTTGATCTTGTGTCATCTGCTGCACCTAAAGAGGTTTGTTGTTTGGGCCTTGGAACTACAGCTTCAGGATGCAGCTCCATATATCTATCAGAATCAAAGAATTTGCTTGAAGCATATCTTTCCAATTCTTTCTTTCTCTGTTCAGACAATGTAGTGATGTTGGAGGAGTCTCTGTCTTGCTCTTTAGCTTTCTTAATCTGGTCCAGTGCAGCAAGCTCTTTCATCCTGGCAGTCCAAGCAGTTGGATTATTTTCAGGATCTTCAAAGGGCACTGGTGGCTCATATCTATTTGATGGATTATCCTGAGGAGGCCTGGATGAAACTACTTCCTTCAGTTTATAGGGAAAAGGACCTGAGGTTGTGTCTGATGAGGTTTGTCCTTCCCTGGAGTAAGGATGTTGCCTTGAATAACCTTTTGAATAAACCTGGACTTCCCTTTGATTTCCTCTATAGTTTCCTCTTTTGGATTGAGAACCTCTATACTGGCTTCCCCTATGATAAGATCTTGCATGTGGCTGATAGGGGGTTTGGCTTTTAGCATGAGGTTGAGCAGCTGAGCTTCCGCCTGCACCTGCATCAGGAGGAGGTGGTGGAGGAGGATGAGAATGATGAAACTGGGAAGATCCTTTTTCATACTTCCTCTTTTTCTTCATGGCTTTAAGTTGGTTCTTTGAATACTGCATCCAGTGCTCAGTTATGGGGCAATCATGAAGAATGTAATATGGTATGTCATTATTGTCCTTGACTTTGGCTGGAGGTACTCTCTTCATGGCTTTGCTCCTTGCCTTTCTTTTCCTGGCAATAGTGGCAGAAGAATCATCAGAATCTGTCCTGAATTCATCACTTTCAGAACTTTGCTCAGCATATAGAGCATCAATCTTTTTCATCAAATCTTTCTTGAGCTGGGTTGAAGCAGATGAAGCAGCAGTGATTGGAGCAGCAGCAGATACAACACTAGTAGCAATAGAAGTTGAAGCAGTAGCAGTAGTAACAGACATAGAATGTTCTGGAGCAGCACTCTTAGAAGATGTAACAGCAGTAATACTAGCAGCAGTAATAACAATAGCAGTTGGGGCAGCAACAGTTTCTCTTTCAGAAACAACAATATCAGCAACATCAGGAGTATCATCAGCAAACATAGAAGGCTCAAAATCATGTGCCTCTGTCATATGCATATCCTTAGAAATTGTCTCATCAGCAGTATCAGCAATAATATCAACAAAACTGTCAGCAGGAAGGGCAGCAGCATCAGAAACATCAACAATGCTTTCAACAGGAGAAGCAGCAGCATATACTGAATTGACAAAAGAGTAAATAGTGCTGATGTCACAGCTAGAGAAGGGCACAATGGCCTTGGACAAATCCTCTGATGGGTGGACAGCAGCTCTCTCTAGAAAATAACTGAAATAGGCTGAATCAAATACTGAAAGTAAGGACCTGATGTCCACTGGAAAGACTGCAACTGGAGGTGGAACTGGAGCTTGAGGAAGAACAGCAGCAGCAGCAACAAAAACTGAAGAAACAGCAGGCAAGCTAACTTCATAGGGCATCTCCCCCTGCCTAGATTCAGATAGGGCTGGATCAAGGAACACTGATGAAGGGGCTGCCTGAGGGAATAAGGAGGAGAGCCTGGCAGAAAGAGCTGCCACTGACTAGAGTAATGGAGCCAAGGAGGTCTCCAATAGAAGAGATAGCCTGGGGGCTAGCAATTCATATATCCTGTCAGCTAGGGCTGGAAGATCTACTTGCTCAGCAGTGATATGAGCAGAGGTAGAGGATGGAGGTGGAGCTACTGGTGATGGTGGTGGAGAGCTGGTGGATGGTAGGAGTGATGGTTGAGGTGTGGGTAAAGTGGTGATGGAAGACAATGAGGATTGAGATAGATGGTGTGAAGGTGGGTTGATCAATGATCTCTTATGGAAGTTCCTGGTAAGATGTTGATGAGGAGGTCAGCTCAGGAGGAGAGGAGGGTGAGTCATCCATGAAGGAATCATTAATAAGATTGAAGGATGGAATTGTGGATGTTTCAATATCTGGTTGAGGGTAGGAATATAGTGGATGGAATGGTTCTTCTGTGACAGTTGGAATTGGAGATGGTATTGATGTTGGAGAAGGGCTGGAGATGATGATAGTGGATGGAGTTTGAATGGTGTATGAAACTGGAGAAGATGGAATTAGAGTAGGAGGAGAGGCAGCAGCAGGCAAGTCATCTGCAGGAGCAGAGACTTGAGGGGAAGTGACTATTACAGTCCTGGTGCCTGAAGGTGTGCTTGCAGAAAGGCCTACTGGGCTTGATGATCTGCCTGTCCCATTTGCCAAAAAGGGCACAGGACAATCTCTTAGATGCATTAATGTGTATCCCAGATGATACAAGCAGAGTAGGGCATCTGTTCTGTAGAAAGAGGCCTAGAATCCTCCCAAAATTCACAAAATTTTTATTTATCTTCTTTTTATTCAGGTCAAAGAAGACCTCTCCCCAGTTCAAATTCTTCTTGTCCACTATGGCTCCCATTAAGCATAGCTGATACCTAGAAATGGTATAATGTGATGAGTGCTTAGCCAACAAAACCTTCCCAACTACATCAACCAAGAATCTATATTCCACAGACAGGTTTTCTTCAGCAGCTTGCTAGGGTTAGCCTCAGAATGACTCATTCTGGCAAGCAAATCAGCAAATTCCTCTCCAGACAAATCAGCAGAATCTCCACCAGAACTTAACTCAAAAACTTCTGTCAGAATTGCTGGGGTCAAGGGTACCTGGGTGCCAGAAATTGATCCAACTATAGTGTTTTGATCCTGGTTGTGGGCAGTGTAAACCCACTCTTTAATCTCATTAGCAGCAAGTTTGATCCTGGTGGTCATAATAGTAGCAAGTTTCTGCTCCTTGAAGAGTTCCAAAATATCTTGAAAGACTTGATCAGTAGTACTGAAGGATTCCATGTCAATGTCAAAGCCGACATCAAATTTCATGGCGGCAAGAACATCAACAGAAACGGCCATGGTTACCTGCAAAGAATCAACAAACAAAACGATCAAGTGTAGAAATGTTTGGAGGGAAAGAAAGTTTTTGCAGAGAAATCGAAAGCGCAAAAGGAGAACGACGGAAAAAAAATGAATTTTATATTAGGGTTCGACGCAGAAATGGAAAGATCGTTGAATTCAGTTCGACGATCGGGGCTTCTAAAGGAATCTGAAGAGTCTTCAATATCGTCGATCTCCGTTCGACGATATTGGAGAGCGTCGAGATCTGTTCGACGATCGTTCAGAGAACAAAATCGTCAAGCGCCGTTCGACGATCGCTGACCGAAGAGATAGTTTATACTATCTGAGAAACACTGAACTCAGGTCAACGATTTCGGAAATCATTGATCTCCGTTCGACGATCTGGGGGAAAATCGTCGAGCATAGTTCAGAGACCAGAAAAACTCTAGACACTAAGAAAAATCAAGATGTTTGCCTATGAAAGTCCACCTAGTGTCGGCTATGTGCACCTATGGGGTGGGGAATAGGTGACGTGTGGTTCTTTTGCGGAATTTACAGATGTACCTGCACAATAAAAACAACAAACACATCACACAGAAAACACAGCAAATTTATAGTGGTTCCCCGACTTGGGTACATCCACTTTCCCCCTTCGACCTATCTCCCCAACAAGGGACGACTCGGTCACTTCACCAACGGGATTGAAATCCAATCCCTGCACTAACGGAAGGAGCCCTTCCACACGTGAGAGTCAACACTCTCACAAATCGGGTTGCACCCAACCCTTACAATACGGAACAAAAGTTCCTTTACAATAAAATAAAAGTAGAATGTACACGTGATACAAACTTCTCTTGGAGACTCCGGTGTTCCTCTTTGTTCGACGACGTGTTCTTGAAGTCGATGAAGAGTCTACGACCTTGGTCTCTCTTGGAGAGGATTTCCCCGGAACCGGCGGCGGCACACGAGCGGCGGCTAGCTTCGGGATCGGCGGCTACGATGAAGAGCAGCTGCTGAACTTGGAGATCCAAACTTCGTTGCGAAGCAAGCTCGGTCTACCAACGGTCACACGAGGATCGGTCGTCTCGATCGATTCGGATGGGAAGTGTTTTCGATCAACAAATCGAGAGACAAAGGATCTCTGGATAGACGCGTGAGACTCAAGCCTTGCTAAGCTACTGTCGCCGGAGATCGGGAAGAAGATCTATCGGTGGCGGCGACGGACTTGCGCGAGCGGCGACGGAGGCGGCGGAAGGATTTCGCGATCTTAGGGTTTCTGTGAGCTCGGCGTCTTTCTCTGTTCAAAAGTACCTGAGTATAAATACTGTAGGATTCTCAAATATGACCGTTTGTGGGACCCACAAATGAAATCCCCAAAATCCGGTTCAAACAAATCCAGAAGCAGAATCCGGTTCAGCAGCATTCTGAGAAAACGCCAAGTAAAAATCGGTGAGAATCGCAGACGATTCTCGACGAATCGGCGAGAATCACTAAGTGATTCTCGACGATTCGTCGAGAATCGTTTGTGATTCTCGTCGAATCACTTGTCGATTCTCAACGATTTGGACTTTGTATTCATGGGCTGCTTGACCACTGGTTCGGCGGGAATTACAAGTAATTCTCGTCGAATCTTACTTGGCACCCTATTGAGATGGCCAGAAGGAGTCGGCGAGAATCACTGACGATTCTCGACGATTCGACGAGAATCGCCTAGTGATTCTCGCCGATTCGGCGAGAATCACTTGGTGATTCTCGTCGAATTTGCCTTGGACGATTTTTCGTCTTCCACCTAGGAGCTGCTCCTTGATCCTCCATGCTCCTTGTCTTCTCTTGCATATGAGCGGCCCTGTACTTGAAAGTAAGTGCACTCCAATAGAGAGAGTACACATAGGCCAACACACTGATCTGCTCAACGAGGGATTACGTCGTGCAGACCCGTGTATATTGACCTACTGCACCCTGACATTGGTGTGCACTTAGCGTGAAGAAACTGCAAGTACACCTTGAAAAAGTTTATCAAATACATAGTCTATTGACCTTAGCTTGTCCAGGGGCTTCTTCAAATCAGGTACATTGTGGATACAATACCCAACAATCTCCCCCTATTTGAAGAAGCCTAAACCCTACAAGCTAAGGTGAATAGAGCAAATGAAAAGGAAAGCAACTGAAGGCCATAAACTTAACATCATTAAGTGGAGACATCCCTTACCAATACCGAGTGCTTGGGAGCAAGCTGGAGCCACCTTAGCCTTGACCCCGAGAGGGTTATCTCCCCCTTTTCGGCTTCGGCAAATCGGGGTAAGTAACCTTTGGCCCTTAGCTCCCCCTCAGTTCTTGCAGCTGTACTCACTCGGGAGTTCCCGGCTCCCCCTCAGCTTATGCCTCTGTAGTCTTCATTCTTCATAATTGAGCATCCCCAATTCTGTCTTGAAAAGATTGAACTTTGCCTCGTCTAGGGGCTTTGTGAATATATCAGCAATCTGCTTGTCCGTGGGGACATAACAGAGAGAGATATCCTTGTTCTCCACGTGCTCCCGAATGAAGTGGTAGCGTACTTCAATATGCTTCGTTCTGCTGTGCGACACCGGATTGTTGGCAATGGCAATTGCACTAGAGGAGTCGCAGTACATTGGAACTTCCTTGAACTGAAGGTTGTAGTCGGCCAACTGATTTCGGATCCAAAGGAGTTGTGCGCAACAGCTTCCTGCTGAGATATACTCTGACTCGGCTGTGGAGGTTGCAACACAATTTTGTTTCTTGCTGTTCCGTGAGATAAGCCTCCTGCCGAGGAATTGACACGTCCCGGAGGTGCTTTTCCTGTCATCCCTGCTCCCTGCAAAATCAGCATCTGAAAAGCCTATTAGCTCGACATCATTGTTCCTCGGGTACCACAGGCCAAGATTAGGAGTACCTTTAAGGTATCTTAGAATTCGCTTTGCAGCGACATAGTGAGATTCCTTAGTGTTCACCTGATATCGGGCACATACGCATGTGGAGAACATAATATCCGGTCTACTGGCAGTAAGGTAGAGCAGGGATCCAATGATGCTTCTGTATTTGGTTTCATCGAAAGGTTTACCTTTCTCATCCTTATCCAGAGACATGGTGGATCCCATTGGAGTCCTCATAGAGGTTGCACTCTCCATACCGAATTTCTTAAGGAGTTTATTTGTGAACTTCATCTGAGAGATGAAGATTCCATCCTCAGACTGTTTCACTTGAAGGCCTAAGAAATACTTGAGCTCTCCCATACTGCTCATTTCAAACTTTCCTTGCATGAGTTTAGAAAACCTTTTGCAAAGATTGTTATCTGTTGAGCCGAATATTATGTCATCTACATAGATTTGCACCAGCAAAATCTTGCCTTTGACTTCCCGGAGAAACAATGTCTTATCTATCTTACCTCTGGAGAACTTGTTCTCAAGAAGAAAACTAGATAAAGTCTCATACCAAGCTCGTGGAGCTTGTTTCAACCCATATAAAGCCTTATTAAGAAAATAAACGTGATTGGGATAAGTAGGGTCGACAAAACCTGGGGGTTGAGCGACGTATACTTCCTCTTTCAGGTCTCCGTTCAGGAATGCCGATTTCACATCCATTTGGTAGACAGTGAATCCTTTGTGTGAAGCATATGCCAGGAACAACCGGATTGCCTCGAGCCTTGCGACTGGTGCGAAGGTTTGGTCGAAGTCAATCCCTTCCTTCTGTCTGTAACCTTGAGCCACCAGCCTGGCCTTGTTCTTTATGATGACACCATGTTCATCCAGCTTGTTTCTGAAAATCCACTTCGTGCCAATGACATTCTGCTTGTATGGTCTGGGAACCAGTGTCCAAACCTTGCAACGTTCGAATTGATGTAGTTCCTCTTGCATGGCCAGAATCCATGCCGCATCCTTGTTCGCCTCGTCGAACTTCTTTGGCTCTACCTGTGACAGGAAGCTGAGATGCAATACTTCGTTAGTTGTACCTCTTCGAGTTCTGACGCCTACACGAGGATCTCCGATGATCTGTTCTCTAGGATGATCCCGCACGTGACGGAGCTCTAGAAGTCTGGCGTCTGGAGCTTCAGCTACTTCTTGTGCTTCTCTTTCTTCTAAAAGATTTGTTCCATCTTGATCTTCAACATCTTCAGATGACGTGGAGGTGGAAACTTTGATGTACTTGGGTGCATCATCTTTAGGGGTCTCATCCAGATTCAGCTGGTCAAGTCTAGCACCTGCATCTTCAAGAAGACTACTGGAAGAATGACAGTTAAGCAAACTTCCTTCATCAAATACAACATTTATTGATTCTTCTACCACTAGGGTTTTCTTATTGAAGACCCTATATGCCCGACTATGGGAACTATAGCCCATGAATATGCCCTCGAAGCATTTTTCACCGAATTTAGTACGCGGGTACTTCCCATTATTCAGTACATAGCATCTGCAACCAAAGATCCTCAAGTAGGACATGGTTGGTTTCCTGCCTTTCAGTAGCTCGTAGGGCGTCTTACGATGATGTTTGTTGATCAAAGCTCGGTTTTGTACATGACATGCCGTATTGACACCCTCTGCCCAGAAGTATTCCGGGAGAGAAGCATCTTTCAACATAGTCGTGCAGGCTTCAATGAGAGTTCTATTTCTCCTCTCCGCAACTCCATTTTGCTGAGGAGTGCGCGGGGAGGAAAACTCATGAAAGATACCTTGTTCTTCACAAAATTCTGTCATAGCACCAGATTCGAATTCTGTTCCATGGTCACTTCGGATTTTGACCACAGAGCAGTTAAATTCGTTCTGAACTTGCTTGACAAAATTAGTGAAGATGTCAAAAGTATCTGACTTTCGTTTCAAAAAGAACACCCATATAAACCGTGAGTGATCATCAACTATCACTAGCGTATATGACTTGCCTCCCAAGCTATGAACTTGCATTGGGCCAAACAAGTCCATATGTAGCAGGTAAAGACATCGGGAAGAGTCTTTGTCTGCAATGCTCTTAAAGGTAGCCCGTGTCTGTTTGCCCATCTGGCATGCATGACAGGGGCTATCCTTGATGCACTTGATACTGGGAGCATCTCTTACTAAATTCTTAGAAAATAGCATACTAATTGTCTTATAATTAATATGTGCCAATCTCTTGTGCCATTGTTCACAAAGAGAAGCACTGCCTGTTGCCACAAGGCATACGAGGGTAGATGAATCTATACTAAGAAAATCTAAGCAGAAGATATTTTTGCTCCTAATGCCTGATAATACCGTCTCAGAGGAGGTACGTGAAATTATCAGACATTTATCCTTGCAGAACTTAACGTCATAACCTTTATCACATAACTGACTTACACTGATCAGGTTATGGTTTAACCCTTCAACATAAGCCACGTCGGTGATAGAGATTATACCGTTGGAAATCATACCATAACCTCTGGTGACTCCTCGATCTGACCCTCCAAAGATGACTTTGGGTCCATTCTCGACTGGAGTGTAATCACGCAGCAGGCTTCTTGTCCCGGTCATATGCCGGGAGCATCCACTGTCCAAATACCAGATTGGCGTTTTGGTGGCCTTTGGACATTCCTGCAAAATAAAATTAATTTGCCTTAGGAACCCAATCGAACTTGGGTCCTAGATTCCTGGTTAGCACACTCCCCCTCGGTCGGTTAACCCTACGAGTGGTCGGTCTCGCATTGTTAACATGGGGAGTCTCGTAGTTCCTTGGATTAAACCAACAATCCACGGCAAAGTGACCGACTTTGCCACAGCACCAACAGTCGAACCTGTTGTATCTCTTCCGAGGCTCCTGCCTTACCCTGGGAACAACGGGTACAGCTGGGGCCTTGGATCTGGAGGTGGAGGCCTCATGGTGACGGCAGTCACATGACTTTGTCACCTTCTGAATAACAGGCTTGACTTTTGGCGCCTGCTTTCCATTATGGCCGCTAGAGAACGGACCATAATTTCCTATGTGGATCTCCTCATAAGGTGCCTTGAAGGCACTCTCACCAAAGTTCCGGGGGAAGTTCCAGCCGTCATACCGGCTCTTAGGCTTTGCAACCGAGGGCCGGAAATGATGCCCAAATGTTGACTCAAAGTCATGTTGGTTGCAAGGAAAGCCAGGCTTTCTGAACGCAACAGGACTAATAGGAGCCTTCCCCTTTTCATCAGCAGAGGTCTTCTTGGCGGCCTTATTCTTCCTCTGGTTCTTGTTCCTCCTAGATGAAGAACCAGATGCCCCAATATGCCCCAAGCCAGCTCCTTTGGCCTGAGCAGAGAAGGTGTCAACGACTGGAAGCACTGTTTTTGGCATAGAGAAGCTCTGTACGATCTTCCTTTCTGCCGCAAGTAGTTCTTCCAATTTGTTGACTTCCTCCTGCTTGAGATCAAGGAGCTGCAAAGACTCTGAGTGCTTTGAAGTCAGGTCAAGGTGTTCCTGCCGGAGAGAAATCAAACTAGTGACCTCTTCCCTTAGGGATACACACTCACCCTTAAGGAATTTTACTTCCTTCTTCTCAGCCCTCAGTCTCTTACGGCACTCGTCGAAAGTGTTGAGCAAAAGCTCATACTTCTCGAGGAGTTCAGCTTCGCGGGCCGAAGGGCCATCCTCAGGTTCATCATCCTGAGACTCAGGATCAGAGTCGGAGTCGGAGAGAGGGGTGTGAGCTTTTACCTTCCCAGTAAATGGGGGACATTCTCCTTCTGAGTCTGAGCGACCCACCAGCCCGAAGTAGGCTTCCTCATCATCACTGGAGTCTGAGGAGTCAGACTCACTTAGTGTCTTTGGTCTTCTAGCGATGTAGCTCCGCTCCTTCTTCTTATCTCTGGAGGATTTGAGCTCCTCTCCTTTCCCTTTATCTCTTTTGCTTTGATGGCAGTCGGCCACAACGTGACCTGGCTTATTGCATCCAAAACAAATGATATCAGAAGAACGATGTTTGTTAGGTTTAGATGCATACCTGTCAGAAGAGTAGTTTTTCTTCTGATGTCTGGAAGAGGAGCCGTCTCTTTTTCTTTGATTCCTCATCTTGAGGAATTTCTTGAACTCTCGAGTGATGAGGGAGAAATCCTCTTCTGACAGTTCTGAGCTGGAGGAGCATGGATCAGAGTCCTCCTCTTCTTCCTTATTTCTGGCACGGTATGACACCGCACCCTTCCCTTTTCTGGAGTGACTGGCTTTTAGGGCCACAGTCTTTTCTTTAGCAGCAGCCTTCTCTGCTTCTTCCTCTGCCTTCCTGGTGTTCAGCTGAAGTTCATAGGACATCAGCTTCCCGAACAGGATTTGTGGATCAGTTTCTGCTAGTCTGCCAAATTCTCTGATGGCGCAGATCTTTGTGTCCCATTCCTTAGTAAGGGACCTAAGGAATTTGTCATTGAGTTCACCATTGGTGAACACTCTTCCATAGCCCTTGAGGGCATTGACAATCTTCAGGAAGTTCTCGTATGTGACTCCGATCTCTTCCTTAGGCCCTTGCCGGAAGGCCTCATACTTCTGGTTCAGGAGGGATCTCCGATCATCCCTTACTTCATCTGTGCCCTCCATTAGAATGATCAGACACTGCCATATCTCCTGAGCTGTCCTGCAGTTGCTGAAGTTTTGCATCATCGAGTCATCAACTGCACTGACCAGGATGTTTCTTGCCTTCATGTCAAGGCCCACTAGGACCATCTCATCCTTATCCATTTCAGAGAGTGTCTTCGGCACTTTCTTGGTGGGATCAATGGTGGAGGCCTTAGTGGGGACATAAGGTCCCTCCAGCACGATCATGAACAGTCGAGGGTCCACTGCTTCCATGTAGAACCTGATTCTTTCCTTCCAGATAGGAAAGTTGAGTCTGTTGCACACTGGGATCTTGCCGGAGTACTTGAGCCCGTCCATAGTAGATGTATGTCTCCTTGTTGACACTAGTGGCAGGATTCACCTCAAGGTGTTAGCCTTTTTGTTGAGGAACCTCGCTCTGATACCACTTGAAAGTCCACCTAGTGTCGGCTATGTGCACCTATGGGGGTGGAATAGGTGACGTGTGGTTCTTTTGCGGAATTTACAGATGTACCTGCACAATAAAAACAACAAACACAGCACACAGAAAACACAGCAAATTTATAGTGGTTCCCCGACTTGGGTACATCCACTTTCCCCCTTCGACCTATCTCCCCAACAAGGGACGACTCGGTCACTTCACCAACGTGATTGAAATCCAATCCCTGCACTAACGGAAGGAGCCCTTCCACACGTGAGAGTCAACACTCTCACAAATCGGGTTGCACCCAACCCTTACAATACGGAACAAAAGTTCCTTTACAATAAAATAAAAGTAGAATGTACACGTGATACAAACTTCTCTTGGAGACTCCGGTGTTCCTCTTTGTTCGACGACGTGTTCTTGAAGTCGATGAAGAGTCTACGACCTTGGTCTCTCTTGGAGAGGATTTCCCCGGAACCGGCGGCGGCACACGAGCGGCGGCTAGCTTCGGGATCGGCGGCTACGATGAAGAGCAGCTGCTGAACTTGGAGATCCAAACTTCGTTGCGAAGCAAGCTCGGTCTACCAACGGTCACACGAGGATCGGTCGTCTCGATCGATTCGGATGGGAAGTGTTTCCGATCAACAAATCGAGAGACAAAGGATCTCTGGATAGACGCGTGAGACTCAAGCCTTGCTAAGCTACTGTCGCCGGAGATCGGGAAGAAGATCTATCGGTGGCGGCGACGGACTTGCGCGAGCGGCGACGGAGGCGGCGGAAGGATTTCGCGATCTTAGGGTTTCTGTGAGCTCGGCGTCTTTCTCTGTTCAAAAGTACCTGAGTATAAATACTGTAGGATTCTCAAATATGACCGTTTGTGGGACCCACAAATGAAATCCCCAAAATCCGGTTCAAACAAATCCAGAAGCAGAATCCGGTTCAGCAGCATTCTGAGAAAACGCCAAGTAAAAATCGGTGAGAATCGCAGACGATTCTCGACGAATCGGCGAGAATCACTAAGTGATTCTCGACGATTCGTCGAGAATCGTTTGTGATTCTCGTCGAATCACTTGTCGATTCTCAACGATTTGGACTTTGTATTCATGGGCTGCTTGACCACTGGTTCGGCGGGAATTACAAGTAATTCTCGTCGAATCTTACTTGGCACCCTATTGAGATGGCCAGAAGGAGTCGGCGAGAATCACTGATGATTCTCGACGATTCGACGAGAATCGCCTAGTGATTCTCGCCGATTCGGCGAGAATCACTTGGTGATTCTCGTCGAATTTGCCTTGGACGATTTTTCGTCTTCCACCTAGGAGCTGCTCCTTGATCCTCCATGCTCCTTGTCTTCTCTTGCATATGAGCGGCCCTGTACTTGAAAGTAAGTGCACTCCAATAGAGAGAGTACACATAGGCCAACACACTGATCTGCTCAACGAGGGATTACGTCGTGCAGACCCGTGTATATTGACCTACTGCACCCTGACATTGGTGTGCACTTAGCGTGAAGAAACTGCAAGTACACCTTGAAAAAGTTTATCAAATACATAGTCTATTGACCTTAGCTTGTCCAGGGGCTTCTTCAAATCAGGTACATTGTGGATACAATACCCAACAGCCTAGTCTTGGTCAATTTTTAAACTTTTAAAATCTTGGAACTTATTTTAGACTTCCTCCATCTAATATTCCTAACTGATTTAGGAAGAAGGTGTGTTTCTTTTCATCCAAGGGCTTGGTGAAAATATCTCCCCTTTGCAAATCAGTTGGGATATATTGAAGTTCAATTTTATTCTTCTCAACATTATCCCTTAAGAAATGATGTCTAATCTCTATGTGTTTTGTCCTACTATGGAGGACTGGATTTTGAGCTATAGAAATAGCACTGGTGTTATCACAAAAGATTTTAGACTTCTCTAAGTTGTAGCCATAGTCTAGGAGTTGGTTTTGAATCCACAAGATTTGTGAACAACAACTTCCTGCAACCATATATTCAGCTTCAGTAGTTAAAGTTGACACAGAAGTTTGTTTCTTGCAAAACTAAGAGACAAGTCTGTCACCAAGGAACTGACAAGTTCCACTGGTGCTTTTCCTGTCAATTCTGCATCCAGCATAATCAGCATTAGAAAATCCAGTTAAATCAAATGCTGAATCTTTTGGATACTAGAGACCTAGATTTGGACAACTTTTAACATACCTGAGAATCCTCTTTACTAATGTTAGGTGTGACTCTCTAGGGCTTACTTGGAACCTAGCACATATACATGTAGCAAACATTATATCTGGTCTACTAGCTATAAGGTACAGTAAAGAGCCAATCATTGCTCTATATGTTGTCTGATCAACAGGTTTCCCATGTTCATCAGCATCCAATACAACATTAGTAGGCATAGGTGTTTTCATACAAGATGCTTCAGACATGCCAAATTTCTTAACCAATTCATTTGCATACTTGGTTTGAGAAATAAAGATGCCTTCAGCATGTTGTTTGACTTGCAATCCTAGAAAGAAGGATAGCTCACCCATGCTACTCATTTCAAATTTAGAATACATTAGGTTGGAAAACCTTCTGCACAATTTTGAATCAGTAGAACCAAAATAATATCATCTACATAAATCTGTACTAGTAGAGTATGGGACTTATGGGTTCTAATGAAAAGAGTTTGGTCTACTCTACCCCTTATAAATCCATTTTCCAAAAGGAAGCATGCTAGAGTCTCATACCATGCTCTAAGAGCTTGCTTGAGACCATATAATGCTTTGTTCAACTTAAAAACATAATCAGGATAAGTTGGAGAGATAAAACCTGGAGGTTGTCTGACATATACTTCTTCTTTGATGTCTCCATTTAGAAATGCACTTTTGACATCCATCTGATATACCTTGAAGCCTTTATGTGCTGCATAAGCTAAAAATATTCCGATGGATTCCAATCTTGCAACTGGTGCAAAAGTCTGGTCATAGTCTATGCCTTCTTCTTGAGAATATCCTTGAGCAACTAGCCTTGTCTTGTTCCTTACAATTACTCCTTGATCATCCAGTTTATTTCTGAACACCCACTTTGTTCCAACAATGGAGTGATCCTTGGGCTTTGGCACTAGTTCCCACACTTTGTTCCTTTCAAATTGATGCAACTCTTCTTGCATTGCAATGATCCAGTGTGGATCTTGCTCTGCATCTTGAATGGACTGAGGTTCAATTTGAGATAAGAAGCAAGTGTGCAACAGGTTTTGGTTGACCTAATTTCTGGTTTGCACACCAGCTGAGATGTCTCCAATTATTTGGGAAATTGGATGGTCTCTTGATGTTACTAAATCAACAGGGGGTGTTGATTGTTCACCAACATGTGTTGTTGTTTCCTCTTGTGGTACAACAACTGGCTCTTCAGGTTGTTTTTCTTCAATGTGTTGAATACTTTCTTCATCTTCATTGCTTTCCTCTTTTTGAGTAACCTGTAACTTGTTCAAGTCTTCAACAAGAGAATGTTCCTGCAAAGGTTCTATGGTAGAAGAGATCTTCTCCTTGAAAGACATGTTAGATTCATCAAATGATATATGAACAGATTTCTCAATTTTAAGAGATGATTTATTATAAACCCTATAAGCCTTACTGATCATGGAGTATCCCAGAAACACTCCTTCATCAGCTTTAGCTTGAAATTTTGCTAAATATTTCTTGTCATTATTATGTATATAGCAAATACAACCAAAAACTCTAAAATAATCAACTTTAGGTTTCTTCCCTTTGAGTAATTCATAGGGAGTCTTGCCCTTTAGTTTATGTATCAAACTTCTATTCAGCATATAGTTGGAGGTGTTCACTGCCTCTGCCCAAAAGGATAGAGGAAGGTGAGCATCTGATAACAATATAGTGACAGATTCAATAAGGGTTCTATTTTTTCCTTTCAGCTACCCCATTTTGTTGAGGAGTTCTAGGAGCTGAGAAAGTATGCCTGATCCCTTCACTCTGACAGAACTCTTGCATAAGAAGAGAATCAAACTCTGTCCCATGATCACTTTTGATCAGGGCAATGTGAGTATTGAACTCAATCTGTATGCATTTGAGAAACTCTGTCAAACACTTAAAGTTATCAGACTTCTTCCTCAAAAAGAACACCCATGTGAATCTAGAGAAGTCATCTACAACTACTAAGGTGTAAGATTTCCCTCCTAGGCTTTGTACTGTGATGGGTCCAAAAAGATCCATGTGTAACAGATACAATATCCTAGGTGAATCACTCTTATTAAGTGACTTAAAACTATTTTTAGTTTGCTTGCCTAATTGACAAGCCCTGCAGAGTCCTTCCTTCTTGTAGGGGCCAGAAGGTAGTCCTCTAACAAGGTTATCCTTGGATAGCCTAGCAATTGTTCTAAGGTTTAAGTATCCTAGTCTCTTATGCCATAAAATATTAGGTCTACAGACAGAATTGAACAGGCAAATATCTACATCTGTTGAAAGAAAATCTACTAGATAGATATTACCTTTCCTTTTACATGTCAACACAGTTGTGTTGTCCTCTGACTTGATCTTGCATAAAGCTTTGCTGAAGGTCACCTGGTAGCCTTCATCACACAGCTGACTGATGCTTATTAAGTTGTACTTCAGTCCTTCTACATAAGCTACCTTCTTGAATGTTACTGATCCAATCTGGACTGCACCATATCCTTTAGTTTGTCCAAAGTTTAAATCACCAAAAATAACTTTGGGTCCAAGCTTGGCTTTAAAGGATGTGAGGTTGTCCTTATTTCCTGTCATGTGCTTAGAGCACCCACTATCCAAGTACCATTGCTGGTTTGATGTTGGATAGGTCTTCACCTGCACATAAAATAATTCATTTATTTTTGACCTAGTTTACCTTGGGCCTAGGTTGATAACCTTTAAACTCAGAAATAAAAGACATCCCAGGTTGACTCTTATAACCTTCAGGATGATATCTCCTTGGAGGTATAATCCATTCAGTATAAGGGTTAAAGATTTGGGATGAAGGACCCCTAGGATTGGATTTTGATTTGCCCTTGAAAGAATTTCCAGAGCTCTGACCTCTGTTCGACGATCGTGGAGCTGCGTTCGACGATCTTGGGTCAGATCGTCGAGCTCCGTTCTACGGTCGACTATGGAAGAGTTCAGGAATTAGAGATCGTCGACCTGAGTTCGACGATTTTGCCTGAGATCGTCGATCTGCGTTCGGCGATCGTCGAGCTCCGTTCGACGATTTCTGCTGGAACTTAGTTTTCTTGGGCAGATCAGAATTTTTCCTAGCTACCTCTACAACTCCCTTTCCTTTATCAGAAATGAACTTGATTGGAGTTGTTAGAACTATGGGTTGGCTGGATGAAGCACCCAAGCCCAGTGTACTATTAAATCTGGAGTTCACTGTGCTTGTGATGTCCACCAGCTTGATACTTCTCCCATTAAGGGATTCTTCAAGCTTCTTGGCCTCAGATAGCTCACCTTTCAGTGAAGCTATCTGCTCCCTACAGCACTCCAACTCCTGAGAGAGTTTGAGGTTTTCTGACTTTAAGGTATTATTTTCAGATAAATGATTTCTGAGAGCGATAATTTCTTTCTCAGATTTTAACAAGTCTAAACATAATGCTTTAAACTCAGATTTAAAGTCCTCTGAATTGAAATCAAATGAACTAATTACCTGGTCTTCTTCAAGTTGAGTCTCTGAATCTGACTCTGAGTCTTCTTCATCTGAATTATGTTGTGAGGCATTGATTGTCATCATGCAGAACTCTTTCTCTTCTGCATCATCTTCATCATCACTGGAGCTGGATGAGGCTTCTGATTCCTCTTCAGTTTCACTCCAGGATTCAGCAACAAATCCCTTTCTTGTGTGTTTGTTTTTGCTTGAGGAGGGTTTGCCATTGCCATTCCTCTTGAAGTCTTTCTCCTTTCTTCTTTCTTTCTTGTCCCTTCTGTCCTTGTTCTTGTTCTCTGGACAGTCAGGTACAATGTGCCCTGGTTTCCTGCAACCAAAACAGACAATTTCCTTATTATTTGACTTATCATACCTTGGCTTATCATGCTCCTTGTATGATCTCTTTCTGAAGTCCTTTCTGGCCATGTTGTAGAATCTTTTGGCCAACAGACTGAGCAGTTCATCATTGCCTGTGACTTTGTCTTCAGGCTGATCTTCAGTTGCTTTGAAGGCTATTGTCTTCTCTTTTCTTGTGGCTGGTGAAGCAGCCTTCTGTTCTTCTTCTCTATTCTTAATAAGTAGCTCATAAGATTTGAGCTTACCCAATAGAGTTTCTGTGGTGATCTCATTAAAACTTCTGGCATCCTTGATTGGCCAGATTCTTGAATCCCAAGTGCTAGGGAAGCACATTAGAATTTTGTCATTAAGTTCAGTCAGTGAGATCTCCTTATCCAAGGTTCTGAGTTCACTGACTATCAGACTAAGTCTATTTTACATATCTCCAACTGATTCAGCTTCTCCCTTCTTGAGATATGAGGTGGGATCTCATGTCCTTTCTCTCATCAGCTGAGCCTGAGACTATTTCAGAGAGTTTATCCCAGATTTCCTTTGCTGAATTACATTCAGCCACCTTTTGAAAGATGTCATCAGACATGGTCTGGGCTAAGATGTTCATAGCCTTGGCATCAACTACCTTCCATTTCTTGATATCAACATCTATTCCTGATGGAGGTGGAACAACATTTGTACTTGAGTTCTCTGGAGGTCTTGAACAAACTGTCAAAATAGAATTAAAAATATCCTCGTCAATAGAATTCATGTATAATCTGACCCTTGCTTTCCAAAGTGCAAACTTGGATAGATTGCACACTGGAGGTCTGGTGCTAGCATAATCTTTGTTTTGGGCCATGATTTGACAAAACAAAATCTAATAATAAACTCAAAACAAAACAGATCTAACTAGAAATCTTTGGGTTCAGGTGTTAGCCTGTGCAACCACCAAGGTGTGGTATGTTTAACCAACCTGGCTCTGATACCAATTGAAAGTGCAGCTAGATCTGATATACTCTAAAGGGGGGGGGGAATAGAGTATATGGTGCTTGAAAACTTTTTACAACAATTGTTGTAATCTGAGTGAACAGGGAAGTAACTATTAATCTAATCACAAAATAACCTACAACAGAAATTAATCACAGATCTAAACTAATCACACAACAATCACAGCCAGAAACAAAAGATAAAGACAAGCAAGCCAGAAGACACAAGGAGCTATAGTGGTTCCCCTAAACTTGGGTACATCCACTCTTCTACCACCCTAGGTAGGAATCCACTGCAGGATGAGTTGATCAGGTGTCCTGGGCACCAATGAGCTTTTGATAAGGTGCTCAAAAACCAAATCAGATTTTTTGATTAGGTGTCTTGCCACCAATGAGCTTTTGACAAGGTGCTCAAAAACCAAACACAAACTTTTGAAGGGAGTTTGAGAAACCCTTTACAGAGATGGAGATGAGAGAGTTATGGAAGTCTTCTATTTCTCAGAGCAGCTGAGAAGACTATGTGGATTTGATGTTGTCAAAGCTCCCCCTGAGTTCTTGAGATGTTCAGGAAATGAAGCTTTGCTGTAGGGTGATAGGCCTTCAGAAGTTGATCTACAGCAAATGATGATTTCAGCAACAGCTGAAATGTTAGGTGTCTGGAGTCTTTGAATGATGTTGGCCTTGAACACTTGAATCACAAGAGATCAGAAGATTTCAGAAGGTTTGATCTCCTTGGATGTGTGTTCTTGAGAGAATTCTTTGAGACAGAGAATATTTAGTTCTTGTTCTTCTTGTCTGTATTGTCTCTTCTGATCTGTGTTCTAAGTGATGGAGAGATTCAAAAATCTTGTATTTTATTCTCTGGTCCTGAATAGAAAAACATCCTCTGTCAAGAATAGTCGTTGGCCTGTCATTAATTGCATCCTTAATTACAAATATCTTCTGGAGGAAAGTCCAAAGAAACACTCCTTGATAATCCCTTGAAACTTGGTCCAGAATAAATGAAAACGGCTAGAAAATCTTCTGAATTAATTGCTGAATAACTCCTGAATTTGAATCTTGAAAAATCCTTTAACTCATCAGAAAAACGTCGAACTGAGCTCTGCTATCGTCGAACTGAGCTCAGCGATTTGGACTTATACAGCAACAGAAATCGTCGATCTGAGCTCAACTATCGTCGAACTGAGCTCAGAGATAGAGAATCAATACCGAGTCAAGATCGTCGAACTGAGCTCACAGATCGTCGAATGGAGTTCGACGATTTGTTGAAGTTGAGCTCAGCGATCGTCGAATGGAGTTCGACGATCTGTCGAAGTTGAGCTAGACGATCGTCGATTGGAGTTCGACGATTCGTCGTGCTGAGCTCGACGATATGACTTAGTCTTCAAACTGAAAATCCTTGGTCTTGAGGGCAGCTTCCAAACCTAAGTACTAACCCTTAGACTCAATTCTAATTGACCTTTAGATCTATACAGGAGGTCAAAAACAGGTTTCCTAAGGACATAGTGATCCTGACCCAAATTAGTAATAGGATGTTCCAACAATGCTACTTAATTTCTTAAATAAGTATCAAAGCGCCACGGGTCAAGTGAAGGAATGCCGGACCCAACAATCCCCCCCGGCGTCCAGCACAACCCGTCGGCTCAGAGGTGGAGTTACCATATGGCCCACATGGCTCAGAGGTGTGGTTACCTCATGGCCCACACGGCTCAGAGGTGGGGTTACCACATGTCCATGGTTGCACGACTCAGAGGTGGGGTTAGCACATGTCCACGATTGCCTGACCCGTCGGACCCACACAGGTAGAAGGGAAAATCAGGATTTAATAGCGCTCCCCCGGTCTTGAACTCGTGACCTGCTCTGATACCAATTGAATGATCAAGCGCATACCCAACTACACCAAAAGCCCGGACTGTTGGAGAGGGCGCTACTTAATTTCTTAAATAAGTAGCAAAGCGCCACGGGTCAAGTGAAGGAACGCCGGACCCAACAAAACATTTATCAGTCAAGAAGTTCCTGGATCTACTCTGGTTAAGGCTAAAAGATTGAAGACCTACTCACCCTAAAGCAAAGCTCAATCTTCCTGAACAACTCAATAACTCAGGGGGAGCTTTGTTAACATCAAGATCCGTTTGTCTTCTCAGTTGTATTTGAGAAAGAGAAGAAACCATCACTCTCTCACCCCCTCACTGTACAAAGGGTTCTTTAACTCCCTTCAAAAGTTATTCCTTGGTTGCAAGTCACCTGATCAAAAGACTTGGGATTGGTTTTTGAGCACCTGATCAAAAGCTCATTGGTGGCAGTCACCTGATCAAAAACTTGAGTGGATTCTTACCAGGGTGGTAGAAGAGTGGATGTACCCAGGTTGAGGAACCACTATAAAAATTCTTGTGTTATCTGATTGCCATCTTTTCCTTTGTTCTTGCTGTGCCTGTGCTAGTTAGGTTGGCTGTACCTGTATTAGTTAATTTAGTCTTGGTGTGCCTGTGGTAGATTAGGTTATCTTAGTTTGCACTTTTACTTACAGTAAATATTGGTATCAAATAGTTGTTATACTCTGAAGTTTTAATTAACAACAAAAAAAAGCTTTAAAGTTTTAAAGATACTCTATTCACCCCCCCTCTAGAGTATATCAGATCTAACCCTAACTTTAAATTGGTATCAGAGCAGTGTTTCTTTGGTTGTACAAGTTAACCCTTGAACCAAAAGATCCTGTGTTAGATCTGATCCTTTATTTTCCTTAGGATTATATACACAGCATGGCATAGAACAAGGACTAGGCAAACACCAAACCTCTAGTGTATAACTTAAATAAGTTTGCCATCTGTAAGGCAAGAATTAAGCTATATATGAATTCCATTGATGAGGACATCTATAACTCTATTTTGACAGGTCCTTCTCAATCAACTGCCTCTACATCTACAACAACCTCCAACATTCATGCAGTTCCACCACCTGAGTGGACTGATGCTCAGAAGAAAGCAAAAGTTGTTGATGTTAAAGCCATGAACATTCTGGCCCAAATAATGTCTGATGACATATTCCAGAAAGTGGCTGAATGCACTTCAGCAAAGGCCATTTAGGACTCTCTTAACCAAATGGCGGTTGGCTCTGCTGATGAGAGGAAAGAAAGAAGATCGAATCTCATATCCCCGTATGAGAACTTCAAGAAGGATGAGTCAGAATCTGTTGCTGACATGGACAACAGACTGAGCTCAATAATCAATGAGCTGAAGACCTTGGATAAGGACATCACCCTTACTGAGGTAAATGATAAAATCCTCATGTGCTTCCCAATCTCATGGGATTCAAGGATCCGACAAATCAAGGAAGTCAGGAGCTTAAATGAGATTTCCACAGAATCTCTACTTGGAAAGCTTAAATCTTATGAGCAGCTGATAAAGTCCAGAGAAGCAGCTGAACAAAGGACTCCTCCACCAGCAAGAAAGGAGAACAACTTGGCATTCAAGGCTGCTGAAGAGACTGAAGCTTCAACAGTAAATGAAGAATTGATGAGTCTCCTTGCCAAGAGATTTTACAAAATGCCAAGAAAGGACTTCAGAAGAAAATCATCCAGGCAGGATGATAAGCCAAGGTATGATAAAACACCTACTAAAGAAGTAGTATGTTTTGGGTGCAGGAAACCTGGACACTTTATCTCAGAGTGTCCAGAGAATCAAAAGAAAGAAAGAAGAAGAGAGAAGGACTCCAGAAGACAGCAAAGCTCAGGGCCTTCCTCCAATAAATACAAAACGAAGGAGAAGAGTTTTATAGCTGAAAACTGGAGTGACACTGAAGATGAATCCACATATTCTAGTTCCAGTGAAGAGGAAGAAGAGGCAAGGGCCAAGGAAGTATGCCTCATGGCCATCAATGCCTCTAGAAGTCAATCAGATGATGAAGAAGAATCTGACAATGAAGAAGCTTCAGAATCATAAGTTGATCCGATACTTTCATCTTTTGATTATAGTTTTGATAGTTTTAAAACTGAGTTTAAAACCATTTGTATTGACATAATCAATTCTGAAAAGGAAATTAAAAACTTAGGGAAAAACTATCTAATCAGGAAAATTTGATTTCTGAAAATACTAAGTTAAAAGAGGAACTAACACTAGCCAATGAACAAATTATTTCTTTAAAAACACAGCTATGTGAGGCTAAGCAACTTGAGGAATCTCTCAATGGGAGAAGCCTTAAGCTGATGGACATTACAAGCACAGTCAATGCCAGACTGAATGGCAAACTGGGCTTGGGTGCATCATCAAGTTTACCCCTCATACTTAAGAAGAATATATTATCAACTCCCATTAGATTTGTTTCAGCCAAAGGTAAAGAGGTAATAAACAACAAACAAACCACAAAAGAATTACCTAACACTAAAAATCAAAATAATAAAAACCAAAAAATCTTAAGTAAAGACAAAGTTCAACAGATTTCGTCGAACTCAGGTCGATGAAATGTGGCTAGTTCGTCGAACCCCGATAGACGGTCTATGAACGCCAATATTAGCTATAATAATTCGTCTTACTGCGATCGACGAACTGTGTATGGTTCGTCGAGCAAAGATCGACGAACTTGGGGCACAGAAAATGAATATATTCATTCTTTGAGCAGAGATCGACAATCTCATCCCACTTCGTCGAACTCTGGTCGACGAACTTACAACTTTTCGTCGAACCCAGACAGACTTAATAAAAGTCATAATTATAACAGCAACTCTAATCAAACTAGAAAACCTTTTAATCCACTTGCTGATTGGATAATTACTCCTAGAGGATATCACCCCTTAGGGTATAAATCTCAACCTGAATTTTCATTAATATTAAGCTTTTCTTATCAACAATATAAAGGACCCAAGATAACCTGGGTCAAGAACAACTAATTATTTTCATTGCAGGAAAAGAGCTGTCCAGCTGTTAATCAAAAATGGTACCTGGATAGTGGATGCTCCAAGCATATGACTGGCAGCAAGGACAACTTAATTAACTACAAGTCCAAGTTGGGACCAAATGTGATCTTTGGTGATTCAAATTGGGGCTAGTCTGAAGGTTTTGGAGAAGTAAAGATTGGAGCAGTCACTTTCAAAAAGGTGACATATATAAGTGGACTCAAGCATAACCTCATCTCTATAAGTCAACTATGTGATGAAGGTTATCAGGTACACTTTAACTCGACATCTTGTATTATTTCTAATAAAGAAAAACAAACTGTTTTAATTGGAAATAGATAAGGTAACATATACATAGTAGATTTTCATTCTGCAAATTTAGATATCTGTTTACTTAATATTGTCAGCAATCAAAATGATTTTTGACATAAAAGGCTAGGACATGTTAATACGAAAAACATTACTAGGCTATCTAAAGACAACCTTGTGAGAGGTTTGTCTTCTGGTCCCTACAAGAAGGAAGGCCTCTACAGGGCTTGTCAACTAGGCAAGCAAACTTAATCTATTTTTAAATCAGTTAATAAGAGTGATTCACCTAGGATCTTGTACTTGCTACATATGGACTTTTTTGGACCTATTGTTGTACAAAGCCTAGGAGGGAAATCTTATACCCTAGTTATTGTAGATGACTTCTCAAGATTCACTTGGGTGTTCTTTCTGAGATCTAAGTCAGATACATTCAAAATTCTTACAGATTTTCTTAGGACCATACAGATTGAGTACTCTACTCATGTTGCATTGATCAGAAGTGATCATGGTATAGAGTTTGAGTCTCTTCTTATGCATGAGTTCTTTGAGAAGGAAGGTATCATGCATTGCTTCTCAGCTCCTAGAACTCCTCAACAAAATGGGGCAGCTGAAAGGAAGAATAGAACCTTAATTGAAACTGCAGGCACATTACTTGCAGATGCTTACATGCCCCTATCCTTTTGGGCAGATGCTGTAAGCACAGCAAAATATGTGCTGAACAGGAGTTTAATACATAAACTTAAGAATAAGACTCCCTATGAATTGCTCAAAGGGAAAAAACCTAAAATCACCTATTTTAAAGTATTTGATTGCCTATATTATATTCACAATAATAACAAGAAGTATATTAGAAAGTTTGAAGTTAAGCTTGAAGAGGAAATTTTTCTAGGATATTCCCAAGTCAGCAAAGCTTATAAGGTGTTCAATAAATCATCTTTAAAAATTGAGGAATCAATTCATGTAACTTTTGATGAGGCTAACATGTCTTATAAGGAGAAAAAAATTTCTACCAATAGCACTTTGCAGGTACCTCACTTGTGTGAGAAATTGGGTGAGTTTAACCTTCCATAAGAGATTATATCACATCCTACTCCACAAGCTGATAAAGACAGTGAAGAAGAACTTATGGAAGAAGTTGAAATTCCTTCAACAACAAACATTATTCCATAAGAGGAATTAACTCCACATGCTGTTGCTGAACCAACTCCACCCACTGATCTTGTCACACTAAGAGATCACTCGAGATCTCAAGTGATTGGAGACATGTCAGTAAGTGTACAGACAAGGCATCAACTCAACCAAGATGTGATGCATGCATGTTTCCTCTCTCAAGTTGAGCCTCAATCCATAAAAGATGTTGAGCAAAATCCACACTCGATCATTGCAATGCAAGAGGAACTCAATCAATTTGAGATATGCAGAGTTTGAAATTTAGTTCCAAGACCCAAAGACTACCCAGTAATTGGAACTAAATGGGTATATAGAAACAAGCTAGACGCCCAAGGTGTAATTGTGAGAAATAAGGCTAGACGTGTTGCTCAAGGCTATAGGCAAGAAGAAGGAATGGACTATGACCAAACTTTTGCACCAGTTGCAAGGTTAGAAGCAATCGGAATTTTCCTTGCTTATGCTGCCTACAAGAAGTTCAAAGTTTATCAGATGGATGTCAAGAGTGCCTTTCTGAATGGAGTAGTTAAATAAGAGGTTTATGTTGAACAACCTTCAGGTTTTATCTCTCCAACCCATCCTTCATATGTCTTTAGATTGCATAAAGCTCTTTATGGTTTAAAGCAAGCTCCAAGAGTTTGGTATGAGACCTTAGCTAGCTTCCTGATAGAGCATAAATTCACTAGAGGCGTTGTAGATAAAACATTATTCACTAGGCACCATAATGACCAAATCTTGTTAGTACAAATTTATGTAGATGACATTATATTTGGGTCTACAGATTCCAAACTATGCAAGAGGTTCTCTGACCTTAGGCATTCTAAGTTTGAAATGAGTGGTATGGGTGAACTCTCCTACTTTCTTGGACTCCAAGTAAAGCAGCTACCTGATGGCATCTTCATATCCCAGGCTAAGTATGTTAAAGAGCTTATTAAAAAGTTTGGGATGGCTGATGCCTCAACAAAGAAAACACTCGTGGCCACTAATGTTGTAATAGATTCTGATGAACATGGGAAACTTGTTGATCAGAAATTATATAGGGGCATTGTTGGGTCCCTACTATACCTTATATCTAGCAGACCTGATATTATATTTACTACATGTCTTTGTACTAGGTTCCAAGTGAACCCTAAAAAATCTCATCTAGCTTTCCTAAAAAGAATTTTGAGATATATAAAGAGTTGTCCTAATCTAGGACTCTGGTATCCTACTGTTGGGTACATTGGTTTAAATGTACCTGATTTGAAGAAGCCTCACCCAACTCAATGATATACATCAAAATGTATTTGATGTGTTTTGAGTTTACTTGTGCAGGTTAAGTATTTGAAGGAAAGATGTAAAAGTTTCTATGTCCATGTGTCGACACTTAAGAAGACTTGTGTCGACACCCAGGCAAGCAGTGTCGACACTTGGAGTCATTGTGTCGACACCAGGGAAGTAGAGTCGACACCAGACAGAAAGTGTCGACACAAGGAGCTGTGTCGACACTCAATGAAGGAAAGTGCAGTGAAGCAGTGTCGACACTTAGCAGTTGTGTCGACACCCAGTGAAATTGTGTCTACATCAGAAAGTGTCGACATTTGGAGGCTGTGTCGACACTCAGCAAAAGTCAGCAGAGACTAAGTATAAGTGTCGACACCCAGAGCAATGTGTCGACACTCAGTAGAAGAGTCAACACTTGAAGAAAGTATCGACACAAGAAAGAATGTGTCGACACTCAGCTGAAGACTCAACACTTGAAGAAAGTGTCGACACAAGGAGCTGTGTCGACACTTAGCAAAGTTCAAGAATATTCTAAGTACAAGTGTCGACACTAATGAGATGTGTCGACACTCAGCCAGAGTCTCAACAGAAGAAGAATGTGTCGACACAAGGAGCTGTGTCGACACTCAGCAAGTATCAACACTGAAGACATGTGTCGACACTAAGAAGCAGTGTCGACACTGACAAGTTCAACACATGAAGATGTGTCGACACAAAGGAGTTGTGTCGACACTTACAAGAATTCAGTAATATACTGAAGTACAAGTACTTGTGTCGACACTCAATTTCAGTGTTGACACATGAAGAAGAAGCAGTGTCGAGATATGAAATCTACAACACAAGGAGTTGTGTCGACACCTTGTTGGCTAGTGTCGACACTTAGACAACTTGTGTCGACACTTGGTCTATATGTGTCGACACTTAAAGACAGACAGTCTCGACACTTACAGACAGTTACAGAATTTTAAAGAACTGACTGGATGACTTGACAGCTGCCATTCCAGCCAGTCTACTGCACCTGTCAGAGTTGTCAGAAATTTGTTATGGACCGGACCAGCCAGTTACCATGAAGAAGGCCTATAAATAGGCTTATACAGTCTACAGAAACTGTTGTTGAAGTTGTTGATTGAACACAAGTACAAGTGATCAATATAAAAAGAAGATCTAGCTATTCCTTGAAGAATCTAGTGAAGATCTAAGAAGTTGGAGAGAGAGAGCTCCATCCAAGAAGTCAGCCGTTGGAACTAGGCTGAAAAGAAGGGTTCAGATTTGTTCTGAATCTTAGTAGCAGAGATCAAGGATCAACTGCAGAGGAGATCAATCTTATTGAGTTCTACATTTAAGAATCTTTGAAGAAAGCCAAGTCAGATTGATTTCAGCTGAGTTCTTCCAAGAACTCATCAAGAAACTCACAACTCTTCTCTCTTTTCTCAGAGTTGTTGAGTTACAATTTGTTGTATTCAATTTATCTTGTAGGATCCTTAGGGATCTGAGTTTTGTAAGCCTGTAATTATAAAGGCTGAGTGTAGGGCTTGAGTGCCTGAGTGTAGGAGATTGAAATCTCTGAGTGTAGGCCTGTTGTGGCTGAGTGTAGGCCTTGGTGGCTGAGTGTAGGCCTTGGTGGCTGAGTGTAGGCTTTGTGAAGAAGCTGAGTTGTAGGGCCTTGGGCCTGAGGTGTAGGAACCTGTTTTGTGGGTTCTGAGTGTAAGATCTGAGGATCTGAGATAGTGGAGAAGTTTGGCCGAATCTAGTACACTGCTAGATAGACGAAGGGGGAAAGTGGATGTACCCAAACCTTGGGGAACCACTATAAAACTGTGTGTCTACTGTGTGCTGTGGAATGCTGTGATTACTGAATATGTGTTGTATTAAAGTAGTTATAATTCTGTGTTAGATTCTGAATTCTGCCTAAAAAGTTAAAAAGATTCAAGTCACCTATTCACCCCCCCTCTAGGTGTTTAGGTACAATATCTTTCACCTACTGAGTCAGAATTTAAGTTAAGTGGATACTCAGATGCTGACTTTGCTGGATTCAGGGTAGACAGAAAAATTACCTCAGGGACTTGTCAGTTCCTTGGTATGAGATTAGTGTCTTGGTTCTACAAGAAACATTCATCTGTGTCTACATCAACTACTGAAGCAGAATACATTACAACAGGCAGTTGCTATTCCCAGATGTTGTAGATTCAAAACCAACTCCTGAACTATGAGTTCAACTTAAATAATTCAACTCTCTTATGTGATAACACAAGTGTTATATCCATAGCACAAAATCCAGTTCATCACAGTAGGACTAAGCATATAGACATTATGCATCATTTCATTAGAGAGTGTGTAGACAAAAACAAAATTAAACTTGTCTATATCTACACTGATTTATAAAGAGCAGATATTTTTACCAAACCTTGGATGAAAGAAATCACTTATTCTTTATAAATCAGCTTGGAATGATCAATTGAGAAGCTTTAGCTTAATTTCTGTCTATGCTCGACGAATTTTTCAAAGTTCGTCGAATGTAGATCGACGAACAGAAGAAAGGTTCTAGAGAACTTCGTCTGTACAACCCCGTGTCCGGCGAGCGGGTCCCGCCAGGGAGGTCGAGCAGACCTGGTCCCGCGACCCGCACCCGAACGACAAAACAGATATACGGCAGAAGGGCTGGCCCGCTCACGCCCCATTTCAGGCGAGCGAGCTGGCGAGGCGAGCGAGCGGGTCGCGCGAAGAGTCCTTGGCCAAAGCAGATGAGTTTGGCGACCCGCGACTAGCAAGTCGATCGGGGTCGCGGTGACCGCCGGTCAACCCCCACACGCGACCTGGCTGCCGGTCCGCCCGGCAGAAGGCAGGAAGGTCGCGACGGCCCGGCTCGCGCTCGCCCAGGGAGGATAGTCGAGCCACGAGAGCCAGGTTGCGCCTGCCTCCCGCGGAGGGGAATTGGAGGCGAGCTGACTCCCCGTGGGGTGCGAATAGCTACTCAGGACAGCGGAGCTTCGCTGTTGGCAGACCAGGTTGGACTGCGCATAGCCTCTCAGAACAGCGGAGTTTGGCTGTTGGCAGACCCAACTATGGGTCTTTTGGTATTTTCAGGTCAGTTATTTTGGTTATTGGCAGTTCAAATTCCGAAAAACTATAAATAAGACCCAAGGGGTACCTCAGAGGGGACACTTTCAGTGCCTCCTTACTCTCGTTTCCAAGTATTCTCTGAGAGTACCTTAGCTCGGCTTCTGGCTAAGGAGGGGAAGCGCTCAGAGATCTTCCGGGTTTGTGGTGGGACCTCCCTGCCGAGCCCTTGGGTCTGTTTCTTCTTGTCTCTTTCGTTGTTTTTCTTGCAGGAGCAAAGTAGGCGCGAGACCACCCCTTCCCCAAGGGTCAAACTCCACAAGAGGCTGGATTCCGGTTTCAACATCTTGGTGCGGTGAGCGTGGAAAGTGGTCAGTGCGGAAAAGCTTCAGCGAGCTCAATGATGGGAGGACAAGGATCTGACAGGCAGGACTCGCCGCCCCCCCCCCCCCCCCGCCTCTCACAACAGTAGGGATGTTGGAGGACTTCAGGAACGAGGTGTTGGGCCTCGTCAGGATTGCGCTCAGCGCGTGGGCCGAGTACTCGACGCCGGCAGCCCAGATCGCGGCCGCCCCCTCTTTGGGCAAGGACGCCCCTGGCCGGCGAGCTGGAAAGGAAGTTGTCGAGGAAGGCCGAGGATGCGAGCTCCCGGGGCGCGAGCTTTTTCCCGGGTCGGCAAGCCGAGGCAGGTTCGGCGAGCTGGGTCCGCGAGATTCGCCGGCTCGCCCAGTGGGGGGAGGCAGTCCTTTCAGCGAGCTGGTCTCCTCAACACCAGTACCAGAAGGGTTCAGGGAGCCCGAGATGTCCTACTACACTGGGAAGGGAGACCCGGTTCAGCACGTCCAATGGTTCGAGGACATGGTCTCCATCCGTCAGATGTCGGACGGATTCAAGTGCCGTCTCTTCGCCATCACCCTCCGAGAGAAGGCAAGGGAGTGGTTCCACCAGCTGCCGGCTAGTTCCATCTATTGCTTCGAGGACTTGCGCCGAGGGTTCATGTTGAGGTTCACTACCTCAAAGAAGAGGAAGAAGGAGTCAGAGTCATTGTTCCACATAAAGCAGGGGGTGAACGAGACGTTGGGGAGCTACGTGGACCGATTTCAGGAGGAGGTCACCCAGGTCCAGGAGATGCCGGGCCATAGTCTGATGATGGCCTTCACCCTGGGCCTGCAGCAGGGTTTCTTCCGAATGGAGCTGAAGAGAGTTCCTCCCCTCTCCTACAAAGAACTGATGGAGAGGGCGGCAAGAGAAGTCGACGGGGAGGCGTCGAATCCGGAGTTCGTAAGGAAGCTAGAAATATGGGCCACCGAGGAAGAGAGGGAGTCGAAGGGAGGAAGAGCGCAGGAGGAGAGAAGAGGGGATCCCAGAGGGAGCAGAGGCAGCTCCAAGGACAGCAGCCGGGGTGGGGGCATCAGGAGCCCGACCGTCGGCTGGGCTGGAGACCAGAGTGGCAGGGGCAGGGGCCACAGAGAGGGTACTTCGGAAGGGGTCACTATCAGGGGAGGCAGGACCAGTTCCACCCACCGGGCTGGAGGCAGGGTCACCGGCCCCGGCTCCCCGATCAGGAGGAGGCCATGGCCATAGCTTTGGGAGCAAGGAGGGGGATCATGAGGAGAAGGAGAAGAGAGTTCAGGGTGGAGCTGCCCTATTGCGACTTCCATCAGGAAGAGGGGCACGCAACAGCCACGTGCCCGGAATTCTTGGAGATGAGAGGGAATAGGGGGTGGCAGCAGCAGCAAGAGGATGCGCGACAAGAAGTGAGGATCGAGGAGGTCCTGCCTCAGGCAGAGGAGGATCGTTGCGAGGACCGGGTTGATGTCGGGACCCGAGGAGGGATCAGAGTGATCCATGGGGGAGTGGGGATCGAGGCTTCCCGCAAGGCACGCCTCCACACCATGTACCGGCGGAGCGTCGCCTCTACATCCCAAACCCCGCCCCCGGAGGAGAGGATCACCTTCTCCAGAAGTGATATGCCAGACCACGAGGATCCGTTCTGTGATGCGCTGGTCATCAAGGCCGCCATCGAGAATTTCACTGTCTCTCGGATCCTCGTGGACAATGGGAGCTCCGTAAACGTCGTCTTCAAAAAGGCGTTTGACGCGATGAAGGTGGAGGCTAAGAGGGTGTTGGCCTCGGACGGGCCCCTGTTCGGGTTCTCGGGAGAAAGGAAGGAAGTAGAGGGAGGCGTTGGCCTCCATGTCATCCTGGGGGGGCAGTCCCGAAACTGCAAGTTCGTCATCGTGGACGCCCCCAGCAGCTACAACGCCATCTTCGGGAGGCCCCTGATCAGCGCCTTCCGCTGCGTCCCCTCATCTTTCCATCAGTGCTTGAAATTCAACGCTGAGGGGGTGCAGGTCAGGGTTTGGGGGGGACCCAAAGGTGGCACGGGAGTGCTATGTCACCGCGGTGAACACCATCTCTTGGCAGGAGGGAGCCGAGGAGATGGGGCGGAGGATGGAGAAGGTCGAGCAGGAAGCAGGAGGGGAGGAGCTGGGAGTGAAGGACTGCGCAGAGAAGGCGGCAGGAGGAGATCTGGAGGAGGTGGCCGAAGTAAGGGCCGTGGGAGGAGAGATGGAGGTAGAGGTCCCCGTTCCGGAGGAAGGGGACGCCGAAGGATGGGGGGAGCGGTCCAGGCTGGAGGCGGCAGAAGAAGTGGTGGAGCTGAAGGTGCTCACCCGGGGAGGAAGGATGGAGAAGATCCGCGTCAGCGGAGGGCTGACCCCGGAGGACCAAGGCAGGATGCTGGAGTGCATCCAGAAGAACGTGGACATCTTCGCTTGGAGCGCCGCGGAGATGCCGGGGGTTGACGCGGATGTGGCCTGCCACCACCTCAACTTGGACCCGGGGACACGCCCCGTCCAGCAGAAAAAGAGATCCACGGCGGACAAGCTGGCGGAACCCATCAGGGAGGAGGTGGCGAAGCTTCTCAAAGCTGGCTTCGTATCCGAAATTCAGTACCCCGGCTGGGTCTCCAACATTGTGATGGTCAAAAAAGGAGACGGCCGCTGGAGATTGTGTATCGATTTTTCCCTTCTTAATAAAGCTTGTCCTAAGGACTGTTATCCTTTGCCTCGGATCGACGCGCTGGTTGACTCAGCCGTCGGCTTTTTTGTAATGAGTTTTTTAGATGCCTTTTCAGGTTACCATCAGATCAGGATGCACCCCCCGGACATCAAAGATGTCTCATTCATCACAGGGAACGGATGCTACTGCTACAAGATGATGCCATTCGGGCTGAAGAACGCTGGGGCCACCTACCAAAAAATGATGGATAGGGTCTTCAAGGAGCAAAGGGGGAGGAACTTGGAGGTGTACGTGGACGACCTCATGATCAAAAGCCGGGATGTGGACTCCCACCTCCGAGACTTGGAGGAGACCTTCGCCACCCTACACAGATACAAGATGCGGCTGAATCCCCTTAAGTGTGTCTTTGGGGCCGGCCGGGGGAAGTTCCTGGGGCATCTCCTCACCCCCGCGGGGGTCGAGCCGAATCCAGACAAGGTCAAGGCTATCCTGGAGCTGGGGTCCCCGCGGAATGCAAAGGAGGTCCAACGGTTGACGGGGAAGTTAGCAGGGCTGAGTCGCTTCCTTTCTCGGGCAGGGGAGAAGTGCTCCCCCTTCTTCAAAACGCTGAGGGGTGGTTAGAGGTTTGAATGGACCAAGGAGTGCGAGGACGCGTTCCAGGCCCTCAAGGCGCAGTTGACACAGGCTCCGCTGCTCCAAGGGCCGAAGGAGGGTGAGGATTTATTCTTATATCTCGGGGTCGGGGCAGAGGCTCTGAGCTCCGTCTTGGTTCGAGAAGAGGGAAAGAGGCAGCTCCCTATTTATTACGTCAGCCGGGTCCTGAGGAAGGCCGAGCTCCGGTATCTGATCTTGGAGAAGCTTGCATTCACACTAATCATCTCGGCTCGGAGGCTACGACCTTACTTCCAGGCACACTCGATCCGAGTGGTGACCGACCACCCTCTCCGCAACATCTTCGAGGGGGTGGAGCATTAAGGCCGGCTGGCCAAGTGGTCGGTGGAGCTGAGCGAGTTCGATGTCTCCTTCGTTCCGCGGCTCTCGATCAAAGCTCAGGCGATGGCCGACTTCCTGGCCGACTACGTGGTAGAAGTAGCGGAGGAGGAGCTCACCCGCCCGACTCCTTGGAAGGTGAGGGTGGATGGAGCCTCAGGAAGGCATTCCCTTGGAGTAGGAGTGGTTCTGGAAAGCCCTCAAGGGACTCAGATTGAGCAGATAGTGGTGGTGCATTTTCCCATTACCAACAACCAGGACGAGTACGAAGCAGTGATAGCGGGGTTGCGCCTGGCCAGGGAGTTGGGGGTGCTGGATGTGGAGGTCCTAACCGACTCCATGGTGGTGGCTTCCCAGATCAACGGGGAGTTCGAAGCAAGGGAGCCTGCTCTGAAGTTATACTTGGCCAAAGTGAAGGGGGTCATAGGGACCTTCCAGACCTTCTCCATCCGACACGTGCCAAGGGGAGAGAATGAACAGGCCGACCAACTAGCAAAGCATGGCCCCCGGGTGGGGGGCACCTGTTGGGTACATTGGTCTAAATGTACCTGATTTGAAGAAGCCTCAACCAACTCAATGATATACATCAAAATGTATTTGATGTATTTTGAGTTACCTTGTGCAAGTTAAGTATTTGCAGGAAATGATGAAAAAGTTTCTAAGTCCATGTGTCGACACCCAGAGGGAAAGTGTCGACACTTAAGAAGACTTGTGTCGACACCCAGGCAAGCAGTGTCGACACTTGGAGTCATTGTGTCGACACCAGGGATGCTGAGTCGACACCAGACAGAAAGTGTCGACACAAGGAGCTGTGTCGACACTCAGTGAAGAAAAGTCAGTGAAGCTGTGTCGACACTTAACAGTTGTGTCGACACCCAAGGAAGCTGTGTCTACATCAGAAAGTGTCGACACTTGGAGGCTGTGTCGACACTCAGCAAAAGTCTGCAGAGACTAAGTACAAGTGTTGACACCCAGAACAATGTGTCGACACTCAACAGAAGAGTCAACACTGGAAGTAAGTGTCGACACCAAGAACAATGTGTCGACACTTAGCTGA
This sequence comes from Platanthera guangdongensis, assembly GCA_039583875.1. NCBI lineage: Eukaryota > Viridiplantae > Streptophyta > Magnoliopsida > Asparagales > Orchidaceae > Platanthera > Platanthera guangdongensis. The sequence goes on from CM077166.1 coordinate 106,632,215, forward strand.
AGACTCAACACTTGAAGAAAGTGTCGACACAAGGAGCTGTGTCGACACTTAGCAAAGAACAGCAAAGTTCAAGAATATTCTAAGTACAAGTGTCGACACTAAGGGAATGTGTCGACACTCAGCCAGAGTCTCGACTGAAGATGTAAGTGTCGACACACAAAGCAATGTGTCGACACTCAACAAGTATCAACATAAAGATGTGTCGACACCAAGAAGCAGTGTCGACACTTGACAGATACAACACATGAAGATGTGTCGACACAAAGGTGTTGTGTCGACACTTAGAAGAATTCAGCAAAATTCTGAAGAACAAGTACTTGTGTCGACACTCAATTTCAGTGTCGACACATGAAGAAGAAGCAGTGTCGAGATAAAGAATCAACAACACAAGGAGTTGTGTCGACACCTTGTAAACTAGTGTCGACACTTAGACAACATGTGTCGACACTTGGTCTATAAGTGTCGACACTTAAAGACAGAAAGTCTCGACACTTAAAGACAGTTACAATATTTTCAAGAACTGACTGGATGACTTGACAGCTGTCATTCCAGCCGGTCTACAGCACCTGTCAGAGTTGTCAGAATTCAGTTATGGACCGGACCAGCCGGTTACCATGAAGAAGGGCTATAAATAGGCCTATGTTGTCTACAGAAATTGATTTGATAAAAAGGGTTGTTGAAGTTGTCAAAGTTCAAATTATTAATCAAGTATTCAACAAAGAAGATCTAGCTATTCCTTGAAGAATCAAGTGCAGATCTAAGAAGTTGGAGAGAGAGAGCTCCATCCAAGAAATCAGCCATTGGAACTAGGCTGAGAAGAAGGGTTCAGATTTATTCTGAATCTTAAGAAGCAGAGATCAAGGATCAACTGCAGAAGGAGTCAGTCTTATTGAGTTCTACTTTCAAGAAGCTTTGAAGAAAGCTAAGTCAGATTGATTCCAGCTGAGTTCTTCCAAGAACTCATCAAGAAACTCACAACTCCTCTCTCTTATCTTTGGGTTGCTGAGTTAACAATTGTATAATCATTTTTATCTTGTAGGATCCTTTGGATCTGAGTTTTGTAAGCCTATAATTATAAAGGCTGAGTGTAGGGCTTGAGAGCCTGAGTGTAGGAGATTGAAATCTCTGAGTGTAGGCCTTGGTGGCTGAGTGTAGGCCTTGGTGGCTGAGTGTAGGCCTTTGTGGCTGAGTGTAGGCTTTGTGAAAAGCTGAGTTATAGGGCCTTGGGCCTGAGGTGTAGGAACCAGTTTGGGTTCTGAGATAGTGGAGAAGTTTGGCCGAATCTAGTATACTGCTAGATAGGCGAAGGGGGAAAGTGGATGTACCCAAAGCTTGGGGAACCACTATAAAACTGTGTGTTTTCTGTGTGCTGTGATTTGCTGTGAATACTGTGTGATTGCTGTGCAAAAGTAGATTAGATTCTGTGTTTAAAACTGATTGCTGCCATTAAAGTTTAAAAAGAATTTGGTCACCTATTCACCCCCCCTCTAGGTGTTTAGGTACTATATCTTTCAAGTGGTATCAAAGCGAGGTTCCTCAAAAAGGACTAACAGTCTGAGGAGATCCTGATTGGCAGATCCAGTCTAAGTCAAATTACAGATTCAAGAAAATCAAGAACCATGGGTTCCTCTGAGAATCACAAGGAATTGGTATCCATGAAATTACCTCTATGTAGGAAAGAGATATTTGGGATCTGGAAGGAAAGGGTAAGGCTGTTTATGGAAGCCTCAGACCCTAGGATTTACATCACAGTAAAGGAAGGGCCATATGTGCCCATGAAGATATCAGTTCTAGATGCTAATCAGAGAACACCAAAGGATTTCTCTGAAATAACAAAGGATGAGATTGTCCTAGCCACCATGGACAAAAGGGCTCAAAACATTATAGTGAGTGTCATAGATGATGTAACTTTTCAAAATCTAATACACTGTAAGACAACCAAAGAGATGTGGGATACCCTTATTGTGTATATGGAAGGATCTGAAGAAGTTAGGCAAGACAGAAAATCCTTGCTAAATCAAGAGTATGAAAGTTTTAGGCAAGGAAAGGGTGATAGCATAACTGAGTGCTATAAGAAGTTCTATATGATAGTGAATGAACTCATGTCTTATGGAAGAGAGTTCAGTAATTATGAACTAAATGACAAGTTCCTAAGGTCCCTAACTAAAGATTGGGACACCAAGATCTGTGCCATTAGAGAAATGGCTAAGTTGGGAGAAATTCCTCCACCTACACTGTTTGGCAAATTGCTGTCATATGAAATATAGTTGACAGTGAGGAAAGAGGAGGAGAAATCAACAAGAAATGAACATAAGGAAAGAACAGTAGCTTTCAAGACAGAAGCCCCCAGAAAGTACAGAGGTAAGTCACCAACTCCACCTCCAAAGTTTGCTGAAACTGAGTCAGAAGAGTCAGCAAGTACAAAGTCTGAAAGCAGTGAAAGTGATGAGGACTTTGCTGCCTTCACTAGACATTTCCAGAAGTTCTTGAAGAAGAAACAGTGGAGGTCAAGACCTTCTACTTCACAGGGAAAAGAAGACTTATATCAGAATAAAAAGGCTTCAAAGAAGGACAGGAAGAGGACTAAGTCTAGCAAGGCAACTGGTTCAAAAATAGTGTGCTATTGCTGCAATAGACAAGACCATGTTATAGCAGATTGTCCAGAAAAGAGAAAGGAGTCTGGTGACAGGAAGAAGACTCATTTCAAAGGCAAGAAAGAGAAGTCTTTTGTTGCCAAAAAGGATAAGACTCTGTCAGATATTTCTTCTTCAGAAACTGAGTCAGATGCTGAGGCATACATAGGGCTGTTTGCTGAAGAAGAAGAAGAAGAAGAAGAGTTCATGCAGATTATGGAATCTATATATGAACAAGAAGACAGTCAATGCCAAGGGCTAATGACTTTGACAGAGAGTGACAAAATCCTGGAACAGCCAGGACCCAGTAAGGTACAAAGTTCAACTTTAAGTTCAGTTTCTTGTTCCAGTACAAAATAAGATTCATCATCATCAATTGATGAGAGTGTATCTGAGTCTGAGGAAGATATTCATCAGCTGATAGATGAATATAAAGTACTGTTGCAAGCTTACAAGAAGAGCAAGTCCCTAGCCAAAAGTCAGGCAAAGAAAATTGCTGATCTCAAAGCTCCTGCAACAGATTCTGAGAAGTTATTTGATCAAAAGCTTAATGAGATAGCCAGACTGAAACACATAACAGTGATTCAGATGGGGACTATCACATATAAGAATGATCAAATCAAGAGTCTGGAGATCAATCTTCAGAAGGAGAGAGAGCTTGTTGCTAGGTTTTCTAAACCTAAGTCAGTGCTACCTTTAATTGATGAATTTGTTCATCACAAAGGCAAGGCTGGACTGGGTTTTATTAAACCTGCAAGGACTGAGCAGTCCAAGTCCAAGGGCAAATCCCCAACACTCAACAAGTCAGCTGTAGATAAGACAGCAAAGACAGTACCTAAGCAAAAGTACAATAAGTTTGAATGTTGGTACTGTGGCAAGGTTGGCCACTTTGCAATGGACTGTTGGCACAATGCTAGTGCCAAAGTGTGTAGCAAACTGCCTATTGGAAAACCAGTAGGTAGCTTTGTCAAGTTGCAAACTAACAAGTACCAAGGACCCAAGAATACTTTGGGTTCTAAGTTTCATTAATCTGTTTTGCAGGTGAGTCCAAGTTGCCTTGCCCCAATATGGTACTTGGACAGTGGATGTTCCAGACATATGATTGGAACAAAGGGATTACTAAGGGACTACATTCCAATCAAAGATGGTCCAAAAGTTACCTTTGGTGGTTCTGAAAAAGGAATCATCAAAGGATTTGGTAACATGTCTAGTAACTTGGTTACCATTACTCAAGTGGCTTATGTTAAAGGGTTGAAACACAACCTAATAAGTATAAGTCAATTAAGTGATGTATGGTATGACATCTCATTTGTTAAGAATGGTTGTCATATCAAGAGGTCAACTGATCAAGAGATCATTTTGACAGGTCATAGAAAGAGGAATGTCTACTGCCTAGACATTATGTGTGAGACCAATGGTTCTCAAGTGTGTCTTGTAGCTGATGAGACAGTCTCTCATTATGTCAAATGGCATAAGAGGCTTGCCCATCTTAACTACAAGACAATTGACAAACTCTTTAGCAAAGAGTTAGTGAGGAATGGTCCTCAAGTTAAGTGTGTTAAAGATGGTATTTGCTCAGCTTGTCAAAAGGACAAGCAGACTAGATCCATCTTTAGAAGCATAGAAAACAAAGATGATGTGAGGTGTTTATACCTCTTGCATATGGATCTCTTTGGTCCAATGCTAGTTCACAGCCTAAGTAGGAAGGTCTATACCTTTGTAGTTGTAGATGACTACTCAAGGTTTTCCTGGGTGTTCTTCTTAAGACAGAAATCTGAAACACCCAATGTCTTCTATATGTTTGTTAGACAAATTCAGAATGAACTAAATAGTACAGTGGTCAAAATAAGAAGTGACCATGGTACTGAGTTTCAGTCTGATAGCATGACAAAACTATATGAAGACTTTGGGATATTTCAAGAGTTTTCTTCACCTAGAACACCTCAGCAAAATGGCATTGCTGAAAGGAAGAATAGGACCTTGATTGAGGCAGGTAGAACCCTATTAAGTGATACATCACTACCAGAATATTTCTGGGCTGAAGCAGTCAATACTGCATGCCATGTTATTAATAGGGCTACCATAACTAAAGGCCTCAACAAGACCCCCTATGAGGTTGTGAAAGGCAGGAAATCAAACCTATCCTACTTCAGGATCTTTGGTTGTAAGTGCTTCATACTTAACAATGGAAAGTCTTACTTGACTAAGTTTGCTGCCAAGTCTCAAGAGGGAATTTTTGTTGGGTACAACAACAATAGTAAGGCTTATAGAGTCTACAACTTGTCTACTCAAGTTGTAGAAGAATCTGTACATGTAGTATTTGATGAGACTAAACTTATTAATAATGAGTTGTCTAGTAGTGTATGCAGCCCCACAGGTGTAACAAAGAAGATGGACAAGCTCACTCTAGAAGAAGAATCTACTACAAGACAGCAAGTAGAAGACAATGGCTGTTGTTCAGGGGGAGAACTACATGTACCAATTGCTGATGAAGTTCAAGGAGTACAGCATAATGGAGATGTTGAAGAGGTTCAACCAGAAGTTAGGATGCCTCCAGCCAATAGGCATCTTAGAGATCATCCAGTAGAGCAGATTATTGGAGATCCAAGACAACGGGTACAAATAAGGAGCAGAAATCAGAATGCAGCAATCTACTCCAGTTTTCTATCTCAAGTTGAACCAAAGAAGTTTGAAGAAGCCATACTATATCCACAATGGACTGAAGCAATGCAAGAAGAGCTTAATCAGTTCAACAGGTGCAAGGTCTGGGAACTAGTTCCTAAACCTAAAGACCACAATATAATAGGAACCAAGTGGATCTACAGGAATAAGATGGATGAACAAGGGGTCATCATTAAGAATAAAGCAAGACTGGTTGCTAAAGGATATAGGCAAGAAGAAGGTATTGACTTTGATCAAACCTTTGCTCCAGTAGCCAGACTGGAAGCCATAAGGATGTTTCTTGCCTATGCAACCTATCAAGGATTCAAAGTTTACCAAATGGATGTCAAGTCAGCATTTCTGAATGGTAATCTTAAAGAAGAAGTCTATGTGGAACAGCCATCAGGTTTTGTTGATTCAACTTTACCTAATCATGTCTATAGACTTAGGAAAGCTTTATATGGGTTAAAGCAAGCCCCTAGGGCTTGGTATGAAACCCTATCTAGTTTCCTCATTGAGAACAAGTTCTCAAGGGGGAAAATAGATAAGACTCTATTCCTTAGGGAATCTAGAGGCAAAGTTATACTAGTCCAAATATATGTAGATGACATTATATTTGGGTCTACTGAAAGCAGCCTTTGCAAAAAGTTTGCAAAACTTATGCAAGGTCAATTTGAGATGAGTAGTATGGGAGAGCTGAAGTTTTTCTTGGGTCTCCAAGTTAAACAGACTGAGAGTGGTTTATCCATTTGTCAGTCTAAGTTCACCCTAGAACTCATAAGGAAGTATGGTATGGATTCATCCAGTACCATGAAGACTCCTATGGGGTCAAGTATGTCTCTTAGCAAGGATGATGCAGGGAAACCTGTAGATGAAACCTTGTATAGAGGGATAGTTGGCTCCCTATTATACTTGACTGCAAGTAGACCAGATATCATGTATGCTACATGTGTCTGTGCAAGGTATCAAGCCTGCCCTAAAGAGTCTCATTTGACAGCAGTCAAAAGAATACTGAGATATCTAAAGGGCACTCCCTATCTAGGCCTCTGGTACCCTAGGAATAGGGATTTTGAACTAACAGGTTATTCAGATGCAGACTTTACAGGATGCAAAGAAGATAGAAAAAGCACTACTGGAACCTGTCAATTCCTAGGTGGGAGATTAATTTCATGGAGTAGCAAAAAGCAAACAAGTGTGGCTATCTCCACTGCAGAGTCAGAGTATGTGGCTGCAGGAAGTTGTTGTGCTCAACTTCTGTGGATACAACATCAGCTTGAGGACTATGGATTTCAGGTAAGTAGAACTCCACTCTTCTGTGATTCTACTAGTGCTATTTCAATAGCTAATAATCCTGTATCCCATAGTAGAACAAAACATATTGAAATTAAATATCATTTTCTTAGGGAGCATGTAGAAAAAGAAGATATTTTATTGGAATATGTGAAAACTGATAATCAATTAGCTGATATGTATACTAAGCCCCTAGAAGAAGCTAAGTTCAATAGATTTAAAATTGAACTAGGAATGATAAACTTAGAGTAAGTTTACAGAATTGGAAATGGCTAAGTAAAAAGGTGTCGACACATAGAGATTTCTGTGTCGACACAGAAAGTAAGTGTCGACACTTCAGGAAAAAGGTGTCGACACATCTAGGAAGTTGGTGTCGACACTTCTGAATATTAGTGTCGACACATATCAAGTAGGTGTCGACACATCCAAAGTGGTGTCGACACTTAAGTTTTACTCAGAATTCTCTAAGTAAAGTCTCGACTATATGTCGAGTTATGTGGTGTCGACACATAAACAAGTGTAGACACATAAAATCTGTTGACTAAACTTGTGTCGACACATATGTGTCGAGACATTATAAGTCAGTGTCGACACTTATTTCCAGTGTCGACACAATTTAAGTTAGCTGTCCCGCCTGTTCATCTTCAAAATTAGAAAGGTATAAATAGGGTTTTGTCTTAGTTTGTCGACACGCTTTCAAAGTTTCGAGACCAAACTTCTGTGTCGACACCTCTCTTCTCTCAAGACAAATTCTACAAACCCTAATGGCGCCAAAGCTTGAGGAGAATGTCAATGAAGGATACGAGCTGGTGCGCGATGCTTTTGAGGATGCCGATCAAGAAATTAAGGCTGTCGTAACCCTAGTAGTCGATTCAGGATTAGAATATCTTGTTTCTGAACCTACTAAAATCTGGAAGAAAGAGGTACTAGAATTTCTCAGTGGAGCTAAGATAGACGAAACTGGATTCAAAATCAAATCCAGGGTTCACGGTGAGAAGGTGAAGGTGTCACCTAAAAGTCTGAGAAAGATTCTACAGCTACCAAGAATTAAAGAGGAAGATGAGGTTACAGCTACAAAGACCAGGGAAGCTCTAACCTGGTGTGGACTGGATCCTAAGATGAAGCTTGGATCAGTGTTTCTTAGAAAAGGCATGAACAATCAAGGGAAATTCCTCTCTGAGATTGTTGGCAAAGTCATACTCAGCAAGCCAGGAGGGCATGACAGAGTGTCTGCCCTTATGTTTAGTATAATGATAAGGATAATCTTCACTCTAAAAACTGACTAGTCTATGGTAGTTTATGAGAATATTAAAGAAAGCTTGAAGAAGCCCAACCTGGGCAGGATTTTAAGTCTTTACCTTGCTGGTGTAATACCTGAAGTTATGAGTACAGCTGCTGGAAGCAAAATAAATCATATGTGAAAAATGGACATGAGGTTGTTCTCTAGATGGGACAGGGTGTTGACTAAGGAGATGCCAACCCCTGAGAAGATAGTTTCTGAGAAGGAGATTCCACCAAAGAAGAAGAGGAAGACTGCTCCAGTGGCACAAGAGTCCACTAGCAGCTCTGAAAGTGAAGAGCATGTTGTCTTCTCAACTGATGAGAATGTAGAAGAGCCAGCAGTAAAATCTCCTGCTCCTCAAGATGATGCTGAGATCCAAGGGGAGCTACCTCAAGCTAGCCCCATCCACAAGGATCAAAGACAGGGGGAGCTTCCAGTTGTAGATGAACCCACTACACTGGAAAGTGAACAAGCAACCAGCATTATTCTAGAGGTAATCACTTAACTCAATACTTTAGAATTTCCTATGGAAGATACTGATTTGTCTGATGTTCATCAACAAACTCAGCTGGATAACCAAGTCCCAGATGCTGTCTTGGAAGACACATCTGTTGCAGCTCCAATAGTTCCTGATTCAGTGGTTGAAGAGCCAAGAATTTCTCCTGCTCATTCTCAACAAGAATACACCATGGAAGATTTATTTCTAAATCTAGATCAAGAAGATTTTGATAAGGAAATTGCTGCTGAAGAGGAGAATGCTCCGGTTCAGGGGGAGCAAGTTGTATTTCTTGAAGAGCCTGCAAGAAAAGAAACTGAGAAGGCACCAGATGTGCAGACTGAGAGGCCCCCAAGCCCTAAGGAGAGGGTTGACATTGCCAGCTCCTCAGCATCTGAAGATGAGGAGGCTACCAGGGCTAAGAAGCAGAAACTTTATGTATTCAAAAGAAGGAGTCAAAGTTATAAGAAGGCTCTACAATCTATTGCACCACAGCCTATAGTTCAGCAAACACCATCAGTTGATTATAGTGCTTTAATGGTGGCCATGCAAATTAAACTGGATGAGCACAGGCAGGCAATAAAGAAGTATGTGGATGAAGGGCAGAAATCATTGCAATTTGATCTGGCCCAGGATATTAAATCCATAAGATTTGAGATGAATCTTAACAAGAAGGAGATGACAGACTGTTTCCACAAGGGTGGAAATGCAGTGGTGTACTTGGCTACACACCAGGAGAAGATAAAAGTACAAGTGGATGACATGGCTGTGAAGCAAGGTTATGTTCTTGAAAATCAGATAAGAATGAATGACAATCTTACTGCATCTCACAATGCCATTGTCACAGAACTGAAGAATCTAGCTGCAGGGCAGACTCCAGCTATAGCAAAGGCAGATTTTGACAAAGTATTCCTAGAAGAACTCACTGCTCTTAAGACTGCCATTCAAGACTCCCAGAAGGTCATATCTGAACAACTTAATAAGCTCAAACCTTTCTTTAAAGATGGAGTCAGATACTTGGATAATCAAATCAGATTCCAGAAGGATGATGTTAGAGATCACATGGCTAGAGAAGTCATAAAGGGGGAGAGAGTTTTAGTCAAAGCTAGCTCTGATCATGCCAAATGGATATCTAATTCCATCAGAGCTACACTGGGCTATCCTCCTCTTTGTGATGATGACAATGTAGCAGAATCTGGAATTAACCCTGCCTATCTTGGAGGTGAGCAACCAGAAGTAGCTCAAGTGATCTATCCTCCACCAGATTTTGACATGGTGCAAGCTGATATTCATCACATGTATAGCCCAACTAAAGGGAAGTCCAATGTTATTCTAGAAAAAGTGGTTCAGCCTATATCTGAAGCTATGCAGGCAGCTCTTCAGAAAGAAGAAGAAGTTCTACAGAAAGAAGAAGAGACAAGATTGTCTAAGAAGAGGTTTAGGGAACAAGCTGAACAAAGGCCAGACTTTGAACAGTGGAGCCCTACCTCAAGAAATATCATTTTGACTGCCTGGAAAGCTGCCAAAGATAACATTCAAGACAGGAATAAGTGGTTCTCTGAAACTGAATGGAGGAAACATGAATCAAGGCAGGAGACAATAGTCCAATTTAGAAGGAAGGCCAAGATGGGAAAGCTACCTCCAACAGCTCTGGAGCCTAGCAAGTACTTTCCCAAGCCTTATCACTACTTTGAAAGACAAAAGATCAAAGCATAAGAATAGAAGAAGAAAGATCTGAAAGGCAAGAAGCCTGCTGATGCTAAAGTTGCTGATGCTCCTGTTCAAGCTAAAGTTCAAGCTGGAAAAGGCATAGTGATTAAGGAGCCAGAACAGAAATAGAATTAGAATTTTCTTGAAGTTTACTTTGTAATCTTTTTAATGTAAAACATTTTGTGAACTTCTGGATATAAATATGACAGATATTAGAACAATGTGTTACATGTTAAAACTATTTCATATTTGTTCTGTGATGATGTCTATGTCTATTTCATATTTGTTCTGTGATGATGTATATGTATACATGTGTGATTGATACATGTTTATGTTTACCTTGCTGTATATAATCCTGCTTTACATCATTTTGTAATTTTATTATGAATGGTGTATATCATTGACTAAGGGTTATGACTTCTCCAAATAGGAGGAGATTGTTGGGTACATTGGTCTAAATGTACCTGATTTGAAGAAGCCTCACACAACTCAATGATATATATCAAAATGTATTTGATGTATTTTGAGTTACCTTGTGCAGGTTAAGTATTTGCAGGAAATGATGAAAAAGTTTCTAAGTCCATGTGTCGACACCCAGAGGGAAAGTGTCGACACTTAAGAAGACTTGTGTCAACACCCAGGCAAGCAGTGTCGACACTTGGAGTCATTGTGTCGACACCAGGGATGCTGAGTCGACACCAGACAGAAAGTGTCGACACAAGGAGCTGTGTCGACACTCAGTGAAGAAAAGTCAGTGAAGCTGTGTCGACACTTAACAGTTGTGTCGACACCCAGGGAAGCTGTGTCTACATCAGAAAGTGTCGACACTTGGAGGCTGTGTCGACACTCAGCAAAAGTCTGCGGAGACTAAGTACAAGTGTCGACACCCAGAACAATGTGTCGACACTCAACAGAAGAGTCAACACTGGAAGTAAGTGTCGACACCAAGAACAATGTGTCGACACTTAGCTGAAGACTCAACACTTGAAGAAAGTGTCGACACAAGGAGTTGTGTCGACACTTAGCAAAGAACAAAAAAGTTCAAGAATATTCTAAGTACAAGTGTCGACACTAAGGGAATGTGTCGACACTCAGCCAGAGTCTCGACTGAAGATGTAAGTGTCGACACCCAAAGCAATGTGTCGACACTCAACATGTAAGACCCCTCCTCCCCGGATCCCAAAACACGGCACGAAGGGGGAGTCTTATGCCCGGAACAGCCGCCTTGCGGTAGCATTAGCACACGGGCTAACCTGTACCACAAGACGCCTATTCCGTCGGCTACAACAATATCAATATAACATGCCAACCCAACCAAATAAATAAACATCCAGAAGTCAAATCCACACTAAGTTATAATGTCCAAATACATCAATAATGAGAAGCTAAAACATGCTTCTACAATATATCAGAGTACAGCTAAACATTGCCCAAACGGGCTACATCAGAGTAAGCAAACACTAACATCAGTAACAGACGGTATCGACGGCACCGTCACATCAGGCCCTGTCGTCCTGGCCTGGCTGTCCTGCTGCGTAGTCTGCGGCTGCTCTACCTGCGGCGTGACCTCCTAAAAAGGAAGACGTAGCAACCGTTAGTCGAAACGACTAAGTGGTTTCACATCCGCTCCCCCGGCGACTCCTCGGCACCGGGCGGAGAAAGAGAAACAAGGGTACAATATATATCAGTAAGTATAAAAGTACAATCAGGTGACAAGGTACATGAGTATCAATGTATAACTAGCAGTTCTACAAAGCTATCGATATGTAAACTAACAATTCTACAAGAGCCATCAATGTATAATAACAAGTGTAATAAGGCTACAGCAGGAAAGTAACTTAACTTATAAGAATGCCCATACAAACTTATAAGTTAAGGACCGGGTTACATAAAGTAACTCATCGTATAAGAGTGCCCATACAAACTTATACGATGAGGATCTTGTTGTGCAATGATATGAAATGCTATGAATGCTATGCAATGACTCACCCATGCACACTCATGCAATTGCTATGTCGACACAGACTATAGTTCCCACTTTTCGAGCAGGTAGCTAACCTCTCAGGCATCAGCCGCCGTGGCCAGGCGGTGACAGTAGAACGGGCACTTCTACTACTAGGCGGGTATCACACTACTTCACCTAGGCCTCCGTACGCCTCAACGCTAAGAACACAACAGCGGAGCCCATGCGTACTATGGCCCAGCGGGGTCTTGGGTAGATGTGCACCAAGAACACAGCCCGAACTGGCCTTGCGTGACCCGGAAGGGGCCTCGGAAGAAAGCACGAGGACACAGCCCAACCGTCCACATGGTGGGAGGGGCCTCGGGACGTGAACACCGAGGACACAGCCCAAACCGACCGAGTCGAACTGCCAACTCCCGTCGGTGTGACGACTGGCGAGCCCGTAGACCTGCCACACTATCCTTAACCCGGGATTACGACACCGCGTGTCGACTCACACCACATGCAAACACCACATCAACATATCATGGAAGGGGCCTCGGAAGTAAACACGAGGACACAGCTCAACCATCCATCCACACCTATCTCAACACAACAAAACAAGTGACGGTCAACACCACACTTTCATTCTTCCACAATACTACCCGTAGGGAGACGACGCTCTAAGTATTGGACTAATAAATTTCATTTCACCAAATCAACATATCATGGCCATAGTTTAATCTTCTATATGTCATTCCTTATGAACTCTACATAAGACTTATATGATGCGCATATGTTATAATCTATCAACACTTTATCAATTCGATTCGATTAAACATAAAGGAAACCATCCAAATCTCAAGACAACTTGCAATAATAAATCAATTGTATGCATCCTAAATAATAAACATCATCATTCAAAGTTCTTCGGTGATTAGCATCAATTATCTAATCTTGACAGAATTCCACCGACTCTAATTGCACTTTATATTAAACCAGAATTCTAAGTGTATCACTAATCTAGACAGCAAATTCGACCGGAGATTCCCGAGGATACAGGAATCCGGTGAAGTCGTGCAACCCCTCGTTGGAAAGATCTTTTCATGATCTACGACTTTCATATTCAGGTCATAACCCAGATCTGACAATAACTTACTCGAAATCGGCTTCAAAGTTCACTGCGCACAGAACACAATTTCTGTGTACAGGAATTGCCGGACAGCAAACTCGATTTGGTTTTCCCGGGGCCACAGACATCACCTGAAGTCGTGCAACCACTCGTTGGAAAGGTATTTCCAAGGGCTACAACTTTCATGTTTAGCCGAAAGCCCAGATCTGCCCATATCCATCGGGAAAATGGCCTAGAAGATCGCTGCGCGCAGAATACAGATTCTGCGCGCATCTTAAAGGAAAATGAACGGCATCGGTTCGTCTTCCTCCTCAAGGCGATCGTTCCTAAATTTTCCAGAATTATTCTCCTCCCTTATTCAACCTCAAGGCCATAAACTCTTCACGAGACCATCCACCCATCGTCATATTGAAGAAAAGGGGAAGGGTTGAAGAGATCTAAAACCTAGGATTCAAATCCTAACATGGCCAAACCTAGAAATCTTCTCCTCTCCATCAAGTTCTCTTGAACCGATGTCTCTCCTAAAGCATAACTATAGATCTAGCACCAAGGGAGAGGGTAGGAAACTCACATTGGCTCCAGCGGTACCACCATTTCCGGTCATGGATCGCGTAGTTCTCCTTGGCGGCATCTTCTCTTTCGCGGCGATGGCGGATCTCCTTCGGTAAAACTTGCTCCTGCAGTTTTCCTCTCACCAGGAACTCTCACAGGAAATAGGGGAAGGAAATAAGGATGAAAAACGGCTAGGGTTTCTCTGCCCCTTATAAGCAAAATGTGACACGGGTAGGGACACGGCCGTGTCCGTACCCGTGTCCTGCTTCTGCGAAACGGCCGTGGCGGTTTCCATGTCGGTTCAATGTTTGACACGGGTCGGGACACGGCACGCCCGTGTCCCAACCCGTGTTCACATGACACGGCCGTGTGCCTGGCCGTGTCATCGGCCGTGTGCATCTTCAGTTACATCTCGACACTTCTCGTCGAGCTCAACTCGACGCACACGGGTAGGGACACGCCCGTGTCACTACCCGTGTCACGCACACGGGTAGGGACACGGCCGTGTCACTACCCGTGTCACCATCTCGACGACTCTCGACGATTCAACACGGCTCGTCGAGATCATCTCGACGCACACGGGTAGGGACACGGCCGTGTCACTACCCGTGTCATGATCTCGACGACTCTCGACGATTCTCGACGATCTCGACACGCCTCGTCGAGATCGTCTCGACGCACACGGGTAGGGACACGGCCGTGTCACTACCCGTGTCACCTCTCTGCACTGATTTCTCCACTTCTCCACAAGTGCAGCCCAACTCCCTGCACTTCTCAGGACTTGAGTCAACCCTCCTGACTCAAAAACACACACACTAGGGGCCTAGAGCGATTCAGGACGTTACAAATCCTATAAACAAAATAAAAGATTTCGTCCCCGAAATCAGGCTTAGGCGGTGTGGAGAAAAGCTTTAACAGGAAGTTTATCATATGTTTTTAAATAAGATTACCTTGGGCAAACAACTCCGGGTAGCGTTGCTGCATCAAATCCATTGGCTCCCAGGTGTACTCCTCCTTCCCATGATTCATCCATTGCACCTTCACTAAGGGGACACTTTTGCGGCGTAATGTTCTTGTCTCGCTGTCAACAATCCGTACCGGCTCTAGTCGCACAGACCTATCTGACGCTACTGCACCATCAGTAGTGGGAATATACTGGTCGGGCCGCAACAGTGCTTTTCGGAGCGACGACACATGGAACACGTCGTGGAGATTTTCTAGTTCTGGTGGTAACTCCAACCGATAGGCCAACGGGCCGATCCTTTCCAATATAGTATAAGGCCCAACATACCTTGGGCTGAGCTTTTTCACCCCACGCACCCGCGACACTCCATGCATCGGCCGAATTTTGAGGAACACTTTTTCTCCCACCTGGAACTCCACCATCCGATGCTTTTTATTATAATATTTCGCCTGTCGACTTTGAGCCTCCAACATGCGATCCTGTATCAATCTGACCGCCGCATCAGTATCATCTATGTATTCGTTTCCCAATGCCTTCGGATCTTCATCTTGCACCCAAGACAAGGGAGTCCTGCACCTTCTTCCGTAAAGGGCTTCATGGGGCGCCATACCGATGCTTGCTTGATGACTATTGTTGTAGGAGAATTCCACCAGGGGAAAGAGTCTTTCCCATGGTTCTCCTCTGTCCAACACACATAGCCTCAACAAATCCTCCAGCGTTCTGATGGTCCGCTCTGACTGCCCGTCAGTCTGTGGATGAAATGCGGTACTAAAAGTTAGGCGTGAGCCCAAGTATGCCTGTACCGCCTTCCATTCATTGGATGTAAACCGACCATCCCGATCCGAAACAATTGTCTTGGGAACGCCATGATACCGTACAAATTGCTCCACAAAAAGGCGTACCAAAACATCCACGTGTGCTTCCTTCTTCATTGGAATGAACCGGGCCACCTTTGTTAGTCGATCCACAATAACCCACACCGAATCATTCCCGGAGCGGGAACGAGGTAACCCATGAACAAAGTCCATGGAGATATCCTCGAACTTCCATTCGGGGATGGGCAGCGACTGTAACATACCACCGGGACTCCTGCATTCAGCCTTCACTCTTTGACAAGCTTCGCAATGTATAACATAGTAGCGAACATCCTTCTTCATTCCCGGCCAACACATGGTCTTCCGCAGTCCGGCGTACATCTTAGCAATACCCGGGTGCACTGAATATTGAGAGGAATGCGCCTCTCTCAATATATCCTCCCGAATTTTGCCGCCCTTGGGAATATAAAGTCGGCCACGAAAATAAACGAGACCGTCTTTTAGTGTGTACTCATCGGTGGTCCCATCTTCAATTGCCTTGATTGCCGGGGCCAAGGCCGCATCTATACCTTGCTCCACCCGAATCCGATCTCGGATATCACAAACTATGCTCACGTTGGCCAAATACTCCGCATACTCTGTCGAAGGATCCTTGAATACTAGAGTAATTTCCATCTCCTCGATCATCCGAGCCAACTCCATGCTTATCAGCCGAGACTCTGGGCTAGAGCCTGGCACTTTTCTACTCAAGGCATCGGCTACCGAGTTCGCTTTCCCGGGGTGGTAGTTCATGGTGAACTCATAGTCGCATAGAAATTCCAACCACCGCCGTTGTCTCAGGTTCAACTCCTTCTGAGTGTGAACATACTTCAAGTTTTTGTGATCGGAAAAGATCTCGCAGTGGACGCCATATAAATAATGCCTCCAGACCTTCAAAGCGAACACCACTGCTCCTAACTCCAAATCATGAACCGGGTAATTGATTTCATGTTTCTTTAACTGCCTTGAAGCATAAGCGATCACATGCCCGTGCTGCATCAGCACCGCTCCCATCCCTTGATATGATGCGTCTGTGTAAACCTGAAATCCTTCCTTCCCAGACGGAAGTGCAAGGATGGGGGCGGAGGTAAGCCTATCCTTCAACTCTTGAAATGCTGCTTCACATTTAGGTGTCCACTCAAATGGCACACCCTTCTTCGTCAAGGAGGTAAGAGGAAGGGCAATCTTGGAGAATCCTTTCACGAACTTGCGGTAGTAGCCAGCAAGTCCAAGAAAGCTTCGTACATCGGCCGCCGACTTCAAGGGCGACCACTCCTTCACGGCCCGCACCTTAGCTGGGTCCACAGCTAATCCTGCTCCACTGATCACATGCCCTAAGAAGGCAACCTCCTTAAGCCAGAATTCACACTTGCTAAACTTGGCATACAAGGCGTGATCCTTCAATTTCTTCAAAACTAAGGTCAGGTGCTCGACATGCTCCTCCTCCGTCTTTGAATAGACTAAGATGTCGTCGATGAAAATGATGACGAAGATGTCCAAGTATGGTTCAAACACCTTGTTCATCAGGCTCATGAAGGCCGAAGGTGCATTCGTGAGCCCAAACGGCATTACTGTGAACTCATACAAACCATATCTCGAACTGAAGGCTGTTTTCTGAATGTCCCCCTCTTGTATCCTCAACTGATAGTATCCAGAGCGCAAGTCTAATTTAGAGAACCAATGCGCTCCCACTAATTGATCGAACAACTCGTCGATCCGAGGTAGCGGATAAGTGTTCCGCACTGTTAATCGATTGAGTTCCCGATAATCTATGCACAATCGCAGGGTTCCATCCTTCTTCTTTACGAACAACACAGGGGCACCCCATGGTGATGAACTAGGGCGAACGAACCCTGAATCTACTAGTTCTTGCAGTTGAACTCTAAACTCCGCGAGTTCTTTCGGGGCCATTCTGTACGGAGCCTTAGATACAGGCTTGGCACCTGGTACTAAATTAATATGGAAATCGACCTCTCTATGCGGTGGTAATCCTGGTAGCTTCTCAGGAAATACCTCGGGAAAATCCCGCACAACCCGTACATCCTTTAATTCCAACGCTTCCTCCTTCAACTCGAACCAGATCATGAAGACCTCGTCCCCCTTCATATGAGCTTTTACAACCTGGACGGAAGATAACATCATGCGAGGAGCGAAGCCAATACCTTGGAAGATGACGTCAGAGTCTCCATGTCTCAAATAGATCCGCTTCTCCGCGCAGTCGATCCTTGCGAAGTGCCAATCGAGCCATGCCATGCCCAAAATGATGTCAAACTCCGGCATTCTCAGAACCGTGGCCGGTGTATCAAAGGCCTTCCCATCAATAAATAACTCCAACTCGCACTTGGCGGTCGCGATCATCTCCGAGCCGTCCGGAAGGCGTACACGTCGGGCTATTCCCGTGAAGTAATGAACATCACCCACGTCTTTTATGAACTCTTCGGACACAAAAGAGTGTGAGGCACCGGTATCAAACAGCGCATAGGCCGTCTTCCCGCCAATAATCACGGTGCCTAAGTGTCAACGACCAAAACTTATTGCTAGTGTCTAATAAGTTCTATTCAATTCGTGTTAAACCATACAGATATGTAAATTAATTAAATCATACCTGCAATCACATCTTGTGGGTTCCGTTCCTGCGCCATGTCAAGCGCGTACACCTGATCCCGGACCGGTCCGGGGTTTCCTCTTGGCGGTCCTCGTCCTCGACCACGCATATATCCCCGTCCTCGTGGAGCTGGTGGAGGGAGAGCAGGAGGGAGAGCAGAAGGGAGAGCAGGAGGGACGTTCCCATATAGCTGTGGGCAAAAACGTCGGATGTGGCCCGGCTGGTTGCATTCGAAGCACACCAGACCACGACGCCCTTCAGGTTATTGAAATCGCTGAGGCTGTGGGGGTGGAGGCAACGCAGGCGGCTGCGGAACTGGATGCTCCACCCTATAGTTTCGGTGGACACGCCCTCCACCTCTTTGATAACCTCTTCCTCCTCTGAAGTCCCGTCTCCTTCTATTACTTGGGCCGGCTTCCATCACGTCCTCCGCAGGCCTCTTACTACATCCCATGTGGTCCGCCTCCAATCTTTTCGCCATATCAATGATCTCCGCCAAGCTACCATCCGCTATAAACAAAAGGGACTGCCTTAGGGGATCTCGCAGCCCTTTATAGAAGCGCTTGGCATAACCTCTGTCATCCAGCTCATAAGAGTCCGCAAACCTTGCGAGATGCTGGAATTCCCGCTGGTATTCTGTAACCGACTTTGATCCCTGCTTTAGTAGAAGGAACCTCTGCTCAAGCTCATCTCGGGCCGATGTAGGGATAAAGTGCTCCAAGAAAACCTCCGAGAATTCACTCCAACTTATCTCTGTGTAGGTCCGGCCTTGGAAGGTAGAGCCCATGAGGGACTTCCACCACCTCTTCGCATGTAAGTCCAAGACAGACACTGCCAATGTTACTGCCATGTTGGCCGGGCAACGGATACCAGCCAACAACTCTTGTATCGTGTCTAGCCATTCCTCTGTACGTACGGCTGACTCCGTCCCAAGGTAGACGGGAGGGGAGAGAGCCCGAAAGGTGCTCAGCCAGTTGGAGCTCGGGGCCTGTTGTTGCACCGGAGCCTGCTGTGCCTTAAAAGCATCAAGAATGGCGGTGAGTGTTTGCCCCAACTCAGACTGTTGGAACTGAGTGGGTACGGGAGGGGTAGGAGTACCCCTCATCGGCTCAACATGCAGTGGAACCTACACGTACACGACAAATTTGTGGTCAGGTTGGCTAATCGTAGGGTCAAAGTTGGACAAACTTAATGTGAATTACATATGGGCACACCACTGCTTCCGCTAAGTCAGTTTGTCCCCAAACTGACTAACCAAACGGGGGTGGCACCATTGTTGAATGACTTCGTAGTTGAGGATCGTGGCAAACTGATACCATTTGTAAGACCCCTCCTCCCCGGATCCCAAAACACGGCACGAAGGGGGAGTCTTATGCCCGGAACAGCCGCCTTGCGGTAGCATTAGCACACGGGCTAACCTGTACCACAAGACGCCTATTCCGCCGGCTACAACAATATCAATATAACATGCCAACCCAACCAAATAAATAAACATCCAGAAGTCAAATCCACACTAAGTTATAATGTCCAAATACATCAATAATGAGAAGCTAAAACATACTTCTACAATATATCAGAGTACAGCTAAACATTGCCCAAACGGGCTACATCAGAGTAAGCAAACACTAACATCAGTAACAGACGGTATCGACGGCACCGTCACATCAGGCCCTGTCGTCCTGGCCTGGCTGTCCTGCTGCGTAGTCTGCGGCTGCTCTACCTGCGGCGTGACCTCCTAAAAAGGAAGACGTAGCAACCGTTAGTCGAAACGACTAAGTGGTTTCACATCCGCTCCCCCGGCGACTCCTCGGCACCGGGCGGAGAAAGAGAAACAAGGGTACAATATATATCAGTAAGTATAAAAGTACAATCAGGTGACAAGGTACATGAGTATCAATGTATAACTAGCAGTTCTACAAAGCTATCGATATGTAAACTAACAATTCTACAAGAGCCATCAATGTATAATAACAAGTGTAATAAGGCTACAGCAGGAAAGTAACTTAACTTATAAGAATGCTCATACAAACTTATAAGTTAAGGACCGGGTTACATAAAGTAACTCATCGTATAAGAGTGCCCATACAAACTTATACGATGAGGATCTTGTTGTGCAATGATATGAAATGCTATGAATGCTATGCAATGACTCACCCATGCACACTCATGCAATTGCTATGTCGACACAGACTATAGTTCCCACTTTTCGAGCAGGTAGCTAACCTCTCAGGCATCAGCCGCCGTGGCCAGGCGGTGACAGTAGAACGGGCACTTCTACTACTAGGCGGGTATCACACTACTTCACCTAGGCCTCCGTACGCCTCAACGCTAAGAACACAACAGCGGAGCCCATGCGTACTATGGCCCAGCGGGGTCTTGGGTAGATGTGCACCAAGAACACAGCCCGAACTGGCCTTGCGTGACCCGGAAGGGGCCTCGGAAGAAAGCACGAGGACACAGTCCAACCGTCCACATGGTCGGAGGGGCCTCGGGACGTGAACACCGAGGACACAGCCCAAACCGACCAAGTCTAACTGCCAACTCCCGTCAGTGTGACGACCGGCGAGCCCGTAGACCTGCCACACTATCCTTAACCCGGGATTACGACACCGCGTGTCGACTCACACCACATGCAAACACCACATCAACATATCATGGAAGGGGCCTCGGAAGTAAACACGAGGACACAGCTCAACCATCCATCCACACCTATCTCAACACAACAAAACAAGTGACGGTCAACACCGCACTTTCATTCTTCCACAATACTACCTGTAGGGAGACGACGCTCTAAGTATTGGACTAATAAATTTCATTTCACCAAATCAACATATCATGGCCATAGTTTAATCTTCTATATGTCATTCCTTATGAACTCTACATAAGACTTATATGATGCGCATATGTTATAATCTATCAACACCTTATCAATTCGATTCGATTAAACATAAAGGAAACCATCCAAATCTCAAGACAACTTGCAATAATAAATCAATTGTATGCATCCTAAATAATAAACACCATCATTCAAAGTTCTTCGGTGATTAGCATCAATTATCTAATCTTGACAGAATTCCACCGACTCTAATTGCACTTTATATTAAACCAGAATTCTAAGTGTATCACTAATCTAGACAGCAATTTCGACCGGAGATTCCCGAGGATACAGGAATCTGGTGAAGTCGTGCAACCCCTCGTTGGAAAGATCTTTTCATGATCTACGACTTTCATATTCAGGTCACAACCCAGATCTGACAATAACTTACTCGAAATCGGCTTCAAAGTTCACTGCGCACAGAACACAATTTCTGTGTACAGGAATTGCCGGACAGCAAACTCGATTTGGTTTTCCCGGGGCCACAGACATCACCTGAAGTCGTGCAACCACTCGTTGGAAAGGTATTTCCAAGGGCTACAACTTTCATGTTTAGCCAAAAGCCCAGATCTGCCCATATCCATCGGGAAAATGGCCTAGAAGATCGCTGCGCGCAGAATACAGATTCTGCGCGCATCTTAAAGGAAAATGAACGGCATCGGTTCGTCTTCCTCCTCAAGGCGATCGTTCCTAAATTTTCCAGAATTATTCTCCTCCCTTATTCAACCTCAAGGCCATAAACTCTTCACGAGACCATCCACCCATCGTCATATTGAAGAAAAGGGGAAGGGTTGAAGAGATCTAAAACCTAGGATTCAAATCCTAACATGGCCAAACCTAGAAATCTTCTCCTCTCCATCAAGTTCTCTTGAACCGATGTCTCTCCTAAAGCATAACTATAGATCTAGCACCAAGGGAGAGGGTAGGAAACTCACATTGGCTCCAGCGGTACCACCATTTCCGGTCATGGATCGCGTAGTTCTCCTTGGCGGCATCTTCTCTTTCGCGGCGATGGCGGATCTCCTTCGGTAAAACTTGCTCCTGCAGTTTTCCTCTCACCAGGAACTCTCACAGGAAATAGGGGAAGGAAATAAGGATGAAAAACGGCTAGGGTTTCTCTGCCCCTTATAAGCAAAATGTGACACGGGTAGGGACACGGCCGTGTCCGTACCCGTGTCCTGCTTCTGCGAAACGGCCGTGGCGGTTTCCATGTCGGTTCAATGTTTGACACGGGTCGGGACACGCCCGTGTCCCTACCCGTGTTCACATGACACGGCCGTGTGCCTGGCCGTGTCATCGGCCGTGTGCATCTTCAGTTACATCTCGACACTTCTCGTCGAGCTCAACTCGACGCACACGGGTAGGGACACGCCCGTGTCACTACCCGTGTCACGCACACGGGTAGGGACACGGCCGTGTCACTACCCGTGTCACCATCTCGACGACTCTCGACGATTCAACACGGCTCGTCGAGATCATCTCGACGCACACGGGTAGGGACACGGCCGTGTCACTACCCGTGTCATGATCTCGACGACTCTCGACGATTCTCGACGATCTCGACACGCCTCGTCGAGATCGTCTCGACGCACACGGGTAGGGACACGGCCGTGTCACTACCCGTGTCACCTCTCTGCACTGATTTCTCCACTTCTCCACAAGTGCAGCCCAACTCCCTGCACTTCTCAGGACTTGAGTCAACCCTCCTGACTCAAAAACACACACACTAGGGGCCTAGAGCGATTCGGGACGTTACACAACAAGTATCAACATGAAGATGTGTCGACACCAAGAAGCAGTGTCGACACTTGACAGATACAACACATGAAGATGTGTCGACACAAAGGTGTTGTGTCGACACTTAGAAGAATTCAGCAAAATTCTGAAGAACAAGTACTTGTGTCGACACTCAATTTCAGTGTCGACACATGAAGAAGAAGCAGTGTCGAGATAAAGAATCAATAACACAAGGAGTTGTGTCGACACCTTGTAGACTAGTGTTGACACTTAGACAACATGTGTCGACACTTGGTCTATAAGTGTCGACACTTAAAGACAGAAAGTCTCGACACTTAAAGACAGTTACAGCATTTTCAAGAACTGACTGGATGACTTGATAGCTGCCATTCCAGCCGATCTACAGCACCTGTCAGAGTTGTCAGAATTCAGTTATGGACCGGACCAACCGGTTACCATGAAGAAGGGCTATAAATAGGCCTATGCTGTCTACAGAAATTGATTTGATAAAAAGGGTTGTTGAAGTTGTCAAAGTTCAAATTATTAATCAAGTATTCAACAAAGAAGATCTAGCTATTCCTTGAAGAATCAAGTGCAGATCTAAGAAGTTGGAGAGAGAGAGCTCCATCCAAGAAATCAGCCATTGGAACTAGGCTGAGACGAAGGGTTCAGATTTATTCTGAATCTTAAGAAGCAGAGATCAAGGATCAACTGCAGAAGGAGTCAGTCTTATTGAGTTCTACTTTCAAGAAGCTTTGAAGAAAGCTAAGTCAGATTGATTCCAGCTGAGTTCTTCCAAGAACTCATCAAGAAACTCACAACTCCTCTCTCTTGTCTTTGGGTTGCTGAGTTAACAATTATATAATCATTTTTATCTTGTAGGATCCTTTGGATCTGAGTTTTGTAAGCCTATAATTATAAAGGCTGAGTGTAGGGCTTGAGAGCCTGAGTGTAGGAGATTGAAATCTCTGAGTGTAGGCCTTGGTGGCTGAGTGTAGGCCTTGGTGGCTGAGTGTAGGCCTTTGTGGATGAGTGTAGGCTTTGTGAAAAGCTGAGTTGTAGGGCCTTGGGCCTGAGGTGTAGGAACCAGTTTGGGTTCTGAGATAGTGGAGAAGTTTGGCCGAATCTAGTACACTGCTAGATAGGCGAAGGGGGAAAGTGGATGTACCCAAAGCTTGGGGAACCACTATAAAACTGTGTGTCTTCTGTGTGCTGTGATTTGCTGTGAATACTGTATGATTGCTGTGCAAAAGTAGATTAGATTCTGTGTTTAAAACTGATTACTGCCATTAAAGTTTAAAAAGAATTTGGTCACCTATTCACCCCCCCCCCTCTCTAGGTGTTTAGGTACTATATCTTTCAGCACCATCACCGACCTGTTCCGCCCCTCCATCGAAGAAGGGGAGCTCATGGAGATCGACCAGCAAGCTTCGTGGATGGATCCAGTAATAGTTTTCCTCTCCACAGGAGAATATCCGGAGGGGGTAGACAGGAAGAAGCTGAGGCACAAGTCCGCTTACTACCTCCTTAAAGACGGGCAGCTATACAGGAAGACCCTCTCCGGGATGCTGGCTCGCTGCGTAGCCGAGGGTGAGGCGCAGAGGATCTTAGAAGAAGTCCACTCCGGGGAGTGCGGGAGTCATTCCGGGAGTCGGACCCTGGAGGGGAGGATAGTCAGGCAAGGGTATTTCTGGCCCACCCTGGGCCGAGACGCCACGGAGTTCGCAAGGAGATGTCATAAGTGCCAGCTGTTCGCCCCACTCCAGCTACACTCGGCCCAACAGCTCAAGAGTATCACGACCCCCTGGCCCTTTGCAATCTGGGGTATGGATTTGGTTGGACCGTTCCCCCAGGCCAGCGGTCAGAGAAGGTTCCTCTTGGTGATGATCGACTACTTCTCGAAGTGGGTGGAGGTGAAGGCGTTGGCCAAGGTGACCTCCCAAGTAATCAGGAACTTCATTTGGGGGGAGATCATCTGTCGCCATGGGCTGCCCCAGGCCATCGTCACAGACAACGGACCCCAGTTCGCCAGCGCCGAGTTCACCAGCTTCTGCGAACAGCTTGGAATCGACCTCAGGTTTGCCTCGGTCCACCACCCCAGGAGTAACGGGCAGGTGGAGGCTGCGAACAAGATCATCGTCAACCTCCTCAATAAAAAGGTGGAAAACTTGAGAGGAAGCTGGGTGGAGCAGCTCCCCGCAGTTCTTTGGGCCCTAAGAACCACCCCTAACACGGCCACGGGGGAGACCCCCTTCAAGCTCTCCCATGGGTGCGAGGCGGTGCTCCCCATAGAATTTGAAGTCCAAACGCCGCGAGTCGGGGGGGCCAGGGAGGGCCGAGAGGAATGGCGAGCCGAGAACGAGGGGGAGCTGAGACTCTCCCTTGACATGGTGGAAGAGTTGAGGGACCTTTTGGCCATCCGACAGGAGGAGGTCAAAAGGAGGATGGCAAAATACTTTGACAAGCATGTCAGGGTCAAGCAGTTCGCGGAAGGAGACCTGGTGTTGAAGAAGGTGGACGCGGCAGGAAGGTCAGCGTCCGTTGGAAAGCTCAACCCCAGCTGGGAGGGGCCATTCATTGTGAAGGAAGCTTTGAAGTCAGGGGCTATCGGCTCCAAAATGTAGAGGGCGAGACCCTGAGTCTCACCTGGAGTGGAGACGACCTGAAGAGGTTTTTTCCCTAAGCACCTGTAAGCAACACGATTTGTTATAATGAATTCCTTTTTCTCCCCCCCCCCAGAATTTCCATTGCCAGCTTGCACCGAGAATTGGAATGTGTTTGGACCTCGATAAGATCCCGCTGCCAGGCTCCCACCTAGCTGGCAGGGCCGAAAGTCACTCGGTGTCATCCCTAGCCTCGAGAAGATCCCGCTGCCAGGCTCTCACCTAGCTGGCAGGGCCGGAAGTCACTCGATGGAATGAGTTTGGACCTCGAGAAGATCCCGCTGCCAGGCTCCCACCTAGCTGGCAGGGCCGGAAGTCACTCGGTGTCATCCCTAGCCTCGAGAAGATCCCGCTGCCAGGCTCTCACCTAGCTGGCAGGGCCGGAAGTCACTCGATGGAATGAGTTTGGACCCCGAGAAGATCCCGCTGCCAGGCTCCCACCTAGCTGGCAGGGCCGGAAGTCACTCGGTGTCATCCCTAGCCTCGAGAAGATCCCGCTGCCAGGCTCTCACCTAGCTGGCAGGGCCGGAAGTCACTCGATGGAATGAGTTTGGACCCCGAGAAGATCCCGCTGCCAGGCTCCCACCTAGCTGGCAGGGTCGGAAGTCACTCGGTGTCATCCCTAGCCTCGAGAAGATCCCGCTACCAGGCTGTCACCTAGCTGGCAGGGCCGGAAGTCACTCGATGGAATGAGTTTGGACCCCGAGAAGATCCCGCTGCCATGCTCCCACCTAGCTGGCAGGGCCGGAAGTCACTCGGTGTCATCCCTAGCCTCGAGAAGATCCCGTTGCCAGGCTCTCACCTAGCTGGCAGGGCCGGAAGTCACTCGATGGAATGAGTTTGGACCCCGAGAAGATCCCGCTGCCAGGCTCTCACCTAGCTGGCGGGGGCGGGAGTCACTCAATAGCAATAACTTGCGACCCAGAACGAATCACGCTGTCGGACTCCCACCCAGCCGGCGAGGCCGGGAACTACTCAAACGATGTTAACAACAGGTCGGAATCAAAAAAGTTAATCAAAAAGGGGAGTGGTCCAACATAGCCCCCCAGCCCCAGGAAAGGCGGCCGAGTGGAGGCGAGAACCTGGGCGAGAGTCCGCAAGAAATTATGCAATACAGACGAGGGACGAGCCGGCTCGCCTCGCTCGGCGGGCGAGCAGCCGCCTCATCGGGGCCGGGCCGCAGGGGCAGGTCGCGTCGCACGACAATAGCAAATGTATAAATAAGGCGGGCGAGAGAGCATTTATAAAAGCAACAATAGCTGAAAAACACGAAGTATAGGCGCAGGCCGCGCGTACATCTCAAAACAGGTAAACATAGATGATAATATACATCTAAAAAAATAAATGTCAAAAGGCAGGGGAGACGCGAGATCCGGGGCGAGAAGTCCTAAATGGGTTGGAAGGCTTTGTCCCCAGGGTCCGGCACGGGGAGAAATAGCGCCGGCACCATGTCTTCCGCCGAGAGTTCCGCCACCTCGCTCGTAAGGAGATCCGCGCGTCACAGCATTTGCATCGTATATTTTGCGGCACTGGCAGCGTTCTCTTGCATCAGCACTTCCAAGTCGTAGTCGGAGTGGTGCTCGAGCGGACAGGCCCTGCTGTCTGGAGGAGGGACAGCGGCGGCGGCCTCCAGCTCGCGTACCCGCACCTCCAACGCCGCTTTGTCCTGACCAAGGGTGGCGATCTCGACACCCATCCGGCTCGCCGTCGCCGCATCCTGGGAAAAGGAAGGAGAAGAATCGTGAGCTGTATTCGCGAGAAGGGGTGGTAGTTCAGGGTGAGTACGTACCACCCCGCCCAGGTACTGCGCGAGGGTCTCCTCTGCCGCGTCGGCCCGCCTCCTCTGAAGGTTCGCGTCCTCCTGAGCAAGCTTCTGGGCCTCCTCCCTCTCGTCCGCCAGCTTCTTCAGGGAGGTGGCGTTCCGGTCCAGCTGAGTGCAGCGCCTCCCTACCATGTGAGCTAGCTCCAGGCCGCGTAGCTGGGCCCGCGCGCTTTCGTGAACCAATACTCGCGTCGCCTCTTTGTCGTAGATGGCGGCGTCTTCTCGCGAGTATAGGACGAACGAGAAGTTGTAGGCTTCCCCGCCGATGGTGTCCTGCTCCATCCAACTCGGCAGCAAGGTCGAGATCGCGGCGCGATTCGACTCCTTGTCCCACGAAAGGAGCGGAGCGCCGAGCTCGTCCAGATATCTCTCGTCGTAGCCAAAGTTGCGGTGACCCCTCGGCACCGGCTTCGCAGTAGCTTGAGACCCGTCAGGCGGCGCGGAGGTGCTCGCCGCGCGGTTCGGGGTATCGCTGGTCGAAGCAACCAGCGGGGGCGAAGGGCCCTCGGCCGGAGGGTCCACAGGGGCCTTGCCTTTCCTTTGGCTCGCGGCGGGTTGCTGACCCGCGGTCTTCGCCACCTTCGGCGGAGGGGTGGGCTGTCCGCCACCCGACCGCTTCTTGGCCGGAACTGACGGGATGTCGCGCTGAGCGGCATCCGCAGCCTGAGCTCGGGCGAGAACCCCGGGGGGAATCCGAGCGCTCTCGTAAGGGGGGTGAAGAGGGATGTCACACTCGCCTGCCAGGAAGAAGGGGTGAGGTAAAGGAAAAAAGAGGGGTAAGGCATAACAGCGGCGAGTGGCAAACCTCCCCCTGGCGGGACGGCGGCGACGTCGTCAAGATGGCGGCGCAGGTACGCGACCTCAAAATTCTTCCCGGCAAAGAACGCGCACAAGTCGGCTTCATGGCCCCCTAGGCTGGGCGGACGGTAGCTCGGCTCGCTAAGCTGCACCGGCGAGAAGGGGACGTTGCCGAAATCCCCTTTGACGAAAAGGAACTTTTTGAGCCAATTATGATTCTTATTGACTGTCTCCCACACCTTGAGGTGGGCGCTGGAGAAGTAGGCGGTCCCGTCCCGATTCGCCCGGAAGGAGAACAGCTTCCAGAAAACGGCGAGGCTGAATTCCACTCGCTCCTCTCGCAGGAAGCAGGCGAACCCCACCATAACGGCTATGGAGTTCGGGGTCATCTGGCCTAGGACGACCCCGAAATACTTCAGCACCTGGCGCACCTCGGGCAACAGGGGAAGTCGCAGGCCCACCTCAAAGTGAGCTAGCGGGATGGCGAGCTCGTCCCTGGATAAGTCGTTGATCTTTTCCCCATCCCCGGGCCGTCTCGCAGAAAAGCCCGGCGGAACGTGGTCGCCAAGAGCATCCAGGTACTCGCGTTCAGAGATGACGGCGTGAGGAAAATCATGCTCTGAGAAGGTCCAAGCGCACTTACTTCGTCCGTCCACGTCGCCGCCGCCTCCGCCCATTCCCATCAGATCGCCGCCAAACGTGCGAGACAGATCCAGAAAGCGAGCGCGAACCGTACTTCGCGGGAAAAAGGAAGCGAGAGGACGTTTGGAATCGGTGAGGGAATAAGAGCCGGCAAGGCCTATTTATAGGGAAAGAGAAAGGTCGGGAAACTTCCCGCCGAAAGAGGGGGTGCAGATAGCAAAAATCAGCCCGACGGTTCGACTTCCTCGCGCGCAACCGCACCCCAAAGGCCGATCAGGCGCGGGTCTCCCCCGGCCGCGTCCGCGGAAGACCCAAGCGGGCGAGTCTCGGCCCGCACCCGCCCGGGATTCCGCGCGAGTCGGGAGGCTCCCGTCTGGCGAGCTCCTCGGCTCGCCCTCGCCCCGATCAGCACGAGGGGAAGAGCGGATCTTTTCCTTAACCTGCCCACAGAAAGCAAGAGCAACAGCATGATATTTTCAATAAACCTCAGCAGTAAAAAGTTAGGCCCATAGGCGGGCAAAAAGAGTCGCAAGTGGTTACAAATACAAGATAACTTTGAAATAACAGCAACCCCGCGGTATCCCGCAAGCGGGAGGGGGGGCAGAAGGCTGGATCAGTACTCGACCCACTTCCACCTGTGCCGCCGCTTCGTTCCCGATCGCGACGGCACGCGAGGGTCGTGGTAATCGTGAACCGCCACCAGTTCCCGCTGAGCCAGGCCGACTTGCTCTGTGGCGATCCTAAGATGCCCCTCGGCTCGCGTTATATGCACGCCCGGTGAAGTGACATCGTCGTCTTCCGCTGCGCGTGGAGGTCCCTCCAAGGCCGCGAGCCGAGCCTCGGTCTCGGCCTTGTCTTCATCGACCCTCTTCACGATCTCCTGCAGCAGCAGCGTGTGTTTTTGGAACAGCCGCGTCACCTTCCTCTTCATCCCCACCGCATTGGTCGGGTCGCCCAGGTAATCAGAGACACTGTCCACGTCGGGCGGAGGCGAATACCCTTCGCTCGTATCAGTTTCGGAGGAGGCCCTGTTGTAGCCTACAAACGGGGCGAGTCAGAAGGAGCGAACAAGAAAAATCCAACGGTAAGTACTAGCTTACCAGGGGTTGGCACGTCACCCGCACCGACGGAGGGGCGAGAGGAGCCCGGCCGATCATGAAAGGCTTCTCCCTCGAGGGTCTCAAGAGACTTTCCCAGTCCGTGGGGAGCCGGCGAGCGGGGGGTTTCCGGAGGTGGGCGGTCCGGACCTGGGGAACTAGCGACCCTCTCAGGCGACAAGGGAGTGGGGCAATCCTTTCCCCCGTTCCCCATCTCTTCGCGAGGAATTGCCTGCAAAACAAAAGATCAGAGGTACAATGATAATCCGCGGAAGGTCACGTACCCCAGGGACGACCTCAACACCCGCCGCCGAGCTGGAGCCCGGACAGTCAGCCGCCAGAGACCGCCTAACAATCTTTCCCTTCGCCGGCCTAAAGAGAGGGCCGGGAGACCCACGTGCTAGCCAAGGGGCGGCCTCGAGGGCCTCCTCCTGAGTCTTCAGACCCACTGCCGCCAGGCGAGCTCGCACCTCTTCGCTGACCGGCATCGAGAAACTAAAGTCTGCTCAAAGAAAATGAAGGGACCTGGGGAGCCTCCTCCAGGGGTCAGCGGTATGTATTTATAGCCGGACAGTGGGGCCCCACCAGAAGATTCCCTGCCAGCTCAGCACAGTGCTCGCCGAACACGCGGGTTGGATGGTTCTTTTCGAGCTTGATTCAAGCTCAAAAAGAGCGGGGATTATGTACAACCCCGTGTCCGGCGAGCGGCTCCCGCCAGGGAGGTCGAGCAGACCTGGTCCCACGACCTGCACCCGAACGGCAAAATAGATATACGGCAGAAGGGCTGGCCCACTCCCGCCCCATTTCAGGCAAGCGAGCCGGCGAGGCGAGCGAGCGGGTCGCGCGAAGAGTCCTTGGCCAAAGCAGATGAGTTTGGCGACCCGCGACTAGCAAGTCGATCGGGGTCGCGGTGACCGCCGGCCAACCCCCACATGCGACCTGGCTGCCGGTCCGCCCGGCAGAAGGCAGGCAGGTCGCGACGGCCCGGCTCGCGCTCGCCCAGGGAGGATAGGCGAGCCACGAGATCCAGGTCGCACCCGCTTCCCGCGGAGGGGAATTGGAGGCGAGCTGACTCCCCGTGGGGTGCGAATAGCTACTCAGGACAGCGGAGCTTCGCTGTTGGCAGACTAGGTTGGACTGCGCATAGCCTCTCAGAATAGCGGAGTTTGGCTGTTGGCAAGCCCAGCTATGGGTCTTTTGGTATTTTCAGGTCAGTTATTTTGGTTATTGACAGTTCAGATTCCGAAAAACTATAAATAAGACCCAAGGGGTACCTCAGAGGGGACGCTTTCAGTGCCTCCTTACTCTCGTTTCCAAGTGTTCTCTGAGAGTATCTTAGCTTGGCTTCTGGCTAAGGAGGGGAAGCGCTCAGAGATCTTCCGGGTTTGTGGTGGGACCTCCCTGCCGAGCCCTTGGGTCTGTTTCTTCTTGTCTCTTTCGTTATTTTTCTTGCAGGAGCAAAGTAGGCGCGAGACCAACCCTTCCCCAAGGGTCGAACTCCACAAGAGGCCGGATTCCGGTTTCAACATCGTCGAACGGAGATCGACGAACTCTCTAAGAGTGAAGTTGTTTTCGTCGAATGAAGATCGACGAATCAACTTCAGAAAAATTTCGTCAAACAGAGCTCGGCGAAATGTTTTCAAATCTTCAGACTAAGCTCGACGAATTTTTTAACTGCAAAATATTTCGTCGACCTCAGATCGAAGAATTCTTTTATTTTTGTGGAACGGAGTTTGTCGATTCATATTCTGAAAAATCTTATATCTAGGTTTTTCTTCGACCTCCGTCCCGCGCTTTCAGTTCCATTGCACTTGATCTCTCTTGTTTGTTGCAGGCATACTATGGCGATTCCAGCAGGCAGTCTTGCAGCCATGAAGTTCGATACTGGATTTGATATAGACTTCGAATCGTTACTCTGATCCAATCTTCCTGGACATTCTGCAACTGCTTGAAGATCAGTAGTTGAAGCATCTAATGTCCACCAGAATCAAGCTAGCCACTGCAGAGATCAGGGAATGGGTCTACACTTCCTCCACCACAGATGAAAACACCATGACAGACGTAATATCGGGTAATGAAGTCTCTCTTACCCTCGCCGTACTGATTGAGATTTTTGGATTAACTAATGGTGAAGCAGAGTTGGAGATTGATAATGAGGAATTTGATGAAATGTTAAATAAAATGGGTTATTCTGGTGAAACCCCCAACAACCTACTGAAGAAGCACTTATCTGCTGCATATAAGTTTCTAGCAGATGTTGTGGGCAAGGTACTGCTGGGTAATCACACAGCCCATGATTACATCACCAGGCATCAATTTCCGGTGATGTGTGTTGTGGTGAATATGAAGCCTGTAAATTGGGCTAAGATTATGTTTGAGCTGATCAGGAAAAAGAACACCAGGAAGGAGGTGTGTTTTGGAAGAATTCTAGGAATCTTCCTTCAGGAAAAGGCTGTTGAATCCCTAGTCACACCGACCATATTCATTAATGCCTCCAAGAGGCTCACTTGTGCCCTCTTTGGCAGGTGTGAGAGGACCATCACCAAGACATCCAAGGCTTCTTCCTCTTCCTCCAGGCCTTCTGAGAGTACAAGGGCTGCTCTAGCCACTCCCCACCCTGCTGAGGATGTCCCTCTCCACTTCCACCACCTCCAGTCATCCAAAGCCATCCTTAGATGGTACACCAACTCCCCTCGCCAGTTCATTCCCTAGTCCATACCACAATCCACATTCCTCCACCTCCATCCCCCATGGTACACCAACTCCATCATCTCCAGTACCTCCATCACAAACTCATATTCACTTTCATACATCCACTCAATCCCCAGATGGTATACCAATTCCATCACCACCCTTATCTCCACTACCACCACATTTGGCTGATATTCCCCTTTCCAATCTGTCATCCCTACCATCATTCAATCTGCTTTCATCCCCCCTTCATACTCCCTCTTCCCTAGATGAACCTATGCAAGACTCTATACCTCCTCCTCCACCATCATCTTCCATCCACCCTTCTGTCCCCCCTGAGACACCTCCTGCATTCCTGACACTGGATCCCTCCATCATTCCACCTCTTCTATCACTTCTCACTCCCCTCCTCAAGACCTTCATAGTAGAGGCTATTTCCCCTCTTGATACTTCCATCTCTTCTCTTGCTGATCAATTCTTTGCTCTCTCCATCCCTCCTTCTTCAGTTAGGGGCCTGACTCCAGTATCCACTGAAACTAGGCAGGGGGAGATACTCTGTGAAGAAGAAGCAGCAGCAGCAGCAGCAGAAGTAACAGCAGAAGCAGCAGTAATAGAAGAAGCAGAAGCTGATGATTTAATAGCAGATGTAGAAACAGAAGCAGATGCAGATGCAGAAGCAAAAGCAGATGCATCAGCAGCTGATGATTTAATTGATTTACTTAATTTCATTGAATCTGATATGGATTTGGATGAGTCCGTTTTGGCTGAAATAAACACTGTGGGTGATTGCATTATAAATCCCACATTAGATCTTTTGAATTTGTTGAATATGTTTGATACAACTTATTTGAATTCTCTTCCATAATACAGCATAAAGCGATCCTAGGCTATAGTTCCCTATACCTCCCCAACAAGCCCCAAAGTTGCCAAGCAACTCAAGGATAGTTTTGCTATTACAGAGGCTCCTGTCATTCCATCTCCACCCAGAACTGATTCCCTCATTATTTCATCCCCTCCTAAAGTCATTTCTGCTCCAACATTCATTATGGATGATAGCCCCATGCCTGATCTTGATGAGTTGATCATGGCTAATATTGAAGAAGAGAATAAGTCAGTTGCTGAAAGCACTGATGTACTCTGTTCTCCAGCTCCAGCTCTTCCTCCAACTCCTCCCCAGGCAGAAAAAGTGTTGATATCTGCAGAAGCATTGAAAGAGATTAATGCTTTATATGATAATCCACATAACTCTTCAGATGATGATGATGAGGATTCAGATGACAATCCATCTACTAAGAAAAAGAAACTTTCCAAGAAGAGGAAAGCTCCTTCACCTCCTGCTCCAAAGCTAAACCCAACATATGACACTCCATAGTATATTCTTCAGAATATTACTCCATACAAGGGCATGTCAGCTTGGATGTGACTGTCCAAGAATCAATAGAAAGAAAGAAAGAAAAGTAGGAAATATTCACCTCCTCCACAGAGATACAGGAAAGACCCTCCTCCTCCTCCTCCAACCTGTTGCTGGTGCTTCAGGCTCTTCATCTCAGAGGACTACCCAATATTAAACCTATCAGAGGCATCAGGGTAGATCCTCCTCATCTTCTAGAAGCAGCCAGCAGAGGCACTATTCTTCAGGAAGGCAATAGCAACATCAACATCAACAATAATAAACTACTAAAAATCAAAAGGCTGAAAGCCCAAAGAGACCTGCATCTCCTCTTGTACCTTTTGAGGACCCAAAAACAGCTACAACTACATGGATGGCTAGGTTCCAAGAATTGGTTGGCTTATCTATGATCAAAAAAGCCAAAGCTGAAGGAAAGGATCCATCTCAATACTCAACCATGTCTAAATACAGGAAGGAAGAACTAAACAGGTTTGCCAAAGCTAATAAATTTTTTAATGTTGATGATTATATGAAGTTACATCCAGAAGTTGTGGTATCAAGAGCCACTTCCCTGAATATTATTGGAGCTACTGATATGACAATGACAAAGACTCATGTAGCCAATCCAAACAGGGAAATCAAGTTTACACAGCCTGGTGATAAAGCTAAAGAGGTTAAGCAAAAAGAGCCAAAGCAGAAGAAATGAATTTTAACTGCATATCCTATCTATTATTTTAAACTGCTTATTTATTTCGTGATACAAAGTGTTGGATCCCTAGTTTGATTTGGACTAGGTTCACTAAGTTAGGATCATATGACCCATCATGTATAGCTAGAGTCATGGTTGTGTCCTAGAGTCTAGGCCAAGTCCTTAGAATCAACATCACATGGACCAGCCTTCAACAAACTGTCAGAGACTCAAGAAATTGTGTCGACACTTGGGAAAGGTTGTGTCGACACCATAAGCCAGATTGTGTCGACACTCAGGACTTGTGTCGACACACAGAACATCTGTCGACATCAACTATGTCGACACCAGAAGCAAGATTGTGTCGACATAGAGGACTTGTGTCGACACACAGAACATTTGTCGAGACAAGAAGCAATTGTGTCGACACACAGAACATTTGTCGACAACAATTGTGTCGACACACTCCAGATTTCTGTCAAAACAACAACTATGTCGAGACAAGAAGCAATTGTGTCGACACACAGGACTTATGTCGACACACTCTAGATTTCTGTCAAAACAATAACTATGTCGAGACAAGAAGCAATTGTGTCGATATACAAGACTTGTGTCGACACATCCCAATGAAACAAGTTCTCAGTTCGACGAACCCAGTTCTCAGGTCGACGATTTCTGGATACTCAACTTCAGTATTTCATTCCAAAAATATCTAAGTCCAAAAACACTTCACTAGACTCAGCTCGACGAAGTCAAATTCTCAGCTCGATGAACTTGATGTGCAGAAAAGGCAAGACTCTAGAGAATGCAGTTATCTATTCTCAGCTCGACGATTTTGGAACTCAGCTCGACGAACAGAAGCCATCTGGTCGACGAACACAACTCCTCAGCTCGACGAACTGTAGACTCAGCTCGACGATTTCAGTTCTCTGTTCGATGAATCCAGACTTGGTTATTTCCATCCTTTTGTCCCTTTCCTATTGTAATAATTCCTGAGTAATTAATGCTAAAATATTCTCTGAATATTACCGTTAGACGGAGCATTAATTACGGTCTTCATCGGGATTATTGCTTACCATTTTTCCATGGTACAGTTGGGGAAACTCAATCAATGCAAAACATTCTCCAGGCCGTCAGCATTAAATGCAGAAGAATTTCAAATTTCAAAAGGAAGATAATATGGAACATACAAAAAGGGATTTTCCATCTTCTTCTCTGTAAGCAAGAAAAGAGACAGATAGTCAATATTTGTGAATCAGGAATCAAGAATCTTCTGCTGCTCTCTCTCTCTCTCGACAACACTCTGAAACAAAAAGAGATAGAAAGCTGATACAGACATACAAGATCTAGACCATAAGAATATCAGCATCTGAAGAAGAAGAACATCAAATCAAAATAAAGAGTCTTCTTTCTTCTATACTCCAGGACACTTCAAAGGACAACAAATCCTCTATCTGTCAAGAAGTTCCGGTACTTTATCTGGTCAAAGATGAAAGACTGAAGGCCTATCACCCTGAAGCAAATCTCCATCTTCCTGAACCATTCAACATCTCAGGGGGATCCCTTTGCTAACATCAAATCCACAAAAGTCTTCTCAGTTGTACATTGAGGAAGAGAAGACAAAATCATCTCTCATCCCCCCACTGTATAAAGGGTTCTTAACTCCCTTCAAAAGTTATTCCTGGTTGTAAGTCACCTGACCAAAAGACTTGAGGTTTGGTTTTTGAGCACCTGATCAAAAGCTCATTGGTGTCAGACACCTGAACAAAAATCTGAGTGGATTCCTACCAGGATGGTAGAAGAGTGGATGTACCCAGTTGGCGAACCACTATAAATTTCTTGTGTTGTCTGGTTGCTCTTTTCTTTTATTTCTTATTGTGGCTGTGATAGTTAGGATTGTTGTGTTTGTGCTTTAATTTTATTCCTACAGCACTAGGACTAGATTGAAGTAGTTAGAAAATTTTATAAAAACCCTAAATACTCTATTTACCCCCCTCTAGAGTATTCTAGATCTAACCCCTCACTTTCAATTGGTATCAGAGCAGGATTCCCTTGGTTGTACAAGCTAACCCTTGAACTAAAGATCTTGAGTTAGATCTGTCTTTTCATTTCTATTAGATATTCACACACAACATGACACAGAATAAAGACTATGCAAGCACCAGACCTCCAGTTTTCAACCTAAATAGGTGTGCCATCTGGAAGACAAGAATCAAGTTATATATGAATTCTATTGATGAGGATATTTTTAATTTCATTATGACAGGTCCTCCTCAACCATCTGCCTCCACCTCTACAGCAACATCCAGCAACAATGCAGTTCCACCACCTGAGTGGACTGATGCCCAAAAGAAGGCAAAAATTGTTGATGCTAAGGCCATGAATATTCTGGCCCAAAATGTCAGATGACATTTTCGAAAAAGTGGCTAAATGCACATCAACCAAAGCCATCTAGGATTCCCTCAATCAAATGGTGGCTGGGTCTGCTGATGAAAGAAAATATAGAAGATTCAATCTCATATCATAATATGAGAACTTCAAGAAAGAAGAAGCTGAATCAGTTGCAGAGATGTACAATAGGTTGAGCTCAATCATCAATGAGCTGAAAACCTTTGACAAGGACATCACCCTCACAGAGGTGAATGATAAAATCCTTATGTGCTTCTCAAGCACATGGGATTCAAGGATCTAGCGCATCAAGGAGGCCAGGAGCCTGAATGAGATTTCCACTGAATCTCTTTCAGGAAAGCTGAAGTCCTATAAACAGCTCATCAAATCCAGAGCGGCAACTGAGCAAAGAACACCTCCACTAGCAAGGAAGGAGCACAACATTGCATTCAAGGCTGTTGAGGATATAGAAGCACCAACAATAAATGAAGAACTGATGGGTCTACTTGCCAAAAGATTTTACAAGTTGGCAAGGAAAGACTTCAGAAGAAAGTCATCCAGGATGGATGATAAGCCAAGGTATGATAAAACACCCACTAAAGAAGTGGTTTGCTTTGGTTTCAGGAAACCTGGACACTTCATCTCACAGTGTCCAAAAAATCAAAAGAAGGATAAGAGAAGAGAGAAGGATACTAGAAGACAACACAGCTCAAGACCTTCCTCCAGCAGATACAAGAAGAAGGAGAAAGGATTTGTAGCTGAATCCTGGAGTGAAACTGAAGATGAATCAACATCTTCCAGCTCTAGTGAAGAAGAAGAAGAAGCAAGGGCCAAGGAAGTTTGCCTTATGGTCATTGATGCTTCCAGGAGACAATCAGATGAAGAAGGGTCTGATAATGAAGAAGCTTCAAAATCCGAGGCTGACCATGTACTTTCTTCCTTTGACTATAGTTCTGATTCTTTTAGAACTGAATTTAAAACCATATGCATAGATCTAATAAATTCAGAAAAAGAAATCAAGACACTTAGGGAAAAACTAGCTAATCAAGAAACCCTGACATCTGAAAACAATAAGTTAAAGGATGAATTAAATTTAGCTAATGAACAAATTATCCTGTTAAAGACTGAGTTATGTGAGGCTAAACAACTTGATGAAACTCTCAATGGGAGAAGCCTCAAGCTGATGGACATCACAAACACTATTAATGCCAGACTAAATGGCAAGCTGGGCTTGGGTGCTTCATCAAGTTTGCCCCCCATTCTCAAGAAAAATATTTTGTCAACCCCTATCAAGTTTGTTTCTGTTAAAGGAAAAAATAATAATAAACTATAAATAAACCATAGAAGGAATTCCCAAATCAACAGGTCAAAATAACAAAAATCAGAAAACCTTAGGTAAAAACAAAGTTCAGCAGATTTCGTCGAACTCAGATCGATGAAACATGAACAGTTCGTCTAACTCTAATCGACGAACTCTGAATGCAAACTTTAGCTATAATTATTCGTCTAACTGTGATCGATGAAATTTATATGGTTCGTCGAGCAGAGATCGACGAATATGGGGCACAGAAAATGACTATGTTCATTCTCTGGGCAGAGATCGACGATCTCATCCCAATTCGTCGAACTCTGGTCGACGAACTCACAATATTTCGTCAAACCCAGAAAGACTTAACAAAAATTATAACTACAACAGCAACTCTAATCAATCTAAGAAACCATTTAATCCATTAGCTGACTGGACAATTCCACCTAGAAGATATCACCCACTAGGATACAAATCTCAACCAGAGTTTTCTGTAATATCTAGTTTTTCTTACCAGCAATATAAATGACATAAGGTAACCTGGGTCAAGAATAGCTAACTGTTTTTACTGCAGGAAAAGGGTTGTCCAGTAATTAATCAAATCTGGTACCTGGACAGTGGATGCTCCAAACACATTACTGGCAGCAAGGACAACTTAATCAACTATAAGTCCAAGTTGGGGACAAAGGTAATCTTTAATGATTCAAAGTGTGGCCAGTCAGAAGGATATGGAGAAGTGAAAATTGGAGTTGTCACCTTCAAGAAAGTGACATATGTCAGAGGACTCAAACATAACCTCATCTTCATAAGTCAATTATGTGATGAAGGTTATTAGGTACACTTTAACTCAACCTCCTGCACTATCTCTAATAAAGAAAAACAAATTATTTTAATTGGAAATAGAGAAGGCGACATCTACTTAGTTAATTTCTATTCTGTCAATTCAGATATCTGCCTACTCAATATAGCTAGTACTCAGAATGAATTATGGCATAAAAGGCTAGGTCATGTTAACATGAAAAATATTGATAGGTTATCTAAAGACAGTCTTGTAAGAGGCTTACCTTCTGGTCCCTACAAGAAGGAAGGCCTTTGCAGGGCTTGTCAACTAGGCATGCAAACTAAAACTAGCTTTAAATCAGTAAATAAAAGTGATTCACCTAGGATTTTGTATTTGCTACACATGGATCTTTTTGGACCCATTGTTGTACAAAGCATAGGAGGGAAATCCTACACTCTAGTTATTGTAGATGACTTCTCAAGGTTCACTTAGGTGTCCTTTCTGAGATCTAAGTCAGATACCTTTAAAGTTCTTACAGATTTTCTCAGGACCATGCAGATTGAGTACTCTACTCATGTTGCATTGATCAGAAGTGATCATGGTACAAAGTTTGAGTCTCTTCTTATGCATAAGTTCTGTGAGAAGGAAGGTATCAGACACTGTTTCTCAGCTCCTAGAACTCTCCAACAAAATGGGGTAGCTGAAATGAAAAATAGGACCCTAATTGAAGCTGCAGGTACATTACTTGCAGATGCTTACATGCCACTAACCTTTTGGGCAGAGGCTGTAAGCACAACAACCTATGTCCTGAACAGGAGCTTGATACATAAACTGAAGAATAGAACTCCCTATGAATTACTTAAAGGGAAGAAACCTAAAATCAACTATTTTAAAATATTTGTTTGTATATGCTATATACATAATAACAACAAGAAATACATTAGAAAGTTTGAAGCTAAGGCTGAAGAGGGAATTTTTCTAGGATATTCCCAAGTAAGCAAAGCTTATAGGGTATTCAATAAATCATCTTTAAAAATAGAAGAATCTATTCATGTTACTTCTGATGAGGCTAACATGTCTTGCAAGGAGAAAGAAGTTTCTACCAGTAATCCTTTGCAGGTACCTCACTTGTGTGAGAACTTGGATGGACTATGCCTCACCCAAGAGGCTCCAACACATCTTTCTCCACAAGATGAAGAAGAAAGTGAAGAAGAAGGAACTAAAGTGACTGAACCTCATCCAACAGCAAATAAAATTCCACAAGAGGAATTCATTCAAAAAGCTGTTGCAGAACCAACTCCACCAACTAACTTTGTCACACTCAGGGATTACCCCAGATCCCAAGTGATTGGAGACATATCAGAAAGTGTACAGACAAGGCATCAACTCAACCAAGATTTGATGCATGCCTGTTTTCTCTCTCAGGTTGAACCTCAATCCATAAAAGATGCTGAGCAGGATCCCCACTGGATCATTGCAATGCAAGAGTGTTGGATCCCTAGTTGATTTGGGCTAGGTTCACTGAGTTAGGATGTGACCCATCATGTATATTCAGGGTCAATTTGTGTCCTAGAGTCTAGGTCAAGTCCTTAGGCTCAACTCCAGATGAACCAGCTATCAACAAGACCATCAGAGACTTCAGACTTAGAGGATTTCAAGACTAAGTCAAATGAGTTCAACGTTCGTCGAACTCAGCTCGACGAAAGGAGTTCTGCGCTCGACGATCGTGAGACAATTCGTAGTGCTGAGCTAGACGATCTATGTTCTCTGTTCGATGAAGACTCAGTTTCTACATCAAGCCAAAGTCAGGAGAACTTCAAATTTTTCTAAGTCCAGCTTCAAGCTTCGGTCGACGAATTATATTCTGAGCTTGACGAACTTGGACCTCAAGTTCACAGCTTCTCAGGTCGACGAAGTCAGCTTCTCAGGTCGACGAATGGTATACTCTACTCGACGATTTCTGAACTCAGAGAATTTGTGTCGACACCAGAGGATTTGTGTTGATACCAGACAATTTGTGTCGACACCAGCTTAGGTCGACACCAGAGGATTTGTGTCGACACCAGGATATCAGTCGACACCAGCTTATGTCGATACCAGAGGACTTGTGTCGACACCAAGATCAATCTGTCGACACCAACTTATGTCGACACAGCATTTCAGCAGATGTAGAGTATTTTGCCTAAGTCCAGAACTTTTCTCAGCTCGACGAATTTGATTCTCAGCTCGACGAATGAAGTCTGTCTATTTGACGAATGAAGATTGCCTGGTCGATGAACTCTGTCAAGCTCAGCTCGACGAACTCAAGCTCAGCTCGACGAACTCAAGCTCAGCTCGACGAACTCAAGTTCAGCTCGACGAACACAAGTGCAGCTCAACAAATTGTGTTCTTCGTTCGACGAATCCAAACTAGGTTTTATTCAAGTTTCCCATCCCGTTTCTTGGCGATGAATGCAGAGTTATTAATGCCAGATCTTCTCGGAATGTTACCGTTAGAATGCGCATTGACTATGGATTATTCTATGCGGTTTTTCCATGGGACAGTTAGGAAAGTCATTGATTGCTGATTCTTTCCAAGGCCGACTGTAATTACTGCTCGACATTCAAAAGTTTGAATGTTCCTCAGTCAGAAATATACACACAGTAAGAAAGAAAAAGGATCAAGCAGTGACAGAGAATTGAATTACAGTACAACAAGCAACACAAACAGAAAGACACTCTCAGATTGCACAGAAGAACAATCAACTGAAATCAAAAGTTCTTGACTGCAATCAGCCTTGACCAGAGAACATTTTCAAGAAGAAGAAGAAGAAGAATCAAATTCAATCAAGAGTCTTCTTCTCTCTATTCTCAGGACAACTTCAAAGGATAACAAACTTTATCCGTCAGAAGAAGTTCCTGAAGCATTTTTGGTCCAGGCATTCTAGGTCATTGAAGACCTATCACCCTGAAGTAGTGCTCCAGCTTTCCTGACCAATTCAAGATCTCAGGGGGAGCAAGATCTGCTACAATCAATCCACAAGTCTCCTCTCTGATTGCTGACATAGAAGACACTATCACCTTCTTTTCAATTCATGTACAGGGTTTTAAATCCCTTCAAAATTATTCTGGTTACAAGTCTCCTTCCAAAAGACTTGAGGTTTGGTTTTTGAGCACCTGAACAAAAGCTCATTGGTGTCAGACACCTGATCAAAAACCTGAGTGGATTCCTACCAGGGTGGTAGAAGAGTGGATGTACCCAGGTTGGGGAACCACTATAAAATTCTTGTGTCGTCTGGTTGCTCTTTTCTTTTGTTTTCTGGCTATGCTCTATGAATGCTCTGTGAATGCTCTGTGTTGATTTGTGTTTAGATAGTTGCTGTGCTTACCTTATTTTAATTGCTTCCCTGTTCACTTAGGCATATA
Source organism: Platanthera guangdongensis (assembly GCA_039583875.1). Classification (NCBI taxonomy): domain Eukaryota; kingdom Viridiplantae; phylum Streptophyta; class Magnoliopsida; order Asparagales; family Orchidaceae; genus Platanthera; species Platanthera guangdongensis. The sequence continues at coordinate 106,674,619 of CM077166.1, forward strand.
ACAAAAGTTGTAAAAAGTTTTTAGTGAGCACCATACTCTATTCACCCCCCTCTAGAGTATATCAGATCTAACCTGCACTTTCAAAGAGAAACTTAACCAATTTGAGAGATGTAGAGTTTGGGATTTGGTTCCAAGGCCCCAAGACTACCCATTCATTGGAACCAAATGGGTATACAGAAATAAACTGGATGCCCACGGTACAATTGTCAGGAACAAGGCTAGGCTTGTTGCTCAGGGATACAGACAAGAAGAAGTCATAGATTATGATCAGACCTTTACACCAGTTGCAAGGTTAGAGGCCATCAGAATCTTTCTGGCCTATGCTGCCTTCAAGAAATTCAAGGTGTATCAGATGGATGTGAAGAGTGCATTTTTGAATGGAGTACTGAAAGAAGAGGTTTATGTTAAACAACCTCCAGATTTTGTCTCCCCAACTCATCTTTATCATGTTTTTAAATTGCATAAAGCTCTTTATGGTCTAAAGCAAGCTCCAAGAGCTTGGTATGAGACCCTAGCTAGCTTTTTGATAGAGCATAAATTCATCGGAGGCATAGTAGATAAAACACTTTTCATTAGACATCATAAGGATCAAACCTTGTTAGTACAAATATATGTGGATGACATCATATTTGGGTCTACTGATTCCAAATTATACAAGAGGTTCTCTGACCTCATGCATTCAAAATTTGAAATGAGTAACATGAGTGAGCTCTCCTTCTTCTTTGGTCTCCAAGTGAAGCAGCTCCCTGATGGCATCTTCGTCTCCCAAGCTAAATATGTTAAAGAGCTTATAAAGAAGTTTGGGATGGTTGATGGCTCAGCAAAGAAAACACCCATGGCTACAAATGCTGTAATAGACTCTGATGCACATGGGAAACCTGTGGATCAGAAACTATATAGGGGCATTGTTGGGTCCCTACTATACCTTACAGCAAGCAGACCTGATATTATGTTTGCCACATGCCTTTGTGTTAGGTTCCAAGTGAACCCTAAAGAATCTCACATAATTTTCTTAAAAATAATTTTGAGATATATAAAGAGTTGTCCTAGTATAGGCCTATGGTATCCTACTGAGTCAGAATTTGATTTAATTGGATATTCAGATGCTGACTTTGCAAGATGCAGGGTGGACAGAAAAAGTACCTCAGGAACTTGCCAGTTCCTTGGGATGAGATTAGTGTCTTGGTTCTGTAAGAAACAATCATCTGTGTCCACTTTAACTTCTGAAGCAGAATACATAGTAGCTGGCAGTTGCTGTTCACAGATGTTGTGGATTTAGAATCAATTACTAGACTATGGTCTCAACTTAAATAATTCAACTCTATTTTGTGATAACATAAGTACTATAGCCATAGCACAAAATCCAGTTCATCACAGTAGGACCAAGCATATAGATATTAGACATTATTTAATTAGAGAGTGTGTAGACAAAAACAAAGTTAGTCTTGTCTATATCTATACTGATTTACAAAGAGCTGATATATTCACCAAACCTCATGATGAGAGAAATAACTTGTCCTTTATAATCAGCTTGGAATGATCAATGGAGAAGACTTAGTTTAGTTTCTGTCTGCACTCGACGAATTTTTCACAGTTCGTCAAACGGAGTTCGACGATCTGGGAAAAGTTCTTGAGACATTCGTCATATGGAGATTGACAAACTCTCTGTGAGTGAACCAATTTTCGTCTACCCGAGATCGACGAATCTGATTTAGAAAACTTTCGTCGAACGGAGCTCGACGAAATGTCTTCAAATCTTCAGACTGAGCTCGACGAATTGTTTAACTCTAAATTATTTCGTCGACCACAGATCGAAGAATGCTTTAATTTTCGTGGAACGGAGTTTGTCGATTCATATTCTGGAAAACCCTATATCAAGGTTTTCTTCGACCTCCGTCCTGTGCTTTCAATTCCTTTGCACTTGATCGTCGTTTTTCTCTTGCAGGTACTCAAATGGCGATTCCAACGGGAACCCTTACAGCAATGAAGTTTGATACCGGATTCGATGTGGATTTCGATTCATTCCAACATTCTGACCCTGTCTTTCTGAAAATCCTGCAACTTCTTGACGACCAGAAATTGCAAACTCTGCTATCCACAATGATCAAAATATCTGGATCATAAATCAGGGAATGGGTATATACTTCCTCTCCAACAGATGACAACACACTGACTGGAACAATAGCGGGTAAGGCTGTTTCTCTTTCTCCCGCCGTTTTAACTCAAATCTTTGGATTAAGTAATGGAGAAGATGCATTAGAGATTGATAATGAAGCGTCTGATGAGATGCTAAGTCTAATGGGTTACTCTGGAGAAAACCCTAACAAATTACTGAAGAAACATCTCTCTGCGGAATTTAAGTTTCTAGCAGACATAGTTGGGAAAGTCTTGTTGGGCAAGAACACTGCACACGACTATATAACCAGACATCAATTTCTGGTTATGTGTGCAGTGGTGAATAAGAAATAGGTGAACTGGGCACAAATCATTTTTGATCTTATTAAGAAAAAGAATAATAAAAAGGAAGTTGGTTTTGGAAGGATCCTGAGGATCTTCTTGAAAGACAAGGCTGCTGAATCATTGGTCTCCCAGACCATATTTATAAATGCCAGTAAGAGGATAACTTGTGTTCCCTTTGGCAAGTGGGAGAGGACCATCACAAAGCCCTCCAAGGCTCCCTCTTCCCCAAAAGCTTCTGAAAGTACAAGGGCTGATACAGCCACTCCCCACCCTTCTGAAGAGATCACTCCTTCACCCCCATCCCTTCCAGCAATTCAAACACAACTTCCCTCCACATCCCACACAATCATTCAAACTCCCACACCTCCATCATCCCCCATCCTTACATCTCCACCTCATACTCATCTTCCTACCCCACCTAAATCTCCACATGGAATACCAACTCAATCTCCCCATGCTACACCATCTCTATCACCACTTCCAACACCTCCTTCATCTCCTCTTCCACCATATTTGTCCTCCATACTATCCTTAAACTTGCTATCCCCCCTCATTTCTCCTTCCCCATAAGATGACCAAATGCAAGATGCTCCTTCTCCAACCCCACCAACTACTACCATCCCTCCATCTGTTTCCCCTCAAACACCTTCTCACATACCATCTGCAACTCCACCATTGGACCCCTCTACCATCTCCTCTCTTATTACCCTCATTACTCCCCTCTTAAAAACCATTATAGCAGAGACCATTTCACCTCTTGCTACTTCTATATCATCTCTTGCTGCCCAAATCTCTGCCCTCTCTGCTGCCTCCTCTTTAGTTATGGGTCTGGCTCCAGTTTGCACTGAAACCAGGCAAGGGGAGATACTTGATGAAGAAGCTACAACAGTTCCAGCAGTAGCAGCAGTTCCAGCAGAAACAGTAATAGCAGTAGCAGATGATGAAGATTTGTTTGATTTAATTCATTTTATTGAAACTGACATGGACATAGATGAGTCAGTAACATGAGAAATAAATACTATTGGTGATTATATTGTTAAGTCTGTTAAGAATTTTTGATACACCATATTTGAGCTTTCCTCAAGCTGACTATACTAAGCTATCTTTGGCTATAATTCCTTATTCCTCTCCAATAAGTCCTAAAGTTGCCAAGCAACTCAAAGACATTTTTGTTGCTCCAAAGACTACAGCCATTCCATCTCCATCTAAGGCTGATTCAGTCAGTGTTTCATCCCCTCCAGAAACCATTTCTGCTCCAGCTCTAGTTGCAGCTCCTCTTCCAGCTCCCTCTCAGGCAGATAAACCTTTGATTTCTGTAGAGGCTCTCAAAGCACTGGATTTACTGTATGACAATACTCAGGATTCTGATGATGATGATGAGGATGAAGATGAAAATTTAGATGAGGAACCTAAGAAAAAGAAAATTTCTAAAAAGAGGAAAACACCTCCACCTCCTACTCCAAAGCCCAATCCAGCAAATGACACCCCTTACTATATCCTTCATAAAATCACTCCTTATAAGGGTATGCCTGCTTGGATGTGACAATCCAAGAATGAACAGAAAGAAAGGAAGAAGTGCAGAAGATATTCACCTCCTCCTACACAATGATTCAGGAAGGACCCTCCTCCACCTCCTCCTCCAGCTGCTGGTGCTTCAGGCACAACTTCTCAAAGTACTACTCAGTTTCAAACTTATCAAAGGCATCAGGGTAGGTCCTCATCCCCAGGAAGCAGCCAGCAGAGATACTAATCTTCACGCAAGCAGCACCAACCTCAACATCAGCAGCATCAACAACAACTACATCAACAATTCCCAGAACATCATAAAGATGAAAGCTCCAACAGACCTGCTTCCCCACCTGTACCATATGAAGATCCTGAAACAGCAACAACAACTAGGATGGTCAGGTTCCAAGAAGTGGTTGGTCTTTCTATGATCAATAAAGCTAGAGCTGAAGGAAAGGATCCATCAGAGTATACTACTATGTCAAAATACAGGAAGGAAGAGCTCAACAGGTTTGAAAAGGCTAATAATTTCTTTAATGTTGATGACTACATGAAATTGCATACAGAAGCAGTGGTCCCAAGGGCTACATCTCTAAATATCATTGGGGCTACTGATACGACAATGACAAAGGTGCAAGCTGCTGATCCCAACAGGGAAATTATATTTACTAAGCCTAGTGAAAGAGCTAAAGAGGATAAGCACCGAGAGAAGAAGAAGAGGAAGTGACACCTGAACTGATAAGTTTGTGTTGTTTTATTAGTGTCTTGATACAAAGCATACTATATATATATATATATATATATCTACTACATGTGTTTATTTTTCCTGCTAGATATATGTTTTCATGTTTTGTAAATTTTTTTGATTTTATTATGAGTCTGTAATTAGTGACCTTACCCAAATAGGGGGAGATTGTTGGATCCCTAGTTTGATTTGAGCTAGGTTTACTAAGTTAGGATCATATGACCCATCATGTATAGCCAGGGTCATGGTTGTGTCCTAGAGTGTAGGCCAAGTCCTTAGAATCAACATCAAATGGACTAGCCTTCAACAGACTGCCAGAGACTCAAGCAATTGTGTCGACACTTGGGAAAGGTTGCGTCGACACCAGAAGCTAGATTGTGTCGACACTCAGGACTTGTGTCGACACACAGAACATCTGTCGACATCAACTGTGTCAACACCAGAAGCAAGATTGTGTCAACATAGAGGACTTGCGTCGATACACAGAACATCTGTCGAGACAAGAAGAAATTGTGTCGACATACAGAACATCTGTCGACAGCAATTGTGTCGACACACAGTACTTATGTCGACACACTCCAGATTTCTGTCAAAATAACAACTATGTCGAGACAAGAAGCAATTGTGTCGACACACAGGACTTATATCAACACACTCCAGATTTCTGTCAAAACAACAACTATGTCGAGACAAAAAGCAATTGTGTCGACACACAGGACTTGTGTCGACACATCCCAATGAAACAAGTTCTTAGTTCGACGAACCCAGTTCTCAGATCGACGATTTCTGGATACTCTACTTCAGCATTTCATTCCAGAAATATCTAAGTCCAAAAACACTTCACTGGACTCAGCTCGACGAAGTCAAATTCTCAGCTCGACGAACTTGATGTGCAGAAAAGGCAAGGCTCTAGAGAATGCAGTTATCTGTTCTCAGCTCGACGATTTTGGAACTCAGCTCGACGAACAGAAGCCATCTGGTCGATGAATACAACTCCTCAACTCGACGAACTGTAGACTTAGCTCGATGATTTCTATTCTTTGTTCGACGAATCGAGACTTGGTTATTTCCATCCTTTTGTCCCTTTCCTACTATAGTAATTCCTGCGTAATTAATGCTAAAATATTCTCTGAATATTACCGTTAGACGGAGCATTAATTACGATCTTCATCAAGATTATTGCTTACCATTTTTCCATGGGACAGTTGGGGAAACTCAATCAATGCAAAACATTCTCCAAGCCGTTAGCATTAAATGCAGAAGAATTTCAAATTTCAAAAGGAAGATAATATGGAACATACAAAAAGGGATTTTCCATCTTCTTCTCTATAAGCAAGAAAAGAGACAGATAGTCAATTTTTGCGAATCAGGAATCAAGAATCTTCTGCTGCTCTCTCTCTCGACAACACTCTGAAACAAAAGAGATAGAAAGCTAATACAGGCATACAAGATCTAGACTAGAAGAATATCAGCAATCTGAAGAAGAAGAACATAAAATCAAAATCAAGAGTCCTCTTTCTTCTATACTCCAGGGCACTTCAAAGGACAACAAATCCTCCATCTGTCAAGAAGTTCCTGTACTTTGTCTGGTCAAAGCTGAAAGACTAAAGACCTATCAACCTGAAGTAAAGCTCCATCTTCCTGAACCATTCAACATCTCAGGGGGAGCCCTTTGCTAACATCAAATCCACAAAAGTCTTCTCAGTTGTATATTGAGAAAGAGAAGACAAAATCATCTCTCATCCCCCCACTGTATATAGGTTCTTAACTCCCTTCAAAAATTATTCCTGGTTGCAAGTCACCTGACCAAAAGACTTGAGCTTTGGTTTTTGTGCACCTGATCAAAAGCTCATTAGTGTCAGGCACCTGATCAAAAATCTGAGTGGATTCCTACCATGATGGTAGAAGAGTGGATGTACCCTGGTTGGGGAACCACTATAAATTTCTTGTGTTGTTTGGTTACTCTTTTCTTTTGTTTCTTGCTGTGGTTGTGATAATTAAGATTGTTGTGTTTGTGCTTTAATTTTATTCCTACAACACTAGGACTAGATTGAAGTAGTTAGAAAATTTTATAAAAACCATAAATACTCTATTCACCCCCCCCCCCTCTAGAGTATTCCAGATCTTACCCCTCATTTTCACAAAGCTCTTTGTATATATATATATATCTGATGTATATCTTAAAGTTTTCTACCAGATATATTTTTCTTGCTTTATAAATAATTTGAGTCTGTAAATAGTGACCACACCCAAATAGGGGGAGATTGTTGGATCCCTAGTTAGTTTTGGGCTAGGTTCACTAAATTAGGATGTTTGACCCAACATGTATAGCCAGGGTCATGTTTGTGTCCTAGAGTTTAGACCATGTCCTTCAAGTCAACATTACTTGGACCAGCCATCAGCAGACTGTAGAAGACTCAAGACTTAGAGAAATTTCAAAGACTCAGGAAATGAGTTTGACGTTCATCGAACTCAGCTCGACAAAAGTCATGCTCAGCTCGACGAACTCAGAGATAATTCTCTGAGCTGAGCTCGACAAACTTGATTCTCAGGTCGACGATTTTTGAATGCTCTACTTCAATATTTTAAGTCCAGAATCATTTCACTGAACTCTAGTCAACGAATTCATGTTCTCAGCTCGACGAACTTAGACCACAGTATTTATAAGTTTTATCAAGTAGCATTCAACAGCTCTCAGTTCAACGATCTTGTATCTCAGGTCGACGAACAACAATTATCTAGTCGACGAACATGACTTCTCAGCTTGACGAACTCTGGACCCAGGTCAACGAATTCTGTTCTTTGCTCGACGGTTTCTGTGCAGATCCAGACTTGGACTTTTCCCGCCTTCTGTCCTTATTTTATTGCAGTAATTCCTAAATAATCAATGCTAAATATTCTCTGAATATTACCGTTAGAAGCAACATTGATTATGGCTTTCATCAGGATTATTACTTGCCGTTTTTTCAATGGGACAGTTAGGGAAATCAATTAATGCAGACATTCTCAAGGCCGTTAGTAAACAATGAAGGAAGGAATTCAAAAATTCAAAGGAAAATTTCATAGAAAATATAAAAAGGGATTTCTTCCTCCTTCTCGATGATGTAGCAGGCACACTCCAAATACACAGCAAGTAGACATCAAGCATACAGAGAACAATAACACAGATATAGAGTCAAGAAACAAGAAGCCCAGACCAGAAAAATAATCAAGATACTGAAGAAGAAGAACATTCATACAAATCAAGAGTCTTCTTCATTCTTCATTCCAGGATTCTTCAAGGATAACAAACCTTTATCAGTCAAGAAGTTCCTAGATCTACTCTGGTCAAGGCTAAAAGATTGAAGAGTTACTCACCCTGAAGTAAAGCACAATCTTCCTGAACAACTCAATAACTCAGGGGGAGCTTTGTTAACATCAAGATCCACTAGTCTTCTCAGTTGTATTTGAGAAAGAGAAGACACCATCACTCTCTCACCCCCTCACTGTACAAAGGGTTCTTAAACTCCCTTCAAAAGTTATTTCTTGGTTGCAAGTCACCTGATCAAAAGACTTGAGATTGGTTTTTGAGCACCTAATCAAAAGCTCATTGGTGGCAGTCACCTGATCAAAAACCTGAGTGGATTCCTACCAGGGTGGTAGAAGAGTGGATGTACCCAGGTTGGGGAACCACTATAAAAATTCTTGTGTTGTCTGATTGTCATCTTTTCCTTTGTTCTTACTGTGCCTATGCTAGTTAGGTTGGATGTACCTATATTAGTTAATTTAGTCTTGGTGTGCCTGTGGTAGATTAGGTTATCTTAGTTTTCACTTTTACTTACAGTAAATATTGGTATCAAATAGCTACTATACTATGAAGTTTTAATTAACAGCAAAAAAAGCTTTAAAGTTTTAAAGATACTTTATTAACCCCCCCCCCCCCCCTTCTCTAGAGTATATCGGATCTAACCCTCACTTCCAGACTACTTGCATAAATAAACATTGGAGGATTAAGATGATAAAGAGCTGAAAGCCTAAGAGCATTCACATGAATATAACCGCTCATTAATTCAATTATATGTAATCAGGTAATAATAAGATTATCAAATTCATTGTATTGTAAGGGTTAAACATTTATTAAATTCTCTCTCAAGCAATTCAAAATCTAAGCCTAAGTTAGTAAATTTCTCTCGAACAATTTACAACCCTCAAATTTGCATTAACGTAAAGTACCCTATCTAATACATAAATTCATGAAATCCTATCTCTAAAATACCATGAATCATTTATCCGTATCATAATTATCCAATCGACATATCTCTCGATCATGCAAATTGAAATGTAAAGAGAAATAACACCTAAATATGAACATATAAACATTATCACAACCTTTCAATTTCTCAATCTAAAAAATTGGAATTCATGTAAAACAAATAACAAATTCATAACTAGGATAATTCTCTTTGTTTGAAGGCCTACATACGAATAAAATACCACAAATTTGATGAAAACAATAAGATACATGATTACCAAATTGTTCAAATTAAAGTTTCATGCGAAATAAAAAGATAAATAAAGTTAGATCACCAAGAGAAATGAGAGATTAAAAGAGATACATGAAATATAAAAAATACAAAAAAATCTCCTTCAATTCCTTATCTTGGGTGCTCCACTTTCGTGCTACAGAAGTTCTCCCTAAAATGAAAATGATCCAAAAGTCCTCTTCTAATTTTACTATAGGTATTTATAGTACTCTTGCAAACATAGTCGGACACAGGTTCCAACACGGCCGTGTCACAGGCCGTATTGACGGTTCTAGGGCGGTTCCACACTAATAAGTGTGTCTGGTCGTGGGCCGTGTCAGATGATACGGGTACGGATACGATCATGTTGCTCATCATATCTTCGCACACGGGTTGGTTGGCAGTCGAAGTTGAATGTATCCCGAAAAGGAAACAGCTAGGAAAACGGGGTGTTCAACCCGGTGTGGTGCTCTGCCTTTTTTCCTTCAGTTCTTTTGTTCAATCCCGGATAGGATACGAGTATGGACACGGGCGTGTGCCTACCCGTGTGTGCCAACTCTTGTCCTGTCAGTAGATATTTTGAATCTGTGAACTCCTCTGTTTGCTCCAAGACTTCTAGTTCCACTGGTTAGCAATACCTGCATTAGAAAAATGAAGGAATAAATAGATAGCTTAATATATGAATAATAGAAACTCCTAACTGTGCTCTTATATTCATGATAAAATAAATTCTTAATTATTCTCGCGAAATTACTACATAAGGAGGTAGAAAATAATGGACATGATTACAATTATGATAGTAAAATACCTATCATAATTGTACTCATCAGACTTAGAATTTTGCTTGTCCCTAAGCAAACTAATTCAAATATTTGGGTTACCAATAAATAATTTTGCTTCCGCACACTGGTTGCTATGAATTTAAAGAGAACTTTGATGATGTAATCGTATAGGAAATAATGTAGCAGACTTTTCTAAATATAAATTCATCTTAAAATTCCTCCAATATATCTTTTAACTATCTTTCACTCTTTTCTAGAAATAGAAATATAGTCATCCATAACAATTGTGAGGAGAAAATAACAATCTCAATAAGATATGTATTAGTATTTCAAAACTTATAAGTACCAATATTGATAGTCATGAGCTTACCTTTTCACATCCTCTCCACGACACTAGTTAGAATTAGTAATGTCGGATCCTTAGGACTTATATTATGGTGTAACCCTTTTTGGCTTAGGATATGAGACTATAGGTGGGGTAATCAAAGATAAATTCGATGGTTTTTTTTTAACACACCTAAATCTCGATTGAGTCTTTTGTTCTATAAAATACCTTAACCACATCAATGTTATAAAAGCACCCCCCAGACTTTGCAATTATTATACTTCCCACATTTTTGAAGGATACTCTATATTTTATTTTTTCTTAACCAAGGGTCCATAGTAGGGATCATTCCGAGTGGGTGCAAGTATATACGCACTCAGGCCACATATCACTATGTCTTTTCTTTCAAGGGTCCATAGTAGGGATCATTCCAAGTGAATGCAAGTATACATGCACTCAGGCCACATATCACTATGAACAAATTCATTCCAAGAAGATCTCAATGATAAGTGTGCAAATAGGTAAGGATTTGGCCTTGTGAATTTTAGTGGTAGAGTATCAAAAGGTATAGGGATTAGGTCCAAAGTGGGTGTGTCAAGGGTATAATGTTTAAGGGTTTGGGTTTGCAAGACTCAAGCTATCCAAAAGGAGGCCTAAGTCATTTCTTCCCTCACTAAAATTAGACCAATGCAAAAGTTTTGAGGATCGCTAAGAGGGTAAGTTCTAGACATGCAATAAGAAAGATAATTCTTTAATTTTGATTCCCTGAATACAAAATTATCAAAATGTTACACTCAACGACTCGCTTATTTATAGATATATAATAAA